>QPMI01000395.1:0-748566 GCA_004431415.1 Cyanophora paradoxa | reverse complement strand
GTAGGTGGGGTGGCGACGCTGGCGGCGGCGGGCGGGAAAGCGGGATCCGGAGGAGAGACAGGTGGCGCCGGGCCCTGCACGTAGCCTGCGCATGCGCAGAACCGAGGCGTCAGTTCGCCCCGGACAGCGGCCGTGCGGGGCGGGGCCCAGCGGGGCGGCCGGGTCAGATGCGAAGCAGCAGCGGCGGGGCGAACCTGGAGTCGACGAAGCTGAAGCAGCCGGCGGGGCGGCGGGCGAGGAAGCGGGCGGAGCGGCAGGTGGCGCCGGGCCCTGCGCGTAGCCTGCGTGCGCAGGGCCGAGGCGTCAGCTCGCCCCGGACGTCGACAGCGGCGGCGCCGGCGCGGGCCCAGCGAGGTCGCCGGGTGACGCGCGCGGCAGCAGCGGCGCCGGCGGGGCGAACCTGGAGTCGACGAAGCTGAAGCAGCGGGCGGGGCGACAGGCAGGGAGCAGCTGCTGAAGCAGCTGGCGCGCGGAGCAGCTGGGAGCAGCGGGCAGGGAAGCAGCCCGGCGCGGCGAACTAGGAGCAGCTGTGAATACTGCGACGCCGCCACCCGGCCCTCCACTACCGTAGTACAGCTTGTCGCATCCGACTTTACAGTGGATGCTCGATTGTGAGCCGCTAGGGCTCTAGATGATGTATGCAGCCTTCGTGCTGCTAGGCCGACGGCGCCTAGGCTAGTTAGAGCGCCGCGGTCATTTGTATGCGTGTGTCGGGGTACGCCGTAGTTGGACGGGTACACCCGCAGTCTACCATCACGGTGGCTAACAGCAGCAGCACTCGCCAAACCCCGCCCTGCCGAGCTTGCACTCCGCACGGGCTTCCCGCGCGCACGATTAGACACACTAATCTCGCACGCGACAGGCGCCATTCTGCCGGAATCGAACCTTCAAGGGTCGCTGGACTTCCAGGCTCTGCCCGCGCCGCGCGCCTCGCCGCGCCGCCTCGCATAAGCTTAAAGAGATCTGGGACGAGCTTTCCGGGCGACCGCCACTTGTGGCGTGCTACGCTGCACACTTCGGCCGCGTCGCCTCTGGGCGGGCTGATTGTGCTTCGGAAGTGACTCTAGTGTCCCTCGCGGGCTTCGGTGCATCCCCAGACCGAAGCGCACGCACGAGCTCTCGCGAGAGTCTCAATCATTGTCTGTGTCCCTTCGCCGGTTGCACGCTTCGCGTCGCACACTGTGCCCGGAGTCTGCCAGCGGCAGTTCTCTGAGTGTCCCTGAGTCGGTTCTCGCACGCCACGAGAAGACCGTGTCCCGGATCTGCAGTGCGCTGCAGCTCAAATCTTGTGCCCTGGCATTCTGTTCTCGTGGCTATACGCTGCAAAGAGAGCAATATGTCGAACACTTCTGAACTGATCAGTTCTGAAGTCCGTAGCCAGCTGTCCGCACTTGCGCACGTTGAGCCTGCGAAGGCCGAACTTGCTGTGCAGCTCGCTGGCACCGCCGCTGCGGCGGAGGATGATCCCGCGCGGATCGCCTTCCTCCCCGCGAAGCCGCGCCTCGCCGACGGTGACCGGTTCCGGAAGGATGTCCGGAACTTCCAGTCGGCTCAGCCGACGAAGTATCTCTTTGGCCCGGACACTGCCGGCGGCCAGGAGTATACTAAGTCTGAGGCGCTTGCCGGAGTGATCGTCGGGCGCATCCGCCCCGGCGCCCTCCGCGCCGAGATTGAGCGTAAGCGCGACCTCTATGAGGCCTCTATTGCTGGCCTGGAGCGTGACCGCGCCCTGCTCGCTCGTCTCGGACTTGTCCCGGCTGATCTGCGGACTGCCGAGGATGAGGCTGCAATCTTGGCGCTGCAGCAGAGCTGCGCGCGCGATCATGCCACTATCGTGGCCGTGCGTGACTCGTACTTGCGTGCCCCCGGGCTCCTCGCGACGATCACGGCATGGATTCATGAGACGCGCCCGCACGCGGCCCGCCGGGCTCTCACTGAGCCCTACACGGGCGAGGACCCGCGCTCATGGCATGACTGGTTCATGCCCCTAGTGCAGCACACGCTGCCCCAGGGCCAGCGCCTCGCCGTGTACTATGCGGAGTGTCTGCGCACTGCGCTCGAGGCCCGCTCGACGAGCGAGGACCCGGAATATCAGAACCTCGATGTTCGGATGGCCGGGTTCGCCCAGGCGAACGAGCGCACTCTGCGCGCGTTCCTCGCCGCGCTGCAGCAGCGCATCCTTGCACAGGACGGCGCCCTGTCGCCGCTCCAGCTCGACGAAATCTTCGTCGCAGCGTGCAAGACGCACGGCTGCCGCACCGTGCTGCCCCCACGGCCACGGCCGCACTCGAGGCGCCGGAGGCTAAGAAGCCCCGCGTGCGCAAGCTGGCGCCGGTAGCGGCCGCCGCCAGCGACGACGACGGCGACGAGCCCATCGAGGCCGTGCCCGTCAAGTCCGTCAATGCGGCCCCGGGCACGAAGGCTCCGCAGGGCGCGCCCGTCGCGGGTCGCCGGCACCCCGACGAGGAGCGCCTGGGTACCCGAGCACGACCACGTCCCCATGCCCCCTGTGCATGCACGTGGAGATGCCGGCCCTCGACCGCTGCCACTTTACGTGGAACTGCGTGTGGGGCACGGCCCCCTTCCCCAATATCCCATACTCCGAGTGGGTGAAAGGGATTGCGGATAAGCGCGCGCGGCGCCGCGATCGGCCGGCGCGCGAGGAGGATGCCGCCGATGAGCGCAGCGAGCCCGGCCCGACCCGCGGCGGGTTCTCGCACCGCGGCGGGCACCGCCAGGAGCCGTACGCCCGCGGCGGCTACCGCAACGACCGCGGCGGCTTCGGCCGGGACCGCGGCGGCGGCTACAGCCGGGGCGGCGCCACCCGCGCCCCTGCCTCCGGCCCGAACCAGCGCCCGCTGGGGAAGGGCAAGGAGAAGAGCGCCCAGGACGACCGTGAGCCGGGCTGCTGGACCTGCGGGTCTCTGGACCACATCCGCCGGGACTGCCCGGACGCTGAGTCACAGGGCCGCGGCGGACGCGGCCGGGGCTACGGCCAGGACATGAACCGCGGGCAGCGGCCCCGGTTCAACCAAGTTCGCGCCGAGAACGAGCCCCGCTCTGACTCGCCGAACTCGGCCGCCATGGCTGCATTCTTCCAGCACCTGCAAGTGATGCAGCAGCAGGCCGCCCTGCACGAGAGCGCGCGTGGCGCCAGCTCCTCGTCTGCAGGCGGCAACCCGAACGCCGGCGCCCCTCCGGGCGGCCCGTCCATTCGGTCGCTGTCTGTACATGTGATGCCCGTGGGCACGGATTCCGACTCGGACGAGGCTGCGGCCGTTGCAGCGGTCCGCCAGCCGTCCGACGCCCTCGCCATGGCCGCCAAGGCGCGCGACCAGGCCGCCTTCGATGCCGCTGCGGCGGACATCTCGGCTGGCGCCCTCGACGATGCCACTCGCGAGGCTGCGTTCGAGCGGGACCTCCGCTGCGCCAACCCGGCCAGCGAGGACGGCTCCGGGGAGTCCGAGCTTGGGGAGAGCGACGCCGAGCGGCTCGACACGGACTCCGAGTCCGCCCCGAGCTCCGACCCTGGCCAGGGCTCCGCGCCCTACGCCAGCGACACCTCGAAGCCCGCCTATTTCGGGCCGTTCGGTTCTCCGGACCGCGACGTGCCCCAGGCACCACCCCGGTGCTCCACGAAGTCGTGGGCACTGGATTACATGCCGTATGACCACGTGCCTGCCACGGACGTGGAGAAAGAGGGCGAGCGCGAGGGCGGGCCCTACTTGCCCCGCTACGTGAGCCCGGTGCTCATGCCGCTCACAAAGTGGTACGCCCACTTGACGGCCAAGCCCCGTGACCTAGAGCGCGCCATTGGGCTGCTCTTCACGAACGGCCTCGACGACGCGAAGCAGACGCTGCTCGTTCGCGAACTCGCCCAGGAGGGCCCGAAAGGCATAGCCCTTGACCGGTTCCTGGGGCCTGCGGCCTGCGGCGCCCCGAGCGCCTGCTGCTGGGTCGCCTGGCTCACCGCACCGAGGCTCACTCCCTCGCCTGCGTGATCGAGGCTGCGGCGACGATCGCCAAGCTCGATTACCGCCTCCAGGAGGGCCCCGATTCGAGCATTGCGATGCTCGCAATCCGCGGTGCCCAACTCAGCCACCCCGTCACCAAGTGCTCGGGTATTGGCTCGGCCCCTGATCCTGAGGATCTTTGGCCCGACGACCCCAATGAGCTCGACGTCGCCTCGCTGAAAGCTTGGGACGACATGCTATTGTCGTGGGAGCGGCACGCGCCCGCCTCGAACGTCTGGGGCCTCGCCTCAGACTCGAGCGCACTGCCGGACAGCGAGCGTTTACCGCTGCTATCCCTGCTCATTTCGTCGGCGTACCTGCTCGCTCAGCCGGGCCTGAAATGGCCGGGGATCCAGCACCTGCAGGTCGAACCAAACGGCGACCCGCGGTTCGACATTACGCCCGACGGGAACGTCTCCCGTACCGTGACGGGCTACCACGCCATGCGCACAGCGCTCGCTGCGGCTCGCGAACTCCTCGACGAGGATTCCGACTTCCACGCTTACTGCGTGCAGCTTGTGCTTGCCATAATCCGTTTCCGGACCCTTACGGTGCTGCCGGGCGCACTCGGATTCGAGAAGGGCAGCCTTTTCGCGTGGATTAGCCCTAAGGACGTGGCCCCGCCACTGTCGCTGTTCCAAACATACACGGAGCGGCTGACTGAGGTTGCCGGAGCCACGTGCTTCGACACGCGCGCCAAGGGCACCGTCCCCGAGCGCGTTATCGCCATGCAAAACAGCCGCCGCGCTCGCTGCATGGCCGGGGAGCCGCCGCTCGTGAACCTGTCCGAGCTGGTGCAGCACGGCTCAGACCTTGAGGGGTTCCGGGCCATCAAGTTGCTCCCCCGCGTCGCCGTGCGCCGCCTGGCCAGGATCCTCGACCTGCGCCGCCCCACGGAGTTCAGCAGCTTGCTGTTCTCCGACTGGCTCATGGGCCTGGGGACCTATCACGCCGCCCCACGGTCGTGGTAGACAGCCCCGTCGGCCCCGGCGAAGGGCTCCGGTTCCGGGAATTCCCGAATGCCGACCCCCTCATGCTTGGACCGAGTGTTGAAGCGTTCTACGATCGCTCCTACCCGATCACTCGCCGCGGGCGGTGCTGTGACTACGATGTCATTGAGCTGCTGGCATCCCGCACTGTCCCCCGTGAGGGCCGTGGCCCGCTCCCTGGCGGCGTCCGTGACTCGAGCGAGTACTCATGGCTCGTGAACGCCCTCCACGGCGAGTTCTCTGCCGCGAACCGCTGGGGTGAAATGCACCGTAGCATTTTCACCTGGGTTTGCTACTGCATCTCGCAGTCCGGCGTCCGCGCCGTTGCTCTGCTCGAAAAGCCGCGCGACCGCGTGCGCTTGATGCTGGGCGAGGTACGCCGCCGCTTCACGGCCAAGCGCTCGCACCGTCCGGTCTGGGATGAGTTCGATGACGACCTCCAGACCAGCGACCGCATGGCTCGCGAGGTCGCCGAGCGTGAGGCCGCCGCCGGCCGCCGTGGCCGCGGCAAGGGCAAGGTCGACGAAACGACCTCTGCCGCCAAGCCCGCTCGCACCCGCGGCACCAGCCGCCGGCCCGCCCCCGCCAAGCCGGCAAATGCCGAGGCCGAGGGCGAAGGGGAAGCGGAAGAGGGCCCCGGCACGCCCTCTCCTGACCCCATGGAGTCCGATGAGAGCGCTGGCGTCGACGACGACACGCGCGAGAGGATGCGGCACGCGCTCTTTGTCCGTGCGGGCATTGACGCCCACCTCTTCGAGCTCATCGGCTGCCCCAGCCCCTCTAGCCGTTGGCCGACTCAGGTCGAGCACATGTGGCTCGCCAACAGCGGCCTGCAGCCGGCTCAAAACCCGGTCACGCTGCACATCGCTCCCGACCCGGAGCTCGCCTCCTGGCTCGAAGCTGAAGCGGCCCAGCCGCCCTGGCGCCGCTTCGCCTGGTTTCATGAGAACCCCGACCGCCCCCAGTGGGAGCGGCTGGAAATCGTCATGCCGAACCGCCACCCGGCGAACATTCGCATGCTGAAGCGCGCTGTCGCTTCCTTCGAGCTCGCCGCCTCCAGCGCCGGCTTGCTCGTGCCGCTGCCGGACCTGCCGGCCGACACCACGCAGTGGAATGCCCTTCACTGGGACGCGTTCTTCATAGATCGCTTTGAGCTGCATGTGTCGCACCTGCCCCCGTACTATGTCGAGGGACGCTGGCGCTCTTCCGCCAACACGGGCCCGACCCTCTCTGAGGTTGTCGCCCCAGTCCCCAGCCATGCGCGCTGGATGCTGTCCTGCCTAGACAGCGGTCGCACCGGACCGGGCATCACGCCCTTCGTCCCGCGCGAGCAGCAGAAGCTGCCGGACGACGTTAGCTATTTCTATGACATGGTTAACGCCTCGCACCCGGGTGCGAGGAGCTCGTCCGTACGCTCGCCCCGGCGTACCCGGCAAACCTCGAAATTCCCGAGGTCGTCCAGCGCGAGGCCGCAAAGGACGACTCGGATTCGTGGCTGGCCACCAGTTACCGCTGCTACGACACCGTCGTCGAAGGCGCTAATTGGCTGCTGGGCGAGATCCACGAGGCCCGAATTGGCGGCAACGCCCCAATTCGCTCCCTTCCCTTTGTGCAGTGGCTCGACAACTGGGAAGGCGAGGCCCGCCGTAGCGAAGCCGATCGCGACGCTGAGGGCGACGTGCCCATGGCCAGCTCCTCAGCTGCGCCTGTCGCCGGACCGTCCGGGGTCTCCACTGCTACGGCCACGCCGGCGGCACCTGCTGCTGGGGCCCGCACGTGGTACGACGGCACGCCCGAGCGCGTCCGGTACTGCGACAAGTACTGCGTGCTGCTGCCCGACCCGCTCGGCGGTAGCCCGGCCCGCAATCCGACGGCCGAGCAGTACCCGTGGGCTGCTATTCCGCGGCTCGTGCCGCTCACCCTCGGCGAGAACGGGCCGCCCGACGCGCCCTGCGTGAATGCGACTGCCCCAGTCGTCACGCGTTTCCACCCGAACGCGCTCGACGCTGATGCAGCCATGCACTGCCTTGCCTCCACGCTCATCGCAAACGTCGAGGGCCATAACCGCGGCATCCCCGCCGCGGTAATGTTGTATGGCCCGCCCGTGCCACCGGCACCGACGTCCATGCAAGGCACCGACGTTCAGGGCTTGCCCTACGTCGCGGCGATGATGGGGCTCGACGAGTCCATCATGCAGTGGGTCGCGTCGGAGCCCACTCCCGCAAACCGCCTCGATGGGCCGATCACGCGCGCCTACTCGGTGCTGAACACCGCCCTGCACCACACGTGCCGCCAGGCGTTTGCGTACCTCGCTCGCCCGCACACGTTCGAGGCGCCCATCGGGGTCAACCGCGCCAAGCGTGGGCAGCGCTTGGTCGTGTTCCACGAGCCCCGCTTCGGCAGGGGCTTCGGCATCCGTGGCGTCGCCCAGCCCGATGCCCGGGTCCGCGGCCTCCTGCCAGGCACCCCGATCCAGACGGGCGAGAAGCACGTGAGCACTGAGCTCGACGTGAACAACGTCGATGTCATGGGCGATCCGTCGGCACGAATGCCACGCGCTGCTCGCTTGGTCCTGCCCACGTGGCCATGCAGCACGCCCCGCCCTCCGAGGCGCGTCGCCAGTACGACCGCCTCCCTCGGCGCGTGTTCGTGCTCGGATTCGAGCGGCCCCGCCCGCTCGTCGATCCGAAGGACCGCGGGCACCGGAAGTACCCGGTTGTCTGCCCGGGCGTGCAGAAGCACGGACCCACGTGGTCCCCGTTGCCGCCCCGGGAGTTCGTCGCATCCCTGCTTGCGGGGTATGTGAACAGCATGGCTGCCTGGGTGCTGGGGCACGAGCTGCCCGACCAGCCCCGGCCCGCGCCGACCAAGGGATTCAACCCCCAAATGCACATTGTGGGGCCGACGGCCATATACGAGTTCATGTGGTCCACCTGCTACCGCGCCGACCCGGCCACTCGTTCCGCGGCCGAGGCAGCAGCTGGGGCCCATGCACGTTCCGCTGACGGCGACGAGCTTTACGCCGTCCTGCAGCACCTCAAGAGCGGCCAGCTCGGCGAGTCGATTGACGAGACCGCAGCTCTCGTCATCGCCTCTCAGCTCCCGCTGACAACGGCGTTCTGGCTCTCGATGCCAGACCTGCCGCGCCCCAACGCCACGCATACGTCCTGGCTGGACAACGCGGCAGACGCCAGCAAGCGCCTCTCGGACGCCCTGCTGCAGATCTGGGGCCTGCCGGCGACGAAGCAGCTGCGCGCTGTTCTCGCCAAGTACGAGCAGGAGGACGAGCCCCTCCTCTCCGTCCGCCGCCTTGAGCGCATCCTGCCCGCTCGGGTAGCGGCGCACGGCATGCGCCCGTACTGCCACGTCGAGCGCGATACGTGGGCCGCCAGGCACCTCGTTGCTGGCGCGACGCTCGCGGGCCAGGAGCCCATCGCCTCGGCTCTCCTGAACTGGGTTCAGAAGATCAATGACGTCCTCTGGCCCATCTTCACGGGCGTGAAGGCGAAGCGGATTATGGTCTCCGACCTCTATCCCGCCCCTGCCCTGGACACTGTCGCCCAGCAAGGCGCGGCGCCGTTCCCTGCGCCCCCGAGGCCAGCGACCTCGGCGACACGGTGGCGGCAATCACGCCGTTCCACTACCGGCTGCGCGCCGAGCTGCTCCAGAACTGGAACGGGTACACGGCAGAGGATCTGCCCCGAGCTTGCGCGCCCAGCAGCAGGCCGACCACGCCGTGGCAGCGGCCGCCCCGGCGAAGCCTGCGGCATCGTCCTCTGCCTCGGGCACCACGGGCTCTGGCTCCCGCGAGCCCAGCCCTGCCCCAAGCGCTCGGCCACGCCCTCGCCCTCGAGGAAGAAGAGCGAGCCAAAGCGCGAGCGCTCCCGCGACCGCCGCGGGCGCCGCCAGAGCCGCGAGGCCGCCGCTTCCCGCGAGCGCACCGAGTCGCCCCGGCAGGAGTCGTCGAGCTCGCCTGCCCCGACGCGCACGCAGCCGCCGGCGCCACCGGCCAGCGCCGCGAGCGGCCGCGTATCCTGCAGGGCAGTCGCGTGACCGTTCGCGGCACCGTGCCCAGCGCCTCGTCTACGGGACCTGAGTCCCTCGACCTGGCCGACATGGACGACGCCGAATTCACTGCCTATGCCCGCCAGCATGGCCTTGAGTTCGAGCCGGACCCGGCCGAGGACACGCGCCAGCGCCTCCTCGCCGAGGCTGAGCGCCGCAGCAAGCGCGCCCGCGTTGCTGCCCAGTCCACCGCGGAATTGGCCCCCGCGCCGTTCCCGTACCCGTACCCGGCGTCGATGGGCCCGCCCCGCCGCGCGTACCCGGCTGGGGGTTGCCGCCGCCCCCACTCTTGCCGCAAATCGCCGGCCCGCACGGCTATTACTGGCCGCACGGCCTCATGTACCCGCCTGCGGGTCCCGCGGCCAGCTCGAGCTCCGGCCAGGCCCCGCCGGCCACGGACGAGAATGTGGGCAGTGCCCACTACCAGGCCGCCAAGAACTGGCGCGCGCGGCTGCGGCTCCTGCTCGAGCGCAATGCCCAGCCGGCCGTCTTGTCTGAAATGCTCGATGAGATTGCCACGGCCGCGGGCCATGATCTCACCGGCACCACCTTGCCGAGCGGCGCCTCTTGGGCGGCACGGAACGCCGCTGCGACGGTGTGGGCCGCAAATTACCCGGGCATGGAGCAGTTCGACCGCATTGAAGCTGAACTGCTGCGCCTCATTGGCCTCGCCCAGGAGGCCAAAGCCGAGGGCCGCTGCCGCCCCGCCCACCGCGCCATTCTCCGTATCTACGGCGATGGTGACGATGAGGATGACTTCGCGACGCGCGCTGCACTGCAGCCGCGGGCCATCGCCGAGCGCGCCTTGGCCTCCGCCGCTGCCAGCAGCGAGCCGACGCCAGTCGTCGACGGAGCGGATCGCAAGTCCTCCGCCGCTCCGACGAGCCGCTCCGAGGGGCTCCACGCCCGCTCCAGCAAGCAGCGCGCCGCGCTGCACTTCCAGGCTCCTGAGCCTGACGAACTCGTGGGCTACGGCCCCGACCGCCCCACGGACCTCGCAGTCCCGGAGTCCCCGGATGGCGCGCCCGACGGCCGCCTGAACGCCCCGGTCCCGATCGCGAAGGTTATCGACGGGATCAACGGTCTCCCGCACGATTTCCGGCGCCTGCTCCTGCAGTGCCCGGGCTTCGTCTATGCCTTGCATGCCGACGGCACGCTCGGCGAGAGCACGCGCGTCAAATTCATTTTTGACACTGGCGCAATGGGAGACGTTGGCGAGAAAAAGCACATGCCGCCCGGCACGCGCTACACGGGTGTGAAGGTCCTCCGGGCCTTCCTTCACCACGCCACGATCACGGCTGAGATTGCTCATGTCGTGCTGCGCTTCGGCGACGTGTACGTCTCGCGAGCGGTGTACGTCGTCCCTGACGGCTCGCTTGGCCCGAACGCCGACATGCTCCTGGGCATCGGCACGATCATGAGGATCGAGGGGCGGATTGACACCACCAGCTCGGGCTGGTGCCTGCACGCGCGCGACGCGCACTTCCGCCCCCACGTGATCCCTTTTCTGTGCCCGGACAATCAAAGGGGCCTCTCCTTGTCCGGGTGCTCCGCCCCGTCGTCCTAAAGGACGCCCGCGAGTGGATGGTCCGCTGCGTGTTGGACGGCCCTGCGCCGCCAGCGGACCAGGCCCCGACGCTCGCCGTCGGGCCGGCGCCTGACTCCCTGTCAGCGCTCGGGGTACTCGCGCCCCACCAGTTGCACCGCCGGCCTGCCGAGGGCGGCAGCCTGCACGTGCGACTAGTAAATCCCGCCAATGAGCCCGTCCTGCTTCCCGCCGGGCCATTGTAGCGGTGGCGGAGGCTAATAACCTGCCGCCCGGCGACTTTGGGTTCGACCCGCCGCCCGACGACGCGTCGGCGCGCACCGTCGCCGACTCTTTCATTCGCACGCTGCGAGCCTTCTACCCTAAGCGAGGGCAAGGCTTCCGCGCGATGCGCCGCCGAGCCAATCGAACGGCTGCGGCTTACACGGCAGCTGAGGGCACCACGCCGCCCCAGCACCCTGCTCCAGGGCCTATTTTCGCGGCACCCGCCGCCCGGCAGTCCGAAGCGACTGTAGCCACCGAGCAGGAGCCTGCGCCGAGCGCGCCTCCCTTGTTCGTCCGCATGCTGCGCGACGACGGCGGTGAGGGCGAAGACGTCCCCATTGTCACAATGGAGGGCCTCGCGCTTTGTGACGAGCCCGTGTCCTCGGACACCGACTCTGAGCGCGAGCGCGAGGACGGGTACCTTGGCTGGACCTCGCCAGAGGAGCGCGAGCGCACCAGGCCCGCCCGCCGCGCTGAACGCGCCGCACGCCGCCGCGCCCACGCGGCTCGCGCTGCACGCCAGGGGCTAACGCAGTCCCCACCAATCCCTCCGGGAATCAAATAAATCTCGCTGCCGAGGCAGCTGAGCCGCCGGCGCCCTCGCCGAGCGGGGCCGCTCGCCCGCCTGCACCGGCGCCAGCACCGCTGGAAGGCCCTGGCTGCTCTGTCCGGACAACGGAAGCGCCCGCGCCCTCCGTAGCCGAGTCCTCCGCCGCGCGCGGCAAGGACAAGGGCAAGGCGCCGCTGCGAGCCGCCCCTCCGGGCCCCGCGCCTGGCCCCTCCCACGGTGGCGCCCCGCGGGCACCGCCGGAAGCGACGGGGACGTCGTCTTCCGAAGAGGAGGAGTGGAACCGTGCACGCGCGAAGATCCCGGAATGCGGCTCGCATCCGGCGATGAGCGCTACGGAACGCGCCGAGCTAGAGGCTCTGCTGAAGCGCTACTCGTGCGCGTTCGCCGACTCGGTCACGGCCACTGAGGGCACGGCCAATCTCCTCCATTACGAGCACGTGATCCGATTGACCTCACGGCTGCCCGTCTTCACGCCCCGCGGCGTGTAAGCCCGCACGCCGAGGCCTTCGCCCGTGACGAAATAAAGCGGCTCCTTGAGCTGGGCCTGATCCAGCCCTCGCAAGCCGCCTATGGCTCGCCGGTCGTGCTCGCTCCTAAGAAGGACGGCACCTGGCGGTTCTGCGTCGATTACCGACGCTTAAATGCGATCACCGAGCGCGACGTCTTTCCCTTGCCACGGATTGACGATCAGCTGGACCGCCTGCGGGGGTCCATGATCTTCTCGACCGTCGACGCGACGGCGGGATTCTGGCAGCTGCCGCTGGACCCCGCGTCCCGGCAGTACACGGCCTTCGTAGTGCCCTGGGGCCACTACGAGTGGCGCGTGACCCCGTTCGGCGTGACCAACGGGCCGGCCGCCTTCTCGCGCGCCGTGACGGCCATCCTCGGCCCCCTGCTCACGACTTGCGTCACCGCGTATATCGACGATATCACGGTGTTCTCGCCAAGCGTGCCCCAGCACCTGCTGGACCTCGAGGCCCTGTTCCGCGCTATCATGCCGGCGAACTTGCGCCTGAAGCCCTCCAAGTGCCGCTTCGGGGTGGCGGAGGTGGCCTTGCTCGGGCACCTCGTCTCGGCCGAAGGGATCCGCCAGGACCCCGCGAAGCTGGCGTTCATTCGCCAGTACCCGCCGCCTGCGAACGCTGACCAATTGAGGTCGTTCCTGGGCTTGGCTGGGTACTACCGGCGTTTCGTGAACGGGTTCGCCCGTGTCACCCACCCGCTGCAGCGCCTGCTGCTTCGGGACGCCGCGTGGCAATGGACCGAGGTCCACCAAGCCGCCTTCGAGGCGCTGAAGGCCGCCCTGCTCGAGGATCTGGTACTTGGGTACCCGGATTTCGAGCGGCCCTTCATCCTGTCGACCGACGCGTCGACGTACGCCATCGGCGCGATCCTGTCGCAATCCGATGGCGGCTCGCCCGCCCGTGAGCGGCCCATCGCGTTCATCAGTCGAACGCTGGCGCCCGCTGAGCGGAATTACACCGCCACCGAGCTCGAGTGCTTGGCGGTTGTATGGGCAATAAAATACTGGCGGCACTTCCTCTTGGGAGGGCCCCAGTTCCTGGTCCGGACGGACCACCAAGCGCTCCAGTGGCTGCGCTCGCGCGAGGCGACCTCTGGGAGGCTGGGACGCTGGTCCCTCCTCCTGCAGTCCTACGACTTCGTCGTAGAGTACCGCGCGGGGCGCAATAACGGAGGGCCCGACGCCTGCTCGCGGCCCCCGTTGAACCACCCGGTTCTCGCCCCTGGCGGCGCCGACGGCAGCTCAGCCGCGCCTGACGCGCTGGCTGGCGCTGCGGGGCATGGCGTGCCCCAGCCCGGCGACCTCGATGAGCCGCTGCCGCTGTTTGCAGTCGCTCTGGGCGCCGAGGGCGCTGCGGACGCCCGGGTTGCCGTGGAAGCCCCGCCGGGCCCCCGCCTGACCGAGCTGGCTGATGAGCCGGACGAGGCCGCGCTGCCGGGCCCCGCCCATGCGCCTGGGCCCGCCGAGGCCGAAACGCCGGCGGCCCCGCCGAGTCGGGCGGAGATCCTCGTCGCGAGGCGACAGGCCCGTCTCCGGCGCCAGCTCGCCTTCGAGGGCGCTCCCGCCGCGAGGCGAGACGTCCAGCCCGCCCAGGGCCGCGTCCACGCCGGACGCGCGCGCCGCCTGAGGCCTTCCGAGAGGGCTCCGACGATGAGCCCGTCTCCCTCTCCGAGCGCGCGCCCAGAGCCGCGCCGGCGGACGCCGAAGACGAGCCCCAGGGGGCCCCGGCGCCGCCCGAACCCCGAGCCCCTGCCGCTGGGCAGGAGGCGCCCCTGCCCGCAGCCCTGCAGCTGCCGCAGGCCGGCCCGCCGACCCGGCGCGGCCGCAAGCCGACCACCTGGGCCGCGATGCGGCAGGAGGTTGACGAGTGGCACCGCCTCGCTGTCGAGCAGGGCCTGCCGCCGGCCCCGCGCTCTCCGAGCCCACCGCCGGCTCCCGAGGCCGACCCATGGAGCTGGGCTCCGATGGCGAGGTCGCCCCGCCCGTGCCGGGGCCTGAGGCCCCGCGCGAGGCGTCCGAGCTTGAGCTCGACGAGGACGGGTTCCCCGTTACCCTCCTCGATCGCGTACGCCGCCGGCTCCCGTCGGGACCGCGGCGCTACGAGGGGCCTGTCGCGCCCCTGCCGCGCGACCAGCGTCCGCCTGAGGCCCCGCGCCGGGGCAAGACGCCCCGCAAGGCCGACAACCCGCGCCACTGGCGCTGCGGCCCGCCGCTGTACCCCGTCAGGACGATCCCGACGAGGGGCCCGAGGGCGGCGCCCCGGCGGCGTCGTCCTCCGCGGCTGCGTCGACCACTGCGGCGACAGCGGGCTCATCTGAGCCGCCGGCTGCCCCTGAGGCGCCCTCGAGCGGCGACGCCGGCTCGAGCGGCGGCCCAGCCGCGGGCCTGGAACGGGAGCTCCTCTCGTCCAGCGCCATCGCCCCTGGCCCTGAGCTGGGCGAGGTCCGAGACCGCCGCAAGCCGCGCTTGCTGGAGCTGGTCCAGGACACCTGGGATTGCGCGCCGCCGCCTTCCCTTGACGGGCCCCTGCCCGAGGCCCTGCGCCACATGTTCCCCGCGCGGCGAGTCCGGCTGCTCGCTGCGCAGAAGGCGGACTCGCTGTGCCGCAAGCTGTTCTCCTGGCACGAGAACGGCGTGAACGAGGCGCGCTGCACGCGCGCCTCCTGCCAGACGGGCGACTGCTACCTCTGCAGTCAGGCCAAGGCGGCCTTCGTCAAATTCGCCCAGAAATTTGACGTGGACACAGACGGCGTGCTCGTCCGCCGCCCGGCCGCGCCCCACGGGCGCTTCGTGCCCGTCCTGCCTGAGTCCTGGCAGGACCGCGTCCTGTACGCGTACCACGATGGGTGGGGCCACCGCGGCGCCTCGATCGTCGCCCGCCGGATCCTGCTGAGGTTCTGGTGGCCGGGCATGCTTGCGGCAGTCGCTCGCTACGTGCGGAGCTGCCATTGCTGCCAGTTCGCCAAGGCTGTGAAGCCGCGGCGAACCGCGATCGCAGTCATCGAGGCCGAGGGCCGGAATGACTTGTGGCAGGTGGACGTGTTCCACCTTGACCCGACGCCGCGCGGCAACCGGTATTTGGTTGCCTGGGTGAACGCGTGGGACAAGTACACGCGGCTGTACCCGAAAGCCGACCTGGACGGCTGGTCCATGCTCGAAATGGGCCGAGACTTCGTCTCGAATGAGGGCGTGCCGCTGCGCCTCCTCATGGACAACGGGTCCAGCCTGAAGGGCGGCCCGTTCAACGAGTACTTCCGGAAGCTCGGGACTCGTTTCATTTACGCCGCTGCGTACCACCATTCGACGAATGGGCTGGTAGAGCGGCTGGGGGGCGTCGTGAAGACGCTGCTCCACGCGGCGTGCCGCGCCGAGCGCGAGCCGATGCACGAGTGGGACCAGCACGTGCACGAGGTGCAGCTGGCGCTCCGCACGACCGTGCACGCGGCCACGGGCTACTCGCCCGCGCTCCTGCACCTGGGGCACGAGCTCACGCTGCCCGCGGACGTGCGCTTCGGGTCGAGATGCTCGACACCCTTAGCTACGCCGACTACGTGTCAATCGTAGTGCGTTCCGCGAAGAGCCGCGAGGCTGCAGTGCGCGAGTACCGCCGCTGGTACCGCCGCCAAATGGTGCACCGGACGGGTGACCTGCCGGACCGCCGCCGCTTCGGCGTGGGCGACAAAGTCCTGTGCTGGCTGGGCGACCGTGACAAGGGGTTGTTCAACTCCTGGGTCGGCCCTTTCACCGTCATGAGCGTGCACCCGGGCGGGTACACGTACGTCGTACGTGGCCTTGCGCGGCCCTACGGCGCGGTGGGCGCCGGCCGCCAGAAGGCGCGCGACACCCGTGAGACGATCGTGCATATCGACTGCATGATCCCGTTCCGCGTGCGAGACGCGAACGCGCCTGCACGGCCGGCCCGAGGGCGGCCCAAGGCGGCGGGTGGGCCGGCTGCCGCGGCCGCAGCGCCGGCGGCTCCGGCGGGAGCGGCTTAAGGGAAAGCCGGCTCCGAGCCGCGTCCCGACCCCACGCGAGGGCAAGGACATGAGAGCGGCTGCGCTAGCCCCTTGGCAGCGCTGAGCAAGAGATCGCCCGAGGCGGGCTGGATCGACGGGCCTCAGAGCCCCGCGCACAACGCGAAAGCCCCGAGCCGAGAGAAGAGGCTGCGGGCGGCCGTCAGCCTTGAGCACAGCTCGGCGCGGTGACAGGGTGCGAGTCCCTTGTAAAGACCCGGGCAAATTGGATGAGCCGCGGGCGGCCGGTGGCCTTGAGCACAGCTCGGCACGGTGACAGGGCTGGGGCCCTCCGAAGACCTAGCCGAGCCCTAGGACGCGCCTCGCGTCTGCAGAAGGGTCGGTAGGCGGCTGTGACGCCGAGTTCTGCCTCGGGTACAGCGACAGGGATGTCCATTCCCCCTCCGTGTAAGACCTGGCGGTGTACCAGGGCGCGCCTTGCGCCGGTGGGGTACACGCAGGCGGTCGTTACGCCGGATCCCACTCCGGGTACGACGACTGGGGACGCAAAAATTCCCCCATTCAGGGCTCTGCACCGGGGACGCTCGGTGGCAGTTCGCCTGGGAGGGTCACGTCCCCTCGCAATGGACGTGCATGCACGGGTCGGGCAGGGCACGTGCCGTCACGAGTGACGGTGGTTTGAGCCCTGTGGGCGGCGCCTAGCCTCGCCCTGGAGATCCCTAGCTCCACCGCCGTCGGGGTCCCCCGATTCGATGCCGTGCAATTGCTGTGGGAGCGCGGCTTGTGCCTAGGCAGCGTCGCACGACGGGCTGCATATCCCTAAGCGCTGGGACGGGCATATTGCTGTGGGCTATCGAGCGCCATCGCGACGCTACGCCCCGCGTTGCTGTTGCAGCGTGCGCTCTTGCGGCTAACGTGCTGCGCGATGAGGGCAGGGCCCCCTCGGCTTCTGTCTCCGTACCGCTCGCCTCGTGCGGGTTTGCCTGGGCCGCCGGCCCGAAGTTGGACCTTGCCCCCTGGGCACTACACGCTGGAGTCGTACCGGCACCCGCCGGGCGACAGCCTTTTTCGATTCCCGGCAGTCGCCGGACGTAGACGGGCTCGGCGTCTTTTCGATTCCCGGCAGTAGCCGGTGACGCCGACCGTGAGTGGCTCGGAGCCTTTTTCGATTCCCGGCAGTAGCCGGTAGCTCCGAGCGTTTGTGTATAGCGGCCGGGGTCGCGTTGTATAGAGAGCTCAGGCTCGATCAAATTCCTGGCTTCCCCGGCCCTCTCTCTGTTCGCCTTCGGGCGTAGACCCGCGCGGACGCGGGATCCGAGAGGAGGAGTTGTCGCATCCGACTTTACAGTGGATGCTCGATTGTGAGCCGCTAGGGCTCTAGATGATGTATGCAGCCTTCGTGCTGCTAGGCCGACGGCGCCTAGGCTAGTTAGAGCGCCGCGGTCATTTGTATGCGTGTGTCGGGGTACGCCGTAGTTGGACGGGTACACCCGCAGTCTACCATCACGGTGGCTAACAGCAGCAGCACTCGCCAAACCCCGCCCTGCCGAGCTTGCACTCCGCACGGGCTTCCCGCGCGCACGATTAGACACACTAATCTCGCACGCGACACAGCTAGTACGGAGTAGGGCTGGGTCCAGTGAAACCAGTGGAGGGTCGAGGGTCCCACTGCACTGACTCAGTGGAGATTTTGGCTCACTCGCACAAAGAAAATTGTATGGGACCAGTGAGCCGGACCTCAGCCAGCGCTGCGTGGGGCCGGGCCGGGGGGTATCCGGCGCCAAAAATTAGGACCCATCCGCCACCTAGCAATTTAGGTGGAACATCGTGGGGGTACTTAACGTCGGAGTGCCGCAGGCCGCGGCGCGAAGGGTGTACATGTGCACGTGCAGCGTCGAGAAGCACTGCATGCGCATTTCTGACAATGCCTGCGTTGCAAATGACCTCTAAACATATCGAAAGCGCTAGTCCGTGGAAACAGTTCAGGCACGTATACGTAGTGCCTTGAAGCTCAGCGAGATATTTAGGTCCGACGGTCGTTTTTGGTCGTTTTTCGTGTAAAAGAACACGTACCCCCCACTCACTGGTAGTCACTGAGTGAGTTTGACGCAAAAAGCCCACTGACTGAGTGGACCCGTGGGCTCCACTGAACCCAGCCCTAGTACGGAGCGCCGGCCGCGGCCGCGGGTCAAGCCACGCATCCGGTCCGGCCGCGCCGCGGCGGGCCGAGGCGTGCGAGTGGTGATCCGCCCCGTACTTGCGCTTGAAGGGCTTGACATCGCCGAGCTGAAGTCCGCCTGAACTGGATCATTGGCGGAGTCCGCCTGGAGGGTGGGCGAAACGCCGCGGCCCGGGTGCGCACCGGAGAAGGCGCCCGCTTCTTTCTGCACTCTCTCACGGCGGGTACTGCAACACGATATCGGCATCCATTCCCCCCCTGCTCGAGTCTCGAAACAATCCAACTCGCAGGAGCGCTTTTTTCCGGCGCCCGGTACAACAGGTACTTGAGGCGGCCTAGCGCGCCGCACTCCGCTTCTCGAGGCCAGGCATGTATGACAAAGTTTGTAGAGCGCATTGAGAGCAATCAGGAGCACGTGGTCCGGCGCGTATAGCAACAGCAGGTGAGGCGCGACCTCAACATGTTTGCGCAGCCCCACCCTTGCATTTTTTTTCGCCGCTCGCAGCGGCTACGATGCGATCACACCTATACGAGAGCGCATGCAAAGAATCGCATCTTACAAAAATTGCTGACACAGAAAGTACGCCGCACCAACTCACCAGGGGAGCAAGGGAGGGGGTACCCCCCCTTGCAATATAGGCCTGATCTCCGCTAGCGCTATGTATACGCAGTGACGACTGCAAGAGACGGGCACACTAGGCTAAGTACAACTGGCAACGACCGTCGGACGTCTATTGCAAGGTCCAGGGAATTGAAGCAGGAACGCAAGAGATGCTACTAGGCTAATTAATGACGAGCCAGCTGCAGTCTTGACCGCGAGCCGCCTTGCACATCCCGAGACGACCAGACCCAAATCGCTGAGCCTACCTACAGCTGCAGGACGAACACATGTACACAGCTTGAAATATTAATTGTCATTTTTCATTTAGACGCCACCTTGCACATTCCGATCATGAGACGAGCAGGGGGCGGGGGCGAGTCGATCTGAAGTATTCACAAACTAAAGAACGTGTCGACTTCGATGCATTCGGGAGGGACCCCAAGCGCCCGGGCCGCCGCCGCCTTCGCTGCGTCCTCCCGATCCCTCACGCGGTAGTGCAAGTTCAACCGAGCCTGCGGCCGCGGGAGAGCTCACCTCGCGCGACGAAATTAAAGGCGGCGGGGGCGGCAGCGCGGACCTTGAGCTCGCCGGCGGAGCACCCGGCGAAGGCGGCGAGGCCGTCCAGCCAGCCACCCCCCAGCGCCGCCTCGTCGACGCGGGCCTCGAGGTGCAGGCGGCGGGGCGGGGCAGCCGCCAGCACCGCGGCGACCTCTGCGGGGCGGCCCGGCGCGAGGTCGAACTCCAGCGCGAGGGAGAGGCGCCCGCGGGCAGCGCGGGCCAGCGACGCCAGCGCCAGTGCCGGCGGCGGCGCCGGCAGAGCTGCCTCCGCGTGAGTCGCGAAGCGCGAGGCGCGGCCGGAGCGGCGGCGCGCACCGACGCGCAGGTCGAGAGCGAGGGAGGGGGACTGCGTAGCAGCGGCCGCGAGGCCGCCGAGGCGGGCCGCAAGGAGCAGCTCGCCGTCCCCGCGACCGTCCAGCGCGAGTGGCCCCAGGCTCCGGAGGGCGGGGCAGGCGCCGAGGGCCGCTAGCTCCTCCCGCCCCACGTCCGGCGCGAGCTGCGGCCCCGGCCGGTCGGGTCGGCAGACGGGGACGGGAGGCGGGGCCGGGGCGCGGACATTGAACTTGCCATCCAGCTGCTTGAGGGCGGCAAGGCGCGGCAGGGCGCGCATGGCGGCCCGCGAGAGCCCCGCTCTGGAGAGATCGAGCCTGCGCGGGCTTCAGCGGAGTACGCGGGGGGCGGCGGGGGCGGCGGGCGCACTTTTTGAGGGAGCGCGCGGCGGGGCCGGAGGCGAGGGCCTCGAGGAGCGGCGCGGCGTCGACGTCGGCGTCGCGGGAGAGGTCCGGATCCTTGCACCTTACGCTGAGGTCCTCGAGGGAGGTGAAGCCGGCAAGGCCGGCCAGGGCCCCGGGCCCCGTCAGCGAGATGTGCAGCTGCGTCCGAGCGGCCCCGCCCCGTCTGAGAACCTCGGGCGGGCGCGGGGCCGGGCGCGGCGAGAGGGGCCGGGGCGGACTGTCTTCAGGCCGGGGGCGCCGCGGGCGAGGGCATCGACGGCGGCCTCGTCGGCGCGGCCGGCGGACTGAGCAACAAGAGTCTTCAGGTTCGGGAAGACAGAGGGGCGGAGGTCGAGCCCGGTGAGGAAGCGCTCATTGACGAGAAAGTCGAAGTCGAAGAGAACCAGCGCGCGCAGCGCGGGGCACACAGCAGAGCCGCGCGGCACGACAGCGCCGAGCATGTCGCCGAGGGGGGAAAGCGGGGCGCTCGTGCGCTCGACGCCCGTACCGAAGACGACGACTTGGCCGAGGCCGCCGGGCCCGGAGGCGGCGGCGCACGTTTCTACGAGGGCAACGGCCGCACGGAAGCACCCGTCGCCCTCCGGACCCTCCTCGCGACCCAACTTCGGATACCGGCAGAGCGGCGCGTCAGCGTGCGCACAGGCACAGGCATGCGCAGCCGACTGGCAAGCTCGTGCTTACCGACATGCACAAGGTCGCGCCGGGCGCCACGCGGATCCACCGCCGATCGCTCCGCTGGCCATCATGATCATCCGTGGCCACTTGCGCCGCGAGCGAATGCAGCGTCTCCGGGTGCCGCGCTTTAACGGACACCGTGCTCCAGCTGACTTGTTCGATAGCTTCGCGCCACAGACGGCAGACCAGGCGCGCGGCGGCCGCGTCTCGCAGCTTAAGGATACGCGCGATCAGCTCGCTTGGCAGCCGGCCGAGCAACGTCGCCCCCTCTCCCGCATCCTCTCCGGGTTCCGCGCCGGGCGCGGCGGGGTGAGCGCTCGGATCCGCTGCGCTGCTGAGCGCCGACAGGTTAGCTGGCGCATATGGACGCGGACAGAGACGCGCAGCATCCGGCGCGCGGGTCCGAACCTGCTCGATGCAGTGCGTGGCCGGGGGCGCTTGGCGTCCGGCTCGTCAGTCGCCGAGGCATCTTTCTCCGCGAGCTCTGATGGCTGAGCCTCGTCGCAGCGATGGTCAGAGGCCGCCCCGTTCTCGAGCTGCCGCTTAAGAGACATTCGGTGGTTCCCGGCAGGCGTCTTGTCGCTGCGTGACGACGAGCTCAACACAAGCATTCGCAAAAATTAAACGCCCTGCCGTACGCACCGGCGGCCGTACGCGTTGCCGAGTGCTGTGGCAGCCGCTCAGGTGGGTCGGGTGGCCTGGTCCTTGTACCCGGGCAGTGCTTCCAGCCCAAGTTCCAGGGAACAGATTAGTTCGATTGCATCCGCGCGTGTTCCAGCACGAGCCCACGCCGTTGATACAATTCGTTTGACCGAGCATCCCCAGCAGCGAACGAGATGGCGTATGTGCTGAACATCTGGGTGCGCCCCCCAGCGTGTGCGCTGCATGACCCCGAGCTGACGCGGGGCCCCGGTATACGTAGAGCGCTGCCCCGCCGCCCGTCCCGGTGCTCTACGAAGACGAGCAAAGGATTGAGGAGTCCATCCTCGACGACTTTGTCGAACGGAACCTCGAACTCCCGCTTGAGCTCCCGCAGCTGGCCGTCCATGCGCTGAGCGTCGGGGCTTTGCTGGGGCTGCCGGACGAGGTAAGCGGATGCAGCCTTGCCTTCCCTTTCCCACCTGCCTTGACCGCGCGTGCGCAGAACCGGGAGGGCGCCCTCGACGAGCTCAACGCGGAGCTTCTGAACGAGGCCTAGGTTCGATTGATCCCACCGCACATTGCTTTCAGGACTTTCAGACTTTAACCTTTCAATTTCTTCAGGACACTCGCTACTCTACTGTGCTTGCAGATTGGAAGAGCTCTGTCCTTGCGGCAGTCGCATGAGACGAGCTCTTCCATGAGCATGAAAAGCAGTAGTTTTATGTGGGACCGGCAGTGTTCATCGAATAAAAGCATGGAATAATGCTATCTCCTACCTGCTCTGCCAAATAGAGGGCGGCTAGCGCTCGAGGCTCTACTTCCGAGGCCTACTGCGCGAGGAGTCACGTGCTATTTCGTTAACTAGCCGAGCGGAGCTCAATCTGCAACAGCTGGAGCTGACCGATCAGCCGTCGAAGGCGCCGTTGATGCGGAGGCGCTCGAGGGTGAGCTGCGACTCGACGTCCTCGAGGGCCCCGCCCTCCGCGAGGCGCTGGACGGCGCTCATCTGAGCCAGCGCCGCCCCGTGAGGCAAGCACGAGGGGCGAGGGGCAAAGGAAGAGGAAAGGATCAAACCTCGTCGTCGGCGGCGGGGGCGTTCGGCTCGCTCGCAATCGGCGGCGGCGCTGGGGCGCGGGCAGCATCGCTGCTGGGGGCGGCGTCGACGGCGGCGTCGAGGGCGGCGCGGGCGGCGGCGAGCTCCTCGAGCACCCGGCGGCCCTCCGCCTCGTCCGCCCGCGCAGCAGCGAGGGCCTCCCGCGCCGCCGCCGCCCGCTCCTTTGCCGCCTTGTTGAGGGCCTCGAGCGCGGGGCGCGCCGCCTCCGCCAGCGCCCGCTGCGCCGCCTTCACGACTGCCGGGGACGAGACAGCCGCCGCGGCCGCCCGCACGACGACGGCGGCGGCCGCGTTGGCGGGGCGGCCGGCCCGAAGCCGGCGGCGGCGAGGGCGGCGCGGTCGACGGAGTAGGCGACGCGCTGCTTCTCGACGGGCACGTCCTTCACCGTCGGCACATCCTTCACCTGCAGCGGCCCGGCCCGGAGGTCAGAAGCGGTCTTGTCGGCGAGAACAGCGCTGCGAACCTTTGTCACCGTCCGCTGCTTCTGCACTGCTTCCACGTACGGCTCCTGCGAACGGCGATCAAAAGCGGTCCGGACCAGAAGGGGTACAGGGCGCACTGTAAACTCCTTCTCGACGTACCGCACGCTCTTCTCCTTGCGGGTCTCATTCTGCGGCGCATGTCGGGGGGGGGGGGGGGGGAGGGGGGGGAGGGGGTGGGAGGGGGGGGGAGGGTGCGGGGAGGGGGGGGGGGGGGGGGGAGGAAAGCGGGACTGAGAACCTCTGTGTAGGGGATGTGGACCGTGTACTTGTTCACTTGGATGCCGAAAATTTTATCCTTGCGCGTCTCGGCCCGGTACTTCGTGACCGGCACCACGACGTCTTTCATGTACTCCTCCGGCACTGCGGGGAGCTGGCGTCGGCGGCGAAAGTGGTTTGCGAGCCTCGGGCGCAGGGCGCACCCTGCTTCTTCACGACGCGGGTGCGCTTCTCGTTCTCGACGTACCACTCCTGCTCCTCATACTGGGTGGGCTCGAGCACGGTCTTCTTCTCGGTGACCGTCTCCTTCCACTCGCGCTTTGCCGGCGGCGGGGCCCCGCCCCACTGCACCGCCGGGGGCGACCCCGCCGCCGCCTCAAGCACCGCGAGGACGGGTCCGGCGCCCGGAGCGGCGAGGGCGGGGCCGGCACGCCGATGGCGGCGGCGGCGGCGGCGAGGCGGCCGCGAAGGCGCTCCGCGGACGGTCCGGCGAGCGCCTCCGCCACCTTGGAGCCGGCCACGCCGGGAACGAGCCGTAGCTCGGCGGCGAGGTACCGCTCGATCGCCGCGCGCAGCAACGCCGCCCGCGCCGCCGCCTCTGCCTCTGTCCCTTCCCCGCCGGCCTCTTTGTCCGCCTCCAGAGCAGCGGCGTCGAAGCGGGCGACGGCGGCGGGCCAGTCGAGCCTCTTCCGCGCCGCCGCCCGCGCCGCCGCGTCGCCGCTCGCCAGCGCCGCGCCCGCCGCCAGGACGGCTTGGACGCGGTGCGACAGGGCCGCTGCGAAGGGGCCCGCCTCGAGCAGCTCCGGCAGCTCCAGCCCCGCGCTCGCCGCTGCGCGCCCGCCGGTCAGAGGCTCAGCGGGCGCCGCCGACGGCGCGGGGAGGCCGCACCACGCGAGAAGCTCTCAACGCACGCGAGCGCTGCCGCCGCGGACTCGTCGGCCGCCGTGCCCGCTCGCACCGCCTCCGAGGCCCCCGCAAGCTCCGCCTCGGCGCGCTGTGTTCTGCTCAGACCGCGCCGCAACGCCCGAAAGGAGCGGGGTCGCGCCTCGGAGATGGCAGCGAGGCCAGCGTGGATCTCGTCGGCGGCGGAGGCCGCGAGCTGCCGCTTCGTGTCGACGTAGAGGGCGCGAAGGCGCTCCTCCACCGCCGCCAGTCCGCTCTGCGCCGAGTCAGCGGCAAAGAGCGGAGGATGACAGGGGGCTCGCACTTCGTTAAGAACAGCCACCGCCTCAGCCTGCAGGGCCTCGTCGGTCTGGGTCCGCCAGTCCTCGCCAAATGCATCTTTGAAGAGCTCGGCCTTCTCGGCGTCCGCGGCGCGGCCGAGCTTGTTCAGCCGCGCCCGCAGCGCCCCCCGCGCGCTTAAGGGCAGGATGCACTCCAGCGGGATTTCCACCTGCGCAACCGTCAGAGACGAATGCGCTTCGGATAGAGACGGCGCATGCGCACCCCGGCCTTCCGCAGCTGGGCGCTCACCCACGCCGGCGCGTCGGCGGGCGTGACGCTGCGCTCGTCGTCAGAGCTGTACGCGTCCACCTGCGGCGCTCGGTATTGAGAGAGCTGCGGCGGGCTGGGAGCCGAGGCACGGCGGACCTTGTTGAGGAGGACTAGGACGCGGGGCCAGGCCTCCCCAGGGCGGGCCTCGAAGAGGTGCGGGCGCTGCTGCTTCAGCTGCGCGAGCGCCGCCGTCCCCTCCGCCTCGTTCATCTTCGTGTACTCCATCACGACGATCACGAAGTTCGCGATGCGGAGGATGCGGTCCGATGCGTCGCTCAGGTGCCCTGCTCCGAACTCGCCCTTGCCAGCCACGTCGAAGAACGAGAAACGCGCTTCGTTCGCCGGCAGGTTATTGAGTAGCTCCAGCGGGGCCTCGACCGTCAAGCGCCCTGCGCGCCGGATCGGAAGATCGCTCGAGCGCGGAGCGCACAGGGTGGACCGTCGTAGAGAGCGAGCGTGGCGTGATTGGCGCGGGCCTTGTCGTTGATCGCCTCGAGACGCGTGCGGATGGCCTCTGGTCCCTCCACCAGCTCCTCGGGCTGCCCACCCGCTGCCGCGATGCGGAGAAGCGGCGTTGCGCGGCCCGGCGCATGGACGACCTCAACCGGCACTGCCGTCTCTGGCTGCACGGCGCTGCGATGCGGAATAAGATGTTATGAACGTTGTATTCGATCGGAAAGAAAGCGCGCACGCGGGCTGCAGGCGTTGGCCGAGGGAGGCGTTGAGAGTCGTGGACTTGCCGGCCTTGAAGCGGCCCATGACGGCCACAACGAAGCGCGACTCATCTAGAGAGCGCATGGTGCTATTGAACACCGGGATGCGCTCGTTGGCGGCCTCCGCTAGGGCCGATGCGAGCTGGGCTGCGTCTGGTGTGCGCCGACGACCCGCACGCCCGGCCGCCTGCGCTGCGGACGTGGCTGCAGTGATGGCATCTCCGGCCGCACGCCCGATGGGAGCCAGAGCCATTCGAAACCGCTGGAATTCGCTGGAGGGAAGGCTGGAGCAACGGGAATGCCAGCGCAACTGGGATGGGCGCGATCGGGCTGCATCTTCCGAGCCTGAAGAATCCGAGGTCTCTCGAACGCCTCAAGTGACCTGGTCGAGAGTCGTCGCGACACTGCGGCGACAGGTCGTCGGGGGTACCCGTGCAGATCAATTCACAGGTCAAGCGACCTAAGCCGCTCGACCAAACATTAACGGGTACCCCCCTAGGTCGCCTGGCATGGAGATCGAATTGCGTTGCTGGTACCGGTACGCAGTCCCAGGGCTAGGGCTGTCGCACGGCGCATCCCCGCCGCGGATATTACGTATGCCGGAGATCATCGGCACCAAAAGAGATATATCACGTCAGCGGGAGCTCTTGCGATCGAAGCAGGAGAGCTTGGAACGTGCTGGAAGGGAGCGCCGGCCGAGGTATTCTGACCATCAATCACTTCACGTCGCACCGTGACCTTCTAATCGCCTCGCATCGCAGCTTAAGGCGTTTCGTCTGCCAGCGGCGCAGCGATGACCGCTTACAGCACCCTCATCCCTCCCGCAACGAAGCTGCAGGCGGCTTCAGCGCTGCTGCAGCAAGCGGCGATGTCGCGCACGTTCGCGGTTCAATGCGAAGGCGCCTCCCAGCTCGGCGAGAGCTATGCTGCGCTCGGGACCCGCGCGAAGCACACGGAGGAAGTGTTGAGCGACCTCCTGAAGACTCTTGGTCCGCTTCTTTTACTCGCAGTTTGCCACGCGATGCCGCTGACCTTGCGCTTGCCTGCCAGAGGAAGCGTTGTTCAAGGTCGTCTTCGTGGGCCGCATCAAGACGGGAAAGAGCACGATCATCAACTACTTCGTCGGGCGCCGCCTGCAGCCGTCGTGAGCCCTCGTTTCGTTCACCAGCTTTCGACGGACCTGATCTCGCCCTGGCAGGTCCGTTGAGCCGCAGACGGCGTTCCCCGTGGCGTTCGTGCACGCTGAAATGCTACGTCTGCTGGCGCTGGACGGGGCACCATCCTCCGTCACCCTCGAACAGGTCCAGCAGCTGCTCCGCTCGGCGAACGCGGCCGCCCGCGGCGGGAACGCGCGCGCCGCGTACGCGGAGAAGCGCGTGACGGTGGAGGTCCCGCTGGAGGCGATGCGGGGCCTGCCCGACCACGGCGGCCGCCTCGCGCTCATCGACGCGGCCGGCATCGGCGAGAGCGGCGCCCATGTCCTGGCGCGGGCGTCGGAGTGGGCGCTGGAGCGGGCGAACTTCGTGATCCACGTGGCGGACTACACGAAGATGAACGAGGCGGAGGACATCGCCATCCTGCAGGAGCTCCTCCGCAAGCGCCCGTGCCTCTTCCGCCGCGGCGCCGTCCTCGTCCTCCTGAACAAGGTCCGTGCTGCGTTTTAGCGCTGCAGACAGCGGCGCTGACAGCTCGGTTTCCGCGCAGGCGGACGAGCACAAGGCGGACGAGCGGAGCGTGACGCCCGAGGCCGCGCCGGAGTGGTACCGCGCCCGGCTGCGGGAGGCCGGGGTGCGCTCCTTGTTCGGGGGCTGTCAGATCTGTCCGCCGACGGGCTCGCGGCAGGTGGAGCTGGCGGCGGGGAGCGTGATCGCCGTGCGGGGGCTGGACGGCCTCCGCGCCCGGCTCTACCTGCAGGGCGCGGCCAGCGACGAGGAGAAGGCCGAGCTATTTAAGGACGCCTTCGGTGAGGATTGGCGAGGACAGACAGACGAGGCGCTGCTGGCCCAGGCACGGGCCGTCCTCGAGCGGGTGCTCCGATCCGCCCGGCGGCGCCGGCCGACTCTGACGCGGCGCAGAGCGGGATGCCGGCGGCGGAGGGGCGGGTGCGGGCGCTGTACGAGCAGCACGGGCCGCAGCTGGCGGCCGCGGCGACCGAGGAGCTCCGCGACCGACTCGCCGCCCTCCAGACCGTGCGCCGCCCGCGCCCACTGCCGCCTCCACGCCGGCAGCGCCTGATGCTTTGCGTGCGCAGGCGGCCGGGCAGGCCGCTGCGGCGCTCGAGAGCGCCAAGGGCGAAGCCGACCGCCGTTTTGCGGCATCGGAGGAGATCCTTCGGGAGGCAGCCGGCGCGGAGGACGGTGAGCAAAGCAGCCTCTGGCCAAGCGCGGCACCTTCGCTAACCGCCGCGCGCAGCTGCGAAAAGCGGCGCGCGGGTGCTGGACCTCGAGGCAGCTCCGCTCTTGGCCGCGCTCTGGCGGGAGGAGGGCCCGGCGCTGGCCCGGCTCGAGGCGGCGGCGGCGGCCGCGCTGGCGCTGCTCTCGGGCTCGGAGGCGGAGCGGGCGGCGGCGCGGCGGGCCCTCGGCGACCCGCTCTGGTCGCCCGCCTCGACGCGGCGGCTGCCGAGGCGGACGGGCTCTGCGGGGGCGAGGCGGAGACGCGCGAGGCGGCGGAGCGGCGGCGGGAGGCGCTCTGGGCGGCGGGGCGCGCGTACCTGGCCGCCGAGCTGGAGGCGGCGGCGGGCCGCGTGGCCGCCGGCCTCGAGGCGCGCCTCGCCGCTCGCTCCGCCACCCTCGTCGGGCCGCTCGCGGCGCTCGCCGGGCGCGTCGGCGCCCCCGCGCCCGCGCTCGCCGCCGCCCCGCGGAGCTCACGGCGGCCGGGCGGCGTACCGCGCGGCGGCGCGGGCGGGGGCGGAGGCGGCGGGGCGGCTGCTGCCGGCGGCGGCGCCGGGCGGCGACATCGTGGAGTGGGCGTGGGAGGAGGCGCGGGCGGTGGAGGACGTGCGGATGGTGCCGCGCGAGTACGAGACGACGGAGACCGTCCTCGAGGCGGTGGAGCGCACCCGCATCGTCGAGAAGATCGGTGCGCCCCGCCGGCTGCTCGCGGGCGCGCGGCGCTGACGCGTGGCGCGCAGAGCCCTTTGCTGCGAAGAAGATGGTTCCCCGCATGCAGCAGGTGCCTGGCCGCGGAGATGGAGGCGCGGCTGGGCGCGACGTGCGCGCTGGCGGGGCGGAATCGGCGATCGTCGGCCTCCAGATTGAAAAAGCTTTCCTTCTCGACGGAGAGCAGGGATACGAGTTCCACGTGGAGGAGTCCCAGGAGGAGGTCGAGTCCGTCGAGTACCAGCCCGTCCAGAAGGAGGCGAGCGTACCCCCTTCCATCTCCTCCCCCCATGCGCCTTCTGAACCTCTCCCAGGAGAAGTACGTCGAGCGCGTGCCGAAGGAGAAGACCGTGAAAAAGGTGCGGCCCCGCACCCCTCCTCAGGACCCCAGCGCGCGTACCCCTCTCATGGGGATACCGCAGGTTCGGGAGGAGCCGGAGCGCTACGAGCGGGTCGTGCACGACCGCAAGGCGGCCTACAGTGTCGACCGCGCCGGCCTCGCGCGCGCCGCCGAGGCCCTCGCGGCCTCCGCCCGCTCCGCCGCCCTCCGCGCCCTCGAGGAGGCCGCCGCCGCGCCCGCCGTCGTCCGCGCGGCGCATGCGGCGGCGGCGGCGGCGGCGGCACCGGGCTGGAGGCCCTCGCGGCGGCGGCGCGGGCGCGGGCGGAGGCGGACGGGGCGGCGAGCGGGGCGGCGGCGCGGGACGCGGCGGCTCTGGAGGCGGCCCGCGCGGAGCTCGCCGCGGCCGCCGCCGCCCTCGAGGGCGCCGCCGGCCGCTCCGCCGCCTCCGGCATCCTACACTGCGGGCGAGTTCAAGCCTCGGCTGACGTGATGCCGGCGAGCAGAAATGTGAGCGCCCGCATGCACACGTGCTACTTGCGCACGAGCGCTCATGCTGCAGCGATGCGCAGAGCCCTGGAGCGAAGATTCCAGAAGCGCGAGCTGCAGGCGCAAGCCGTACCGGGGTCGTACGCGAGTCTTGGAACCCGCCAGGTGGGCTGGAGGATTGCTCTCCGCTCTCCCCTGACGTGCGTGCCCGCTCTTCTCCCAGCTCCGCGCCGCGGCCCCCTCCTCCAAGCTCCTGACCTTTCTCGTGGCAGGAAACGACTCTGAAGCGCTTGCTGAGAATGGCGGTAAGCGGTGGCATAACTTCTCCCCCTTGTGCAATTCTTATGGCGGAGCTGCGGCAGAACCGGGAGGAGCCCGATCTTGAGGAGCGTGTGCCAGTGATGGAGCGACGATCGGCTGGCGCGCTGCTGCAGGTCCTTTCGAGGCTTCAGGTGCTCACAGCGCGACGGCGCTCACCATGAGCTTCATAGCGCTGACGCACGGCGGACCGGGTACCGAAGGGTCTTGCCGTGGCCTCGAAGAACCCGCGGGGCCCCGGATCCTGCGCTTTTTCCGTTAGCCGGCGTATCGAGAGAGGCCTGGAGGCTGCGGTGATCAAGCGCCACGCCAACGTGGCGTTGGTGCTGCCCAGACCTTTCGCGTCGTCGCCTGCGCTTCGTGTAGACGTCGACGGCACTGCGAACATCGCGGAGCTGCAGCTCAGGAGCCTGAAAGACGACAACATCATCCGATACGGATTATTTCCCGGCAGCGCCAGCAGCGTCCTCCTGGATCAGCCGCCCCAACCCGGGCAACGCGTTGCCGTCCTTCACGCGCCCTTCTCCTTCCCGATCAACAAGCTCGCACGCGCTGTCTTCACCGACAGCGATGGCGAGGTTGGCAGCTTCAACGTCGTGGTGGTGACTGCGCCTACGGGTCCGCACGCGTCGCGGTCTTCAGTGCTCGTTTATTTCTTTTCTGATCTGCGCCGGTTTCACAGACCGTGACTACGCACTACTGGAGATCCCAGAGGCACTGCAAGCTGTCCAGCACCTTCTCCCGCTTCCTCAGGCCTCCTTCGATATGACAAGTGTAAAGCCCGCGGAGTCATTCCGCGGTGCAGAGCCTGCTGGTGGGCAGGGTGGATTAATTTCAGCCTCACGTAGCTAATGCTCGGCGCGCAGAGCTCACGGCCACTGCGGCGCACCCGCAAGAGGCATCAGATGAGATGCAGAAGCCTCTCGAAGTGCTGGAGGTGCTGCGGCGGGAGGACACGGATGTGGGGCCGAGTGCTGTTCCCGTCGTGCGCGAAGCGGACGGCAGATTCCGGCTCCCCGATTGGAAGTACAGTGTTTTCCGCCTCAACCGCGTCGCTACGTTGGGGTGAGTCGCTCGGATAACTTCCGGCGGCCGCAGACAATCTGACTACCGCGCAGCGAGCTGGAAACACTCGAGCGCTCGAGCAGGCTGGAGCTGGCGCTGGTGACGCAGCGGGTGCCGCAGTACGAGCGGACGCCGCAGGGCGGGGGGCACAAGTCTCTCCGGCCGGGCCTTGACCTGTGTCCTCTCTGCGGCAAGGAAGCGCTGGAGAGCTGGTTGAAGGATCAGAAGCGGGTTCTCCCACTCGCCTTCGCCGGCAGCCTGACCGTGCCCATCGCCGTCGATCTGGTGGTCGCCAGACCGGCCGAGGGGTCCGCGCTTCACGCCGCACCTCATGTTGTGGCCATCGCTTACTTCTCAAAATCCAGAAAGCTGCCCGATGTGAACTTTGGTTCGCTGACTCTGTCCTTCTACGAAAGAGAAAAGCGGTCTGTCGTTCCTCTGAGAGCTGGACAGGCAGAAAAGTGCGCAACTTGAAGCTTTTCGTCCCGAATCGCTCATTTATCTGACTTCCTTCTTTCGATGATCCGCAGGCCTGCTCCGAAGCCCCAAGAAGTGAGCTGAAGTGGACCCTCATGACTTTTATGTGCTCACGTGTTTTGCAGGAAGCGCCCTCCGCGTCGCTGGCGAAGCCCGCATCATCTTCCCCACCCGAACACGACGTGTAAGCCCCGTCCCACCTTCCGTCTCCGCTCAAGCGATGCGAAAGGTCATTCTTGCAGGTTGCCGACAAAGGGCCCTGCGTCGCCGTCGCCCGCACGGGATCTCGCTCTGTCCTCGGCGGAGCCAGTGAACCTGCAGGCTGCGCTTGGGGACCTACGGGTCGGCAAGGAGGACGGTGCGCCCGCCGCTGTAGTGCTCCCTTGGGCTCAGCCGCGTCTTACTCCGTCCATCCAGTACTCAAGCTCGAGCTCGTCATCTTCATCGACCACGAGAACGACCAGCGGGCGATTGCGGCCCTCCTCAAGGCCCCCTCGCTCTTGTTTTACGCCCGGATACTCGTCTTCTACCACGAGGATCCACCAAACGAGGTCCGCAGCCCCGCCCCACCTAGGCCTCGCCCAGCCACATCGATCGCCACTGACCCTCGTGCAGGAGCGCTTCCAGCGGCTCGCGCGGGGCGAGGAGCGCCCCGACGTGGTACCCTTGCGGGCCCCGAAACGCTTCCGAAACGCGGCGGACTTCGAGCTGGCAGTGCGGGCGGCGTCGCTTCACGCGTTGCTTCCCGCCAGCATCTGCTTCCTCATCGTCTCGGCCGACCAAGGCGTCCGCGAGATCGCCGACGCTCTCTGCCGCGCCTCGCTCAGCAGCGCGAGCTCCCGACTGCAGCGGAAGGTCCATTGCGCCTCGACGGACCCCGACGGTCTCTGGCGCACGGCCTTCGAGCTTCTGAGCGAAACGGCGCGCGGCGCGGTGCGCGCGGAGGCGCTGGATGCGCTCGCGGATCGGGCGGCGGTGCAGCTGCGGCAGTTCCGACCGCGGACGGAGTTTGCGGCTCGAAAGTTCCTCTGGGACGCTGTGCTGCGGCCCGAGGAGCAGCTGCTCTTTGGTGCGGATTCCGAGTGGCAGACGCTCAGGACCTCCATCGCCGGCCGTGGCGTCGTGCTTCAAGGAGCCTCCGTTGCATACGTCGACTCGAAATCGAAATCAAGTGTCAGCCCCAGCCCAGCTCATGAAGACTCCAGCCTTCGGTTGCGCTCGTCGGCGCCCACTTCTATTCAAGCGACTTCTGCGATCGGGCACGTCAGCCAGGCGGCCGGAGTCACCATCAAAGCAGCCACGTCCGCAGCGCAGGCAGCCGGCCGTGAGACCCGTCGGCGCACGCCCGACGCCGACCAGCTAGCCTCGGCCCTCGCGGATGCAGCCAACGAATTCATCCGGGTGCTCGATAAGACCAAGCGGTCCCTAGACGAGTCGCAATTCGTTGTGGGCGTCATGGGTCGTTTCAAGGCCGGCAAGTCCACGACCCTCAACGCCTTCCTCGGTCAACGCCTGCAGCCCGCGTGCGCGCGTTCTTTTCGATCGAACACAACGTATAATATCTTATTCCCCCTCGCAGCGCCACGCAGCCAGAGACGGCGGTGCCCGTTGAGGTTGTTCATACTCCCGGCCGCACGACACCGTTGCTGCGCATCGCGGGAGCGGGTGATCAGCTCGGGGAGCTGGTGGAGGGGGCAGAGAGTATTCGCGCGCGCCTCGAGGCGATCAACGACGAGGCCCGCGCCAATCACGACACGCTCGCCCTCTTCGACGGTCAGCGCCCTGCACTCCGCCCTCGAGCGATCTTCCGATTCGGCGCGCAGGGCGCTTGACGGTCGAGGCCCCGCTGGAGCTACTCACGGACCTGCCGTCGAGCGAGACGCGCTTCTCGTTCTTTGACGCGGCGGGCAAGGGCGAGTTCGGGGCCGAGCACCTGAGCGCCGCGTCGGACCGCATCCTCCGCATCGCGAACTACGTGATCGTCGTGATGGAGTACACGAAGATGAACGAGGCGGAGGGGACGGCGGCGCTCGCGCAGCTGAAGCAGCAGCGCCCGCACCTCTTCGAGACCCGCCCCGGAGACTCGCCCCGCGTTCTGGTCCTCCTCAACAAGGTCCGCCGTGTCTCGCCTCCCAGCCCGCCGCACCTCGCTGACTGCAGAGCGCCGCAGGTGGATGCATATAACCCCGACGAACAGCGCAGCGTGAAGCCCGCCGACGCGCCGGCGTGGGTGAGCGCGGAGCTTGGCAAGGCCGGGGTGCGCATGCGCGGTTTCTACCCGAAGCGCGTTCGTCTCTGATGTTTGCGCAGGTGATGATACCGCCAACGTGCGTCCTGCCGTTCAGCGCTCTTGCAGCGCTTCGAGCACGGCTCCACCTGCTCGGCCGCGCCACGGACGCCGAGAAGGCCGAGCTGTTCAGGGAGGCCTTCGGCCGGAGTTGGAAAACTCAGACCGTCGAGACCCTGCAGGCCGAGGCGGTGGCTGTTCTTAAAGAAGTGCGAGCCCCTGTCATCCTCCGCTCTCTGCCGCTGTCGCTCAGACGGCGCAGAGCGGACTGGCGGCGGTGGAGGAGCGGCTGCGCGCCCTCTACGTCGACACGAGGCGGCAGCTCGCGGCCTCCGCCGCTGGCGAGATCCGCGCCGGTCTCGCGGCCATCTCCAAGGCACGCCGCCGCTCCCCTCGCGAGGCGCGCCGCTCGCTGAGCGGAGCGCAGCTTGCCGAGGCGGAGCTGACGGGGGCGACCAAGGCAGTCGAGGAGGGCGCGACGACAGCTAAAGAGGCGACGGCGGCCCTGGCTAGCGTCGACGGCCTCTCGCGCGGTGCGGCCTTCCTGCGGCGGCGGCAGCGGTGGTGGCTGATCGTCTGACCTGCGGGGGCGCAGAGGTGATCGCGGGTCTGGAGCTACCGGAGCTGCTCGAGGCGGGGCCCTTCGAAGCAGCCCTGTCACATCGCGCGGCCGTCGTTCTCGCCGCCACTGCGGCGCTGGTGAGCGGCAGCGCGGCGGCGCGGGCGGCGGCACGCAAGAGACTCGACTGGCCCGGGGCCATCGCCCGCTTCGAAGACGCAGTTCTCGAAGCGGATGAAGCCTGCTGCGGCGAAGGGACGGAGGCAGAGGCGGCGGCGCGTGCGGTGGAGCTGTGGGCGGCGGTCGAGCGTTACTTCACAGATGAACTGGGGCGACTCGTCCCCGACGTGGCGGGCTCCAAGGTGGCGGAGGCGCTCGCCGGGCCCGCCGCTGAGGGCCTTCACCGCCGCCTCGCCGCCGCCGCCGCCACGGTCGGCGAGCCGGCCCCCGCCCTTGCCGCTCTGGACGCCGGTCCCGTCCTCGAGGCGCTGGAGGCGGCGGCGGGGGAGCTGCCGCCACTGCAGTGGGGCGAGGCCCCGGAGCCCGCCAAGCGGCAGTGGACGGACGTGAAGGTCGAGCACAGGGAGGTGCTCCGCCCGACCATTGTGGAGGAGGTGGAATCGTACATCGAGCACGAGGTGCGCACCCGCACCGTGGAGAAGGAAGGTGCGCGTTGCGCCCACGACGCGATCGCTCGCCGCCCGCCGCGAGCCCCGCGCAGTGACGAAGTTGCACGAGGTGGACGCGCCGGTCCAAGTCCAGAGAGTGAAGCCCGAGACGCGTAAAAGGCGGTTCCTCGGCATTCAGATCGACAAGTACACGGTCCACGTGCCCTACACCGAGGTGCCGCCCTCCACCGCGTAACAGAGAGCCCCGCCTGACGCCGGCCTGCACGCAGACGGAAATTCGGAAGGAGGTGCGCGTGCTTCCTGTCAAGGAGGCATGCTCCGTGCGCCCCGTACCCCGTCTCGCATGCCCCCCCCCCCCCCCCCCCCCCCCGATTTCGATCCCCCGGCCGCAGGAGTCGTACGTGGAGCCCGTGCAGAAGCAGCGGATGGTGCCGAAGGTGTGGCACAATGTGAAGCTGTTGGGCTCGCTGCACCCGCCAACCCCGAGAATCGCGGCAGGTCGAGATGGTTCCCACTCTCGAGAATGTGCCCGTCGAGAAGCAGCGCGTCGCCTACTCCGTCGACCGCCCCGCCCTCGTCAGCTCTGGCTTCGGCGCCGACCGCCCCGCCGACGAGGCGGCCGCCGCCGTCGTGCGGGCGGCCGCCGCGGCTGTCTCGTCCCCGGCGGTCGTGAAGGCGGCGCAGCGGGCGCTGGCGGAGGCCGCGCGCCCCGCGCTCGAGGCCCTCAGCAAGGCGACGGCGGAGCGGGCGGCGGCGGCGCAGGCGGTTCTCGCTGCGGCGCGGGCGGACGAGGCGGAGGCCCGCCGCGTGCTCGAGGAGCTCGCAGCCGCCCGAGCGGCCCTCGACAGCTTGCCCTCGAACTAGAAGCTTGCCAGGCGCGGCTTCCCTTCCGCTTATAATTAGTTGACTTCTGGTCGACTTCCCTTCCCTTTCCCTTCTTCCCTTTCTAACTTTTTCCCTATCTTCTGGTACGCTTCAAATAGAAGAGGAGATAGATAGGTAGGAGCCTTCGCCTTCCCCGGTAGGAGATCTACACTATCGCTAGATATGTAGATAATAGAGATAGGAGATCTAGGTAGGTAGACAGAGATAGAGATGGGATTCAGGTAGTTAGGCTGTCGACGGCGCCAGATACTAGGGCGCCGTGTCCGTGCATGTGAGCAGTTTTTAAGATGGAAAACCTGCACTCCTTTCTTTGCTTTACAACCCGCAGATTGAAAACAAATACAATTATATACAAATTATAAAATTTCTTTTTCAAGCATCGATATCAATAGAAGACAGATTCACGCACGGGGACGCGCCGGAGGAGCCACGTCCGCGTCCCGCGCTGCCCGCCGCCCCGTCGACGTCCGACGGTCCGGATCCGCCTCCATGGCCCGGCCACCCGCGCCCGCGCCGCCGCGAGGGCCCCCGGCCAGCCCCGGCGCCGCCGCCGCCGCCGCCGCCGCGTGCGCCGCGCGGACGACACTGTGACAGCGGGCGCGGCCCGGCGGCGGCGGCCTCCTCGAGGGCGCGGACGGCGGCGGAGCGGGCGGAGGCCGCGAGGGCCTCGGCGGCGCCGGCGCGCGCGAGGCCGGCGCGGTCGGCGCTGTAGGCCGCCTTGCGGTCGTGCACGACCCGCTCGTAGCGCTCCGGCTCCTCCCGCACCTGCCGTAACCCCGTGAGAGGGCCGGGACGGGCCGGGACGGGCTCTGTCTTCTTGGCCGGGAACGTATCGCGTGCGGGTGACCATCTTTGTCGCCGCGAAGGGCTCTGCGCGCCACGCGTCAGCACAGCGCGCCGGCGCCCGCGTTCAGCCGGCGGGCCGGGGCGCACCGAGCTTCTCGACGGTGCGGGTGCGCTCCTCGAGCTCCGCCTCGAGGACGGTCTCCGTCGTCTCGAACTCGCGCGGGACCACTCGCACGTCCTCCACCGCCCGCGCCTCCTCCCAGACCCGCTCCACGATGCCGCGGCCGCCGCCCGGCGCCGCCACCGGAAACAGCCGCCCCGCCGCCTTCGCCCCCGCCGCGCGGTACGCCGCGCCGCCGCGCGGTACGCCGCCCCGGCCGCTGCGAGCTCATGATCGATATCAGATCTAGATCTAGAGCTCGAGACGGCGGCAGCGAGGCCTAGGGCGCGCGGGCGCGGGGGCGCCGATGCGCGGCGAGCGCCGCGAGCGGCCCGGCAAGGCCGGCGGAGCGAGCGCCCGGGCGAGGCCGCCGAGGCGGCCGGATACGCGCAGGCGATTCTGAGCCAATTCTCAGCCGAACACTTGCCGGGTACAGGTAAAGCACCCGTCGTCCAGCGCGCCGCTCGATGTCATGCCCTCGTCCGTCCCCCGGGTCGCTCTCATCGCTCTCTTTTTATGCTCGACGTGTGCCATAGCCCATCACCGGCACCGCGGGGCGTGCCATGAGCCCAACGAGGTGGAGCTCCGAAGTCCCTGCGCGAACGCAAGCGAGCTCAATTACGCGCTCGCAGATCTGCCTCGCAAACGGGCGCAGAATCGATGCGGGGCGACGGCCGCCCCTCGAGCACCACGCCCGCCTTCGCGCGCGGCTGGCTAGTGACAGGTCCAAGCGCCAAGGTTCCATGAGCGCTCAGCTGGTCGCGGATCAGCTGCTCGTGTATCTGGTGCGCTGTGCGTTCGCTGCCGCGCGAGACCAGTCCGAGCCGCCGCCTGCAGGTTCACGTCAGAAGCCCGACTCCCCAGGCGCGAGCCGCCATCGAGGCGGCGGCGGGCGTTCGCCTCGGGGACTACGTGCCGAACGGCGGCTACCTCGTTGCGTGCACCCTGGAGCAGGCTGAGCGTCTGCTGTGCGTTCACGCCACGCCCCGCCCCGCCCCGCCCCGCCCCGCCCCGCCCCGCCCCGCCCCGCTCACGCTCCCGGGCAGGACCGCGCCGGGCGTGACGTGGGTGGACGTGCTTCAACCGGAGGACCGGGTGGCGCTTGGCGCCGCCGCCGCCCGGGGCCCGCTCCTGGCCCACACGCTCGGCGTCCCGGACTTGCCTTCGTACGCGGGTCCGCTCTTCTCCGCCTCCTCAGCTTTCGCCGTCCCCTGACGTTCCGGCCCGCGGCAGCACGCCTGGAGGCCTCTCTCAGGGAGGATCCGCAGCTGGGGGCCGGGGTCGCCGTCTCGCCCCTGCTCGAGGGGCTGCGCGTCTACCCCGGCGGTGCCCCGGCCGCCCGCCTCGCTGCCCGGCTTGCTGAGGAGGTGCGCCGCGCCCGGCCTCTGCGATCTGTGACTGCACCGTCTAACACTCTCTTCCGCAGCCGCTGATTGTCTGGATCGAGGTGCAGCGACCCGTGCGTCCTCAGAACGCGCACGCCGCGACTCTCCTCGCTTCCGGTTCGATCCAGTGCCGCTGCTGCGCGCCGCCCCTGCCCTTTGACGCGGCGCAGGCGTCGGCGACGGCGAGCCGGCGAGCAACGCGCTGTGGTCGAGGGGCCTACGCGGGCAAGGCCAGGTCGTCGGGGTGCGCGAGCCACTGGATCCTGTCTGCGCCCCTCACGCGCACCCCTCAGGTCGTGGATGACGTGCTGGACTTTGACCACTGCGCCTTCCTCGAGGACGGCAACGACACGGCCTCCGCCCTCGCCGCCGCCCTGCGCGCCGGCGCCAACCGCACCGCTCCGCCGGGGCCCCGCCGCAAGGCCAGCCTTTCGTCTCGTTCCATTCTGCGCCCTCCGACCTGAGCGCCGCGCAGGTAAAGGAGTACCAGCTGGCGCCCGGTGCGGTTGCCCTCGAGGACCCCCGCTGGAGCCACGGCACGCTCGTGGCCGCGACGGTCGCGGGGCGCGTCCCCTCCGACTGGCCGAACGCCACGCAGCGCGCCGCGGTGCACCCGCCCGCGCCGCGCCCCGTCTCGTCTCGAACGCTTACGTTTCCGCGGCGGCAGGTCGGCCGGTACGACGGGGTGGCCCCCGAGGCAGCCATCGTGTTCCACGGCCTACTCGCTCCGAGCGGGACGGGCGAGTACGTGATGATGGAAGGCGCCGGCGAGCTCAAGAACGGCACCCTCTCGCCGGTGTACGAGGTGCGCGCCCGGTTGTCGCCGCGCCGCGACGCGCCGCGCAGTCCTGACGTCGACGGTAGGCGGGGGCGCGCGTCGTCGTGCTTTCGGTGCGCCGCTGCCGCGCGGTCCGCGCGGTCCGGTCCCGGCGCCCGACGCCTCTGGCCCGCAGTGGGGCTGCAACCCCTACAAGGAGGGTTTCTACGACTCCGAAATGTGCGACCGGTACTCGCCGAGAGCCCGCGACATAGACGAGTTCGCCCTCGAGCACCCCGTGCGCTCCCTGCGGTTTGCCGGTGCCGGCGCCCGGGCCCGGGCCGACCGACCGGCCGCAGGACTTCCTGGTCTTCGTCGCGGTGGGCAACTACGGCCTCGAAGCCGAAGAGGGGACCCTCGTCGAGGTGCGGAGGCCTCTGTCGCCGCCGCGCTGCCGCGCGAGCCTCGGCCGCCCACAGCTCGAGCGCAGCCGGCGACCTGCAAGAACTGCGTCGCCGTCGGGGCCTCGCACAACTCGCTGGAGTCCTGGCGCTCCGCCGGCCGCTTCGCCGCCGACCTGGGTACGGCCTGCTCGCCCCGCTCGCCTTCGCTCTCTCCGCTCACCAGCGCCTTGCGCAGAAGAGTGCCGGAACGTCTCGTGCTCCATCGCCGGCCATGCGCTTCGTGCCGACATGCTCGGTGTGCCGCCCGCCCGCCGCCTGTGCCCGCCCTTCGCCCGCTACCGCTCACGACTCGTTTCTCAGCAAAGTGCTGCGGCGTTGTCGACGAGATGACCCTGAACGAGGCCAACGTTTACTGTGCGCGCCGCCCGAACTCGACATACATTCCCACGTCGACTTGCTTCATGTCTGCAGATAAGTCGTCCCGAGGCTCTACACGCGACGGACGCATCAAGCCCGACTTGTTGGTCCGTCCGGCCGGCCATCGCGCCTGTCCCCGCAGCGCCTAAAGCCTCGCAGGCGCCCGGCTTCTCCATCGTTTCGGCGCGGAGCGACGGTAACTGGTCGTGCGTTCTCTCACTGGCGCCCGCTCCCTCCCTCCCTCCGCCCGCGCCACCGAGCGGCCGCAGGACGAATCAGTGCACGCCTGAGGCCGCCCTCACCGCCGAGGAGGGCACTTCCTTCGCCGCCCCCGCGGTGTGACCCGACTACCCCCCCCCCACCCCCCCTCCCCACTCCCCTCCACCTTCCTTCCCCTTCGGAATGTGATCGCTTGCGCAGCTCGCTGGCCTAGCGGTGCTGGTCCGTCAGTACTTCGTTGAAGGGTGCGCCCCCCCGCCCCCCACCCCCTCCCCCTCCCCCCCTCTCCCGGCCTCCATCCCCCCTCACCCCCCCCCCCCCGCTCTCGCCCCCGTCCTTCGTCTCCTCCCCCCCTCCCACCTCCCCCGCGCCCGCCCTGAGCGCCTCGACGCAGGTTCTACCCCTCCGGGGTCAGGACCCCCGGGGACGGTTTCGAGCCGTCGGGCGCGCTGGTGCGGGCCGTGCTGCACGCGTCCGCCCGCATGCTCGACGGCGTCGTCGACGGGATCGAGGGCGAGCAACGGGAGCTCCAGACTGAGCGCCCCAACGAGTCAGCTCGCGCGGCTCGCCCTTCTTCGCTGACTGACTCCGGCGGGCGCAGCGTGCAGGGCTGGGGCCGCCCCGTCGCCACCGACGCCCTCTATTTCGAGGACTCGCCGTTCAGGTGCGCCCCTTTCCGCCCCCGCGCCGGCGTGCTCGCCGCCCCGGCCGACCGCGGCGCAGCCTGTGGGTCCACAGCGGGACGGCCGCCGCGGCGGGCGAGACCTTCGCGTTCTGCGTGGACGCGGCGGGCGCCTTCCGCGCCGTCCTCGTGTACATCGACCCGCCCGCGGCCCCGAACAGCCAGGTGAACCTCGTCAACGATTTGGACCTCCTTGTACAGGCGAGCGACCGCGCTGCGCCTCGCCCATCATCTGCCCTCACCATCTGACCTCACCGTCTTCCCCCGCAGGTCCACAGAGAGGGCATTCTCGTGTACCCCAACGGCTTAACGGTTCGTTCCCTGCTTTTCCTCCCCTCAGCTTCAGAGCAGACCCCCTGATGTCGTACCCCAGAGCAAAGAAAAAGTCAACGTTGTCGAGCGTACAGATCTCCCAGCGACGACGCGCGGGCCTGTGACCGTCTCCGTGAACGCCACCGAAGTCAATCGCGACACCTCGCCCTACTCTGTGGTCCTCGTCGGCAACTTTACGCTACCCGTCCTGCCCGGCCGGTGCCAGCTCGAGCCGAGCCCAAGCCCAAGCCCAAGCCCCAGCTCTACCCCAAGCCCCAGCCCCAGCGAAACCGAGATCCCTACCCCTACCCCGACCCCAGTGGGTCCGCTCCCCCCCCCCTTCCCCCCCCTCTCCCCTCCCTGCCTTCCTCCCTTCCCCCCCCCCCCCCCCCTCCCAATCCTCTCCTCACGTTTTCTGCAGCTGAGTCCAGCCCCAGCCCCAGCGAAACCCCCAGCCCGACGCCAGCGGGTCCGCCGCACCCCTGTACCCCCCATCCTCCCCCAGACCCTGACTCTTATCCCCCTCCCTCCCCTCTCCCCCGCAGCCGGCCTCGAGTTGTTTCTGAACGTTACTGTGGAGCGCCTACCCGGGAGCAGCGATCCATCCCCCTCCGCCTTCGAAGCGCAGCGGGTGCATCGTACCCCGCGCTGTGTCGATCTAATATCTAAAACATCTACCCACAGGAGCCCTTCGTGAACGCCCTCGCGGCGGCCCTCAGCGACCCGCCGCCCCCCGTCGAGCGCTCCCGCCTCTCGGTTTCCGCCGTGGAGGCCGTGCCGCGCCGTACCCCCCCGGCCGCCCGCGCCCTCCTGCAGTCCGCCGCACTCGCGATCACCGTCGCTATCGAGGAGAGCACGGGTACGCGCCCGCATTCGTCCAGCCCTCTCTCGGCTCTGACGCTCCGCTCCTGCAGAGGGCAAGAGCCTCGGCCAGATCTCGGAGTACATCTCCCTCAACGGCTCTCGCTTCGCCGAGTCCAGCGCCGCGGCCTTCGCCGCCCGCGGCTTCACGGTCACGTCCATCCGCCTCATCCCCGCTGGCTGCTTGGGCCGCCGCCGCTCCCTGCGCGCCCCCTCCTGCGCCTGGGTGGAGGTCTCCCTCCCCCCTTCCACTGGCTCGCTCCCGCTCGCGCCCGCCTCCTCCAACTCCGTCCCGGCGTGGGTCATCCCTGTCGCGGTCGTTGTCGGCATCCTCGTCCTCGCCCTCATCGGCCTCGCTGCCTACTGGGCGTGGAGGAGGTGGTGCAGCGGGAGCGGCAGCAGCGAGAACACGGCGGGGAAGACCGACGGCGTCGCAAGGAACGGCGGCGTCGCGGATCCGGACCCTGCTTTTTCCAGCATCTAGAGCGACGCGCTCGGCCCGTGCTTTAATCCAGGCCAGTGCCACGGTGCTCGGCAGCCCTGATCTTTTTCGGAGCTTATCTTTTCGGTATTGAGTGCTCTGATCTAGGCCAGTGCTCGGAAGCGCTGATCGGAGCCGGATCCTGATCATCAAATTAAATGCGCGATATTCTCTTCTGTTTTCGATTTTGAGTCACTAAGTTATGACCCTATCGATATCATACAGCTGCAGATTTTTCAAGACGTATTTTCCGAAGTTCCCTTTTTAGAGAGACTACGGTGGGGCGAGCGGCCGCGATCCCCCCGGGCCCCGTAGGTTGTGATTCTATTCTATTCTATTCAAATGATTCAAGTTCGAGTAAGCAGTCCGTTCTGTTTCGCGGATCTAGATCATGATCATGCTCCGCGCGCCTCGAGCTCCGCCGGGCCGAGCACCTTGCACCTTCAAGGCTTAAAGCTTGCAAAATGGCCAACTTGTAAGTTGGCGGCGCTGCGCCTGCGCGCGCATGCCAATTGCAACGTTAACGTTAGCCTAATTACCCTAGTAGTACTAGTAACCAACTGGCATGCATGCGCAAGCCAAGCTAGGCCGATTCTAGATCTGGGCGCCGGCCGCCGCGGCGCGGCGCCAGGCCTAGGCCTAGGCTTCTGATGAACCTGTTCGCCAGTTGTCTGTCGTACCCCAGGCCTGTCTTGTCGGAGACTTGTCCGACTTGTCGGCGTAAGCGCAAGCGCGGCACGGCGCACACGCCCAGGGACGTCGAAATCGACGGAAACCAAGCACACGGGGTGAGCCATGCTGATTGTCACGTCCTTGAAAGCGTCCTGGGCCGAAGTAAAATACCTTGCGAAGCCGTACGGGGGGCGTCCTGGGGACCGCAAGCTTAAGGCGACTTGTGTAGTAAACTGACCATGTATGGGACAAGCTTGAGGGTGCGTGCTCCCGACGAAAACTTCTGGGCAGTCGGGTGAGTTCCGTGCGGGGAGCGCAGCCGCGCAAGCTGTCCCGACAGTTCGATGTCCTGTGGAGCTCCGATCCTTCTGAAAAGTTGCGGTCGACCGAAGACGCGCAGATGGCGTCGGCGCAGACCATCGGTGCGCATTCACCTACGCCGTCGCTCGCAGCACCGCGTCGCTGAAGCTCGCCTCGCAGAGCCCGCGCCAGAGTCGTCTTCGGCTTCTCCAATCTTCGAAACGTGCGACGATTGCCACCACCCGCCGCGCCCTCCTTCTTGGGGCGCTAACACAGGCTGCCCTGGGCGCAGGGGCGGGCTGCTGCTGGCCATAGACGACAAGGACGACCGAGACTCGTCAAGGTGTCCCTCGCTGGTCGGTGCATCGCCTTTGAGCAGAACCAGCACTGCATCGTCTTCGACGTGGACGACGCCTTCAAGTGTCCCGGCGACGCCTTCAAGGGCCACGGCGCCACCTTCCAACCTCAGCGCTACTCCCCCGGGGACGCCGATCCGAAGGCCGACTCCGAAGGGCCGCAATGTGAGTGCACGCGCACGAAGTGTCGTCTCTGCGCCCTCACGCACTTCCCAGGAGGGGTCCTCTGAGTCGCCCGTGTCCACTTCCCCGCCGTCCGACGGGCCCAATCCATCTCGCCTCCTGTGCTCACGTAGGCTGTGGCGCCCCGCGTCCCCGCCTCCTGGCGGGGAGCGCACATGGACGCCCGTCAAGTCCGCGTCCCCTCCACCGTCGTCCAGCGAGACGTGCGTGCGACTCCGCCCGCCTTCCCTTTCACCGAAAGCCAACGATGACCGCCTCGGCGCAGGCTGAGGCCGGAGGACGCCGCGTCTCCGGCGCTGAGAAGGAACCTGCCAGCGAAGCCCGAGGAATTCAGCGGGGAGCGTCCAGTGGTGCTGCAGGATCCACCAAACGAGGTTCGCAGCCCCGCCCCACCTCGCCCCGCCGCACCGGTGGCCGCTGACCAGTGGTGCTGCAGGAACGGAGTGTGCAGTCGCCAGTACAGCTGTCGGCTGCGCTTCGCGATCTCCGTGTGAGCAACAAAGACGGTGCGCCGGCCGCCGCCGCTCCGCTTCGTTGATCTCGGCCGCGCCCGACTCCGCCCCTCAGCGCTCGAGCTCCTCATCTTCATCGACCACGAGAACGCCCAGGACGCTTCCGCGGCCCTCCTCGAGGCGCCCTCGTTTCTTCACTTCGCCCGGGCACTGGTCTTCTACCACGAGGACCCCCCGAACGAGGTCAGCCACCCCACCTCGCCCTGCCGCCCCGCTGTGTTGCCGATACACGCACAGGAGCGGTTCCAGCGGCTCGCGCGGGGAGAGGAGCGCCCGGATGTCGTGCCTGTGCGGGCGCCCCGGCGCAAAAACGGGGCGGACTTCGAGCTGGCCGTGCGGGCGGCGAGGCTGCACGAGCAGCTGCCGGCAAGCACCCGCTTCCTCATCGTCTCGGCCGACCAAGGCGTCCGCGAGATCGCCGACGCCCTCGGCCGCGCCTCGTCCAGCAGCGCGGGCCTCCGCCCGCAGCGGGACGTCCGCTGCGCCTCGACGGACCCCGACGGGCTCTGGCGCACGGCCTTTGAGCTCCTAAGCGACACGGCGCGCGCTGCTGTGCGGGCGGAGGCGCTGGAGGCCCTCGCGGAGCGGGCGGCGGCGCAGCTTCGACAGTTCCGGCCGCGGACGGAGTTCGCGGCTTCCAACTTCCTGTGGGACGATGTGCTGCGGCCCGAGGAGGCGCTGCTCTTCTGGAAGGACGCAGATTGGCCGTTCCTGGTGGCAGGGATCGCCCGCCGCGGCGTCGTGCTCCAGGGCTCCTCAGTTTTTGATGCTTACAGCGACGCGTGCGGCCGTTCGCTCTCCGTTTCCGCGCCGGCCGGCCATACTCATTCCCCCCGCAGGCTGCGGCGGGAGGAGCGCGAGGGTGCCGCGTCGCCATCGCTGTCGGACGGCGATCTCGCTTCGGCTTCGGTGGCAGCGGGGCAGCCAGTGATGCTGCAGGCTGCGCTTCGCGACCTGCGTGTGCGCAATCAAGACAGTGCGCCGGCTGCCGCTCCGCTTCGCTTGGCTCGGTTCTGACTGATTCCCTCCGCCAGCGCTCGAGCTCGTCGTCTTCATCGACCACGAGAACGACCAGAATGCGATCACATCTCTCCTCGAGGCCCCGTCGTTCCTCTTCTTCGCCCGGGTACTGGTCTTCTACCACGAGGACCCCCCGAACGAGGTTCGCCGCCCCGACTCGACTCGCCCTGCTGCCCCGCTAGGATGCTGACGCGCTCGCAGGAGCAGTTCCAGCGGCTCGCGCGGGGCGAGGAGCGCCCCGACGTGGTGCTCCTGCGAGTGCCGCGGCGCTCTCCGGCTGCGACGGGGTTCGAGCCGGATGTGCATGTGCGGGCCGCGGTGCTGCACGCGCTGCTGCCGGCCCGCACCCGCTTCCTCATCGTCTCGGCCGACCAAGGCGTCCGCGGGGTCGCCGACGCCCTCGCCCGCGCATCGGCCAGCAGCGCGGGCTCCCGCGCACAGCGAAGCATCAGCGCCGTCTCGACGGCCGCGAACCCCGACGGGCTCTGGCGCGGGTTCTTCGACCTCCTGAGCGACACGGCGCGCGGGGCGGTGTTTGCGGAGGCTCTGGAGGCCCTCGCGGAGCGGGCGGCGGCGCAGCTGCGGCAGTTAAGGCCGCGGACGGACTTCGCGGCCCGGAGACTCCTCGAGGACGAGGTTCTGGGGTCAGAAGAGACGTGGCTATTTTGGGAGGACGGGGAGTGCCCCCTCCTCGTAACCGCCTTGGCAACGCGGGGCGTCCTGCTGCAGGGCGACTCTCTTCTGTTCATTTGAAGAGTCGCAGTTACGCGACTCTCTCTTCTCTCCGGTTTCACGCAGTTGCAGTTACAGTTTTGTTCGCATTATGTATAGAAATTCAATGTGTACAGTTCATTTTCCACAGCTATGTACGACTAGTCTAGGCTGTCGCGCTTTTCTAAGCTTTTGGAGCAATTGCATAATTTTGATGATCATAGATCGTATACTGTCAGTGTAGATGTCATGATATCGATCGCGTTTGATGAGTGTTGCGCAATTTCAAAAATTGATGATCATCAGGCTGTGCTTTATAATTGCACCTTTCGCTTTAGAGGGCGGCGGCGGCGGGGCGGCCGGCGGCGCCCTCGAGGGCGCCGGCGGCGGCGGCGAGCTCCGCGCGGGCCGCCTCCAGAGCCGCCGCGTCCCGCGCCGCCGCGCCGCTCGCCGCCCCGTCCGCCTCCGCCCGCGCCCGCGCCGCCGCCGCGAGGGCTTCCAGCCCCGGCGCCGCCGCCGCCGCCGCCGCCGCATGCGCCGCGCGGACGACGGCGGGCGCGGCGGCGGCCTCCTCGAGGGCGCGGAGGGCGGCGGAGCGGGCGGAGGCCGCGAGGGCCTCGGCGGCGCGCGCGAGGCCGGCGCGGTCGACACTGTAGGCCGCCTTGCGGTCGTGCACGACCCGCTCGTAGCGCTCCGGCTCCTCCCGCACCTGCCGTACCCGTGAGAGGGGTACGCGCGCTGGGGAGGGGTGCGGGGCCGCGCCTTTTTCACGGTCTTCTGCTTCGGCACGCGCTCGACGTACTTCTCCTGGGGGAGGTTCAGAAGGCGCAGGGGGGAGGAGATGGAAGGGGGTACGCTCGCCTCTTTCTGGACAGGCCGATACTCGACGGACTCGACCTCCTCCTGGTACTCCTCGGTGCGAAGCTCGTACCCCTGCTGGCGCCGCCCGCCTCCCAGGAGGCCGACGATCGCGCCTGCGCCCGCCAGGACGCCGCCGACCACAGGATCCGCTGCTGTGGCCGCCGCATTCCCCAGCGCGGCAGCCGCGCCCGCAGCGCCGTCCCCGTCGCCGCCGCCGCCGCCGCCGCCGCCGACGGGGACAGGCACCTGCCGCGTGCGGGTAACCATCTTCGTCGCCGCGAAGGGCTCTGCGGGCCGGGCGTCAACGCCGCGCGGCCGCGTGCAGCCGGCGGGGCGCACCGATCTTCTCGACGGTGCGGGTGCGCTCCACCGCCTCGACGACCGTCTCCGTCGTCTCGTACTCGCGCGGCACCATCCGCACGTCCTCCACCCCCCGCGCCTCCTCCCACGCCCGCTCCACGATGCCGCCGCCCGGCGCCGCCGCCGGCAGCAGCCGCCCCGCCGCCTCCGCCCCCGCCCGCGCCGCCGCGCGGTACGCCGACCCGGCCGCCGTGAGCTCCGCGAGGGCGGCGGCGAGCGCGGGCGCGGGGGCGCCGACACGCCCGGCGAGCGCCGCGAGCGACCCGACGAGGGCGGCGGAGCGGGCGGCGAGGCGCGCTTCAAGGCCAGCGGCCACGCGGCCCGCCGCCGCCTCCAGCTCGGCGGCCAGGTACGCGCGCCCCGCCGCCCAGAGCGCCTCCCGCCGCCGCTCCGCCGCCTCGCGCGTCTCCGCCTCGCCCCCGCAGAGCCCGTCCGCCTCGGCGGCCGCCGCGTCGAGGCGGGCGACCAGAGCGGGGTCGGCGAGGGCCCGCCGCGCCGCCGCCCGCGCCGCCTCCGAGCCCGAGAGCACCGCCAGCGTGGCCGCCGCCGCCGCCTCGACCCGGGCCAGCGCCGGGCCCTCCTCGCGCCAGAGCGCGGCCAGCAGCGCCGCCGCCTCGAGGTCCAGCACCCGCGCGCCGCTTTTCGCAGCTGCGCGCGGCGGTTAGCGAAGATGCCGCGCTTGGCCAGAGGCTGCTTTGCTCACCGTCCTCCGCGCCTGCTGCCTCCCGGAGGATCTCCTCTGATGCCGCGAAGCGCCTGTCGGCTTCGCCCTTAGCGCTCTCGAGCGCCGCGGCAGTCTGCCCGGCCGCCTGTGCCCGCAAAGCGTCAGGCGCAGCAGGCGCGGAGGCGGCAGTGGGCGCGGGCGCGCACGATCTGGAGGGCGGCGAGTCGGTCGCGGAGCTCCTCTGTCGCCGCGGCCGCCAGCTGCGGCCCGTGCTGCTCGTACAGCGCCCGCACCCGCCCCTCCGCCGCCGGCATCCCGCTCTTCGCCGCGTCAGAGACGGGCGGCGCTGGCGGGCGGGCGGATCGGAGCACCTTCTCGAGGACGGCCTGAGCCTCGACCAGCAGGTTCTCTTCCGTCTGTCCCTGCCAGCCCCGGCCGAAGGCGTCCTTGAAGAGCTCGGCCTTCTCCTCGTCGCTGGCCGCGCCCTGCAGGTAGAGCCGCGCGCGTAGTCCGTCCAGCCCCCGCACGGCGATCACGCTCCCTGCCGCCAGCTCCACCTGCCGCGAACCCGTCGGCGGACAGAGCTAGCGGCCCCCGAACAAGGAGCGCACCCCGGCCTCCCGCAGCCGGGCGCGGTACCACTCCGGCGCGGCCTCCGGCGTCACGCTCCGCTCGTCCGTCTTGTGCTCGTCCGCCTGCGCGGGGACCGATCCGTTAGCGACGCTGTCTGCAGCCCTACAACGCGGCACGGGCCTTGTTTAGGAGGACGAGGACGGCGCCGCGGCGGAAGAGGCACGGGCGCTTGCGGAGGAGCTCCTGCAGGATGGCGATGTCCTCCGCCTCGTTCATCTTCGTGTAGTCCGCCACGTGGATCACGAAGTTTGCCCGCTCCAGCGCCCACTCCGACGCCCGCGCCAGCAGATGGGCGCCGCTCTCGCCGAAGCCGGCCGCGTCGATGAGCGCGAGGCGGCCGCCGAGGTCGGGCAGGCCCCGCATCGCCTCCAGCGGGACCTCCACCGTCACGCGCCTCTCCGCATACGCGGCGCGCGCGTTCCCGCCGCGGGCGGCCGCGTTCGCCGAGCGGAGCAGCTGCTGGACCTGATCGAAGGAGACGGAAGATGGCGCCCCGTCCAGCCCCAGCAGACGGAGCACCGCAGCGTGCACGAACGCCACGGGAAACGCCGTCTGCGGCTCAACGGACCTGCCAGGGCGAGATCAGGTCCGTGGAAAGCCGGCAAACGAAACGAGGGCGCACGACGGCTGCAGGCGGCGCCCGATGAAGTAGTTGATGATCGTGCTCTTTCCCGTCTTCATGCGGCCCACGAAGACAACCTTGAACAGCGCCTCCTCTGGCAGACATGCGGAAGGTCAGCGCCATCGCGTGGCCAACTGCGAGTGAAAAGAAGCGGACCGAGAGTCTTCAGGAGATCGCTCAGGACTTCCTCCGTGTGCTTCGCGCAGGTCCCGAGCGCGGCATAGCTCTCGCTGAGCTGGGAGGCGCCTTCGCTTTGAACCGCGAACGTGCGCGACATCGCCGCTTGCTGAAGCCGCGCTGAAGCCGCTCGCAGCTTCGTTGCGGGAGGGATGAGGGTGCTGAAGACGGCCATCTATATCGCTGCGTCGCTTGCGGTGACGAGCGCGGCCTGGCTGGCTTCGCTGGGTGGCTGACCGAAAGCGAGTGAGGTCTCGGCCTCTCTGCGAGTACCGCTCCATCTCGCCTGCGCTTCGACGAGTGACTTGGGTCGCTTGACCTGTGATTTGATCTTAACAGGTACCCCAACCGTTGCTTGACTGTGCGTCTCTCGACCAGGTCAGTTGAATTCAAAGCGGTCAAGAGACCTCCAGAAGATGTAGCCCGATCGCGCCTATGTCAGTCGCGCTAGCCTTCCCGCTGCTCCAGCGTTCTGCTCCAGCGAATTCGTCCTCGAATGCAGCTTCACGGGGTGTTCGAATTCCCCCTCCGCGTCTGCCAGGCGGTCGTCGCTGCGATCAATGCATCCACGTCCGCAGCGCAGGCAGCCGGGCGTGCGGGTCGCCGGCGCACGCCCGACGCCGCCCAGCTCGCATCGGCCCTCGCGGAGGCCGCCAGCGAATATGTTCTGGTCTTCAATAGCACCAAGCGCTCTCTAGATGAGTCGCGCTTCGTTGTAGCCGTCGTGGGCCGCTTCAAGGCCGGCAAGTCCACGACCATCAACGCCTTCCTCGGTTATCGCCTACAGCCCGCGTACGAGCTCTCTTTCCGATCAGACGGCATGCTCACATTATCTCATTCCCCCCCGCAGCGCTGTGCAGCCTGAGACGGCGGTGCCGGTCGAGGTCTTCCATGCGCCGGGCCGCACAACGCCGCTTCTCCGCATCGCGGGAGCGAGCGACCAACCCGAGGAGCTGGTGGAGGGGCCAGAAGCTATCCGCGCGCGTCTCGAGGCGATCAACGACGCGGCCCGCGCAAATCCCGACACCCTCGTTCTCTACGACGGTCCGCCCTGTGCTCTCCATCCTCGAGCGATCTTGCGATCCCGCGCGCAGGGCGCCTGATGGTCGAGGCCCCGCTGGAGCTTCTCGAGGGTCTGCCGGCGAACGAGACGCGCTTCTCGTTCTTCGACGTGGCGGGCAAGGGCGAGTTCGGGGCCGAGTACCTGAGCGCTGCGTCGGACCGCATCCTCCGCATCGCGAACTACGTGATCGTCGTGATGGAGTACACGAAGATGAACGAGGCGGAGGGGACGGCGGCGCTCGCGCAGCTGAAGCAGCAGCGCCCGCACCTCTTCGAGACCCGCCCCGGCGAGGCCTGGCCCCGCGTCCTGGTCCTCCTCAACAAGGTCCGTCGTGCCTCGCCTGCCAGCCCGCTGCAGCTCTCTCAACACCGAGCGCCGCAGGTGGACGCGTACAGCTCCGACGAACAGCGCAGCGTGACGCCCGCCGACGCGCCGGCGTGGGTGAGCGCCCAGCTGTGCCACGCCGGGGTGCGCATGCGCCGTCTCTATCCAAGGCGCATTTGTCTCTGAGGGTTGCACAGGTGGAAATCCCGCCGGAGTGCATCCTGCCCTTAAGCGCGCGGGGGGCGCTGCGGGCGCGGCTGAACAAGCTCGGCCGCGCCGCGGACGCCGAGAAGGCCGAGCTCTTCAAAGATGCATTTGGCGAGGACTGGCGGACCCAGACCGACGAGGCCCTGCAGGCTGAGGCGGTGGCTGTTCTTAACGAAGTGCGAGCCCCCTGTCATCCTCCGCTCTTTGCCGCTGACTCGGCGCAGAGCGGACTGGCGGCGGTGGAGGAGCGCCTGCGCGCCCTCTATGTCGACACGAGACGGCAGCTCGCGGCCTCCGCCGCCGACGAGATCCGCGCCGGCCTCGCGGCCATCTCGAGGGTGCCCCGTTCCCCACGTGGGCGTCGTCGCGCACGCTGATCGATGCGCAGCCCGCCGAGGCGGAGCTTGCGGGAGCCTCGGAGGCAGCTGCGGAGGGCGCGGCGGCCGACGAGGCGGCGGCGGCGGCGCTCGCGTGCGCCGAGAGCCTCGAGCGCGGTGCGGCCTCCCCCGCGCTACGGCGTTCCCCCCGTACCTGCCGGTAGCGGTGACGGCGCGTGACCGGCGGTGCGCAGACGTGAGCGCGGGGCTGGAGCTGCCGGAGCTGCTCGAGGCGGGGCCCTTCGAAGCGGCCCTGTCACATCGCGTGGAAGCCGTCCTGGCGGCGGGCGCGGCGCTGGCGAGCGGCGACGCGGCGGCGCGGGCGGCGGCACGGAATAGACTCGACTGGCCCGAGGCCGTCGCCCGCTTCGACGCCGCGGCCCTCGAGGCGGACGGGGGATGCGGCGGGGAAGGGACGGAGGCGGAGGCGGCGGCGCGGGCGGCGGTGCTGAGGGCAGCGGTCGAGCGGTACCTCGCCGCCGAGCTGCGGCTCGTCCCCGGCGTGGCCGGCACCAAGGTGGCCGAGGCGTTGGCCGGGCCGGCCGCGGAGCGCCTTCACGGGCGCTTCGCCGACGACGCCGCCGCCATCGGCGTGCCGGCACCCGCTCTTTCCGCTCTGGGCCTCGGCCTCGTCCTTGCGGCGCTGGAGGCGGCGGCGGGGTCGCCGCCGCCGGTGCAGTTGGGCGAGGTCCCGCCGCCGGCGAAGCGCGAGTGGACAGAGACAGTCACCGAGCAGAGGACCGTGCTCGAGCCTACCACGTATGAGGAGCAGGAGTCGTACGTCGAGAACGAGCCGCGCACCCGCGTCGTGAAGAAGCTGGGTGCGCGCTGGTCCCTGCCCCTGTCTAACGCGTCTTTGCGAGCCCTGCGCGCGCAGAGCCGGAGCAGTATGAAGTGGATGTGCCGGTGCAGGTTACGAAGCTCCGAGCGGAGACGCGCAAGAAGCGGTTCCTCGGCATTCAGATTGACAAGTACACTGTCCACGTCCCATACACTGAGGTGTGTCCCCTCGCAGTGCAGCGGAGAGGCCCGCCCGACCCCCCGCGCAGACGGAGATCCGCAAGGAGACGCGCGTGCGGAACGTCGAAAAGGAGTTCACAGTGCGCCCTGTACCCCGGCTCGCATCCTCCCCGCCCCCCCAACTTAAGTTCGATTCCCGGCCGCAGGAGCCGTACGTGGAGCCGGTTCAGAAGCAGCGAACGGTAACGAAGGTGCGCGGCACACCATTCCATCCAGCGGAATCGCCCTCGACGCCCGCCTCTTCGGCAGGTGAAGGAGTTGCCGACGGTGAAGGACGTGCCCGTCGAGAAGCAGCGCGTCGCCTACTCCGTCGACCGCGCCGCCCTCGCCGCCGCCGGCTTCGGGGCCGGCCGCCCCGCCGACGAGGCGGCCGCGGCCGTCGTGCGGGCGGCCGCCGCGGCTGTCTCGTCCCCGGCGGTCGTCAAGGCTGCGCAGCGGGCGCTGGCGGAGGCGGCGCGCCCTGCGCTGGAGGCCCTCAACAAGGCGGCAAAGGAGCGGGCGGCGGGGGCGCGGGCGGCCCTCGCTGCGGCGCGGGCGGACGAGGCGGAGGCCCGCCGCGTGCTCGAGGAGCTCGAAGCCGCCCGAGCGGCCCTCGGCGCCGCAGACACGGATTCGTAGGGCGCGCGGTTGGCCCCTTTAGAAGTAGAGCCGCCATCTGTTTAGCAGCTGGTAATAGATTAGCATTCGAGCCGCCTTCTGTTTAGCAGCTGGTTGTAGATTTGCAGCTGGGAATCGATATTATTGATCATGAAAACAAGGACACGGACACGGACCGGACTCGTAGGGCGGGGGGGCCTGGGGGCCTTACCATCAGCCTCGAGCTCCCCTTTCCCTTGCGCATGCGCATGTCTCCAAATTGAAGCTTAAGCTTGTCCTGCCTTTCAAGTTTTTCTTGTCTCAGAGTCGAGTCTTGTAGCTTCTCAGAGTCTCACGGTGAAATTAAATCACTGAATGGGCGCCGGCTAGCGCGCGGACGGAATTCGAAGGCGATCAAGCACTTGCAATTGTTTCGAATTCACTCGCGCGCCGCGGCGCCGCGGGTCCGATCGGGGTCGACGTCGCGGGAGTCGCATCAAATCCCAGTTGAAAACAACATGACCACTACGGTACATCTCAGTTGAAACACACATCCTTCGCACAAAATCTTATTAAAATGAAAACGCTTGTCCTGTACATTACGTGCCTCTAAACTGCCACCTTCAAGAGCGGCAGAGGCGGTGACTGAACCGGAGACAGCTGCATAGACTGCCACCTTAAAAGGCGGCGGCGGCGACGGCAGCGAGCTCCGCGCGGGCCGCCTCCAGAGCCGCCGCGTCCCGCGCCGCCGCGCCGCTCGCCGCCCCGTCCGCCTCCGCCCGCGCCCGCGCCGCCGCCGCGAGGGCCCCGAGCCCCGGCGCCGCCGCCGCCGCCGCCGCCGCGTGCGCCGCGCGGACGACGGCGGGCGCGGCGGCGGCCTCCTCGAGGGCGCGGAGGGCAGCGGAGCGGGCGGAGGCCGCGAGGGCCTCGGCGGCGCGCGCGAGGCCGGCGCGGTCAACGCTGTAGGCCGCCTTGCGCTCGTGCACGACCCGCTCGTAGCGCTCCGGCTCCTCCCGCACCTGCCGTACCCGTGAGAGGGGTACGCGCGCCGGGGAGGGGTACAGGGCCGCGCCTTTGTCACGGTCTTCTCCTTCGGCACGTGCTCGACGTACTTCTCCTGGGGAAGATTTAGAAGGCGCGGGGGGAGGAGACGGAACGGGGTACGCTCGCCTCCTTCTGGACGGGCCGGTACTCGACGCAGTCGACCTCCTCCTGGTACTCCACCGCGCGGAGATCGTAGCCCTTCTCCCGTTCACCAGCCACGAGCTTGCCGAGGCTCGCGACGCCCACGACGATGCCAGTCACAGGATTCGTTAAGGCAGCGGCCGCCGCCCCGACAGCTCCAGCGACGCCAGCCGCGCCGACAGCGCCGACAGCGCCACCAACGCCGCCGCCGCCCCCGCTCGAGCGAACGGGAACGTATCGTGTGCGGGTGACCATCTTCTTGGCAGCAAAGGGATCTGCGCGCCAGGCGTCAGCGCCGCAAAACCTGGGAGGATTCCGACGAGCGGCGGGGCGCGCCGATCTTCTCGACGGTGCGGGTGCGCTCCACCGCCTCGACGACCGTCTCCGTCGTCTCGTACTCGCGCGGCACCATCCGCACGTCCTCCACCGCCCGCGCCTCCTCCCACACCCGCTCCACGATGCCGCCGCCCGGCGCCGCCGCCGGCAGCAGCCGCCCCGCCGCCTCCGCCCCCGCCCGCGCCGCCGCGCGGTACGCCGACCCGGCCGCCGTGAGCTCCGCGAGGGCGGCGGCGAGCGCGGGCGCGGGGGCGCCGACGCGCCCGGCGAGCGCCGCGAGCGGCCCGGCGAGGGCGGCGGAGCGGGCGGCGAGGCGGGCCTCGAGGCCGGCGGCCACGCGGCCCGCCGCCGCCTCCAGCTCGGCGGCCAGGTACGCGCGCCCCGCCGCCCAGAGCGCCTCCCGCCGCCGCTCCGCCGCCTCGCGCGTCTCCGCCTCGCCCCCGCAGAGCCCGTCCGCCTCGGCGGCCGCCGCGTCGAGGCGGGCGACCAGAGCGGGGTCGGCGAGGGCCCGCCGCGCCGCCGCCCGCGCCGCCTCCGAGCCCGAGAGCACCGCCAGCGCGGCCGCCGCCGCCGCCTCGAGCCGGGCCAGCGCCGGGCCCTCCTCCCGCCAGAGCGCGGCCAAGAGCGGAGCCGCCTCGAGGTCCAGCACCCGCGCGCCGCTTTTCGCAGCTGCGCGCGGCGGTTAGCGAAGATGCCGCGCTTGGCCAGAGGCTGCTTTGCTCACCGTCCTCCGCGCCGGCTGCCTCCCGGAGGATCTCCTCTGATGCCGCGAAGCGCCTGTCAGCTTCGCCCTTAGCGCTCTCGAGCGCCGCGGCGGTCTGCCCGGCCGCCTGTGCCCGCAAAGCGTCGGGCGCTGCCGGTGCGGAGGCGGCAGTGGGCGCGGACGGCGCACGGTCTGGAGGGCGGCGAAGCGGTCGCGGAGCTCCTCGGTTGCCGCGGCCGCCAGCTGCGGCCCGTGCTGCTCGTACAGCGCCCGCACCCGCCCCTCCGCCGCCGGCATCCCGCTCTGCGCATCGTCAGAGACGGGCGGCGCCGGCGGGCGGATCGGAGCACCCGCTCGAGGACGGCCCGCGCCTCGGCCAGAAGCTGTTCGTCGGTCTTCTCGCGCCATCCTCTGCCCCACCTTGCCTTGAAGAGCTCGGCCTTCTCCTCGTCGCTGGCCGCGCCCTGCAGGTAGAGCCGGGCGCGTAGGCCGTCCAGCCCCCGCACGGCGATCACGCTCCCCGCAGGCAGCTCCACCTGCCGCGAGCCCGTCGGCGAACGGAGCTAGCGGCCTCGGCAAAGGAGCGCACCCCGGCCTCCCGCAGCCGGGCGCGGTACCACTCCGGCGCGGCCTCGGGCGTCACGCTCCGCTCGTCCGTCTTGTGCTCGTCCGCCTGCGCGGGGGCAGAGTGTTCAACTCGACTTTGGGCGGCTCTAGAGCGCGGCGCGGACCTTGTTCAGGAGAACGAGGACGGCGCCGCGGCGGAAGAGGCACGGGCGCTTGCGGAGGAGCTCCTGAAGGATGGCGATGTCCTCCGCCTCGTTCATCTTCGTGTAGTCCGCCACGTGGATCACGAAGTTCGCCCGCTCCAGCGCCCACTCCGACGCCCGCGCCAGCAGCTGGGCGCCGCTCTCGCCGAAGCCGGCCGCGTCGATGAGCGCGAGGCGGCCGCCGAGGTCGGGCAGGCCCCGCATCGCCTCCAGCGGGACCTCCACCGTCACGCGCCTCTCCGCGTACGCGGCGCGCGCGTTCCCGCCGCGGGCGTCCGCGTTCGCCGAGCGGAGCAGCTGCTGGACCTGTTCGAAGGTGGCGGAGGATGGCGCCCCGTCCAGTGCCAGCAGACGTAGCACCGCAGCGTGCACGAACGCCACGGGAAACGCCGTCTGCGGCTCAACGGACCTGCCAGGGCGAGATCAGGTCCGCTGAAAGGCGACGAACGAAACGAGGGCGCACGACGGCTGCAGGCGGCGCCCGATGAAGTAGTTGATGATCGTGCTCTTTCCCGTCTTGATGCGGCCCACGAAGACGACCTTGAACAGCGCCTCCTCTGGCAGACATGCGGAAGGTCAGCGCCATCGCGTGGCCAACTGCGAGTGAAAAGAAGCGGACCGAGAGTCTTCAGGAGATCGCTCAGGACTTCCTCCGTGTGCTTCGCGCAGGTCCCGAGCGCGGCATAGCTCTCGCTGAGCTGGGAGGCGCCTTCGCTTTGAACCGCGAACGTGCGCGACATCGCCGCTTGCTGAAGCCGCGCTGAAGCCGCTCGCAGCTTCGTTGCGGGAGGGATGAGGGTGCTGAAGACGGCCATCTATATCGCTGCGTCGCTTGCGGTGACGAGCGCGGCCTGGCTGGCTTCGCTGGGTGGCTGACCGAAAGCGAGTGAGGTCTCGGCCTCTCTGCGAGTACCGCTCCATCTCGCCTGCGCTTCGACGAGTGACTTGGGTCGCTTGACCTGTGATTTGATCTTAACAGGTACCCCAACCGTTGCTTGACTGTGCGTCTCTCGACCAGGTCAGTTGAATTCAAAGCGGTCAAGAGACCTCCAGAAGATGCAGCTCGATCGCGCCTGTCTCAGTTGCGCTAGCATTCCCGCTGCTCCAGCCTTGTCCGGCGAATTCGTCCTCGAATGCAGCTTCACGGGGTCGTCGCTGCGATCGTCGCTTCGGTCGTCGCTGCGATCAATGCAGCCACGTCCGCAGCGCAGGCAGCCGGGCGTGCGGGTCGCCGGCGCACTCCAGACGCCGCCCAGCTCGCATCGGCCCTCGCGGAGGCCGCCAACGAGCGCATCCCAATGTTCAATAGCACGAAGCGCTCTCTAGATGAGTCGCGCTTCGTTGTGGCCGTCATGGGCCGCTTCAAGGCCGGCAAGTCCACGTCCCTCAACGCCTTCCTTGGCCATCGCCTGCAGCCCGCGTGCGCACCTATCGATTAAACGCCACTTGGATTTCATCTCATTGTGTTCCGCAGCGCCGTGCAGCCTGAGACGGCGGTGCCGGTCGAGGTCCTGCATGCACCGGCCCGCACAACTCCGCTTCTCCGCATCGCTGGATCGGGTGGCCAGCCCGAGGAGCTGGTGGAGGGACCAGAGGCCATACGCGCGCGGCTCGAGGCGATCAACGACGAGGCCCGCGCAAATCCCGACACCCTGGCTCGCTTCGACGGTCAGCGCTGCGCGCTCCATCCTCGAGCGATCTTTCGATCCCGCGCGCAGGGCGCTTGACGGTCGAGGCCCCGCTGGAGCTACTCAAGACTCTGCCGGCAAACGAAGCGCGCTTCTCGTTCTTCGACGTGGCGGGCAAGGGCGAGTTCGGGGCCGAGCACCTCAGCGCCGCGTCGGACAGCATCCTCCGCATCGCGAACTACGTGATCGTCATGATGGAGTACACGAAGATGAACGAGGCGGAGGGGACGGCGGCGCTCGTGCAGTTAATGCAGCAGCGCCCGCACCTTTTCGAGACCCGCCCCGGGGAGGCCTGGCCCCGCGTCTTGGTCCTCCTCAACAAGGTCCACCCCTCCTCGTAGCGCCTCCCAGCCCGCCGCAGATCTCTCACTGCAGAGCGCCGCAGGTGGACGCGTACAGCTCCGACGACCAGCGCAGCGTGAAGCCCGCCGACGCGCCGGCGTGGGTGAGCGCGCAGCTTCGCAAGGCCGGGGTGCGCGAGCTCGTTTTCGAACGCTTCGCGCCTGACACCTGTGCAGGTGGAGATCTCGCCGGAGTGCATCCTGCCGTTCAGCGCGCGGGGGGCGCTGCGGGCTCGCCTCTACTTGCTCGGCCGCGCCACGGATGCCGAGAAGGTCGAGCTCTTTGGCGAGAACTGGCTGAAGAAGGCGGAAGATTTGATCCACGCCAAGGCCCGGGCCGGCCTCGAGAAGGTGCGGCGCTGCGCCCTCTGCCCCCCGCCGTCGCTCAGACAGCGCAGAGCGGACTGGCGGCGGTGGAGGAGTGGCTCCGCGCCCTCTACGTCGACACGAGGCGGCAGCTCGCGGCCTCCGCCGCCGACGAGATCCGCGCCGGCCTCGCGGCCATTGCCGAGGCACACACCCGCTTTCCTCCCGCCCCGCCCAGTTTCGTCACGCACTCTGATTGAAGCGCAGTGCGCCGAGGCGGAGCTGGCGGGAGCTGTGGCTGCCGCTGAGGAGGGCGCCGGAGCTGTGGACGCTGCTGCGGAAGCGCTCGCGTGCGCCGAGAGCTTCTCGCGCGGTGCGGCCTCCCCCGCGCCGCTGGCGGCGGCCCCGGCGCGTCTGACTGGCCGGGGCGCAGCGGTGAGTGCGGGGCTGGAGCTGCCGGAGCTGCTCGCGGCGGGGCCCTTCGAAGCGGCCCTGTCGCACCGCGTCCAAGCCGTCCTGGCGGCGGGCGCGGCGCTGGCGAGCGGCGACGCGGCGGCGCGGGCGGCGGCACGGAATAGACTCGACTGGCCTGAGGCCGTCGCCCGCTTCGACGCCGCTGCTCTGGAGGCGGATGGGGATGCGGTGGGGAGGGAACGGAGGCGGAGGCGGCGGCGCGGGCGGCAGAGCTGCGCACGGCGGTCGAGCGGTACCTCGCCGCCGAGCTGCGGCTCGTTCCCGGCGTGGCCGGCGCGAAGGCGGCGGAGGCGCTCGCCGGACCGTCCGCGGAGCGCCTTCGCGGCCGCCTCGCCGCCGCCGCCGCCGCTGTCGGCGTGCCGGCTCCCGCCCTCGCCGCTTTGGGCGCCGGACCCGTCCTCGCGGCGCTGGAGGCGGTGGCGGGGGCGTCCCCGGCGGTGCAGTGGGGCGCGGTCCCACCGCCGGCGAAGCGCGAGTGGAAGGAGACGGTCACCGAGAAGAAGACCGTGCTCCGGCCGGTCGAGGTGGAGGTGCAGGAGTCGTACGTCGAGCACGAGCCGCGCACCCGTGTCGTGAAGAAGCAGGGTGCGCGCTCGCCCCTGCCGTGTCTTCTCCGCCCGCGGCGAGCCCTCGCGTTCGCAGTGCCAGAGGAGTACATGGAGGACGTGCCCGTGCGCACGTGGAGAGACGACGACGAGCACGCGTTCTGGCCGTGGTCAGTGCTGGGTGTTATGCTGGTGGCAGGAAGGCGGAACGCGACGGAAGGCGGCCTCTACGAGATAAAAACTCGACAATTCGAAGTGCCAGGCCTGCTCGGAATAATTGTCGGCCGTCGCCACGTCAACGAGCACACGCTGGTGCGCTTTCCACGCCTGAACAGTTGAACCCCGAGCCGCACCCGAACTCCGCGCAGGTCCGCAAGGAGTTCGCGCCGAGGCGGAGCTGGCGGGAGCTGTGGCTGCCGCTGAGGAGGGCGCCGGAGCTGTGGACGCTGCTGCGGAAGCGCTCGCGTGCGCCGAGAGCTTCTCGCGCGGTGCGGCCTCCCCCGCGCCGCTGGCGGCGGCCCCGGCGCGTCTGACTGGCCGGGGCGCAGCGGTGAGTGCGGGGCTGGAGCTGCCGGAGCTGCTCGCGGCGGGGCCCTTCGAAGCGGCCCTGTCGCACCGCGTCCAAGCCGTCCTGGCGGCGGGCGCGGCGCTGGCGAGCGGCGACGCGGCGGCGCGGGCGGCGGCACGGAATAGACTCGACTGGCCTGAGGCCGTCGCCCGCTTCGACGCCGCTGCTCTGGAGGCGGATGGGGGATGCGGTGGGGAGGGAACGGAGGCGGAGGCGGCGGCGCGGGCGGCAGAGCTGCGCACGGCGGTCGAGCGGTACCTCGCCGCCGAGCTGCGGCTCGTTCCCGGCGTGGCCGGCGCGAAGGCGGCGGAGGCGCTCGCCGGACCGTCCGCGGAGCGCCTTCGCGGCCGCCTCGCCGCCGCCGCCGCCGCTGTCGGCGTGCCGGCTCCCGCCCTCGCCGCTTTGGGCGCCGGACCCGTCCTCGCGGCGCTGGAGGCGGTGGCGGGGGCGTCCCCGGCGGTGCAGTGGGGCGCGGTCCCACCGCCGGCGAAGCGCGAGTGGAAGGAGACGGTCACCGAGAAGAAGACCGTGCTCCGGCCGGTCGAGGTGGAGGTGCAGGAGTCGTACGTCGAGCACGAGCCGCGCACCCGTGTCGTGAAGAAGCAGGGTGCGCGCTCGCCCCTGCCGTGTCTTCTCCGCCCGCGGCGAGCCCTCGCGTTCGCAGTGCCAGAGGAGTACATGGAGGACGTGCCCGTGCGCACGTGGAGAGACGACGACGAGCACGCGTTCTGGCCGTGGTCAGTGCTGGGTGTTATGCTGGTGGCAGGAAGGCGGAACGCGACGGAAGGCGGCCTCTACGAGATAAAAACTCGACAAGTCGAAGTGCCAGGCCTGCTCGGAATAATTGTCGGCCGTCGCCACGTCAACGAGCACACGCTGGTGCGCTTTCCACGCCTGAACAGTTGAACCCCGAGCCGAACCCGAACCGCCCTGTACCCCTTCCGGCCCGGGCCGCTTCTGATCCCCAGCCGCAGGAGCCGTGCGTGGAGCCGGTGGTGAAGCAGCGGACGGTGACGAAGGTGCGCGGCGCTGCTCTTGATCCCACCCGTCCCCCACCCCCCCCCCCCACCCCCACCCACCCCCCCCCCACCCCCCCCCCACCCCCCCCCCCCCACCCACCCCACCCACCCCACCCAATGCCCTTAGCCCCGGCCCCAAAGCCAGCCCTTCCTCCGCCAGTGAGACCGCTTCCGACCCCGGGCGGCGCAGGTCAAGGAGGTGCCAGTCGTCGAAACTGTTGCAGCCGAGAAGCAGCGCGTCGCCTACTCCGTCGACCGCGCCGCCCTCGCCGCCGCCGGCTTCGGGCCGGCCGCCCCGCCGACGCGGCGGCCGCCGCCTTCGCGCGGGCGGCCGCGGCGGCGGTCTCGTCCCCGGCGGTCGTCAAGGCGGCGCAGCGGGCGCTGGCGGAGGCGGCGCGCCCCGCGCTCGACGCCCTCAACAAGTCGGCGGCGGAGCGGGCGGCGGCGGCGCAGGCGGCCCTCGCGGCGGCGCGGGCGGACGAGGCGGAGGCCCGCCGCGTGCTCGAGGAGCTCGCCGCCGCCCGCGCGACCCTCGACACTGCCCTCGACGCCGCCCCCACCAGCGGGGCCGCCTCCACCCCGGCGCCGCCGACCAGCGAGCCGACCGCCCCCGCCGCTGACGACGAGGTGCGGTTTCTTACTCTTCCTTTGCCCCCGCCCCTCCTGCTTCCCTCACGGGGCGGCGCTGGCTCAGACGCGCGCCGTCCAGCGCCTTGCGGAGGGTGGGGCCCTCGAGGACGTCGGGTCGCAGCTCACCCTCGAGCGCCTCCGCATCAACGGGGCCTTCGGCGGCTGATCGGCTGTTCAGAAGTTCGGCAGCTATTGGAGATTGAGCTTCGTCTGCCAGGCTGCTTTCGTCGACTCCTTCTGGCTCTCGTTTAAGACTAGAATGTGCCCTTTTCTGCATTTAGAACAGAATGTTAGCGGTCGTTAGCGTCTTTTGCGTTCCTGCTCCCCTCTACGTCGCTGTACTTACGACTCTTGTGCGTATATATACACAGCGGAAATAAGAAGCACGATACCGCTGTCGATCTATGTGAACAACTAGACTATAGCTACGATAGCTAGCTAGCTATAGCTACGATAGCTAGCTAGCTAGAAGGGGCGCCGCGGCGCCGCGGCGAGTCGACGTCTGAAGAAAGACAGCCGGTCCCAAATCTGCATCGCGTGCCCAGCGGCTGGAGCATGGAGAGTAAGGGAACCGATGAACTTCGGAAGTTCGTAAGCTGTGCCATCCTACTCAAGACGTCAGACATCCAATCGCCTGTAATCCATCAGCGCAATCGCGGGCCGCGGCTAACCTCAGAGGCCGAGCGGGAGCCCAGTTGCGAGGTCCTCATTGTCATGATCAAGGTCGCCGATGAACATATCCGCGACCTCAATTGTATCATGATCGGCGCCCTCATGATCATCGCCCTCATAATCATCGTTGACCGCCGAAGCGGGCGCCGGCGCCGCATCGGCAACCTCGTTGACCGCCGGAGCGGCCGCGGGCGCCGGCGCCGCGCTGGCAACCTGCAAAGCGGCAGGCGCCTTAGGCGTTCGTATTCCGTGCGAGAGACCGCGAGCGCACGATTCCGCAAGACTCTCCCATTCCCGGAAGGTCAGTTGGTCACTTGACGGCTGGTTGTAGATTAGGGGGCCGGCGACAGAGGTGAGTGGAGTAAAAGAGCTTCACCAGCAGGGACAGAGCTGAAACACAGAGCTTAAAGGGATCCGGAGTGGCCCGCAATACCGCGAGGAAAGGCCACTTGATGATAACGTACCCCTTCCAGCAGCATGAGTCTGCATGACAGCATGACAGCTGCCTGGTCCAGCAGCTGCCAAGTCACGCTTTAAATAATGCTTGCAGCTGCTCTCTCTCGAAGCTTGCTCTCTCTCGTGGCTTCGCGGCCTTCGCTGCTTCGCAGCTCCCCCGTCCCGGGCCCCCCGTTGAGCACCGCGATCATCCGCCCGTAAGAGTTGGGGCACGGCCGACGCGACCGCGGCCCGTCGTCGGCGCCGAGAGAGGCAACCGCGCGCGCTATGCGCGCGCGCGCGGCGCGCCTCCGGCAGGCGCCGGCGCTGGCGCCGGCCGTGCATGCGCAGCGTGCACAAGGCCTAGGCCTGGCGCCGGCCCGCTCTCTCGTTGCCTGGCCCCGCGGCTGCGCTATTGAGCGACCTAAAGATCCCCTCTGCCATCGCAGGCCGCCGGGCCGACGACGCTGCGTGCCCGACGCTCTCGCCACCTGAAGCTACTGGTACCGCGGAGCCGACGCAGCGCCGTTCGCGGTTCGACGGGGACCGACGCTTGGGCCGGAGCCCCTGTGCAGCCGCAGCCACCCGCCCGCGCCCTGCCCCCTCAGCGGACGCTCCGCAGGCGGGAGGCGCGCTGCAGCTGGGGGCGGCGGAGGACTTCTTGCAGCCGGCCGCCTGCTGGGGCGGGCCGGCGGGGCGGAGGCCCTCTTCAAATCCGAGGTCGTGCGGCCACGGCGGCCTCCGGGGGTCTCGTCCAAGCAGCGTCCACGCGGCGCGAGACGGAATTCGAACTTCGGAATGGGGTGCCCCGGGGGTACGTGCACACCGAGCCTCGGAGGACCAGGCTCGAATTTGAAAGACAAGTTTTAGATCTAGAGTAGCGCGCGGCACCCCCCGGCCCCGCGGCCGCGGCCGCCTGCCAATGGCAGTGAGCAGCTGCAGTGAGCAAACGGCGCCGCGGCCGCGGGATCTCGATCGTGCTACGATGAGCAGTGAGCAATCGTGGTCTCTTGTGTACACTAGGCTGTGATATGCGCAAGTACAAGACGTACGGGGCTAGAAAGGCACAATGTGAGTCTGTGACACGGCTGAAGAGGACGCTCCATAACTCACAACTTGCTCCAAGGAGAAAAGGATCCGGAGCTAGCCATGTAGCTCATGGACAGGACAAATCGTTAGCGACCCTATGTCTACACCGAACCGGAAAGCAACACAGGCCGAAAGCGGCCAGGAATTGTTGCCGGACAGGTGATTACACTTGGGTCGCCATGTCATTGTCCTCGCCAAGGCTGGGCGGGGCGGCCGCGGCGCCGGTGGGGGCGCCCTCCTCCGCGTCCTGCGCCTTCGGTTGCCCGGGAAGGACGGAAAAGGAAAGGAAGCGGGCAGGCGAACGTTGCAAAGGGCAGAGGCGGCCCAGTTCGCGTCGACGTCGCCGAGGAGGTGCGCCGGAAGGCCGGTGACGTGATTGAACAAATCCCACGCCGCATCGTCCTGCACGGGGACCTCGCCGACGCCGATGACCTCCTCCAGGCGGGAGTTCTCGTCCTGCAGGGGAGTGGACAGGATCAGATCAGGGCAGGAAAGAGGGGTACTGGCGCCGACCAGAAGCTCGTCGTCGGAGAGCGGTGAGAGATCAGAGCCGCCGTTCATAACCGAATCCTCCTGCGCCGAAAAAAAGAACGGATTAACTGCGCCGAAAACAGAACGAGCAACAAGAGAGGAACCTGGGGCGGCGCGATGTCGGAGTCCGAGTCAGAGGCCGAGGTGGCCGAGGCCTGCGGGGCCCGGCGGGTCAACGGCAGAGGAGGCGAGGAGGCGACGAGGGGGCTTAGCGCGGACCGGCGTCGTGGTGGCGTCGGAGGGCTCCTGCGTGCCGGGCCGGCGCTCAGGGGAGCGACAGGGAGGAAGGCAGAAGGGACGCGCGTGCAGACCATCGGGGAGCTGAGGATCTCCTCAAGGTCGATGCTGTCCGGGTCCTCGCCGGCGAGAGGGGCTAGCGCCGCCGCCACGGCAACGTCGACGAGCGCCACCAGGAACGGAGGAAGCGGTGTTGCGACGGAGGCCGCGACGAGCGCCTCCGCTGCCGGCCCAATCGGGACGAAATGTGCCTCTGCGCGCGCAAGCGGCCGCGATCAGTCACGGCTCGTCAGATCTACGGCAGAGTGCACATGAACCAAACGAATGCATGCGAACCGTTCATCTTGGTCATGGCCCGCGCAAGGTAGCCCCCGACGAAACCGGCAGCGTCGGTGAAGACGACGTACATGAGCTTGTTCGTCGGGAAGCCGTGAGGAACTTTGACGACGACCACCCGGCTGCCAGGCTGGGGCCGGCCGTCTCCCCGGAGGGCACTCTGGTCGGATCCAGGAAGCCGACCGTAGCCGACGATGTCATCGTTGAGAAGATGCAGAAGCTCCAGCTGAGGAACCTGGGCGGCGTCGACGTGCTCCAGGAAGAAGACGTGCGCTCGCGGCTCGGAGGCGAGAGCCCGCGGAAGAATGCACACTACGTTGCCTCCCTGCCTGAAGATGTAGACGAGGCGCCGGTCCGCGAAGATGCTGAGGTGCTCGAAGCGCCCGATGAGGGCGAGGGCGCGTTTCCGGGAGGCGAGAACCCCGCCCTGGGAGGACGCCAGCGCATGTTGAGACCGTGCGCGGGCGCAGGGGGAGCGCGAACCGCGTAGGTCTGCAACAGCCGCGCATGCTGCGTCGTCGTTGCTGCACGCATTGCTGCCGCTGGCTTCTGCTGCTGCTGATGCTGCTGCTGCAGCGGATTAGATGCGGATCCCGGAGTTTAATTTGGAGGTCCGGTCCGGCGCCGGGACCGGCGGGTCTGACGCCGGGTCATTTGACGGGGGGTACAGTTTGGATGGGGTACAGCAAAATGCAATGAATGCGCAAATGCATGCGCATATGATCGCCACGTGCACACTGTAACATGTACAGCCGCTACTACAGCGCAGGGGAATTACAGCCGAACATGCTCCCAGAAGAAAGCAACAGTTGGGAGCATGAGAAGCTGCGCGGAGACCAGTACTAGTCCAGTACGGACTCCCTACTGATCCGCGTCCCGCTTCCTCTTCGCGGGCTGGTCATAATAGAGGTAGTGCCCGCAATCCGAGAGGGCCGGCGGCGCCGGCGGCTCCAGCTGGAGCTCGAGGCCGGGCGGGAGGGAGGCGCGGAGCTGGCGGAGACGGCGGCCCAGGGGGTCGCCGGCGGCCCTCGGGGTCGGCTTGGCGCGGAAGGTGAGCTGCGCGGCGACCCGGAGCGCGGGGGCGCCGCGGGCGGCGTCGGCCAGCTCCTGAAGGGCCGGGATCTGCGTCTCCGCGTCGCACTCTGGCGCCGCGGCGCGCGGGGTCACGGGTCAGCTGGCGTTGCGAATCGGAGGGGGCGGTCAAGCAGGGGTACCGACGAGGAGGGGGAGGGAGCGGAGGGAGGGCGAGGAGCGGACGAGGGCGGCGAGGCCGAGGAGCTGGTCGGCTCCCACGGCGCCCACGGAGCCGACGCGGAAGACCAGCTCCGCCCGCTCGAGGGAGGGCATCGTCGCCAGGGCGGCGATCGCGTCGCGGGGTACCGTGCGCCTGCGTTCGCTCAGAGGGTGGGGGGGGGAGAGGGAGGGGGGGTACAGTGCGCACCCGATCTCGAGGGGGCCGGACAGGCGCCGGAGGTTCGGGAAGAGCGGGAGGGCGCGCACGGCCTCCGCGGCGAGGCGGACCGGCTGGTACTTCTCGCTGGGCCTGCCAAGGAGGAGGAGGGGGCGGCCACGGCCACGGTCAGCTTTGAGGGGGGGGGGGCGGAAGGGGGGTACAGCGCACGGGTTCTGCAGGCGGAGCGAGCGAAGGCTGGAGCCGGCGGGACCGCCGGCGAGGCGCCTGAGGCCGTAGCCGCCGACGGGGTTGTCGTTCGCCGGCCCGCGGTCTACAGACTCCCGGAGGGAAAGATTCTCGAGGGCGGCGCATCCCGCGAAGGCGCCGAGGTACTCGTCGACGAGGTTGAACATCACCGCCAGCTCGACCCGGCGGAGCCCGGGGAATATGGCTCCAACGGCCCACGGAGACAAGACCTCGGAATTTCCGAAGCTGCTGGAGAAGGACTGCAGGCGCGGGAAGCGGAGGCGCTCGAGCGCTGCCCGTGTCGCCTCGTTGCCGTTGGAGAGGCCGATCCGCGGCCGCTCCGAGAACATGTTCAGGCTGAAAGCTTCAAGACGGTCGGCTGCCGGCTGCAGGGCGTCCAGGATTGGGACGATGCGGGAATCCGTCCATAGCTCGCCGACGTGCGCTTCCACAAGGCTGGGCGCCCGCTCCGCCACGGCGCGGACGAATGCTGCCGCCGCCGCCACGTGCTTGGCATCGAAGTCGACGTCGCCACGGCGCGAACGACTGCCGCTGCCGCCGCCACGCGCTCGGCGACGTTGTGGCGGCGGCGGGCAGCTGGAATCCGGGACCCAGAAGCCGTCGCGGAGATGCAGGCGAAGCTTCCGTACGCGGTCAACGACCAGCCGCGGCCGCGGCGGCACGGCTTCGACCAGAGATCGCAGCCACTCGAGCTGCTTCAGCCGCACCACCGAGATGGCCAATTCTCCACCAGCTGTCCACTCGATGCTCTCCACCAGAGCCTTCAGGCGTCTCGAGCAGCGACGAAGTGAGCTCCATGCTGCGTAGAAGCCCGCACGCTCGATGATAATGCACAGGATGTCGTCGCTCAGCTCGCCTAGCTCGGGCGAGGTCGCAGACGTCAACATCCTGTGGCAGTGTTGACCGGTGTTGCTATCAAGCGCGTTGCGCCTACCAACAGCAGCTATCACAGCCGCGAACGCGCGAGCTGAGCAAGGCTCAGGCTTTGCTCAGGCTCCGGCTCATCTATCAGGGGGGTACCGGTATACGTAACCAGCCAGATGAGCTCGCGATCGTGCTCCCAGCTAAGGGGGCGTATACGTACGTAACCAGCCAGATGAGAGTGCACGCGGGCGCCGGCGGACTATATATGGCGGATGGCGCTTTAAAGCGAAGATCTAGAAGGAGACGCCGGCCGCGTGCACGTGCACGTGCTCATATACAACAAATTAAAAGCGGAAATACATTTAAAATCAGCCGCCGTTCAACACGATACATGCAGATTCACGCGACTTGCAATGATATCGATGTCTGCTTATAATTACAGCAAGGGCGGCGGCCCGAGGGCGGCGACGAGGGCGGCGGCGGCGGCGGCGACGCGGCGGGCGACGTCGACGTGCCCCTCGACCTCCGCGCGGCGCCCCGCAAAGTGCTCGCAGGGGGCGCGGCCCCCGCAGCGGTCCGGGTATCGCGCCCGCGTGTAGACGGGCGACAAGGCCCGCAGGCACGCCCGCTCGCCCTCGACCGCTCCCGCGAAGCGCGACGCCGCCCCCGCCAGCGCGGCGAGGCCCTGGCCCCTCAGCCTGCGGGCAACGTCAGATCTGAGATTCCAAGTCGAAGCGAGCTGTCACAGGGGCGGCGTGCGCACCGGGCGGGGGCGGCGAGGAGGGCGTCGGCGATGCGGGGCAGCGCGTGCGTCGTCCGCGCCTCGGGATCGATCGCGTCCGCCCCGAGGCCGACCAGCGCCGCCTGCCCCCGCCGCGTCAGCCGACAAGTGCAGCCGGGGCGGGCCAGGAGGGCCGGGGCGGGGGGCGGGCCTTCAGAGTCGTCTCGAGCTCGCAGGCCTGCGCCTCGTGTCAGGCCGCCCCGTCGAGCCGCCCGCCCCGGTCCCCCGTTTCCCGGCCGGGCCGCCCTCGGCCGGCCGGCAGCCGGTTGCAAGAGGTTCTGCGGAGCGTCGGCTGAGGGAGGGAGGGCGCGGGCGTGCGGCTGCACAGGTTTCCGGACACACCTCGGCGAGCCAGCGGCCCTAGTGTCGGCCCCCGTCGGGTCCCAGGTCGCGCTGCGTCGACGCCGGCTCCTCGCTGGCGTCAGGTGGCAAGCCAGCGACGGGCGCGCAGCGTCGTCGGCACGCGTCGGCAGAGGGGATCTTTAGGTCGCCAGGGGGTATGGAATTCTAGTGTCGCGCGAGGCGTGGAAGGGCTCGAGGGGCACCAGGGCGCCGGGGCCGGGGGGGCGGGGGAGGGGGAGGGGGAGGCGGGGGAGGGAGGGGCGGGCTTGGAGAAGGGGAAGGGAGGGGGAGGGGGAGGGGGGGAGGGGGGAAGAGGGGGGGAGGGGGGCGGGGGCGGTCGGCGAGGAAAACCGTACAAGCCACCCCGGCGGCCCGCAGACGCATGATCGATAGAGCTCGTCTTCGGGTCGGAATGGGTGCTCGGGGGGGGGGGGGTACGTGTACACCAGTGGTGCGCCTCATGTTCGATTCACGATCCCGTTGTTGCTTCTTCCCACCAATTCGACCACGGCGAATCGACTGGCGGGGTCGGCAGGGGGCGTAGCGGGGGTACTGGAGCGCCAGGAGGGGGGGTGGGGGTTGATGGCGGCGGAGCCTGGCCAAAACCGAGTCAATCGTAGCCAAGAAGCGTGGGAAAGTGATCGGGCGGGGTTTGAGCGCACTCCGACGCTCCCGCGCCTGGTGAAATGCGCTCATTCGACCTCGGATCGCTGCAGCGCAGCTTCCACCCGCCGGAGGGAGCCATCGCGGCAATCTACGCATTCTACGATCACACCGAAAGCGTCTGCCCGCGCGAAGCGGGCGGGCACGCGGTGCGCTCGCACTGCTCGCCGGGGGCGGCGCGGCGGCGCCCCGAGCGAGCGCGGACCGATCGAGCGTGAAGCGTGAGCCCGCCCGCCCGTATAGGTGCGCATCGCGGCGGCCAGAAGGTGCCTGCGCGAATCACACAGGCAATCACAATCAGTCTCATGATCAGGTCTCGATCCAAGAATGTGAACGATACACCTGCGACTTGCTTGAAGCTTGCGGCTCGTACGCGTGGCTTCGCGGCCTTCGCTTCTTCGCTGCTGAGACTTTGCAGCTCGCATGGGTACACGAGCCTCCCCCGCTGAAGCTTTCCGCCGCGATCATCCGCGGTCCCGTAGATCTATAGAAGAGTTCGGGCACAGCCCGAGCAACCGCGGCCCGCCGCCGGCGCGTACGACGGCGAGCGTGGAAAGCGGGCGGGCCGCGGGAGCGAGCCGGCGGTGCTATCGGTCATCTTAGCGCATTTACGAATGACCAGCGGGCCTTCGGAGTCCGCGCGAGGTATGCAGCCGCCGCGCATGATGCGCTCCGGATCCAGCTCCGCGCTCGCCGCGCCCAGCTCTTGACGCGGCGTCCGCGCGCGCAGGAGTAGAGACGACGCGTCCAATGAACATGGTTTGGTGAGCGCGCTCGAAACTCCCGCGCGTAGATCAAGTCCCTCGTCCGCGGCGCCGGCCGTGCAGCGTCCTAGGCCTAGGCCTAGTTGTAGGCCTGGCCTGCAGCTGGCCCTCGTGCTCTTGACGCGGCGTGCACGCAGGAGCAAAGGCGGCACAGGCACATCCTACGTCCCGGTGCGCCGGGAGGCAGCCGCGTGTATACGTACCGCGTGGCGCACGGCGAGCGCTCTGGCAGGCGCCGGCGCTGGCGCCCGCAGCGCCAACTGCGCATCCTGATTCGGCGCGCAGAACTCGAAGGTCTAGCGCGAGCAGCGCATCCGGCTTCGTGCCCCGCGACCGGCCCCGCTGCCGGTGCGTTGCATTCGCAAACACTCCCGCTTCGCCCTAGCGCTTCGAATTCGTCATTATAATCATCTTGCCCGCCTGCAGATCTAGAGCGGCGGCTGGCCCCTTACAGGATCGGATGATCCCCTAGTCCCTAGCCTAGGCCCGGAGCAGCGGCCGGCCATGGATTGCGAGGGATCTGCCGAGTCCGCCTCCTCGGCAGCCTCCGCTGAGGTTGCGGCTGCCATGAAGAGGCTCGGAGAAGTCGAAGGAATCGTTTTAGACCCGCTCCCCCACTTGGCGAAGAATCTAAAGAGGTACCCCCTCGGGCTGCAGATCCTGTTCGAGATATTGCAGGTGCGCGTGCGCGAGCCGCGGCCGCTTCACCGTCCCTTTCGCCTTCACCGTCTCTTATTAATTATCACCGGCTTCCACCCCCCCCTCCCCCCCCCCCCCCCCCCCCCAAATGCGCCATCACAGCTAGATTTCCCTCCCTCCTCCACATTAGCCGCTTTACTGTCTCTTACTTCAATCCCCCCCCCCCCCCCCCCCCCCCCCCCCCCCCACCACCACCACCACCACCACCACCACCACCACCACCACCACCACCACCACCACCTATCACCGTCCCTTACCCGTCCCCTCTCCGCCCCCCGCCTCCGCCCCCCCCCCCCCCCACCCCCCACTCCCCCCACCCCCACCCCAACCGCAACCCACCACCACTCCTGTATCTTAAAAATAACGAACAATACGCATTTCCAACTATATATACACATCTCCGCCCTAATATATCCGCCCTTCTCACTCCCGCGCGCGAACGCGAACGCAGAACGCGGATGACGGGAAGGCGAGCGAGGCGGGGGCCGGCCTCGACCCCGGGGAGTACGGCGTGGCGAGCCTGCTGGGCGCCTCCTTCGCGGCCCTTCAGAGGAAGCCCGCCTTCTTGTTCGAGAACAACAAACCGATGTCGGCGCGTGCACGCAGTCGAGCTGCTGCTGCTGCTTTATAATCAAAGCTGACCGCCCGTCCTGTGCGCCTGCATGCGCAGGATTCGGACAGGGCGAACTTCCGCAAGTTCGGCCAGGGCTCCAAGGGCGAGAACATCTACGACACGGGCCAACACTCCCTCGGCGCCAGAGGTCAGAAAGCTTAGATCTAGATATATATTAGTATCCCTCGGGCTCGCCACCGTATTAACGCGCGCGGGTCCCGCGCGCCATGGCCAGCCATGTACCACCTGTCGGACCACATCATCCTCGTCACCGGAAAATGGCTGTACTACGAGGACCCGCACGCCGAGTCCGTGGATGGCCATTGTTTCTATCATGGCCATGGCCGCCTTATAAGAATTTAACATAACCAAATTTAACATAACCACTCAAGCTAAAGCTAAACTGGGCTGGGCTGGGCTGCAGACGCTATAGCTAACGGGCCCTGTCGCGATCGCGATCGCAGGACGGTCAACCCGCCCCACACCGGAAGGACCGTCGACTTCGTCGCGCTGGACTTCGCCCGGCGGTACGAGGACCAGGCCGCGCCCTTCCAGGCGCGCTGTAACTAGCTTCAGAAGCTCAGAAGCTTAGAGGCTCACTTTTCGGCTGATATATCGATTTCGGCACGTGCGCAGGCGGTCGGCATCAGCATGGCGGGGCCCTTCGAGGGGACTGCTTTCCGCCTGGTCCTGCGCTCCGCCGAGGACTGCCTCTCCTGCAGGTCCGTGTCAGCGCGCGCTGCGCGCCCGCTTCGGCGGGCACGCCTAGTGCTCTCCACTGCCCTTTCACCTTGACATCTAATCCGTCGAGGACTGCCTCTCCTGCAGGCTCTTCGGCAAGCCCGGCACGGCCGCCCCCTTCACGCTCCAGCGGGGGGAGGAGCTCTTGGAGAGCTTCGAGCGCGACTCTCCCGAGGCGGGCGCGGGCGCGGCCGCCGGCGCCTCCGGCTCCGGACCCGCGTCGGCGAGCTCGAGGCCGCCCCTGGGCCTCGCCCCGCCCGTGGAGGCCCTGCTCTTCCTCCGGGTGCGCCCGCGGCTCCAGATTGCTGGTCCAGCTTTGATTATAACCTTAGCTATAATCATAATTATATAAGCTTAAGATTGCCGTATATTCAACTCAGATTCACGCTAGCTTGACCGAGCCGCAGAACCTGTCGAAGTTCCACACGTTCGAGGTCGTCGAGGACCCGGAGACCAAGCGCAGGTTCAAGCGCGCCCGGTTCCAGATCGAGGTCGACGGCTCCGAGGAGGAGCGGGCGGAGGCGCGGGAGCGCCGGGCCGAGCTGCAGGCGAAGATCGACGCCGGCGGGTACAAGTGCAAGGCTGAGGTCAACGCGGCGCTCCGGGCGGGCGCGCTGCAGCTCCGGCAGTCGTACGAGGTGACGTTCCGCGCCTCGTGGCCCGGCGGGGGATCGGGGCCGGGGCCGGGGCCGGGTCGTCCCGAGCGGAGGTGGCGCTTCCTGTACGAGGCGGAGCTGGGGGCGCCCTGGGAGCCGGAGGAGGACTCCCAGAAGGTGCGGGCTCGAATTCAGCATATATAGAGATTAAATTGACTTTCGCTTCGAAAAATTCTGTTTCCACTTGACTTCGATTCACCACTAACTAGAATAATTCAATTTATCAACGCTCGCTTCTGTCCTCCCATAAGCATACATCATGATCAACGCTCAGCTTTAGCATATATTGAAGCTCTTCGATTCTTCTGTAGTCGCTAACTGGAGGCGGAGCGCAGGGGGAGGCGGACGGGACGATGCCGTGGGCGGCGGTGGCCGTCGAGGTGCCCGAGGACGGCGACCCCGACGGCCTCTGCCACGCCACGCCCTTCGCCACCCTCCCCGTCCGCGCCGAGGTGCGCGCTGAAGCTTCAGATCGCGAATAATCATCTCCCAGGAACTCGAGCAAGAGCTGAGCTGACCTGGCCTGACCTGGACCCGCAGACCGGCCTGCGCGGCATCATGGTGAACGCGTACTTCAAGCTCAAGGACGACCGCCGCTCCCTCGAGTGCGCACTCTTTATCATGATCATTACATGCGGATAAACTATGCGTTCACGCTCTTTACATGCGGATAAACTAATGCGTTCATGCTCTTTACATGCGGATAAATTGAATACGTACAACCGTTTCCACGAGCGCTAGCTGGCTGCAGCTGACGCGGTGACCGCGCGCGCGCGTGCAGGACCCTGACGAGCGACCTGAAGGGCGTTTCGAGGGCGCCCGCCCTCATCAACAAGCACTACATCGAGAACGTGCGCGCCCATCTGCAGCCGACGCCAGTCGCGATTTCGATCGCGAACGGCAGCTCGTCCCGCCGCTCGTCGCGCGGGGCCTGGAGCGGGCGCGGGCGGCCGTGACGGCGATCAACCCGCGGGCGGCCGAGCGCTTCTGCGTCTACCTGCCCGACGCAGAGAGGCTGCAGGGGCCCTGGCGGGACCTGCACGCGCCCCTCTACAGGCGGCTCGCGGAGTCGAGGGCGGCTGTCCTCTGGGTCCCGCCGGCCGCGCCCGGTGAGCCCGAGGCGGGGCGCTGGGTCCCCTGCGACGGCTCCGTCCGGAGGCCCGGCGACGCCGGACCGGAGGTCGTGCGCCTGGCGCGCGCCGCCGGCGTGCCCGTCGCCTTCGACGAGGGCTGGGGGCACGTCTTCGCGGGCTTCGCGGCCGCCGGCGTGCCCGTCCCGCCCCTCTCCGCCGCCGACCTGTGCGCGGCCCTCGGGAGCGGCTCGGCGCTGGAGGCGGCCCCGCGCGAGGCGCGACTGGCGCTGCTCGCCTTCTGCCTGCGCGAGTACGCCGCCAAAGTCGCCTCGAGCCTAGAGCCGCAGCGCGCGCAGCAGCAGCAGCAGACGCCGAACTCGAACTCGAAGCTGCGGGCGGACATCCGCGCCCTGCCCGTCTTCGAGCGCTACGCCTTCCCGGAGGGCGCCGGCCGCACCCCAAAGAAGGTCTTCACGCGGCTCGACGGCGGCGACGGCGGCGGAGCCGGCGGCGGAGGAGGAGGAGGAGGAGGCGGCGGCGGAGGCGGGGCGCGCGAGTTCGTCCTTCCGCCGAGGGACCCGCTGCTGCAGCTGGGACCGGAGGCCTTCTCGGAGTGGACGCTGTCCGTAGACGAGGCGGACGCGCAGCTGGGCGACCTGCTCGAGCGGCTCGGGGTGCGGCGGGCGGGGCGGTGGGAGTACCTGCGCGACCACGCGCTGCCGCTGGCGCCGTCGTGGCCCGCCGGCCTCCGCCGCGAGGCGGGCCTCCGGCTCCTCGGCCTCGTCGCGTCCATGCAGCTGCATCCGTTCGAGGTGCGCGCATGCGCGCCGAGCAACGTTAACCCTGCCCGAGTCGCGATCGGGCGCCACTGCAGCTGGAGCTCACGGTGTGCACTGCAGGAAGCGGAGTGCCGAAAACGGCTCGCGGAGGTCGCGTTCGTTCCTGCCTGCCTGCACGCCGACAAGCAAGGTGAATTTTGACATAGTTAAATTAAGTGAACAGCGCCACTCGACCTCACGGAATCTCGCAGTGAATGATCACGAGCCGCTTGCTCGGCCTCGTGATCTGTTCGACCCGGCGAGGAAGCCGCTGGTGGAGCTGTTCAAGGTCTGGAGCGATGCCGGCGCAGGCTCCGCTGAACGTGCACGCTCAAGCTCGGCGCACGGCACGGCCGCCGGCGACGCGGCTCGTTTTGAGCGGCCGTTCCCCGCCGGCGTCTTTGCGAGGGATCAGCACGTTCTGCAGCTGCGGGGGCTCGGGCTGAAGGCCGACCTGGACGCAAGCGACGTGCTCCGCATGGTCGACAGCGTCGTCGCCCTCGGCGGCGGCGGCGGCGGTGGCGGCGGAGGCGGCGGCGGCGGCGGCGGCGGCGGGGGCGATCGCGGGCCCGTCGGGGTGGCGAGGAAGCGGGCCCAGGCGCTCCTGAAGTACCTCTGCGGCCTCTCGGAGGAGAAGCAGAACCTGCTGCTCAATCGGAGAATACAACACGGGGACCGGACGCTCACGCTGGCGGACCGGCTGCGATCCGCCCCGTGGCTCCCCGTCGCGCCGCGGCCCGCGGCCGACTGGCCCGCCTCGGCTCCCTGGGGCGGCGACCCGCTGCCGTCGCCTTTCGTCTCGGCGGAGAGCGCACAGGCTGCGGGGCCTTCGGAGTCGGGGGCGCGGGCGGGGCTCTTGACGCGGATCCGCCCGAGAGAGGACCGGTTCCTGGTGGGAGCCGTGGCGCCGGTGCTGGACAGCGGCAGCGATGGCGGCGGCGGCGCGGGCCTCGACCCGAAGGCCCTCTGCGCGCTGCTGGGGCAGGAGGCGCTGCCGCCCTCCGCGACCGTCGCCGCGAGCCTCGCGGCCTTCGTCCGCTGGTGGGACGGGCTCGAGGACGCCGGCAAGCGCGCCGGGGAGAACTTGAGGGCGGCGCGGGCGGTCTGGCGGCACCTGCAGCGGCACGCCGGGCGGCTCGACGGGCGGGCCGTCGAGGCTCTGGCGGCCGATCTCGCGGCCGCGTCCGCGGCCGTCGGCGGTCGCTGGATCTTCTGGGAGGGATCCGGGCCCGCCTCGAGGCACGCGCCCCGCTGGCTGGCGCCGGGCGACGCGGCGCTGGACCCGGAGACGCCGGGCGGGCTCGCCCCGCGCCTCTGCTGCGCCGCGGGCCTCGACGCCGCCCTCGCGGCCGCGGCCGGCGTCCCGGCGAGGCTCGGCGCCGCCCGCATCGCCGCGGCGGTGCGGGCGCTGGCGGCGGAGTGGAACGGCGCCGGCCTCGCGGGGGACGAGCTCGCGTTCGCGCACGCCGCGTTCGAGTACGTCGCGGAGCTCCTGTGCGTCTCTCGGCCGTCTGCGTTTACGTGATCGCGTGAACCCTTGGCCAACGTTAATGCGCAGGGAGAAAGGCGCTCGGAGTGAGGGCGGGGTCGAGGCTGGAGGCCTCGGGAGGCGGGCGGACGCGGACGCGGAGCTGGCGGCGGACAGGGAGGCGGCGAGGGGACTGCTGGCGGCGGACGCGGACGGCGTGCTCCGGCCCCTCGACGAGCTCGTCTACCTCGACCGCGATGCCGGCGGGGACGGCGGCGGCTGCTCGGTCGCGGTCCCCCCGGGCTCGGCGCTGCGCCTCCTGCACGGCGGGGCGCCGCAGTGGGCGGCGGAGGCGCTGGGGATGCGGTCGGCTGCGGAGGCGCTGCAGCCGGAGTCGGAGGTCTTCGAGGAGGCGGCGAGCATGACGGACACGCTGCAGCACCTCGTCGCCGCCGTAGACGTGCCCCTCGCCCTCCAGGAGGAGTTCGCCAACGCCGTCGACGCCGGTGCCCGCGCCCTCGCCCTCGCCTGCGCATGCACGCGCCCATAGACTCGGCCGACGCCGTTCCGCTCCGGTACGCAGGGGCGACGGAGCTGGTGATCGTCACGGACTGGAACAACCGGAGGCCGGAGGGGCTACTGGACCCCGCGATGGCGGGATTCACGGGGCCGGTGCGCGCGCGCGGCCGGTCAAGCCGCCGGCGCCGGTCTCGGCTTCTTCCTCGGCATCCCAATTTAAACCCTGATTCCGGTTTGTTTTCTCCCTCCGCACGCCCGCAGTTCCTTCTTGTGCACAACAACGGGAAGGTGACGCGGCCGGACAAGGAGGGCCTCCGCACCCTTTTCGCCTCCCGAAAGCGCGGCGACCTCGCCCAGGCCGGCATGTGCGCGGCCGGCCACCTACGCTCCATTATACAGGCTAACGCATGCGGTTTCTTTGTCGATTGCCTAAGCTTCGAATTCGGCAGGCTCGGGGTGGGACGGAAGGCGCCCTACTGCGTGACGGACGTGATCCAGTTCGTCGCTAACGTGGAGGGCGAGGGGCCCACCTTCTTCTGCTTCGACCCGCACGGGCGCCACCTCCCCAAGAAGGCGCGCGCGCAGCGCACGCCGCGCGCGATCAATCCATCGCGAGCTCGAGCCCCGTCCCGGCGCAGAGCGGGAAGCGGAATCGCGGGCAGTGCTGGCGCCTGAGTGCGCTGAGCCGCGAGATGCTGCGGGGCCAGCTCGCGCCCTTCCGCCTTCCCTGCATCGGCCTCGATCCCGAGGCCCTCGCGCGGGACGGCGCCGGTGCCGGATTCGAGGGCATCGCCTTCCTGTACGCGCTGCGGACGGCGGAGCAGGCGGCGGCGAGCGAGATCAAGCGCGCCGCGTGCCCCATCGAGGAGGTCGTCGCAGCCGTGCCGCAGTTCCTCGCCTCGGCCGGCGCCGCGCTGCTCTTCCAGTCGAGCCTCCGCCACATCGCCTGGTACGACTGCAGGCCCGGTGAGGAGGTGCGCGCGTCCGTCCGCCGCAGGCTTTCAGTTGGCGGCCGCTGATCGGCCGATCGGGCAGCCGTTGCTGATGTGGGAGAGGAAGATATCGCCCATGCCTCTGCCTGTGCCGCGGCCGTTGGCGGACCCGTCCGCCCCGCAGCCCTGCGCGGCCACCCCGTCGTCCGTGTTCGACGCCGTGCGGGCGCCGGGCTTCAAGGAGAGCCTGGAGCGGGGCGCGCACGGCGCCCAGGACACGCTCGCGCGGCTGCTCGTGGAGACGCGGCGATACGAGCTCGGGAGGGGGCGGGAGGTGCGGGTGCGCGAGGAGTGGCTCGTGGCGGGCCGCATCGCGGGGGCCGGGGAGCCGGTGGCGCGCCTCGCCGCCGAGGCGCGCGCGGCCGGCCTCCGCGGGCTCAAGCCCCTCCCCGCCGCCTCCGTCGCCGCCCGCCTAAGGCTCGAGATCGAGATCGATGGCGAGGGCCGTGTTCAGCAGCAGCCGCTAGCGCTGGAGGGGCTGGCGCTGGCCTCGCAGCCGCTGCGGGGCGCGACGGGCCTGCCCGTCCACGTCAACGCCTCCTTCGCCGTCGACGCCACGTGCGCTCGCATTATATTATATATCTTAAAGCTCGAGGCGCGTTCATGTCGTCCTCATTGATTTCGCGATTGTTGGCGCAGGCGGCGGTACCTGGAGGGTGGGCAGCCAAAGGGCGGGGAGGCGGGACCGGCGGCGGTGCAGGCGGCGGATCCGGAGGCGGGGCTGCGGAGGCGGTGGAACGCGGCGCTGCTGGCGGAGTGTGCGGCGCCCGCGTACCTGCACCTCCCACGCACCGCCCGCGCCCTCCTCGACTCGGCCGAGCTCGAGGGCGGCGCCTACTGGGCGCTGTGGCCCATCAACGATGCCGCCGACGCGACGTGGCGCGCCGCCCGCGCTGCGTTCTTCGACCGCCTCTTCGCCGCGGGCGGCGCGGCGCTCGAGCTCCTGCCCGTCCTCCCGGGTCCGCCGACGTCGGCCGCGGGGCCGCCGCGCTGGTGCGCCGCCTCGGACCCCGCGCTCCGCTTCGCGCCGTCGGCGTCGGAGGAGCTCGACGGAGAGGCCCTCGCCGCCCTCGCCGCCTCGAGCCCAGCTCTGAAGCTGCTGGACGCGCCGGGGGCGTCGCCGCCGCCCTCGCCAACGCCGCCAGGGAGCGGGGCGCGCCCGCCCGCCCTCTGTCGCCCGCCGACGCCCGCGGGTGCCTTCACAGCTGCTGCCCCGGCGGCGGCCCCGTGCCCCTCGCGAGCGCCCCGCCGGCGCTGCGAACGGCCTCTCTCGTCAAACAGATGCTCAGGCGCGCCCTCGCCCCCTCCACCCCACCCCTCTCTAACCGGTACCGTGGGCGCCGCCGCAGGTTCTGTGTGTCAGACGTGGACGCGGGCCTGGGCCCTGAGCAGGCGGCCGAGGAAGTGCGGGAGCGGCTCGCGCGTCTGCCCCTCCTCCTCCTCGCCTCCGGCGCGCACCTCGCGCGCCCGGGCGAGGGTGGCGGCGCCGGAGGAGCGGTCTACGAGGCCTCGCCCTTCGCGGGGCTCGCGTCGCCCTCGCGCCGGGGTACCGCCTTCCTCCACGCGGGGGCGCTGCAGGGCGTCCCCCTCCTCGCATCCCTGGAGGCCGCCGGCCTCCTCCGAGGGGCGCTCGGCCTGCGCGCCTTTGACGCGGCGGCCCTCCCGGCGGAGCTCGCGCGCGGCGACACCGACTCGCCCTTCCCCGCCGCCTGGCGCGCCGGCGCCGCCGCCTGCGCCGAGCGGCCGCCCGCCGGCTCGGCGGGGAGGCCCTCCTGAAGCAGCTGTGGGAGTTCCTGGGCGAGACCTCGAGCGCCCCGGCGGCGCCGGCGCCGCCGTCCTGCAGCTGCTCCCGCTCGCGTTCGTCCCGACCGCCTGCGCGGCCCTCGGGACCGCGGGCGCCTCCTCCTCGCGCCGCGGGCCCTCGCCGCCGTCCTGCGGCCCGCCGACGCCGGCGGCGACCTGGAGCGGTGGCGCGGCGTGGCCGCCCCTTTGGCGTCGCGACGCTGGAGGAGACGGACGGATTCGACGCGGGCCGGTGGGAGCGGGCGCTCGGCGTCCCCGCCTTCTCCCGCCGCTCGGTCGCGCGGGCCGTGCGGGCGGCCCTGGCGCTGGCGCCGGCGCCGGCCGCCCCCAGCGACGGCGAGCGGCTCGCGCTCCGCGCCTTCCTCGCCGCCGGCCTCAACGACATTCCCGACGGCGACCTCGGCAGCCTCGCCGCCCTCCCCATCTTCCGGGCGCACGGCTCGGGCGCCTGGGCCCCCTTAGGCCTGGACCGCAGCAGCAGGCCCCTCGTGGCGCTGCCGGCGGGATTCGAGCCGGACCCCGCCGAGGAGGCGGCGCTGGCGGCGGCCTCGGAGCTCCTGCCGCTGCCCCCGCTGCTGCTCGAGGCGTGCCGCCCCGACGAGGCCGGGCTCTTCGCGCGGCTGGGCGTGCAGCTCCCCTCGGCCCCCCGGCTCCTCCTCGACCACGCGGTGCCCCGCGCGCCGCGCCTCGCCCCCGCCGCCCGCGCCGCCTTCGCCGCCGCCCTCCTCCGCCGCCTCGCAACAAACGCGCCCTCCGGATTCGAGCCCGGGCTCGAGAACGCCCTCTTCGCGGCCCTGGGCGAGCTCGAGTGCATCCCCCCGGCCCCTGCCTCTTCCGAGCCCGCTCCCGGCCTCGAGCCGCGACGCCCGCGTGACCTGATGGACCCCACGGACCCCTTCCTCGCGGCGGTCGCCGGCGGCGAGGCGCTCTTCCCCGCCCCGCCCTTCGCCTCGCCCGAGTGGCTCCCCGCCCTCCGCCGCGCCGGCCTCCAGCGGGAACCAGGGCCCGATCTCCTCGTCCGCGCCGCGCAGCGCCTCGCAAGGCCAGGGCCAGATCGACCCGAGGAGACGGGGCTCGGGACCCGCATCCTCGCGCACGTCGCCGCCCGCCGGCACCCGCTCCCGCCCGACCTCCTCCATCTCCTCCGGGGCGTCGCCTTCGTTCCCGCGCGAGCGCCCCCCGCGGGCCTGCGCGCCCTCGCCCCGCCCGAGCTCTTCCTCGCCCCGCGCCTCGCGCGGCCCGCGGACTGCGTCTCCGGCGCGCGTCTCGAGCTCTTCGCGGCGACGTGGGCGGCGCGGCCCTCCCCCGCCGGCCTCTCGGAGGAGGAGGAGGCGGCGCTGGAAGCGGCCGGCCTCCTGCGGGCCCCGGCCCCGACGACTTCCTCGCCCACCTGCGCGCCCTCGCCGACCGCCTGCGCGCCGCCGGCTCAGAGGACGCTGCGGCGTGGGAGGCTGCTGAGGCGGCGTTCAGGCCAGCGCTGAAGGCCTACGCAGCGGCGCCGCCGTCGGCGCCGCCGCCGGCCGCGCTGTGGCTGCCGCTGCTGCCCTCCGAGCGGCGCCTGGAGCTCCCCAAAGTCCTCTTCCTGGGAAGTTCCTCCTGCGGCGCTGCGCCGCCCCGGGGTCGCCGAGGCGCTGCCGGAGGCGGCGCGGGCCGTCGGGGCGCGCGAGCGGCCGGACGCCGCCTTCCTCGCCGGCCTCTGCGCCGCGGCGCAGCTGAGCCGCACGGCGCCCCTCGCGGGGCGGACCTCGCCCTCGCGATCGCGGCCGCCCGCGAGCTTGCGGCGGCGCTCCGGCGCGAGGGCCGCGCCGCCGCCGCCGCCTCTGCCGTGGTGCTGCCGGACGGGGCGGGCGCCTGCGGCCGGCGGGCGAGCTCGTCTGCATCGACGACGCGGAGCTCGAGGGGGCGCTGGACACGGCCCGCGTGCCAACCACGCACGAGGGCGTTTCCGCAGCCGACGCCAAGCTGCTGGGCGCGCGGCCCGCCTCGGTCGCCGTCCAGCGCAGCGTCGTATACGACCGGCTGGCTGAGAGCGAGCGCCCCGCGCACGCCCGCGCCGCCGCGTTTCTGCAGGCGGCGCTCCGCGGCGACGCCTTCCGCAAGTGGCTCCTCCTCCACGGCGGCAGCGCCGCGCACCGCGCCGCGGCGGCGGCGGCGGCGTCGGCGGCGCCGGCTCTGCCGCCCTCGCATTCGGAGGCGGGGGTCGGGCAGCGGGCCGTGTGGGCCCTCCGCCGGGCCCTCCCCGCCGCCGACCTCGACCTGGTACCCGTGCGGGCCCTGCGCCACTCCTACGTCCTCGACGGCGCCGACGTGACCGCCGGAGGCGGCGGGGCGGGGCGCTCCGCGGCGTGGCACCTGGACCGCGAGGAAGGGGTCCTGTACCTCGCGGCCCCCGCGCGCCCGCCGGAGGAGGAGGAGAAGGAGGCGCCGGTCCGTCCACCCTTCTCACTTTCTTGAGACGATTCTTACAGGCTTGGGCCGCCGCAGGAGGAGGAGGAGGAGGAGGAGGGTGAGGAGGAGGGGCCGGCGGCGGGCGCGGCGAATTCGAAGGGCTCAGCGGCGGCGGCAGCGACGGCGGAGGAGTTCATCGACCTCGCCGGGATCGTCGCCGCGGTCCGCCCTCGCGATAAGCTTAAAGCTGGGGTTTGGATGTAGAGTTCGGCGTCAAGATCTAGATCTAGAGTTCAACGCGCCGTCGCGACTAAAATGCAGAGCCGCCCCGCCGCTCCCCTCCCCGCCCCGCCCCGCCCCGCCCCGCCCCGCTTAGTCCTCGTCGCCGATGGCCGCCGCCGCAGGTGGTCGTCCGCGTACTGGAGGAGGAGACGCGGACCGAGGGGGCGGGGGGCCCGGGGCGCGCGAGGGCGAGGGCGGGGCCCCGCATCCACCTCGCCCACGAGGTGCTCCGGACCCGAGGGAGATCAAGAGAACGAACAGATCGAGAGGAAGATCTAGGACATCAGGACCCGCTCAAGCGCGCGGAGCGATAGGACATCAGGATCGAGAGAACGATCTAGGACATCAGGAGCGGGTATCCGAGCGATAACAAATCGATTAGGCGGGACCCGCTCGGACATCAGGACCCGCTCAGGGGCGCGCCGCGCGCAGGTGGTGTCGAAGCTGCTGCGGCTGGCGGCGCGGGGCGGCGAGCCCTCGAGGCTCGAGCGCGAGGCGGCCGCCGCCGGCGGATTCCACCCCGACGCTCCCCGCTGGCTCGCCGCGCCCGAGCCCGAGCCGACGATATCGATGGACGAGGTGGAGGGCGCCGGGGGCGAGGGCGGCGGAGGAGATGGAGGAGTAGAGGAGCGCGAGGCGCCGGTCCCCACAACGCAGCTCGCCGGCGCCAAGCGCGCCGGCGAGGACGACGAGGGCGAGGACGAGGACGAGGACGAGGGCGCGGGGCGCAGGCACGCCGCAAAGCGGCCGCGGCAGGCGGCGCCGGGCGCTGCCCCCGCCGGCGCTGCGCATGCCGAGGCGGCGGCCGCGGCCGCCTTCTTGGAGCCGCCGGCGCCGCCCCCGCCGCTCCAGCCCAACGCCGGCGAGGGCCGCACCTGGCTCACACAGGTGCGCCCGACCGGCCGCGGGCCCGGTCCGCATCGACACGGCCAACGCTCCGCAGGCCGAGGCGCAGCTGGAGATGTCGGGGGTCCTCCTGGCCTCCGATCGGCTCGACGGGGCGGCCTTTCACGCGGTGCAGGCCTGCGAGACGGCCCTCAAGGCCCGCCCCCACCCCTGCCCCGGCCCCGGCCCCGGCCCCCCGGCCTGGACCCGACCTAGATTTAAGTTGGATCTGATCTGCTGGCGGCGGGGGCAGGCGGCGCTGGTGGGCCTGGGGGCGGACGCGATCGATCCCGAGGCGCGGACGACGCACGCGCTGCTCCGCATCGCCGACGCCCTCCTCGCCGCCCCCGCCCGGTGCGCACGCCGCCCCTGCGACAGCTCGCTTCGGCTTGGAATCTCAGATCCGACCTTTCCCGCAGGCTGAGGGGCCAGGGCCTCGCCACGCTGGCGGGGGCGGCGGCGCGCCTCACAGAAGTGGTCGAGGGCGAGCGGGCGTGCCTGCGGGCCTTGTCGCCCGTCTACACGCGGGCGCGATACCCGGACCGCTGCGGGGGCCGCGCCCCCTGCGAGCACTTTGCGGGGCGCCGCGCGGAGGTCGAGGGGCACGTCGCCGCCGCCCGCCGCGTCGCCGCCGCCGCCGCACACATATACAACGCCCGGCTTTTAGACCTCGGCTAATTTAAATTGATATCGTTAGTATATAACCTGTATTTATAATAGATCTAACGTGAATATGTGTGTGTTTTATCTGTTATATGTATTTATTTTATCGTGAGTTATAGCTTCTTTTTAATAAAATATGTGAAATATGTATAGTTTATGTGAAGTTTAGCTATATTCTCGATGAGTAGACTTATATATCTCGTGAGATTCATTATAGTTTAGGTGTGACTCAACTTAGTTTAATTATAACTTGCCTCAGTCTAAAAGCCGGGCGTTGTATATGTGTGTTGTTCTGAATTTTCAATGCATAATCGACGATCATGCGTCGTTTCATCAAAAACAACTACCATGAGCTGCATGGAACGTTCTGTATTCGGCTCTCTATAAAACAAAGTAGATCTATGATATATTATAATTGATTCTTTTGTATTTTAATTGGTCTTATTCAGTGTTACAGGTGTTACAGGTTTATCCCAAAGTCCGCCCTAGGAGTGGGGTCTTGGTTCCCGAGTTTGGGCAAGACCTGTAACACCTGTAACAACGTAAACAATTATCGTGTGCTGCATAAAACATTTCGCGCGCATCGAAAATATGTGATAGTGAATAGTTTCGCACTGAAAACGATACGAAATTGATCGTTATAATACAAAAATAATTACTACTGATATTATTATGATATACTAAGACTGATATTTTGTTGTTTTAATAGGTTCTTACTGAATTAGGTCATTGTTACAGGTGTTACAGGTTCATCCCAAACTTTGCCCTAGGAGGGGGTGGGGGATAGGAAACTTTGGGATAGACCTGTAACACCTGTAACACCTTACTGATTAGCACGTAAATGCATGAGTTTCGCATCGAGATCGTGCGGCTACACATAGAAACTACGCAATTTACCGCAACTACTCAAAGAAACTACGCAATTTAATACCGGGAACTACTGAAAAGATACCAAAACTACGCAACTACGCAACTTTCAGAAAAAGTTTGAAACTCGGGGCGGGAAAAATTTAGAAAAGTGAAAAACTTGCGTAGTTGCGTAGTTTTGGTTTCGTTTGCGTAGTTTTGGTTTCGAATTGCGTAGTTTTTCAGGGGAAGTTGAGTAGTTTCAAGTAGTTTATATATTATAAAGTAGTTTCTTATTAATATCAATATGATTCTATGATATATACCATGATTTCTCTACTGAAAAGAGCGCCGGCATACTACAAGGGAAGCTACGCGATAGTTTCGCACTGAAACACGACCGTTTTATAGGCTACGCAATAGTCTCGCACCTAAATGCATGCGGACTCCCGGTAGACTACGCAATTTAACGTAACTACGCATGAAAACTACGCAATCTGATCGCTTTTAATACCGAAAACTACACATTTAATACCAAAACTACGCAACTACGCAACTTTCTGAAAAAGTTTAGAAGTTGGCGGGGGAAAAAAATTAGAAAAGTGAAAAACTTGCGTAGTTGCGTAGTTTTGGTATTAATGGCGTAGTTTCCGGTATTAAGTTGCGTAGTTTAACATAGGTAGTTGAGTAGTTTAAAGTAGTTTTTATTAATTATAAAGTAGTTTATTATTTATCTTATTGTTATCAGTCTGAGACTCTATGAAAATCGATTGACCTTAGTGTGAAACAGTGCGCCCCGCCCACTATGCAAGATACATGCAAACTACATGCGAGTTCTATGAAAACAATAACGATTTAGCCATGCATATATTTCGTATATATGTCCGAACCTCTGTGTGAGTGATCCCGCACAACTTTGCATTTTTTGTTTTTTTTTGTTTTTTTCGCATATCACGACATATACATATATACACCGGCGTCACCGACATATTCGGGGTCATCACATCACGGCGATCCCGAAAACATATAGCATGCCACAAAGTAGTTTTTTATGTGTTTTTCGATGTTCGACCAATCGCGGATGTGACCGTAACCGATTGGGGTAGAGGCTCGCGTAACCGGTTATGCGGGCGTAACCGATTGGGGTAGAGGCTCGCGTAACCGATTGGGGTATATCTTTCGTCGGCTTGACGTTTTTACGACAAGCCGCAACAGACTTGACGTTTTTTCGACAAGCCGCCATTACTTGTCGATTTAACGACAAGCCGACACCAAAACTTGACTGACTATGACTGACCAGTGACTGACCGACTTGCCAACTTCCCGGAGTCCCGAGTCCCGAGTCCCGAGTCCCGAGTCGCCGGCAAATATTTACCATAACACCGCGATCGCGACTCGGCGGCGACCCCCCCTTTCGTTTTCCGGGCATAACTTTGGACAGCAAGCCGATCTCGGCGCGCTCTCAATTGCTACGTGCTCACAACTTGCTTCCGGGCATGTTGGTGCTAGTTTGACTAGCTTACTCAACCATGGCGCGAAGCGCGAATTCTCCATAGGCACAGGTGCCCGAAAACCGAGGTGTCCCCTACGTCGTGCGCGCCGGCGCGCGTTCCCGTGAGGCTCCACTAGTCATACTTCGCATCCGCGCGCGTATAGAGTAGTTCTACGCTACTACAAAGCGGCGCGGTCTGATTCGCAAAGGGCGCGATTTGGCGGCTACGAAAGCACCGCGGCGCCTACTACTTGCGTGGTCTCAAAGTCGCTTTTCGATCGCCATTAGCTACCGGCGCTACCGTTGCTACTTTTCTACTACTTCTTAATGTAGCTTTGGTTTCCGGCGCCTTGTAGCTCTCAGTTTGATTAGAGAACGACTTATACCATCGTTGGCTATTCACGCCGCCGGATAGCTTAGGCTCGGCGGCTGTTACTAGCCGCTGTAATTCTTTATTTACGCGTTTCTCTTTTTGCACGCGATCCTCTAATAGAGTGCCTTGTGGCACAGCCGCGGCGGCTTCTATGCCCTCTCTACGCAATTGCGCATCGACGCGCGCCTCGTCCTTTGCCGCTTCTAATGCGTCTACTGTGGGCGCCATAAGGTAATCCACAGCTTGGACAGGGAATAGCTCGTGGAAGGCAAAGCGACCCTCTACGCGATTGCCGTCCGGATCAGTTAGCATAAACTTATAGCCCTCGCGCGCGGCGACAGTATATACGATTCGGCTCCAATTGTTACCGCCCTTAGCGAACGGCGTCTTCTCGATCCGTAGCCTTACTGACATGCCCGGCTGAATCTGATCCAAATAAGCTATCGATTTCTTGAATTTCGCATCTTCTTTTTGAACTATGAGCTTATAGTGACTCTCGTTGGTCTCCGCAGGCATATAGCCGGTCGCAGAGTGCACCGTATTATTATAGTTATATTCTAATTCGGGCAGGACATCTATAAATCGAGCCGTATTATTAGCGATGCAGTAGCTCGTGATTAGCCGCCGCATTTGCTTGTTAAACGCCTCTATGCGCCCTTGCGCGCGATGGTCGGCTGTGTCCGCAATCTGATGCTCTATAAACTGATTCTCGAAATATTTGCGCATAATATCATTGCGGAATTCGCTTCCCGCATCGCTTTGCACTTTGAAAATTGGTCTCGGCGCCTTATTTTGCAGCTGTATAAAGGCGGCTAAGGTCGACGCCGCGGACTTATCCCGCATCGGGATAATGAACCCGACCCGTAATGTGTTCTCCATAGCCGTGAGAAAAGCACTGTAATTATCATTATACTTCGAGTAAGCGGGAAAGAATAGCAGATCAATTACGTAGGTATCGAGAGGCTGTCGGATCGGTATAGCAGGGTCTCGTTTGCGGGATAGGTGCGGCGCATTAATCTGAACGACCTCTTGCCGGCTATACCACTCTTGCAATTTCTTATAATTCTCGTCGGGCAGCTCTTGCCGTAGCTTAGTGATCCCTTTGAAACCGGTTTGCGGACTGTAAAACTTCCGGGCAATTTTCGATTCCTCCGGGACAGCAAGGGCTACGGGCACGTCGCGGGGCACCAAAGCCTTTAAATCAGACCGCTTTACTATGCGGCTCTCTTTATTCTCTTTCGGCACGGGGATCGGCAATGTGCTCCCCTCTAAATCTTGCGATCGTCTTACTATGGGCGGTCTTGACATCCTTGTCATCAGACAATAAAAAAGATCAATGTAACATTTTACATGCAGGCGACAAGAAAAGGTATTGTTTGTTTACGGTAAATCAGGGCGGAAGATCTTAACAACGATGCTGTTTCTATCGTATGTAAACCACCCATTATGCTTGTCCCACGATGCCCGTTTTCCTTTAAGAATTTGCGCAAGGTCGCCCGAGATTTAATAGTTAATCCATGCGCTTCGAATTTAGGATAGGACTGTGAAAGGTCTCTCCGCGGCACATCTAAATAAACGCGCCGCATCGCTTCCTGACGTTCACGCTCACGCCTCTTTTCTGACTTCTGAGCCTGAGCATGAATCAGTGCGAATAGAAGATCGCCTGAATTCGCATCTAATCCAGATCCTTCAAATACTTTAACAGGGTCGATCACTTCCACAAAATCGGCAGCAATTACGTTGGGGTCTTCTTCGAATAACTCCCTTCTCTCCTCGTGCGGTATTTCCGGATACGTAAACCAGAAAAGCGATTGTCGACCATTTTCCCATACATTCTATTGGGGTTTGCAGGAAAATAGCCGATCACGGAGAAAAGTATGTTTTGAATATCCATCAGACTAACAAGACGGATAATCGTATTCATTTGTTCATCATTCAGACCAAGAAAGGTAGCGAATACAGGGTTGCCTTCTTTTAGAATGCTCATTATCGATCGGTGGCGCTGACGTTCGTCGCCTTCAATTGCGTTGTCCATTGTCGCCTTTTACTTTAACCTGAGAAAATATTTTCCTGTTGCCTAAATGTAGCGCGTTCTCCTTAAATCATTTTGCGTTGCCCACGGGCTTTCAATTTTTACAGCGATCGTGGTGAGACTCTCACGTTTACTGTCAATAAAATCAGGCTACCTGAGCGTTTATTGTCGAGATTTTAATAATTAATGAAAATCCTGACAATAAACACCGCAAAACGCGCAATAAAAACGTGCAGTAAACAGTAAAATGGACGCCCCGATATGGGACGCGCACCCGATCCCCAATTACTTCCTAATCGACCCTGACGACCCCGGATTAAAGTGCATATGGCTTTTACATATCCTAAGGCGACAGCTCCTTCAATTAGAGCGCAAACCAAGAAAAAGAACGCATGATAAGATAGACGACTAACAGCCGAATGGAAGGCTATGTATGCCGTCGCCTGATATGCAGCGCTTGCCATCGAATTGGGTCAGCGCTATCCGCTTGCTCTCCAAATCATATAAGTGGTGGCATCGCCGTTGCTTGTTTACTACTGTTACTGTTTTTGTGATCCCGTCAAATAGGCAGCGCTTAAAGTCGTCGAAATGCACCTCTTTCGAGGCTGTCCCGCTCATTTTTACCTTGTCGTAGCTCTCGGTGCGGAAAGCATATAGCTTCGGTCGCAGTCCCACATACTCCACTATCTTGACGTCCGGCATCTCATTTTTATATTTACCGGGAACCATCCGGTTCTCGGGACTATAAGGGCAATCTAAATAAGGGCTGATCGCTCGCATGCCCGCTTCCAGATCCGCGCTCTCTATATACAGACAGAACGAATCGGTATCGTGGAACAGCAGCTGAGCTTGCGAGAAAGTCGGTCGGATCACGTCGTAAAAGAAGCTATAATTATGTAGCTTCGCGGCATCCAGCACATAAGCGCCAATCGCAACCGGTTTATCGAGTTTTACGTGTTTACTATACATTTCAAAGGCGACCGCAGTCTCGTTTAATACATTCGTCGCTTTTACCAGTGGGCTCGCGGCGTATTTCTTAAACAGCTTCGTGCTATTCGCGATCTTTACCACTGAGCGCCCTCGACACGATTCCAGGCATTTACCGTAAATAGCATTGTTCATTAATTTAAAGAAGTCGCTCTCGAATTTATTCCGGGCTTCCTTTCGCAGTTTCGTGTTCAGATCTATGTAGGGCTTCATAAATGCAGCGGTTGCAAACGAGAGCACGCGGTGAATCTTAGTAACTACGATCCCCTTTTTTACCATATAGAGCAGCATCGGCTGAGACACCACGTAATTATATTTCGGGGTAAACGAGGCGATCAGCTTCGGATCTTTACTGAGCTTCTCGCCGCTAATCTCCAAAAGCCCACGCTGATACTTGCCGAGCATGTCCACAGTAATTACCTCTTTACTCACGATTAGCGGGAAATCGCGATGGTCGCCCTTTAAATAGTCCGGATACGCAAGGTCGACCTCTATAAATGCACTCCGCCCTACGACCTCGGTAAACGCTGTGCTTGTGTCGTCCCAGCGATAGTCCCCGACCGGTAAAGGCTGACTGAGCGCAAACCCATACAGGTTATTAGCGTCCAATAGCACTATATGTTTATTCTCGCTATTTGCCTCGGCATATCGTGTGGGCATGGTCGCAAAGCCGCCCCTAATCGCCCGCTCAATAAATTCGTATTGATCCGCATCGCTGATCTGTTCTATCGCGACCCTCGTATGCTTTAACATCGCGTCCCACGATAGTCCCGGTGCGCTCACATAATGCGTGGGATCCAGTCCGTATTGCTCATGGGCGAGCATGCTGAATTTACCGAATTTTACCATGAGATCATTAACATCGGACGCCTGAAAATCCATGAAATTCGATGCATCTATGAATTTGTAAAGTCCCCACTGTAAAGACAGATACTCGTCGAAATTCTTACTTAGGATCTCGACCCGCAGCTTGTCGTCTTGCTGTGCGATTTTCCTGAATATAGCATGCCCGCACTCGTCCATCCGATCAATAACCACGGCTACTTTCGTTTGCTTTGAGATCCTCCTATGTAAATTGCACTTTCGGCAAGCTTTCCCTATATAATCGCCGCTTTGGTGACAGTGATCGCGCACAGGGAAGTTTTCGTGGGTAAACCGCTGATTGCATATATAGCAGTGCTTGGTGAGCTTATAGGCTTGCTTTTGCGCCTCTGTGAGCGGGATCATAGGCGTGTTGGTAAATAGGGTATTAAGCATCTCGCGACACAGATCCCCTAACGTGGTAAACATCTGTCCCAGCGGATCCACGCCCTCGAATTCGTGATTTTCAACATGAGAGCCCATAACAACATTAAGTGCCACCGACTTTACCTCTCGCTTGGTTCGATTTGGTTCATTAGGAACCGGCACCGACTCCATCTCTACTTTGCAGTAGCAGACAGTGGGCAGCCACACCATTTTCCTTAGGTGTTGCAGTCCGAAAGTAATAAAGCTTCCGGGTTCGGGGCATTTACCTTTACTCATTCTCCAATCGATACAGCGATTAGAGTCGGTGTGGCTATCGAGTTTCTCCTGTGATCTAAACCGGGACAAACAGGTTTCGCAGTAGAAAATGCGCCCGTCGTTTGCTTTATCAAAGGTGGTCTTTAATAGGCGGCTCAGTGACATTATCGTTATATAGTGACCTTGTCCGTTTGCGTCCTCGATCAGCAGCAGGTTTACCTTCGATTTACGACGCGGATTACTTGACATGTGCAGTGGATAAAAGGTTTGGGTCGCATTGTCGGCGCCATATATATTAATTGACAGCTCGGGATTATTTGCCTCGAACCGATCTATTAATGCAGCATCGCATGCCACCGGGAAGTTAATGCCTGAGAAGTCGAGTTCAGTCATCCACCGCCTATATTGGAACGGATCATTACGTTTGTGTCTGTTTATGTCGTTTCTGTGCAGCCATGCGAGGATAGCGTAATTAAAACAGTCGTGACCATCGATATTCTTAATATTTACTGTGGCTCGCTTTAATCCAATCCATTCGGGGGTCTCAATGTAGCAACCGCCCATCGGCGCATATGACAAAACGGCGACATGTAGCTTATCTAATTTACTGAGCCGGTAGCTGTCGACCTGTATCATCTGTTCATTCATTTGCTGAGCTACACCCACTAACTCAGTGAGAATATTGCGCGACCTTGTGATTACGAAATAATCGCTGTAAATGTGTTTGGTGATAAAAACGTTAGGATCACTCACTTTTACGTATCGGCAGATGAAAGTAAGGCGCACCTTAATAGCTTTCAGTTCGTCCAGCCTCTCTTTCAGCCGCCCAGGCAGATTTGCAGCGATGGTAGTGAGAAATTCCACCGGATCTAAGATTATCTGTTCATCCGCCTTATAGCTATACCAGGCGTATGCTTTATTCATTGCGAAACCGTCTTCCTCATCGGGTTCTATGACGGCTAAGCGCCTCCCTTCGGTATAGAAGCGCTCCACATTTTCCAGGCGATTGTAGAGCTCGTCGGCAATATTCGCAAGGTTAGCTAAGCGGGGTTTTCGATCTAAGATCGCCGCCCTCCGATCGTATTCGGCTTCGGTGATCTCCCCAGTGACTAAAAGACTACCTAACAAGCCTAATATTTCGTCTTTTTTCTCTTTGATCAGGCGATTAGTTTGGCGGGGCATCTTTTACTCTAAGGGAACATTTTTATTTCTCATTTTCGGCGCGTTTCGCGAGTTTCTGTTGGAGCCTTTGGCGCGTATAACGCGCGCTATGCGACGCCTGTGCATTTCTACGTGCATTATCGGAACCCAGAATACACTCTCCTATTCTCTTTTCAGTCAGTTGCATTATTTTCCTGTCGAATTTCCGCTCACTCACCTCCCTTTCGAAATTCCGCCCGTGCTTTTGGAATCTTAGGCTCATCTTCTCCCAAACCAAACTCTTAACAACATCGTTAAGGCTAATTTGCATATCGTTCTCCATTTGATTCAGTGTTGTGTTATGTCTGAAAATAATTTTTCCCGATGATCAAATTTTACGGACTTTGTATGGTGCGCCCCGACAAATTTTTCCCAGCGAGCTTACTGACGCTCCTGACCGAGAGCTTTACGTTTTCGGGCAGCTCTATAACAAGTTGTATATCGCCCGATTTGATGACATGGGTGCGGGTTCTTTTACCACGGCAATTCGGGTAGTAACCGAATATTCGCCTGAAAAGATCCTGTGTGGCTTCAATATCCATGGTCGCGGTTTGGGTGATCTCGTCCGCAGTCAGGACGTGCGTATAGGTAGGTCTGATAGCGGTCATTGTGTTGTCAGTATATACAATCAAAGGTAGGCTTATATACCTTGGTCAAATTTTGAGAATGGCACGATATATAGTATACAAAATAATAAACTACTTAATTAATATAATAAACTACTCAAAAATACGCATCTATCCCTGAAAAACTACGCAATTCGAAACCAAAACTACGCAAACGAAACCAAAACTACGCAACTACGCAACTTTTGCGCTTTTCAGAATTTTTGCCGCCCCGACCTTCAAACCTTTTGCAGAAAGTTGCGTAGTTGCGTAGTTTTGGTATTAAATGCGTAGTTTCCAGTATTAAATTGCGTAGCTTCGCTATGTAGTTGCGTAGTTACTAAAAAATGATGTAGTTATTAATTGTTTCCGTGTCGCTTATGCTTCAATATCGTCCTCATCTTCGTCTTCGAACTGTGTCTTGGCGATCTTAGTGAGCCCCTTATAAACTCGCTTCGACTTCCCTTTAATTGTAGTCACAGTCGATTCAATCTTGAATGTTTCGAGCACTTTGTTACTGATAGTGCGAGTGGTAACCTTTGTCTTGATATCGTAGCTTCGCATCATTTCCGCGCAAGCTTTGAATACCTCATCGCAGGCAACATGGGCGCCCTTCTCATCTGATGGTTTGTAGTTTTCGCGCAGATAGGAACCCAGCTTATCGCTGTCGTCGAGGTATTTGGCGCTATGCTCGATGACAGATTGCGGCGGGTTTTGCAGGATCTCTTTTACCTTGCCAGTAGCGAGCATATCGATGAGAATCTGAATATTTGCCCGCTTGTATTCATTTTTCTCGTCGCCCTCAAACATTTCCATGAGGGTTTCGTCCGCTTTCTTCTCTCCGGCTTTGGGATTAGGTGAGTAAACAGAGCGGAATGGGATCGATCTGAACCGACGCTTAATAGCTTTGTCGGGCTTTTCGATTTCCAGATTATTGTTGCACAGGATCACCATAGTAAACCGAGGCTTGAAATCAATAGGATCCTTGAAAAGTCCTCGGGCTGTGCAGAGCTCGCCACCTGTCAGTGTCTTCATCATACCGCATAGAAGCTTGTCGCCATCATTAGGCTCGTTTGCATGGGTAAGCCGGACACCTTGCTTATTAGCAAGCTCGGGAATCGGGCTATTTGCTTTGTGGACTTGTGTGAGCAAAGTAATGCTAATCGGGCGAGCATAATCACCGAATGTCTCTTGCATAAACGTTTCAATCACACTCTTTCCATTAGCACCGACACCTGTGAATAGATAGAACGTTTGCAGGTCGGTTTTACCTGTGAGTGCATATGCATAGAGGCTGATCAGGTAATTGTAGAGTTCCATATCTCCGCCACAGATATCCAAATAAATGTCTTTCAGCCTTTTAACCTTTGCCTCATCAACTTCCTCGCAGTAATCAAAGCCGACAGTCTTGCTCACCATATCTTCCGTCGTCCCCTTGCGGAAAGTCATATTATTTAGATCAAACACGCCATTAGTAAACCCCACAATATTGGGAACTGTGTCCAGAGTCGCCATAAAGTCATCGTCTTGCAGCTGTGTGATAATATGCGGTTCCAGCGACTTTTGATACGGTGTATTCTGAATCCTCTTGTGAATTGCCAGCAACATATTGGCGCTCTTCTCAGCCTTTTCCTTCACAAGGTCGTCTCCACTCGCCCTGAGAGCATTGGAAAGATGATGTCCCGCCCTTCTAGAAAACCATGGTGCAATGTGCTCAGGTATCTTAGAGAGTATGGACTTGTCCGTTTTATCATACTTCCAAATACCATTTTTGGAGTTAAGGTTAAACCAGACGTTATTTGAATATTTCGTGGTCGCTTTCAGGATCTTGGCGCAGATAATTGCAACAGGATAATGGGCGCCTTCAACTGAAACGGTCTTGTCAATGAGAGTATTAATTTCTAAATGGTGCTTCTCTTCCTCGGTCAGCTCTATGTTAACAGAGAACTCTTTCGGCTCGCAGTTCTCGCTATAACTCTTCACAATATACTCGTTATAATTGCCATCTCGCTTTTTCTTCACCCACCAGTTATTGGAATCGTGGGATTCATCGCAGCAGGGGCACAGGAACCCCTTGTTAGCCGAATTGAAGTCAAAGCCCTCATCGCGTCGTGCATAGATGTTTGGGAATAGGAACCCCATGCCACACAGTCCGGCAATAATAGCAGCTTCGGTATTATCCTTGCCTGAATTTCCCGCTTTCGGCTGTGGATTATAGACATGCTTGTAATCGTAGTTCTCGATAATCCATTTACGGAAAGCGTCGGAGGGCTCATTAAACTTGCACGACGATGCCCACGGCTTAATTACCCAGGTCTTGTTAGGGCTTGGGCATACATTGAGAATTCCAGAGGTGCCAGTGCCAGTGATGGTTTTGAGGTCGACCTTCTTGTATCCATTAAACGCCGGTGCCCGATCTATGATTTTCAGCTTATCGAACTCATCAGGGCGTCGAAAGAATACATGGTAGCCCTTTCGAGTTTTTTCGAGTGGCTGATGGGCATCGAAATCATCGGGAAACATCTCAACGAATTTCTGATACGTTTCCTCATCGTCGAAATCAACGACCATCATCGAATTCGACAGCAGAATGCCCCAATTAGTGAACTCGTTGGAAGCAAAGGCTTCGTCGTATCTTCCCCAGTTCCAAACACCGCCTTTATGGGTGTAGGCGGGCTTTTTAACCTCGTCTTTCATGGGAATAATCGTGTTTTTCGACAAGGTCTCATCGCCACGCAGCCAGTCAGCGAGCTCTTGGAGTAAAGTCTTTTGTTTCAACGTCATCTTCGCCATTTTCGATGTCTTTCTACCTTAATGCAAGAAATTAATTTTTCTTAGGCTGATCAAATTTTGGCGAGTTGTCTTTAAATGCCCTACAAATTTTTTCCCGATGACTAAAACCGATTAGGGAGCTTGCCGATATGCATCGGAAAGCCGCTTGAAAAATAAGGAATGGATTCAGCGGCGGATTGCGTTTAATACTTGCGGGGTCGCCCGCGGTTTCCACTATGGATGCCCTCTTCTTGCTTGCGACGGTAGTAATATTCTAGCGCCTTTTTCTTTTTTAATTCGCGATATTCGGGATCGTCGTTATAGCGCATCCGCTGTTTATATATATCCCTGACACGCCAGCCCGCCTTATCGAGATCTACCGGGTTCCCGTTCTTATCATACACAGTCATAGCATGCGTCTCCATTGGTTTACCTTACTTTAAGCTGAGAAAATATTTTTATCAGTGGTCTTTCCTGTTTCTTCTTTAAATCATTTTCTGAGCTGTCATTTTTTGTGACCAAAGCGAGCTCTTCTCTACGTTTTTTAATAGCGGCTTCCAGTGCATATTGCGCGCGTTTCCTGTATAGGATCGCGTAGAGATCAGGGTCGGGCATTCGATACTATTTACCGCGAAAATTGTTTCAGCGATCGTATTCGCCCAAATAAAGCGGATTAATTGGCGGATATGGCGAATCAACGCGAATATGACCTTCTACGAAATTAGGGCACGACCGGCGTCTTATATAGGATACTTGCACGTCTTCTATTGCTACCTGTGGGATTATATTGGAGTCAGCGGGCACAGGCGAGGGCGATCGAGATCGGGGACGATCGTGATTATCGCTGTGGTTGGAATATACAGATAATCGCCTTCCTCCATTATCCTCGTCAGAAATGTCAACCTCTACGGTTGTGTCGCAGCAGGAGTTGTGGCACGTGCTTGTGAAATGCAGGTGAAACATCTCAATGCATTGTGTGATGAAATTCATCGACCCTAATATTGCACAACGTATTAAATATTGGAGAAAAGAAAAGGGAATGAGGGTGTTAATTGCTCGCCTGTTCCCATACGAATTAGTCGACCTTATAATGGTGTTTGTGGAGCCGACCTGTCCCTTTTGCAAGGGAATTCATATTAAGACCCGCTCTAAATACGGGCGGATTCATTTATGTTTGAACGACTTGCACATTAGAAGCGACGACGCCCACCGAACATAGATGACAGATTGGCACCCGGCTGTGCATGCACACCCGATGGGTTAACGAAACCGCCCGGCTTTGGTGCATTTTCAGCTATGACTGTCTCTTTTCTTTCGACTGTCTGAACATCGGGAACAGTTGCCCGCTTCTTTTCCATCTCCACTCGAACAGCTTGCTTAATTAATTTGCGCTGTTTATAGTCCTTAGTGAAATCATCAAAGGCTCGCACAGTAGTGTCGTATGTAGCTAAACGCGCTTCCAGAGCCCTAAACTTCTCCTCTAATTCCTGACCGACTTTCTCGCCCTTGGTCACATAGACAGATGCCCGCTTTTTAGGGGCTTCCATCGATGCAGGTAAAGCGGCTGTTGCTTCGGCTTTTACCACCTTATTATCGGTTAGCTTTTCGCCTGTGAGCTGTGATTCGGCGAGGGATTGATCCGCCAGCTTTCTATCAGTGGAATCGACCGGCTCCCGCTTAGCATCCACCTTTTGAGCACGCTCTGAAACCTTTGTATTCGGGTCAATCAGATCGAAATCTATTTGGTCAGAAGCGGCAGCACCGCCAGTGCGACCGGCATCCTCCGCAGGATTAATCTTGCCAGCGACAACAGCGCTTTGATCTTCCATTTGGATAGCTTTCCGCGAGTTCTTGGGTGGCATTTATCATTATGCGAGAAATTTATTCAAAATTTACCCAATTTCTTTGCAAATTTTGGGCGGCGCTTTTCTTGGTATGCCAGCAATAGATTGGGTCTTTAAGTAGGTCGGCTTCGATTATTCTTTTGGTGGATCGCTTTAAGGTGGCGACGTTTCCACTCACAGGTTTCGTTATATCGGTGGTTGGGGTTGGTCGCCATTTACCTCTGTGGAGCTCTGTTTTACCGGCTGTTTACCAGCGGGCTTTATCTCTTCCACCGCTTTTTTAAAGAACCGCTTGAATTTATATTCGTCAGGCACCGGATCAGCCTTGCCCACAGAGAATTCCAGGCTATATTTCGAGTTGTCAATGCAGATAACCTGATAGCTGTGACTGTATTCGTTCATCACCTTCTCAAACCAATGCTTTTCGTATGGATTAAACTCGTCCTCAGCACTCTCCATCTCTTTTCTGTTGGGCAGCGAGAATAGAAAGATATATTCGGAGTTAACCCTAAGTGTCGGCGAAATCTTAGTGAGTTTTTGTGACAGAATCCACACAGATATGAATAAATGGCGCCCCGACGTGAATAGCTGATTTAATATAGGTTCACCTCTTCCTGACATCGAAAGACTTGGATTGTCAATGAAATCATCGAGTATGATTAACAGGTTGCCGACTTTCTCCTTTTTCTTGATTCGCTCCTTGCGTTTCTGTATTATATTGTCGATCAGCTTATGATCGAAATCCTCATACAAATACGATGTGACATTGTCATATTGATGGTTCCAGATCGTGGAAGCGAATATCATCACCGAATCTATCTTGTCCTCGTTGTGGTAAAGCAGGTATTTTAAGAATACTGACTTACCTACTCCCGTTTTTCCGACAGCAAGTAAACGGCAAGGGAATGAAAGACTTGCCGGGTCAAACTCACTCAGATCTTGTATATCCATTTCCCTTATTAGAAAGATATAAAAATAAGGAAAGGTGACAGTCCCTCATTCCTCAGGGGCTTCAAAGGCTTGCAAAGAAGCGCTCAATGCATCCTTTAATATCTTTTTCAGTGTAGGGAATACGAAGTAGTTTGATACCATTAGCTTCACAGTAGCGATTTTTAATACCATCACGAATCTTGCGCTCTTCAAATTCCTTCTCACCTCCAAAGAACTTATCAGATGCAAAGTGCTGTCTACCATCATATTCAATCGCGATTTTCAGTGATGGTATATAGAAGTCAAAAGGTAGAGTGTATTTATGCCTACAATTAGAAAATCGATGCTGTCGTTTGAATTGGATGTCAAGATCCGTTAGAGCACTTTCGACAGCAGCTTCACCTTTCGAAAATCTACAACGGATGCAGCCTGTCCCTCCCAGGTGATTGCTTGGTGCACACGTAAACTCTGTCAAGCACTTGTTACATTTAATTACGACGTTTGTCCGTTTGTTTTTGTAGATGGTCTGTGAGTAATCATACTTGTCCCCATGTATCTCTTTCACCTGTGCTATGAAGACCTCCTGTGGCTTGGTCCGTTTTGCACATTTGGTTTTGAAACTACAATGTGTGCATCCATCGCCCCTAGTTATACAGAAAGCCGCTTTTACAAATACTTGCTTGCACTCTTTGCAGGTCACAGATATTTTAGATCTACAATTTACGTATCCTGTAAGGTCGTATTCATATTTGTCTCCATGAACTGACCGAGCTTTTTCAAGGAAAATATGTTGGGGAACAGCTCGTTCTTTCTGTTGCAGGTCATTTCGGCACTTTAAACAACCGCCTAAGCCTCCCTTTTTAAGATGATTAGACGGAAGGATACTGAATTCTTCATTGCATGTGAGGCAAAGAAGAGTGACTTTATCTAAACAATACGTTTTATAGCTTGTTCTCTCATATCCGAATTTATTAGGATATCTCTCTTTCGAGCGCGAAATAAACTGTTCCTGTGTGAGTGCGGGAACCATTGTGATCTCTTAATATCCTTGTAGTGAATTAACCTTTAAATGCTTTTGTCATTTTTTGAAGGCTCGCACTTTCATATATTTGAAAGATATTGTAAAAATGAATCCAGTTTCTGATTCTCTATGCAAACTAGGCTGAAATTTTTGACAATCCATTGGCATTCATCACAAGAATATTGTGGCAATAAGCCGAGATCTGAACACCGACCTTTGTCCAGGTGGCGAGGGGTGTGCCATTGGGTGTGAGGAGCAGGAAGCTCGACGCGGATTGTGTTAGATCGACGTAGCCAGTCGCCTTCTCACCTTTGAGCGCCGCTTTACCATCGAGGGCAAAGCAGAAGCCAGTGTAAATGGGGCGCTTGTTGCTATCGATCCAGTTGGTCATCTTGAATTTATCGGCGAGCTCCATAGCCGCAGATTGCAGCGGGACACCAGTGTTAGAATATAAGTAATTGTTGTTGTTTAGGACTTGCATAACGACATTATCATCGTAGGCAAGGGTGCGGACAGTAGAGTGCCCTCCTTTATTATCGCCGAGTGTGTTTTCGTCGCGAACCTTGACAACAAGTGCGTAAACAAGCCCAGAAATTTGAGATAGCGACAGGCGGAGACCGGAGCCGAGAGCTTGACCGGTATAATCCGCAAACTGAATATCAGTGTATGGGATGGCGATGCCAGAGGTCTTAACACGAGTAATGATTTCGCCCATCGTTTCCTCATCGATGTTAACAGCATCCATAATAAGACGAGGGGTCGTCATTTCCAGATTCGCAAGAGCAGGTGTAGGTGTGAGAGCCGCACTATCGAAAATCGCAGTGGCATTAGGGTGGGCTAAGGTCTTAATATTTCCGAAAGCAGCCGCAACAGCAAGCGTCGTCTCGCCATCAGTCGAATTGGCAGCAGTAATTGCAGTCGTGTTATTCTGAGCGTAAACGCCAGGAACCGCCGCAGTTTCGAGAAGCGCAGGGGTTTGGAAATATACTTCGACCGCGATTTCGGATGGGAGCGCACCGATGGCACGCCAGCATCGAGGAAACTCGGAATTCGCATGGTAAAAATGCCGCCAGCTTGGTTGCCGCCCTCTACCTTCGGTCCGAGATGCAGCCCATGCTTGCGCTTCTTTTGGTCGAATTCAGCCGGAGTGTTAGCCAGGAAAGCGTAATCTACCAGTCGCTCAGCCGGAATAATTTGCTCATACGACCCGTATTTAATGCTGACTCGCTGAACAAACGAGCCAGGAAGCCCGCGGACGAATCCAGTATTGAATAGATCAGCCGAGCAGTCAGCAGAGGTCTTGGCGATGGCAGTCAGCGCCTTCGCCGATGGGATGGTAACTTGGAGGCTAATACCATTGCACCAATTGTAGCGAGGGAGATAGAAGACCACACGAGTGGTAGCACCAGTAGAGGAGAACAGATTGCCGGGATCCGCAATTGGGAGCACCTCAACACGAGAAGGCTTGAATTGCTTGTCGACACCAACAATAAATCCGCGATCCAAAAGCATGCTCTTGTAATCCTCCGGGGTTTCGAGGACGGATTTGAGCGTGAGGCGGCTAAGCGAGGTCGTGGGATCCATATTTCGTTTTTATCTTCCGCTGAGAAATTTATTTTAGAAGAACGGATTATTTTTTACAGCCACCCCGCTCAACGCATTCGTTAAATTGCCGCAATGCGGGTAGTCCTCATATAGCATTTTCGCGAATCCCTTATTAACAATGCGCTGTAAATCGTCGTCGGGCTCATCCACTCCCATAGTAATTTCCAAAATGAATGTGTGCTCACAGCTTCCGAGGAAATACCTATAACCGCTCTCCGTGAGAATTTGAACGGTTAAACTATCAAACGAAAGGCGGGTGTTAAAGTATTTCGTGAAAGCATCCGCCCCATAATTAATTAGCTCAGCATCCGCATAGGCTGTGCCTTTCGAAATCGGGATCTTAGCGAGGAATCCATTAGTAGCCTCGGTGCATGTCGTAAAAAGCGAGCAGTCCGGCTCTGTGATCTTTAAAACTATTGCATTATCCGGTGTATAATCAGGGGCAGTGCCTCCGGCTATGCCTAAGACCAGAGCCGTCGAATTATAATTGCGGAATGCATCACCAGCTGAGTAAACGACACCGCTCCCAGCGAAGGCTGTGTAGCCCGATCCGTTGTATTGATCTATCATTATATTCTCTCTGATCGATGTAAACCCGAGAAGAGTCATCGTGCGATAGGCGAGCACCTTTCTTTCATTCGCAGTAGACCCAGTGGCATTACTCGGACCATATTTCGTGAAAGCTATGTAGACATAATCACTCGAATAAAAGCATATGGCATTTAATGTGCTCTCAAAACGACATCGCACCACCGGGTAAAAGGTTCCCCCTGTCGATGCGTAGCTTGGATTAATTTTTGTGTCGATCATATCCTTGATGTAGTTGCCAGTTCCATTTTTCGTTAAGATGTTATCGATTGCAGTGGCAAGGTCGGTTCCAGTCGAGTATGTGCCCGGAGGGATCGTAATTGCTACGTCTCTGTATCGGGTATATCTTCTGAAAGTGTTTAGGTAATCAGGCGGTATATAGTTGCCTTGGTCGCCAGCATCTATGGCTTTGTAAGCGTCATATATTGCAGTTGCCTGTGAATCTCTGATTTCCTGAGTGGCACCATTGAGCTGTCCACTCGAAAATCGGTAAGGAAATGATATGAAAATTGTATTAGCATCATCGGCTTTCGTCTCCCCGATTTCAGTATAGAATTGAGGGCTTGGAACCGTCGGAATCGTGTTGGAAAATTCGATCTGTCGCACAGCGATGCTCTTCACATTGTGGTATTGCTTTGGAAGGGTCACCTTATAGGAATGAGCCGAGCCCTCTGATCGATCACGGCTACTGATGCTGAGATACTCGCGCATTTTATTCTTTATTAATAGGAAATAAAAATGATTCGGAAGCCAGTTAACGATTTCTATAATGGCAAGTTTACGAGGGTCAATGTTAATATCGATTCTATTGAGCGCAGTGCAGGGCACCCGGGAGAATATACAGTAAAGCTTTCTCAGCGACTTCTGAACGTAAAAGGGGTGCGCATTGCGAGCGCCGAGCTCCCAAACACGATTTATGCTGTCACCGATAATTCCAGAGGCGTGACCATACAGGGAATGACGAACAGCATCACCTTTTCCCTTTCCCTGATATTGGGAACTACACCCCGCGATTTGGGATATGGTAATAAGAACTTAGGCTACTCGGGCAGCTTTGTCGATGTAAACCCTCTCACAAGCGAAAGCGTCACAGTCTACTACAAGTGGCTCTATAATCCAGCGACTATGAAAATTACGTTTTATTCGAGCATTCCCCTCGCACTGAGCTGTGCACATGACGACTTTGCAAGGTTCCATGGAATGATCAAAGGGATATGTATCAAACAATTCCAGTTGGTGAGGGTTCAGAGCATCTCACGGTAGACTATTTACCCCTCACACCCAGCAATCCAAAATACTCATTTCTACAAGCCTATGAGGGCAAAACAAAATACCCCGCCGGAATATCTGTGCTTCCATTCCCTCTCGAACATGCAGTGACCTTCCCAAATGCGATTAATCTAAATCCGACCCCCTATGTTTACCTACAAATTAAAGAGTTTACTCCCTTTTACGACAGGTATATGGTAGCAGCAAAGACAGATGAGGGCGGAAATGCAAACCTCGCTAAGATCCCACTAACCAGCCCCTTGGGATCGTTTGTTTACTACCTGACATTCCGCAGAATCGATACTGTGGAGTTCTTTAATTCCCACGATCAGGCTTATGACATAGACACCCTCACAATTAAATGGCTCGACGCCTACAATAATGTAGTCAACTTTAATGGCGTTAATCACAGCTTTATATTAGAGGTGCTATCGGGTTAAAATAATCTTATATTACAAATGAGTATCACGAATCTCCCCTTTATCACTCGGGAAACCTTGTATTTGGATGACGGTTTCGAGCTCAGCAGTAACATTACCGCTTCCAATGTGACCATATCTTCGAACCTTGTGGTAAAAGACTTTCTATTAAATCAGAGCAACCTTCAATATATCGATATCACCAGCAATCTCCCTTTTACCTATGGCACTGATAACTCAGCCCTCGTTATCTATCATGGGGGCTCGCCTGTTGCATTCTTTGGCAGCAATTTCCCCACAGTGCGAACCTTTCAGCACGAAATCAATAAAGCCCGCCCCATCCCACTGACAGCTGTCGTCGAATGGGATCCTGTTAAATATTCGCAGAGCATCACAAGCAATATTACACTCACTCGACCACATTTAATTGAGGTCATGGGGGTCGACCTTGTAAAGGAGTTTTATAGTGAGCGATTCACAAGAAACGAGCGAGATGTAGCCCAGGATCTCGAAATCTCGGGTTTATCAATTGCTACCGCAGCAAACACAGCAGGACTCGCTGTTTTAACAGGTGCAATGACCATCACTGATGCGATCATGTATTTATCCCGCGATTTGGTGCCTTTGCTCAATCATCAGTTTAATCTCGGGCAATCTAACACTGATTCTGTTAAGAAATGGCTCAATGTGTATGCCTATGATGGGTGGTTTGATGACTTGCACACGACCAACCTTTATAGCACGACCTCAAAGACAAGTAACATAATCTTGCCTTTCAATCACTCAGTCCGACCCAGTGATTTACCCACTGATGAGAGAGCTCTTATCAGCTACAACGACTTTAACAGCAATCTTTCCCGCTCAGTTTCGCGAACTGAGACCTACACTGTCGAGGGATACCCTCAGCAGCTCGCAAATGGGGTCTATGTCGCTTACGTAGGCAAACCTACATATACATTCACTTGGGATCAGTTGGGTGTCACAGGTTTCGAGACGAATATACCCACTGTTTCATTGGTGGATCACACAACTTATTATAATCCTATCACTAACAATAATGAATCTAATAAAGCGTTTATCCAAAATGTCACCTCCACAGGGTTTCAGGTTTCGTTTGTCATTAACGAGACATACAATTTACTTATCATCCGAAACAACTCATTGAGTTCCGAAGCTACTATTAGTTTCACTCTTAACATCAATTATATCACCCCTGAATTCGATAGCAAACCCAGAGTAAAGATTTACCGCGATTTACAGGGTAGCAATATCGTGCCCTTCTCACAGAATTTGGATCTTGGGGCGAATTCTTGAAGGTGGAACACAGTTTATTCTTTGAATGCAAACACCTGTAATATTGTGGTCGCAGGATCATCGGCTACTATTGGAGAACTGACCGCCCCTTTTAGAAAGGAGTTTCTCAGAGAACTGTATATAACAAAGTCTGATTTACCAGATGCTATTTCGTTGGTGCTCTCCCCAACTCCCAGTATATCCTATCACAATGTGAAAGACACCAGTAATGTAGTGCAGAGGGGAAGCAAAGTATTCCAGGCATCCGAGATATCAGCAACAACATATAGATACCTTGCAGCGGTTCCAGCGAATTTTAATTTCACATTTGAGACACCATTTGTTTCCCCTCCTACTATTGAAATAACTGACACGAATTTGTATGTGATCAATAATGGGTCGACCACCTCTATTAACAATGCACCAGCCGGCTACTCCCCATTTGTTGCAACTAACATAACAACCACCGGCTTCACACTTGTCGGAAATGCAACAGTGACATATGCTCTTACAGCATATCCTGTTGGGTTGTATTTTGCGAAATTTAATCTTTCAGCGATCCCACCTGTGTCCCTTTCTCCTCCCTTTACTATCAATTGGAAGGCAACAGGAACTATTCCGCGATTTGACCCCGAAGACCGCTTGAAAATAAGGTATCCTCTCGATGTGACCGACCTCCATACTACGAGAATAAATGGGCAGAATTTCGTATTTAATGGAACCAATGCAACTCTGATCGATAATCGAGTAACGAATAATTACTTTTTCGATTCTCGATATATTAATACTTGCAATATTGTCATACAGAACACGTTTGAGAATCGAAGTAAGACCTTATCAGTCACCTTGCCCACTCACTCGAATGTCTCAGATGGATTTCACTATTATCTTTTCAATCGCAATTACACCTCATATATTCCATACCCTTCTGAGACTGTCAACATGAGCTATCCCAGAGTCACCCTTACATCGACCAATGCTGACTTCTTTGGATCCACGGACTTTATGACCTTCTTTGCTTTCACATCGTCCACAGATGGTCTCTTAGTTTATTACACTTTCAGATATGATGCTGTTTGGACTCAGCTTGACAGCCACCCAAATACAGATGTAATCGAAGTGGGCGATAAGAAATATATTAAAACCGCTTCCCCATGGGTGTGCACTGTCCGGCTCGATGATAGATACACTCCCAACCTAAATAGCATCGGAATGCACTCGACTTGCAATATTTATGTGCAAGGTGCAATTTCGGCTACCAAATATTTCGAGGGTGGGAACTGTGATGCAGCCCATAGGTTGCTATCGAGAAATGGGCTCTTTGAGTCATTTAGTGGGACAGCTCTACCGCCATTTATCAGGGACACAGTCTATGATACTACATGCAATATTTGGGTGTGCCGATCTGTGAGCAATCCACCTGTGACAAAGGAATTATATAAATATCTCTCAGATACCTATGGTGCAATTACAGGGTCTTCAACAGGAAATCCAGCAACGGCTCCCATCGTGTTTGCGAATGCATACACAGCGCCGACATCATTAGCAGGGTCGACAGAACCGCCACCAAACGATCCCAATCCAAACACACCTAAGCCAGATCCCGATTCAAAAGATCCCCCTACAACTGATCCAGATCCGAACACGACACCTAATAATCCCTCAAATCCTACAAATCCAGTCGGATCGCCAGGAATGGATCCAGGAACGTTAGTGCTTCTCATTCTCTTGCCGATTCTCGGTGCTCTTGGACTTGTGCTTGCATACAAATTCCGAGCTCTATGTTGTGCTTGCATAGACAGAACCATTGCAGGAGCAGGTAATAAATACTCAACACCAGAGCTTAATGTGACCCAAACAGCCGAAGGAGATGTGGGGTTAGAGGTGAGGTCAGCCGAGGGGCATGGTCTTAGTGTTGTGAGAACTGATCAACCACCAGCAAGTAGGGCAGCACCCAAAAAATCACGAGCAGAACGAATGGCTGAATCAATAATGAATGAAAATGCAGACTTTATGGCGGAAATTGCACAACGAGAGGGCAGAACATACGAGCTTCTCCCAATGCGACCTTAATTTTTGTAGAATGCCATAATAGAGAAATAATGACGGAACCCATAGTAGAAACGACAGTAAAGAATGCTGTATTGGATAATCAATTTTATATAACCCATGCCAATATACCCAGTGAATCCAATGACCTAATTGTTAATCTAAAAGGCTATGTGATGGGAGCTATGGCTTCTAACCTATGGAATGACCTTTTCGGTTACGAGTTTGGTCACATCTATGACATTGCAAATGGGATCGGCTATGTGGATGCGATGGCAGGCACAGCCTTTCGAAATCTAAATTGCAACTGTGTGGGTGGGTGGATGTTTCAGATCTGTTCAAATGTCGATCCTACTATTGATCCCGCCACGATAACCTTTGATTGCAATCTGTTTGCCCCCAAAACCATTTTCTCCATCACTTGCAATCTCGTTAATTCGGATGTGCCCATAGTAGCACCTGTAATAGGTGCATCAAATATGTATATCCAAAGAAATCCGGTCGTGCATACAGGCGCCGAATTTATATTAGGCGACAACACCCCAATTAGTCGACTCGAATTGCCCACGAATTTCACCTTTAATCTCGTGGATGAGTTCCCTAACAGTCAAAGTCTCATGTATTTCACCTCTGAAAATCGCCTTTCGGGTGCATTCTCGCCCATCGAGCTCTCTATACCGAAGCAAAAGGTGAGCTATAAAGAGCTTACAGATGTGCCGGCGGGTTTTAGTGGGAAGTGGAGTGATATCATTCAGAAGCCGACTTGGAGTAGTGTAGCATACACAGGAAATTACTATGATCTTGTAAATCCTCCCGATTTCACAAGCTATATACCTCGTTGGATTGATCAAGGTGTAATTATATCAGAATCTACACTCCCTTTCAATGGGACATGGGATAGGTTATTTACTAAGCCGAATTTGCATGCTGTTGCCACAAGTGGTGATTACAACGATTTAACTAACACCCCTATTGCACCGACCTTGCATGCTGTGGCTACAAGTGGGAGCTATACAGATTTAGTTAATACACCAAACTTGCATGCTGTGGCTACAAGCGGGAACTATGACGATTTAATTAACACACCTACTTCGCCACCTACTCACAATCACAGCATAGAGTTGCTCACGAATTTCGGTAATTATGTGAATCCAAATGCATATGTGCAACAAGGGACAGCGAATGTAGTTTTGGAAAATAGAATATACAATGCAGGAGAGACCTTTCAGTTATCGGGAACGGTCGTATTCTCTACCCCATTTTATAGTGATGCAGTGATTACTACCTCTATCGAGAATAGCTACAACTCTGTAAATTGGGAAATGACCAACTGTGTGTATATCGGACCTGAGTATGTTAATAATGAGAGAGTAGGACTAAAAACTAAGTTTACATGGATCGTTAGATTCACAGCTTTCGCATCGACTAATTTCACAAATGTCACAGCAGCAAATCGCACCCTTAAACTCCATTGGATTGCTGTCGGACCTCTCCAAAACAATAATATTCTCGCTTAATAAGTAAAGAACAATCAAAAGATGTCAACTGTATTCACGCCTGTGTTTTCTTTGAGTGCAAGTGCTGTCCATAATGTCCAACACACAGTCTATGATTTATCTCCGAGCCACCCTTCGACTGAGACAGCGAAAACCGATTCTTTTAATGACCAAAGCATACTCAGAGTCAAAGAACTCAGAGCTGACAAGATTGATGGACTCGTTAAAGCTACTCAAATGATCGTATCGAATCGACCCGCAATCTCTTCGGGGCTGGTCACCAAAGAAAATCTATATGAAGGTCAACAGGATTCCAAAACGGCTTTTAATCCGGCTGATAGGAATTCGGCGGCTTTCCAAGTTTACAGTGGCGGGGCATGGATCGGGACTGGCTTGGGGGTGAATGGGAATGCGACAGTTAGTGGGACAGGCTCATTTACTGGATTACTCACAGCAAGTGGAGGAGTAAATGGAAGCACTGGGACTTTCTCAGGGCTTCTTACAGCAAATGGAGGAGTTACTGGAACCACTGGCACATTCAGTGGCAATGTTAAAATGAATAGTCACCCAATGATGGGAAGATATGGAACCGCAGCACTTGCATCAGGAAGCACATTTATTAAATTCAACAGTTATACTACTGGTTTTTCAAGGCTTGGGACATCAACGTTTACTGATGGTCGTTTCACATGTCAGACAAAAGGAATATACATTCTTTTGGGGTCTTCTTTATCAGCGAATGTTTCGAGTGGCATATCACTGCTTGAAATAAAAATAAATGGCTCTACGGTGAGTCAATTTAGATTCAATGCGAATCCTGCTGGGACCTGGATAGGTATGCAGACAGGAGGAATAGCAGAACTTTCTCCGGGGGATTATGTAGAGCTGTGGGTTCAGAATGTATGGGGAGACAGATGTGGATTTTATATAGCCATGCTAACCGCCATCGATTAATTTTGTTTCCTTAGAGTAGAGAATGTCGAACATATACGAAGTGATTTTATCGAATACAGAAAAGTCAGCAATGGAATATATTGCGTTCTCCCCAGCTGAATGGATTACGAATGTAGTGAAAAGTCGTGCAATGTCGGCAACTGATGACATTGTAGCCAAAGAAGTTCAATCCTGTATTGCTGCTGGGATTCCAATTCCACTCACAAAGGAAGCGATTGTAGAGCAAGCTTTTAATCGCGGGACTGTGGTAAAAATGAGCGAGATAACTGCGAGTGCTCCTATGTAAAGAATTCGAATTCGAAGAATGAGAGAGGCGCAGCCAAGGCAGCTTGTCTGACGACTGGGTTTATTGTTATTTTTCATAGATCATGCATAAGAAAGGCATGTATCTTGCATAGTGGGCGGGGCGCACTGTTTCACACTAAGGTCAATCGATTTTCATAGAGTCTCAGACTGATAACAATAAGATAAATAATAAACTACTTTATAATTAATAAAAACTACTTTAAACTACTCAACTACCTATGTTAAACTACGCAACTTAATACCGGAAACTACGCCATTAATACCAAAACTACGCAACTACGCAAGTTTTTCACTTTTCTAATTTTTTTTCCCCGCCAACTTCTAAACTTTTTCAGAAAGTTGCGTAGTTGCGTAGTTTTGGTATTAAATGTGTAGTTTTCGGTATTAAAAGCGATCAGATTGCGTAGTTTTCATGCGTAGTTACGTTAAATTGCGTAGTCTACCGGGAGTCCGCATGCATTTAGGTGCGAGACTATTGCGTAGCCTATAAAACGGTCGTGTTTCAGTGCGAAACTATCGCGTAGCTTCCCTTGTAGTATGCCGGCGCTCTTTTCAGTAGAGAAATCATGGTATATATCATAGAATCATATTGATATTAATAAGAAACTACTTTATAATATATAAACTACTTGAAACTACTCAACTTCCCCTGAAAAACTACGCAATTCGAAACCAAAACTACGCAAACGAAACCAAAACTACGCAACTACGCAAGTTTTTCACTTTTCTAAATTTTTCCCGCCCCGAGTTTCAAACTTTTTCTGAAAGTTGCGTAGTTGCGTAGTTTTGGTATCTTTTCAGTAGTTCCCGGTATTAAATTGCGTAGTTTCTTTGAGTAGTTGCGGTAAATTGCGTAGTTTCTATGTGTAGCCGCACGATCTCGATGCGAAACTCATGCATTTACGTGCTAATCAGTAAGGTGTTACAGGTGTTACAGGTCTATCCCAAAGTTTCCTATCCCCCACCCCCTCCTAGGGCAAAGTTTGGGATGAACCTGTAACACCTGTAACACTGACCTAATTCAGTAAGAACCTATTAAAACAACAAAATATCAGTCTTAGTATATCATAATAATATCAGTAGTAATTATTTTTGTATTATAACGATCAATTTCGTATCGTTTTCAGTGCGAAACTATTCACTATCACATATTTTCGATGCGCGCGAAATGTTTTATGCAGCACACGATAATTGTTTACGTTGTTACAGGTGTTACAGGTCTTGCCCAAACTCGGGAACCAAGACCCCACTCCTAGGGCGGACTTTGGGATAAACCTGTAACACCTGTAACACTGAATAAGACCAATTAAAATACAAAAGAATCAATTATAATATATCATAGATCTACTTTGTTTTATAGAGAGCCGCATACAGAACGTTCCATGCAGCTCATGGTAGTTGTTTTTGATGAAACGACGCATGATCGTCGCTTTTATATTGAAAATTCAGAACAACACACATATACAACGCCCGGCTTTTAGACTGAGGCAAGTTATAATTAAACTAAGTTGAGTCACACCTAAACTATAATGAATCTCACGAGATATATAAGTCTACTCATCGAGAATATAGCTAAACTTCACATAAACTATACATATTTCACATATTTTATTAAAAAGAAGCTATAACTCACGATAAAATAAATACATATAACAGATAAAACACACACATATTCACGTTAGATCTATTATAAATACAGGTTATATACTAACGATATCAATTTAAATTAGCCGAGGTCTAAAAGCCGGGCGTTGTATATGTGTCGCCGCCGCCCTCGTCGCCGCCCTCGGGCCGCCGGCGCCGCCCTTCCTGTGAGCAGACATTCCGAGTTCATATCATGGCCATGGCCAATCGCGTGAATCTGCATGTATCGTGTTGAACGGCGGCTGATTTTGAATTTATCTCCGCTTTTGATTTGTAATACCTCTAGATCTTCGCATTTCCGGCATCTTTGATTTGATTTGATTTATTTCCGGTATCTCCTTCGAATTCTTCGCTAGCGCTCTAAAGCGCCATCCATCATAGTCCGCCGGCGCCCACTCTCCCAATGTAACTGATCTGCATATGCATGCCCAATACTGCCGCGCGCCCTGATCTGGATGCTCGAAACTGGAAATAACTTCTGATCGTGTGAAAATCAAACATGAGCCGCCCCGTCGACGTCGGATCCGGCCAGCGATATCGACTGGTACCGGTGGGGCGCCTGAGTACATATACTAGTCTGCTCTGCAGCTGATGCTCTAGATCTGAGACAGTGGAGCGACTAGTACTTGCAATTGCTGATCATGAATATGTCCAACTCGAAACAATTGATTATAATCTCGACACTTCGCAATGACACTCATGATCATGCATTACGTATACAAGCGACGGACAATCATCGATATCGGTGCACATTAGGAATGGCGCCGGAATTCGAACACTAACTAATCTCGTATACTGCAACCTAGCAACAGAAAAAAACGAAAATACGAAAGCATCTCCTCTGGCCTGAGGATGTGTCCTATCGACAGATTGCCGTAGCCTAAATCGCAGCTCTGGGCGAAACAGGTCTAGGACGTCTGCAGAGCGATTTATTGCCGGAACGCAGGCATATCCAAACTATGTCAGCTATTATATCAATTGGACTGCATAATTAGACAGGCCTGTTGTATAGCTTCGCAAGCCCAGCGAGCGCAACGCTCACAAAGAACCAAATGCAAATGAGCCCGAGTCCCTGCGCACGTACGAGCACGATCGATTCCGAAAAGAGGTCAGTTAGAGTTGTGGCAGCGAATTTGCATCGCCCGGCAAGCTTAAGGATGCAAAGTCGACGCACGGGGCGTGAGGACGCTCCACTGTTCAGCAAAGGCATCAAAGGCGGGTTGACGGCGGCCGGGGCGCTCACAGGGCTCCATTGGAAGGACTGCGTCCGCGATGCATGCGAACATAATTATACAAAAAGCGTTGCTTCCTCGAACAATGCGAAATGGTACCTTCTTAATAACGATCGGGGCGATTCCGGGCTGCTCAATGCGAGTGTTGTACTGCGCCAATTGCAAGAAAGATTGGAATTAGCCTCCAAGGCTTTGCCAAGAAATCGCGAGCACAGTATTTATATATTTTTGAAGCAACGCACATCAACCCCCACGACCTGACGGAGCCCGCGGCGGCCTGTTTGCGAAAAAGACGGCGATGCTGCGGGCGAGCGGTCAAACGAGCATATATATAATAAACGCTTAGGCTCCCAAGCATGCGGGCCGCGTAGCAATTGGACTCACTGAATTGGAGGATGGTGCGGTTGGCGTTGGAAGCTCCTGGTGCGGGAAGCACAACCGCGTTCTCCGCCTTCTTTTTGAAGGTTAAATTGTCGTCTGTGATGAAGACCTCGACCGCCTGCCCTGCTGGGATGATGCCTTCCATCGGAATGGACATTGAGAGAACTTGGGTCTGCGATCAGCACACCACGTCAGGAATTCGAAGCTCAAAATCGAATCAACAGACCCTTGTGAAATTCAAATTAGAATTAGATGCACACCTGGGGAACAATCGCGAAAGCTCTTGGAAGAGTCACGGTGTACACGACGACATTGTTTGCGTCCTGAGTATGCGCATGCGTGTGGGTGAGAATCGAATGACCTGATCATGATGCCGCTCATGTTCAAATTAAAAGTATACGTGCCACAGTAACAGCCTGCTCAAGCAAGCATATATATCAATTGCAAGGTCGACCGTGATCATGACACCATTAATATGGAAGAGATCTTGAAAAGAGCGTAGTCACCTGCGGAGACGGGGTAGGACTCGCGCTCGCGATCGATATCGGCGGTGTGGTCGGGTTCGGTGTCGGGGGTACAGCATTGGCGCTCGGCAAGGGTGACGCGGAAGGGCTGGGGCTCAGGCTCGAGCTCGGCGATGGGCTTGGGCTCGTGATCGGGGACGGAGATGGGGTAGCCAGAGCCGAGGGAGAGGGGGACGGAGATGGGGTGGGGCAGCCAGCTGCGCGCGCGCCGAGCATTAATTGAACTCGAGCTCGTACGTATTGGAAAGAGCGTTTAAGCTTATATAATTATGTATGATCAAGCTTTCATGGCGTCGACGTTGAAGCGACGACGCACTGACTGTAATAGAGGTGTTGAAGCCAATAGGTGTCCCAACGGGGCCGAAGGGGAAGTCAACGTCGCCAGAGTCCGTGTTGAACATAACGAGGAGCTCCGTTCCCGCGTTGAACGGACCGCTCGGAAGGGCCGTGTACATGCTACCTGAAAACGCTCCCCACTGAACATTCGGCACTGCCAATTGCGTGATCGTGTTGCCTTGCGAATCGATGCTGGCAGAGTATAGCAGTGTATATATTCCGGTGACATTTCTGGGCAACTCTGCGAGAGCCTCCGAGGGATTTGTGCCTCGCGCGCTCGGATTGATTGCGATGAACTGGGCGCGGGCGTCCATGATCAGCTACGTATACAGCTACCGCTGCGACATAACAGCAACAATGGCAACACTAACAAACTCACGTGAACTGCGTCGCCGTTGAGAGCGACCCTCAATCCCGTGAGGGTTATTGCCAGGGCGCCACCCGGACAATCCGCGGCCGGCCCTAGTTTAACGTGCCTGAGAGCCAAAGCAAAAGAGCACGCCGGCACCGGTTGTCAAACAAAGGGCCCTTCACGTGCACGTGCGCAAGAAAAAGGGATCCGAACCAGAGTCGAAAGAGACAGGATGTGTACTGACCGGTAACCCCGGGGGCCGAACACCCCGACGTCGTACAAGACGCGGGCTTAAAGTCAACAATCGAGGCCGCGTTTGAGACATTTCCAGCGCCGACCACGATTTCCTCAGCGACGAACCCCGGACCTACTCCACGCGCAATGCATAGAGAAACAGTCAAAGGCAGGGAGAGCCTGAACACTCATGCACGTGCACGTGCACTCACCGCCATATTTTGTTGATGGCGAAGACCATGTGCCGTCTCCGGCACCTGAACAATCGTTCAGCGTCAAATCGGTCAAGTCGGCCCTGGGACTGGCCGGAGCTGCAGTTGCAAACGGCGGATAAGCAATCAGCACGAAAGGAAGAAGCTTAAGAATGGGCTTAAAAAAGAGGAACACACTGCTTGCAGGAACGCTCTTGTATGTCATACTGAATTGGTACCTCAAAGTTTCGTACATCTTTGCTATGATGAGAAGAGTGTCCGACGTGCTTGTGTAGATGTTTGTTGTGTACTGTAGCGGTCGAGATCTAGATTAGGCGTGCGAGTTATAGAGCAGCAATTCGATTTACTTTCCCGAGTCATACCTTCTTTGCTGCGATCAGCGTAGGCGGGGAGGTCATATCCACTATACGAATATACTCTCCTCCCCGAGTGGCGCCCGCAACATTACTCCCTCCGCAACTGCCTCCGCCGCACGATGTCGAGTAGAATTCAATCTGCACGCGATCCCCAGGTGTTGCCGCCGTCATGGACCTGCCCCAGCCCCGGCCCTGTTACTATATGAATGGCTCCGGATCCGGCCACGGCCATGGCATGGACGCAGCGGACGCGCAAATCATATAACTACAATTAAAACTGCGTTGTTAGGCCGCAGCGAGCGCACCATGCGCCGAACGAGTCCTTGGTTAGCTCTCCGGTGGAGTTCAGCCACGTTGGAGTCGAGGTCGCCAGATATCCGCCGGGGGGAGCGCCGTCGGTGATGATGACTTCAGCTTGGACGCGTACGCCATGGTTGAGCAGCGCGCAAGCCGTCAAAATATTTAGGAGAATCGTCTGCACGATCCTGCTTTGCATTCGAATTTTTGGTTGACGGGCAAGACGTGCGCTAGACGCTGCTGCCGAGGACGCTCTAGATCTGTTAACGTTCATGGATGCTCTGCGCGCATCCAGTAGCTGCGTTTTGTCGAGACTGTACATGTCCGAATTCGAACGAATCTCTGCCTGATTCCCTGCAGCTGGTTCGCTGCTGGTGTCCGCGGATGCTCAATCTTGCAATTGCAAGCGCAGCTGATGCAAGCTGCAGACTAGTCGCGACTGCAGCTGCAGGCTGCGGGCTGCAACTGGCCTGGGACTCCCGGAGGCCAAAGAGTCGGCCTGAGTCGAAGGCCTGAGTTTGCTCATGAATCATGCATATGAGGCTTGAATCAATCGTGAGTCTGCAGTACCCGGTACATATGCGAGATATGCAAACAACGCGCGCGGTACCAAATCGGTGCCTCTAGCTATGTGCAAAAAGCGGTGTCAAAATTTAAAAAAACAGCACAATCAGAATGGAAATTATTTCGAGTCCTTGGGTCCTCTATATATATATAGCTAGACTCCTAGTAGCGATCGCGAGGCACTGCGGCAAGGCATGCGCAAGGCAGGGCAAGGCAATTTTTTTCGTGTGCCAGGTGCACCGTGCAGCGGCGTGCACGTGCACGTTGCCCTGGCTCGCACGTGCACGTGGGAGTCGGTGGGACTCGAGTGACAGAGAGTCGAGTCACTCGACCGAAACTCCCGAGTCCGACGGTCCGGACTCCCGACTCCCGACTCTGATCATGATCATGAGTCCCGACTCCCGAGTCCCGACTCCCGAGAGTCTGATCATGATCATCACTTCGAGCCTCGGAGCCTGTCATCGGATCATGAGAGTCCTAGCTTAAATAGTAGGCAGAGGCTCTCAAGAGTCCAGACTGGACGCTTCGCTCATAAATCATGAGGCTTGAATCGATCATGAATATGCAGATATGCAAAAAAACCCGAGTCATAATGGAATTGATTTCGGACTCCGATCGCGAGCCCTTGGCTCCTAGTAGCTAGCTAGGCAAGGCAAGCTTATGAAGTCTAAGGCATTTGTTTTAGTCTGCCTGGTAGACAGTGGTAGTAGGCTGGTTGCCGCCGCTGGTACCGGTGCCTGGAGACTGGAGTACGAGATCGATCGAAAGTCCAAGATGACGTTGATCACGTCGTTCTGGAATGACGCCATGAGCACATGCACACGGCGTTCTGAAATGACGCCGGCATGCATATGATAGCAGCATATCCGATCATCGATTCCGATGATAATATTAGTCGCCGACGGTTCGGCAGGCCTAGGGGTGCGTTACCGTGCGTACGGCAGCGTACGGGCCGGTACGGGCCGTACGGGATGGTACGGCTGCGTACCGGTACCGGCCGCGGTAACGGCGCGGTACCGGTTCCGAAATAAAGGTTTCAAAAACAAAAAACATTCAACGGTTTGTTTTTAGACTCGGAGGCTCGGAGGTAGTGCTGGACTCCGGGCCGGCCGCGGGAGCCTGGAGACGGGCCCGGGGACTCGGAACTTCTTGAGTCGGGACTCGGGACTCGGGACTCGGGACTCGGGAGTCGGCCGCGGGAGTCGCCGAGTCGCGATCGCCGGCGCCGCGGCCGATCGCTAGTCGGGAGTCGGGACGTCGACATCGACTCGGGACCGCGACTCTGCTGGCAGACTAATTACCGCGCCACAAACTTTGAAATTACTAGTACTGCCGCCCGCGCAGAACGCGCAGAACGTAGTACTGTCGGGTCTGACCTAGTAATTAACGTTCTTCGTTAATTAAACCGCCCATAGAAAAGTGTTAGCCGCTAGGACAATTACTGCGCTACCATGCAATATCACCGCGGTCTAAATTTTGAGCGCGGTACTCAGTAATATGCCATGGTAGCGGACCATACTAGCGGTAGAATTTGAAGCGCAAGTATTACACGGTAGAAGTACTGCGCATGCAGCTACTACCGGTATAGCTACTTTTTTTTTGGTGCTACTGCTGGTAGAGGCTTTAAAAAAGCTTGATGCCAACGGAATTTTTTTACCGCCGGTACCGCACGGTACCGGGTACCGGTCGGCTCGAACCGTTCGACTCGGCGACTCGGCGATTAAAAACTATTGCAGCCTCTAGATCGATATCTAGATCTAGATCTCGAGCGGCCGCGTGCACCCTCACGTCTTGAAGCCCCAATTGCAAGTTTTTTAAAATTTGCAACTTGCAAGACCCGGCCCAACTTGGAAAGGCCACTTCTGCTAGCGCTTTGCAGCCATAAATTGCCAGTTGCATCATCGAGGGACTCGCTTGTTCATCGAGACAAGCTCAAATACGCATTTAATGCATAGCGGGGGACCAGTCGGCAGCCCTGAGAACCCGGGACGGGGCCTGGCAGCGCGGGGCCTGCCCGGCTAGAAGACGGGCTCCTCGGCGAGCTCGCCATCCGCCTTGGGGTACAGCGCCTCCTCCACGTCCGCCGCGCAGCAGCAGGCGCCGCCGGCATATAGCTAGGGGCATATAGGAGCATACAGCTACGACCTTTCAAAGTCTCACAGAGTCTGCAGCTGGTCGGCCAGGAAATACAACAAGGTAATATGACAAGGTAAAAGTTAAATGCTTGTATAACGTAGTATGTAATCTTTACAATGAAATTAGTCGCGTAATCTTATATGTATCTTGTATAACGTAGTATGTAATCTTAAGTAGTCGTAGTAGTATGTGTAGCGGGGGAAGGCGGTCACCGGGTCAGCAAGCTTAAGGGAGGTAGAAGCGAATTTGAGGGGGCGGATGGGGCGGAGGGGAGGTTGGAGGTGAGGGGAGCGGGGGTGAGGGCGAGTGGGGCGGGGGAGGGGGGGGGGAGGGGGGGGGAGGGAGGAGGAGGAGGAGGAGGGGAAGGGGCGGGGTGGGTGCGGGGGCGGGGGAGGGAATGGGGGAGAGGGGGCCGGCTCGGGGCAGCCGGCCGAACAGGTCGAGAAATCGGCTAAGGACGACGGGAGGACTCGCCTCGCCGACGCTGCTCGCGCTGGTCGCCTGGATCGATACTATGATACCAAAGGCGGCACCAACGGGGCCGGGGCGGGGGCCGGCGCCGGAGCACCGCAGGCCCTCTGGGCGGGGCGGAGGAGGAGCGGCAGGCGGAGGAGGCCGCGCCAGGAGAGCGGGGGCGGCCGCTCGGGCGCCCCCGCCCGCAGCTCCGCCAGCAGCGCCTCAAGCTCCACCCGCTGCCCCTCGCGCCCGGTCACGGGGGGGAGAGGGGGAGGGGAGGGGAGGGGGAGGGGGAGGGGAGGGGATGGGGGGGGCGCGGGGGGCAGCTCGAGATCTAGAGCGGGCGCTGGCCCCCGCGAGGCCCGGGTTCCGGTAGGGGGTGGGGATGTGGAAGGGGAAGGGGGTGGGGGTGGGGAAGGGGGTGGGGTAGCCGTCTATGCAACTAGCTAGGACCGGGATCGCTTGCTTCCCCCTATAGCTAGGTTCCCCTAGGACCGGCATCGCCGGCGCTTGCTTTCCACCAGTCTATCGCTAGCTTGCGCTCGCGCATGCACGCGAACGCACCGGCCCTAGAGCCCCCGTGTACCTAGCCAGGATCTGTAGCCAGGTTCATATTGCTGGCTCGCGCTCGCGCGACGCACGCACCCGGACGCGGGGGTGGTCCTATAGCTAGGATCTAGGATCTAGGATGCATGGCCCGCCTCTAATTATTAATCTCCGGCCCGCCTCTAATCAGATCTAGAACGCACCCGGACGCGTGGGTGGTCCGGATCCTCGGGGAAGACGTGGGGGAACCCCGTAAGATTTCGACGTCGACGTCGCCCGACGTCGGCATCATGGTGTGGAAAGTTTGTACATGTGAAAGTTTGCGGCCCGCGGCCGCCAGCTCAGCGGCTGCAGCTGCAGGCGCCGGCCAAGCTGAACCGTAATAAGGTACATATTAAATGCATGTACAACGTAGTACGCAAGTATACGCAAATTCCTAAGCTATTGTAATTTTAGCTAATTTTTCAATGAAAAACTGTACATGTATGTTGTGGGGGCCCTGCGTGCCTGCTAGACTAGGCCTGATGCTGTACATGTTGTTGAAAGTTGAAAATACCACGAATCGTTGGAAGGCAGCCGCTGGGCCACTGGGCCATGAAGGCGACAAGGGAGGAGGGTACGTGGTCAGCAAGGGAGGCGGAAGCGAGTTTGAGATCTAGAGGACGGATGGGGCGGAGGGGTTCGAGGTGGGGGGGGGGGGGGGGGCGGAGGGGGGGGACGGGCGGAGGGTGGTGAGGGCGGGGGGTAGGTTCGTGGTTGGGGTGGGGTTGGGTTGGGGGTAGAAGGAAGGGAGAGGGAGGGGAAGGGGGGGGGCGGGGCCCGGGGGGGGGGGGGGGGGAGAAGGTCCGGTTTGGGTCAACCAGCTGCAGCCAAAAAAAGGTCGAGAAGTAAAGGGGGAAGACGGCGGGGGGGGGGGGGGGGAAGGGGGAGGGAGAGAGCTTGAGGTCTAGAGCGGGTCCTGCCAGGCTGATCTAGAGCGGGCGCTGTCCCCAGCGGGGCCGATGTCGAGATCGCGCCCGCCCTGGCGAGAGGCCCGGCAACCCGCCCCGGCCCAGAGCGCGCCTCACCTCATGATCAGCGGCTGTCTATGCAACTAGCTAGGATGAAAATAGAGATAGATTTCACCCGTCTATCGCTGGCTCGCGCACGCGGGCGCGCACCCGAACGGGGCGAAAAGACTCCGGAGTCTCCAGGATCCGCCGACCGGTACATCATTTCTTTCAATTGACCTGAAAAAAATAGAAACAATTCTTCAACTGACCTGAAAAAAAACCCGGCTGCCGGATCATCGGATCCGGATCGGGCTGTCCTACTCACACGGCCAGGCCGCAGTGCTAGTTTGCAGCAGCCTAGCTTTGGACCAGCTCTAGCTTTCCGAGCGAGTACTATATATAGCTAGTGCCGGCTGTGCGCGCTGCTGACTTTTTATTATAAACGACGCCGGCATCGATATCGACGCCGCGGCGCCGAGCGCTGCGTCGGCGCCAGCAGTTGAGCATCTCCTGGACCGCGGCTCTATCAGGCGATGCCGAAGCGTGGAGAGAGCGCGGGAGATATCAGCGCGGGCTCAGGCTCACAGCCTCCCGTGAAGCGCAACAAGGCCGAGTCGTGCGCACAACTTTCATCGATCATCCTCGACGTTTAATGATAATGCGCTGATTCCACGCAGGTGGTCGGACGTGGCCCGAAGGATCATCGAGAATCCGAAGGCCGATGTCCAGCTCAGCCCCCGCGAGCTTGGCGGCTACGTTTACGGCCACCTCGCCCCTCTGTTCAAGAACGACGAGGACGCGGTGGAAAAGCTCCAGCGACTTTGCGACTGGCTGGAGACCAACGGCTACTCGTGTCAAGCGGCCTCGAGGCTGGTCCAGGACTCCGAAAAGCTAAAAGAGGTCTTTATCGAGCTATGCAACCCTCCAAATGACATTGTGCGACCTCTTCGCCGTTTTCCAACCTTACTAAAGTTCATAGACCGCGAGCTCAACGCCACACTCACGCTCGCCCCTCTTCCTCCTCACAGCCTCTTGGAATGCTGCATGATTTGGAGGGCGTGCTGGAGGAGCTTCGCAATCGCGATGGTGCGACGACTATCTTCAGGATTCCGCTGCGCGACGACCCCGTCTTTAAATCCCGTAAGCCCCGTCGGGGGTTCAATCCAAGATTTCAATCCAAGCTGAAGTCCTGCGCCGTTTGCTATATATGCACCTTCAGAGCGCGTGTCGTCGATCTTGGACAAGTTGTCGGACACCGTCCAAGCGCTAGAGCTGGTGTGCGAGAACCCCGCTGTGAAGCCCTCCCGCTCCGCGAAAGTTTCCAAGGATGTGCGTTAATGTTGCACCGTAAAAGGATATATATAAACAATAGTAACAACAAGACAATGGCGCAGATAGATGAGTTCAAGGACAAGGTTCAAAAGGCGCGCGATAACACTATCAATGTCGGCTTTCTCGGGCCCTCTGGCGCCGGTGCGGCTCGAGCTCCTGCAGCTGCCGCAGTACTAGTCCGCATTTTCTCGCCGGTATAAGAATCCGCCTTTCTTCCACATGCGCAGGTAAATCGTCTCTGCTGAACGCCCTCATGGGACAGGGCGACGTGCTGCCAACATCGTCCCTCGCCGCCTGCACTGCTTGCCAGGTGCGCGAAATTAAAATTGTGCGAATTTATGCCCGCTCCTTCCTAGATTTAATTCGCTCCCAGCTGTCTGTTCAACGAATCGACACCGGGAATAGAGATGTGCAAATTAAAAGCTGTACATTAGTTGTGTTGCTTCTGGCGTCATTTTCCCGCGGACGCGGCAGGAGCCGTACCAAGCTGTGATCACTTTCAAGACGCGGTTGGAATGGGAGGAGGAGGTCACGGACGGGCTAGAAGCGCTCCGCCCCGAGCCGTACGCACCACTAGACCCAAACCGGTGTGTGCATGCAGCCCGCCGTCAGCTGCAGGCAACCGTTGTCGCTCAATACTCCCGCTTGCTAACGTTCCCCATTAAATATTATTATTTAATTTGCAGGAACACTTCCGAGGCACAGGCGGCGAAGCACCTCATTCGCGCTGTCTACGGCCGCATTGCCGAGCTGCAGGACCTGCAGGAGAACCCAGGGCCTGGCGCCGAGCCTGTCGCCAAGCTGAGAATCCTTCCTTTGAAGAGCATATTCAAGGCCAGGTGCCGCCAATTGTTACGAATTCCAATTTCCGACCCAACTCGAATTCTTGATCCAATTGCAAGTTCTCAGAGTCTGAGCGGCGGGCCTGCGCAGGTGCCCGCGCCAGCTCCGAAATCTACTGGAGAAGTACACTGCGGCACCGGTGGGACAAGCCGACGGCGGACAGTTCTGGCCCCTCGTCAGCGAGGTGCGCCCCAGCCCTCTCTCAGAACCTCAGATCTAGAGTCTAGGTTTTATCCCCGAGTCGACGTCACGGCGTCCGTCTCCTGTGCTCAGCGGCTTGCGTATACTCGACGACCGACCCCGCCTCAGGTGAAAATCACGGGCCCCTTCCCTGGCCTGCCCTACGGAGTTGTCCTCATCGTGCGCCGCGGTTGCTTAGTTGATTCGAGCTCGGGCGAGCGTGCGCCAAACTCCACCGCGGCGCAGGATCTGCCCGGCCTCGCGGAGCACAACGCCGCCCGCGAGAAGGTGCGTGCCGCAGTGCGAAATTAGAGCGATACATCGATCTCGATCCATATGCATATATACATGTACATGTGATTAAGAATTTGACCAAAGAGCTCGCCTTGATCATGACTCTCCTTCTTCAGATCACTCTTGACTTTCTGCCTAAGTGTCAGGTCCGGATCCGCTTTAGATTGCCTTCCACGCGCTTTTCGAATCCGAACGCCCCGCCGGCCCCGCAGGTGGTGCTGGTGGTGGCGCCGGTGACCCGCGCCGCGACGGAGCGGACCGCGTGGGATGCCCTCGGCGAGGCCTTCCTCCGCAAGGTGCTCCGGAAACCTGTCTTTAACGTCGTCGTTCAACGGTTTCCTGTCTTTAATTTCGAGCAGCTTGCAATCGGAGGCGTGAGCGAACGACTCGCCTTTGTAGCCACAATGTGAGCTCTTGCAAGCTCTAGATCGCACACGATACCCCATTATTTCAAATTAATGGCTTCAGCAGGACGGACAACGGAGAAGTCGAAGAAGTGCAGCGCGACTTGAGCCGGGCAATCGCATGGAATTCCGTCGCCGCAGCCGCCGAGACGGGCCCTAGCGAGGGCTCTGCGCAACCACCTGTGCATATAGAAGAGGAGGTGAAAAGTTCCGGTCCGGTCCGCTTTCGCAATCTAAACTGCTTCCAATCCGCTTCCGACAGCTGCAGCCTGAAGTCGAATCGCCTTACAATATTAATTACGACTGGCCTGAGACGCCGGCGCCAATTGTGGAGTACGATGAGGAGGAAGGGGCCGAAGACATCAACAACCACGACGAAGACAAGTGCATACCCAGCTGGATCCGCAGCTCGGCCGCTGCGCATGCAGTGCAGGGTTCCCCGCCGCGATCGATATCGCGAGCTGAAATTTTCAAGGTTCGAATAACCATTTCATGATCAATCCAACTATTCGATTCATGCTATGTGAAATGAGCGGCCGCCGGGCAGGAGCGTAACCAGACCTCCAAGCTCCTCATCAAGCAGAGTTTCAACAACGTTATGAAAGACGTGCGTTCGCGATCGGCGCCCTCTAAAATCTTCAATAGCGCTTCGGCGGATGCATATGCATGTGCTGATATGCATGATGCTTTGCTCATGTATATGCATAAGCTTATATTCCTGATTAATTTATAATGTTGATGCCATGATCATGATACATGTACAGTGGCTGCCTGGCCACGTGCACAAGGCGAATTTGGACATCCCCGTCTACACGGTTGCTAGCCACGACTTCTGCAAGCTCAATGGCACCAAGCGGGTCTGCTTCCTGTCAACGCTAGACTGAATACACCGATGATCGCGGCGGCATGTTGCAGGGCCGGCCGGCTACATTTCAGACGCTCGAGGATACGGAAATTCCGTCTCTGAGGCGCTTCCTCGATGAAAAGGCTTTCACCATTTGCCTTCAGGCCCGCCCCCTTTGAATTCATTCGATCGCGCGCGTTATAATAAGCAGTTAATCTAAAAAGGGCCTTCCAGATTCCTCGGGCTGTGGCGGAGGACGCAAAAGGGCTCGTTTCCACCTTAGAGAAATACGTCATGGCTATCAACGTGAGTAGCTACAGCTATAGAATTATGATTGAGTATTCATGGACTGAGATGCCGTGTAGCTGCAGAAGCCAGCTACGCATTCGGCACAGGAGAGCGAGATCGAGCGCCTCGCCATCGATATCGCGGCGGCGAGCCGTGTTTACGCCAACCTTGCGCATAAGGCGTACACCGAGCTCGCTACTGAAATCGATGTGTGTCAACGTTTTCACATGCATGCGCTCCCATCGCGATCGCGCTGAGTTCAGGGCATATGTGCAAGCGCAGGCTTCCATGTTACTGCTGCGTGATTTCGTCGACCGGCCCTTCAGAGAAGACGTGGCCAAGGCTGCGGACGCAGCCGCCGCGCAGTGCCCATCGATCGCGCGCATCTGGAGCGAATCGGTCACGCATTATTCGTCCGCGTTTATAATTAATCAAATGTCGCCTCCCGGCATTTTTGTGAGACTTTTCCGCAGTATATTTCGAGCAACGATGCGCTACCGGGGTGTGTGGGGCGAAATTAACCTCAACGAGGTACCGTATGCGCAGCACCGCATGGCGAAAATCCTTCGAGCTCGTCTACAAAATTCTGAATCCGCCACGCACACTTCCCTTGCAGATGTTCAGCAAGACAATTCACACCGGCATCGCTTCCTCGTGGATCGAACTCTTCACTCAGTGCGCGCGCTCGAAATAGCCTCGAGTATCGATATCCGCGCGTTCGAAATAGCCTCGATACCGGCCCAGTATAGTAATAATTACGAAGTACTATCTAGAATTGCTGCTTTACAGCTGTGATCTATGTGCCTAACCTGGGCATGCAAAAGCGATCAGATCGCGTCAAGTATTAATTCAGTCCGCGACCGGCAGATTGGTGCCAGAACAAGTAAAGGCTCTAAAGAAGCTCTTGGACGGGCACCTCGTGAGTCACGTTGAGTTGGCCAAGCACACCGTCGGCAAGGTGCACATGCATGACATTTTGTTTTAGCGTGTCTAATTAATATAGCCCAGCTTACGATTAGCGCAGTTGGCCCTTGCTGCGGAGCACACCGAACTAATCGATTGCGAAGAGAGAGCGCTTGCGGCGGGTAGATCAGCCATTAACGCTGCTTTTGACAACATAGATGAGCCTGTTCAGAACCGGAGGGTCCGTTCAATTTCCCCGATTCTTGGAATTCGAATATGCTCAACGTTTGTGGCAGGAGGAGGGCTCCAGGATTGCAGAGAAGGCCGTGGAGAGGGCGCTGCGACCTACGTGCGCCTCCCCTGTGCCACGATGGCGCTAGCTCCAGATCTCAGAGTCTTCGAGCTCCTCGCGATCGAGCTCGCCCATGCGCAGCTACCGGAGGACGGCATTAAAGCAAGGGAAGGGCATGTTCGCCCGCATGCGGGAGGCCTTCGAGGGGGTGGCCTGCAGCGACGGGCCCGGCGGCCTCGCCCGCGCCGCCTTTACCGACGAAAACTCTGCCGCAAAAATGGCGGTGCGAGCAAACCCTCCCTTCGCACCCCCCCCCCCCCCCCCCCCCCCTGCCCGCCCCCCATCCCCCCCCCCCACCCCCCACCCCCCACCCGGCCCGCCCACCCCACCCTACCGTACCCTTTGCGCCTTCGAATTCGATTCCGGGTCGTTCAGTTCCGCAATTGCGCGGGCGACGTCATCGCAAGGGTCCGCGGCGCCGCCGACGAGGTGCAGTCAAATTCAACGTGAAATTTAAATTTGATGAAGTTTTGCAGACTGCCTCTGACTCGCGTTTCTTGTTCAAGGCCTGGAAAAAGGCGCTGGAGGCAGTCGAGCCGTGCTTCGCCGGTTTCTGGGAACGCGGCAACGTCGACAACTTCGAATTCTCCGCCGCAGATGTCGAGGCGCGCCGGCTTAATTATAAGCTTCCGAATCCATTCAGCCTGCTCACCGTGTTTATGACCCAATTCCGTTTGCAGGCGCTCAAGGAACTCATCCAGAAGACCATGGCGACCGCAAACGAGTCCCTCGCTATGGGTGCGCCAGAGTATGCTCATTTGAATCCGCGTGTCCTGACTGGTACTGCTGCCGCAGTCGATCGCGCCGTCCCGCAGGAAGAGACCTAGATAGCCCCGTGATCTGCCCTCCGGTCCCCATCGATATTAATATTGTGAGGCCGAGATCGCGAGCCATATAGCCAGGCCTAGGCCCGCCATAGGCCTCCCGGAGTCCCTCCCGTGTGTGTAAATTCAACTCAGACTTACAGTTAACTTAGTAATTATGAATGGTTCCCTTTTCGTCCGGATCCCTTTTTCAATTTTCAAGGCACCGGTGCATGCGCACTTTAATTTTATTGATGATCTTCGAATTCTAGCAGGATGATCTTCTATCAGGACTAAAGCTATCATATAATTAAACTTGACGATAAGCGAGTCCCTGCGGAGCAGGAGTGGCCTTGGGGTCTTGCCAAGTTGGGGCTTCAAGGCGTGAGGGTCCGGTGGCCGCTCTTTGTTTTAAAAACCGTCGGGGGCCCGCAACCACGCGCGGCTAAGTATACCCAGGGGAGGAGGGAAAACAGGGGGTACACTCGCGATCGTCAAGGGTACACGCTCTAGTGAGAGGGAACACATGCAGCCGCGAGGGCACAGAATTCGAAGCTCGGGAGTTGGGAGTCGGCGTCACTCCGCGAGTCGACGTCGACGTCGGATCCAGATGGGAGTCGGGACTCGGGAGTCGGGATTCGGGGCTCGGGAGTCGGAAGTCGGGAGCCAATGGCGTTCAGGCTTAATTACAACGCTTACATTTCGTTCGCACATGCTGTTAGTGCCCTTTAGGGCCACGTTAAAAAATGCAATCTGGCCCGGCCATCGTAATCCGCATGCCATGCGCAGACTTGCGTGTACGTGTACATGTGATTATGAACGGAACAGGGACACTGCAGTTGCACTGCCCCTGTTGGAGGGGAAGGACCTCTAACGGTTGAGTAGGAAAGGTCAGGTTCAACGGTTAGCCGAGACAGAGATCTAGAGAGTGTTGACTCTAAACCTGCAGCCGCTGATCATGAGCCGCTGAGCTGCGCGAACGCCTGTAATTGCAACTGGGACCGCCCCGATCGGCGAGCCGCGCCGCCGCACGCCGCGCCTCCGCCCCGCCCGACGAGCCGCGCCGCCGCCCGCCACGCCTCCGCCCCGCCCGGGGAGCCGCGCCGCCGCCCGCCGCGCCTCCGCCCCGCCCGCGGCCGGCGAGCCGCGCCGCCGGCCGCCGCGCCTCCGTCCCGCCTGGCGAGCCTCGGAGCCGCGCCGCCGCCCGCCGGCCGCCGCGCCTCCGCCCCGCCCGCGGCCGGCGAGCCGCGCCGCCGCACGCCGCGCCTCCGCCCCGCCCGACGAGCCGCGCCGCCGCCCGCCACGCCTCCGCCCCGCCCGGGGAGCCGCGCCGCCGCCCGCCGCGCCTCCGCCCGCCCGCGGCCGGAGAGCCGCGCCGCCGGCCGCCGCGCCTCCGTCCCGCCTGGCGAGCCTCGAGCTCGGAGCCGCGCCGCCGCCCGCCGGCCGCCGCGCCTCCGCCCCGCCCGCGGCCGGCGAGCCCGCCGCCGCCCGCCGCGGCGCCGCGCCTCCGCCCCGCCCGGCACGCCGCACAGCCGCCCGCCGCGCCTGCTCCCCGTGCGGCGCGCGCGCCGCGCCGCCGCCGCGCCGGCGCCCGCAGCGCCTCCGCCCCGCCCGGCGACCGCGCCGCCGCCTGCCGTCTGCTGCGGAGCGCGGCACAAATCGAATCTAGCTGTGCACCTTGCCGCAGTGCGCAAGAGGAGCTGTTCGAATTCGACGACACGCGTGGGCTTCTGAGCGCGCCCGGCGCGAGATTGCCGGGCGGCGCGCGAGCGCACCTTTCGGCGCAAGACTCTCGCATCTGCGGACGGCAGGCGCGGGGCAGTCAGAACCATCGGCGACGCGCACCGGAACGCGGCGGCGGCGTAGCGGGCGTCTTCTTCCTGCACTCTTTCACGTTCCGAAGTGCTTGATGAGCTGTTGCCGCATTGCAAGGCATGCGCAGCTAGCCGGAGCTCAGCCGGTCGGCTAGCCTGCCGGGTACTGCAACACGATATCGGCATCCATTCCCCCCTGCTCGAGTCTCGATCGGCTGAAAACTCTCAGGAGCGCTTTTTTTCGGCGCTCGGTACAACAGGTACTTGAGGCGGCCTAGCGGGCCACCCTGTGCCTCTCCGGTCTCGGAATGTATAACATGAATCGTCGGGCGTATCAGTCGCATTCAGGCGCACTTGGTCCGGTAGATATACCGCCACTTGGTGAGGCGCTAGATCGCATTTTTCAAAAACATGTTATTGCTCATTCCTGGTCGACCCGACGGGACCCGGATCTCCCGGAACACGTCTCCGGACTCCTAGGGACATGCCTTGCTAGGATCCGGCGAGAAAACCTGGGTTTTGGGAGGTCGGGACATTTCATTTTGGCCTAGGGTGGGCACCCGAACACCCCCAAGTGGGGGAAGGGGAAGGGGGTCCTTCCCCAAATATTTATTTATATTGGTGAGAATTGGACTGAATCAAAGGTGCCAAAGGACCGAACTGCGAGAACCGACAGGACATCGGCAGGATCTCGGAACTTGGCAGCTGCAGGAGCTGCAGCCGCAGCCGGTGCCGGGGTCGACGTTGATTCTGAAGACTGGTCCGGATCCGGCACCTTGTAATGCACTTAGTAAATATAAAATTAAACGGCATAAGACAAGGTTGAAGGCTCACGAGATCAATTTCATGTGCGGAGTCGGGTGGATCGCCCATGGCCCCATAAGGCAGCAGTTCATCTAGTAGACGTTCGAATTCGAATTCGATTTCGTCGCCGGGAAGCGCCATCTGTAAATGTGAAAAAATTCGCAGTGGTCAGCGCAAAGCCACAAAGCTTATAAGGCAATTTTAAGTATGAATTGACGGGAACTCACTGAATTGAACGCAGCTGACGTTGACGGCAAGGGTTGCTGCTGCATGAACTGCAGATCCAGAGGAAGCTGCAGATGTGGTGGTGCCGGGCATAATATTAATGGCGCTGGCACGAGCCATGGTGGCGCCGGCACTTGCCATAGTGGCGGCAAAGGTGCAGGCGCCGGGCACAGCTGCAGCTGCAGTGGCCACGGCGCCGCTGTCGGCCCCAGTACTAGTGGCGCAGGCAGTCGCAGTTGTGATTGCGTCGCAGCTGCAGCTGCGGCAGCTGCAGCTGGCGACGGCCGCGGTGGCTGATCATGAAGCACGGATGCAGATGGTGCTGACCATGGCAGTACTATCAGCTTGTAATCGCGATCTGCGCTCGCGATTTTTCATCGATATCACGCGTACGCATGTGCAATTCGAAGACGAGAGCTCGAGCACGCGCTTACGGACCCGCAGGCTTGGTTAGAACTCTGACGTGGAAGCTGGCGACGTCACCACCGCTGTCAGAGAAGATGACGCGCGCCCGCCTATCGGTTGGGAAGGATTTCGGGGCGCAAAGGACGGCCACACGCTGGCCAGCGTTGGGCGGGCGGCGCCGAAGGACGCTGCTGGCGCTTCCTGGACAGCGGCCGTAACTGGGGATGTCGTCGTTGGCCAAGCTGAGCAGCTCCAGCACGGGCAGATCTAGAGCATTATTGACGCCTGCAGCTGCGGCCGCGGATGCTGCGGCCGCGGCGAGCTCGACACTGACGGCCGGCACCGAAGCGAAGGGACGTGGCATGATGAAGAGGACGTTCCCCTGTTGCCGCATCACGACGACGGAAACGCGCTCTCCTCGCACTCCGATCTCCTCGCGCTGGCTCACGGCGAGCGTGCGCCGGCCGCCGCGGCCGGAGCTAACAACAGCGACCGGAGCTAACTGCACGGAAGTATCAATTTGCAAGGGAGAGCGGCCCATCGCGAGCATGATCATGAGGGCATGCGCACCTGCACGAGAAGTTGCATCAGCTGGCTGGCCATGGATTCGTTTGAAATCACTGCAATTGCAATTGGAAGCTGAGCCGCGCGATGATATCGATCTCCCGGTTGTGCGCACGTGCACCACCCTCGAACTCTTCTTCCCCGCGATCAGCCTGGCGCCGGCAGCGGACTTTTAATCAGTCCTTTGATCGCGGTCAACCTGTACCCGTCCCACTCTTCTTCCCCACGATCAGCGTCCCTGGGACGCTGCCAGGCTGATCGGACCTGGTCCGCAGGTGAAGGCGTTTCTGACACTAGCAGACGTTTCTTGACGTGCCGACCAGCACGCTATAAGCTACTGCGCACGCCTCGTTCGGTGGTACGGTCCGCGGCCGGCGGAGTTTGATCGGCATTTTTCGTGGCCATGGATCGACGAACCGTCGGATCGGAACGCCTGTGCCGAAAACATGCGTCGGGCCGGGGTCAATTCGCGATCGCCGGCGCCGGCACAGGCCTAGGCAGAGGAAGTGGCTTGCTGTCACAGTGTGCGGAGCGTTAAGCAACGTGTACTTTTGTCAAAAGCGTCAAGCGTGATCACTCGTATACGGGCTTTCGCGATCGGTCAACCTGTACCCGTCCCACTCTTCTTCCCCGCCGAACGGCGGACCTGGTCCGCCGTTCCGATTGCGGGGTACTTCGAATTCGATAGTGCCGATGCATGTCGATCAGCCGATCGCGACGTATACGTATACGTACGACGTCTCCTCGAGCTCCCATATGCATCTCGAGCTCGCGTACGCGTGCTCCCGGGTAAACGTTAACGTGCACGCGCGGTTGCAATTGCAATTGCAGCCTCTAGCTATAAATCTAGATCGGATATCGATCATGATCTAGATCTCGAGCGGCCGCGTGCCGCAGTGCACCCTCACGTCTTGAAGCCCCAATTGCAAGACCCAACTTGGAAAGGCCACTTCTGCTTTGCAGCCTCAAATTGCCACTTGCAGGGACTCGCTTGTTCGAGACAAGCTCAAATACGCATTTAATGCATAGCGGGGGACCAGTCGGCATGCGCAGCCCTGAGGACGGGGCCTGGCGGCGCGGGGCCTGCCCGGCTAGAAGACGGGCTCCTCGGAGAGCTCGCCCTCCGCCTCGGAGTACATAGCCTCCTCCACGTCCGCCGCGCAGCAGCAGGCGCCGCCGGCGCCGGTCGCGCCGGCCTCCACGCCCCACGCGTCGCCCACGTCGACCAGGTCGGCGTCGCTGTCGGCCTCGGCTTGCGGGAGCTTGCTCGCGAAGGACGCGAACTGGTTGCGCAGCGCCGAGCCCAGGCTCGACACGTCCGAGCGCAGCGCGTTCGAGGTCGCGAGGAGGCTCTTGTCGGCCTCCTCGAGGGCGACGGCCTTGGCGCGCGTCTCCGACTCGAGGCCCGAGAGGCGCGCCTCGAGCTCGCGGTCGGCCCCGTGCAGCTCCGCCTTGGCCGCGTCCACGCTCGCCTCCGTCTCGGCGACCTTGGCGGAGAAGGCCTGGATTGCCCGCGAGACCTCCGCCGCCTTCTCGTCCACCGCCCGCCGCGCCGCGCGGGCCGCCTCGTGCGCCGCCGAGACCGACGCTGCCGTGTTCTCGAGGACGGCCTCGTGCGACTCGACCTTGCCCGAGATCGCCTGCGCGCGCTCCTCGAGCACGCCGACACGGCCCGAGAGGGCGAGGCGCTCCTGCTCCGCCGCCGACTGCAGCGCCGCCTCCCGCGCGTGCGCCTCCTGCGACCACGCCGCCTGCTTGTTCTCCACTGCGGCGCCGCCGGAGCGTCCGTCAGGCGAAGAGTGCGAACGCGAGGCGGGGCGGAGATCAAAGGGTCGGACCGTCGGCGACGCGGGTGCCGACGGCCGCGGCGGTCGCCGCCATGTCGTCGGCGAGCTTCGCCGCCGCCGACTTGGCCGCGTACTCGACCGAGTCGACGCGCGCGTCGAGCTTGCCGAGCCGCGCGTCGGTCGCCGCCGCCGCCGCCGCCGACGCGTCGCGCAGCGTCGCGATGTCCGACGCCGCCTCCGCCGCCGCCGCGTCCAGCGCCGCCTTCGTCGCCGCCTGTACCCGCCGGATCGAATTCTCAGGGGATCCGGAGCCGCCGAGCTAGAGGGAAGAAAGAGAGTGGGGGGGGGGGGGGGGGGGGGGGGGGGGGGGGGCGCACGGTCTTCTCCTCGAGGCCGTCGACGCGGGCGGTGACGCCGTCGGCGAGGGCCTTCTGCTGCCCCGTGAGCGACTCGATGCTCGCCCGCACGTTCGCCTTGATCGCCTCCTGCTCGCGGGAGGAGAGAGGAGAGCCGAGCCGAGCCGCGGCCGTCAGCGAGGGAGATCGAATTAGGGGGAGGAGGCGGGCGCGGCGGCGCACGTCCTCGCGCTTGAGCGAGTCGAACGAGTCGGTCGCGCCCGTGCGCATCGCTGCGGCGGCAGCGGCGCGTGAGCGGGGCGGGTGAGGGGAGATCTAGAGAGGAGGAGAGCGGACAGGAGATCTCGCGGGCGACGGCGGTGAGGTTGTTGCCGATGAGCTCGTCGCCGCGGGCGCGGGCGGCCGCCTCGTCCGAGACGGCCTTCTCCGCCGCCGTGCGCGCCGCCGCCGTATCGGCCGCGAGCCCCGGCAGCTTCGCCTCGTTGATCTCGCGCACCGCCGACGCCAGCGCCTCGGTGCTCGCCGTCACCGTCTGGATAGAGAGAAAGGGTCGGGTTCACTTGCGCATACAAAAACGCAAGATTCAGCGGTCACCTCGATCGTGTCGCCGATGCGGGCCTCGACGCCCGTGATCGCCTCGGCGAGCGCGGCGCGGGGCGCGTACGAGGCGTCGGCGGCCGCCTTCTGCTCGTCGAGCGCGGTGCGCTGCGCCTCGACGCCGCGCGAGAGCTCGGCGTCCTTGTTCTGGAGGGCAGCGACGGCCTGCGGGAGCGTCTGCGTCTCGACGCGCGAGATGCCGTCCTGCACGGTGCGGAGCCCGGCGCTCGTCGCCGCCTTCAGCTCCTCCAGCGCCGACTTCGTCGCCGCCTCCGCCCGGAGCGTCTCCGTCGCCTTCGAGACCTGGCCGCGCGCGAGAGACCGGGATCAATTCCGAGCAACGACTCTTGAACTCAAACTTCGAATTTGATCCGCCCCGCCCGCACCTCGGCGACGGCCTTCTGCATCTCGGCGCGGGCGACGAACTCGCCGCGGATGAGCGCGTCCTGCGCCGTCCGCTCCGTCTGCTCCGACCGCACCGCCTCCCGCAGCGCCGCGTCCGACCGCTCGAGCGCCTCGCTCGCCGAGCGCCAGCTCCCCGAGAGCTGCCCTCAGATCAGATCAGATCAGATCAGATCGGATCGGATCGGATTAGATCTGAGCGGATCTGAGCGGACCTCGGAGAGGGAGGTCTGGATGGCGCCGTCGGCGGCCGTGCGCGCCGCCTCCTCGTTCTGGAGCGCCTGCGGGGGGCGTCGGATTCAAAGCCTTCGTCCGCCTTGGCATAGCCTCACCGTCTGGAGCTTGGCCTGGACCGCCGGGATGGCGTCGTTCGTGATGCCCCGCACGGCCGCCTCTGCGGGCGGGTCGCCTTAGGGGGCGGGCCGCTTCGTTTCGGGAGAGGGGGGTACCGCACCGAGCTTGTCGGTGAGGGCCGGGATGGCGCCCTTCTCGATGGCCGCGACGCGCCCGCCCAGGCCCTTCACCTGATGCCCCTCGACTCAGAATTCGATCCGATCGAATCTTTCAAGTTTGAATTTGGAATGCCGGACCTCGTCGGCGGCGGCCTTGGCGGCGGCTGCGGCGGACTTCTCGACGGAGTTGAGGTCCGCCTTGACGCCGGCGACGCGCTCCGAGAGGCCCGAGGTCGCCGCCAGCACCTCCGCCTTCGCCGCCGCCACCTCCGCCACCTGCGGACGAGCGGGGCCGGCGTCAGCGCTGGGCGCGGCGGGCGGGCGGGAAGAGAGCTGCGAGCTGGAGCTAGAGAAATGCTTGAAGATGTTCGGTTAGGAAACGCGGCTGCGGCGGCCTCCGCCTCGTTGGATCGATCGGACCTTGGACTCGAGGGTGGCGCTCAAGCTAGAGAAATGCACGCTATTCGCTTCAAAAGGTTATTGCGGCTGCCCCCTCTAGTTATTCTCTATTCTAGCGGCTCTTTCTCTAGTTATTCGCTTCAGAGATGCGGCTGCTCTTCAAGTTAGAGGCGGTCAATCGATGTCGATCGGACCTTGGACTCGAGGGTGGCGGCGAGCCCCTTGTCCGCCGCCTCCAGCACCTCCTTCGCCTGCGCGCGCCCCCGGGCGTGAGCCGCGGCCCGAGGGCGGAGCCGAGGGGCCGGCTAGGGGGGCTGGCAGCTAGGCGCTAGCCCGCCGTGCCGTGCAAGGTCTGGCCGCCTCGAGGGTCGAGGGCCAGCTGACGGCGCCGCCCAGGCCGCCGCCCAGCGCGCCCCAGAGCGCCCCCCCGCCCCGCCCGGCCCCGCCCCGCCAAAGCGCAGGCGCAAGCGCACGTGGACGGCCTCGGCGCGGGCCTGGTCGAGGCGGCCCGAGAGGTCCGTCAGCTGCGCCGCCGTCGTCTGCTCGTGGTCCGCCAGGTCCTGCGGGGCGGGCCGCGAGAGCCGCGTCAGGTCGCGTCAGATCGGGTCGGGCGGGCGGGCGGGCGGGCTCGGGGCGATGCCATGATGGGATCCTAGAGAGTCAGCTAAGAGGGTCGGGCCTAGATTCTCATCCCCCTAGATCGAACGCTCGGACCTTGGAGGCGGCCTCGACGCGGGCGTCGGTGGCGAGGATGAGCGCCTTCAAGCCCAGCTGCGACTCCTCCGCCAAAGCCTGCGCGCGAAGCGGGGGGAGAGGAGCGTGAGGGGCGCGCGAGCTCTCCGGGGCGGCTGGCTCTAGGAACACCCCCTACCCCGCCCTGTGCTGCTTCGAGGCCCTGAACCAGCAGGAAGGAGAGAGCAACACGGACCATACTAAAGACGGCTCCAGCGGCGCCCTCGGCTGCCTATAGCTAGACTGCTTCGACGCCCCGCCCCGGCCGGCGCACCTTGGTCGCGAAGCTCTGGTAGAGGTCCGTCCGGACCGCTGCCACGTCCGCCGCCGTCCGGCTCAGGTCCTCCGCCTTCGCGTACCCCTCCAGCACGTGCTCGATCGTCTCCTGCGAACGAAGTCAGCGAGGGGGGTAGAGGGCGAACCGGGCTCGGGAGGCGAGCCTTGGTGGCGAGGCCGGGGTGCGGCGGCTCGTAGTGGAAGAGGAGATCCGGGGTCACGGGCTGCCAGGCCGCCGCCGCGACCTTCGCGTCACTCGGGTCCCCGATCCTGGGTGGAGGGGGGTACAGGCGCCTCAGACGCAGGCCCGGGGGGGGGGTACGCCGATCGGCGAAAACGACGCACTTGTAGCCCAGGGCGACCTCAGCGCCGCCGGTGCTCTCCATGTAGTGGACCTTGAGGGGGTACATGCGCCCGGCCTCGAGCAGGCGGGGGAGGGCCGCGGAGGTCTCCGTGTGCGATGTACCCTCCTGGAGGTCGGAGGAGATCAGGGCCTCCCCCGCCAGGGTCAGGGACGCGTCTGAGGGGGGTACGGGTGGAGGACCGCGCGTCAGCTTCGCCCCCGGGCGGGTGCGCCAGAAGCGTTCCGAGTGAACGTTCGCCCGCACCGTCGTCCGCGAGGAGGCCGAACGTGTACATGCCCGTGACCTTGGGAACGAAGTAGCCCTGCGCGCGTACCCCTGCGCCTCAGCGGCGGCGGCGGCGCGCGCAGCGGCGACGAGGGCAGGGGCGAGTAGGAGGCAGAGGCAGCGGCGCGCGTCTAGAGGTTAGCTCTAGAGGGAGTCGCTAAAACGCTACACGGCATCTACAGAGCTCGTGCCGAGGTCGCGCGGGGCGCACCGTGTACTTGATTTCAAGCGAGTCCTTGCCCCACCCGTTCACGGAGCCGGCGCCCCAGTCGTTGTAGATGCCCTCGACCGGGTAGTTCCCGATGCGGACGAGGTTCGTGTCCGCAAGGACGCTGCGCGGCGGCGCTCGGTTGCCAGCAGAGGCGGCGGGGCGGGACCCGTGGGGGGGACCCAGCGCGGCTCGCACCCGAACGCATCCGTCCTGCAAACCGAATGAGAGGCGGCGACGGCGCGGGCAGGGCGGCGGGGCGCACCGGTAGACTTCGGCGATGAGGCCCGGGCGGAAGTTGACCGGCTCAAACGCGATGGCCTGCAGGAAGGGCGTCAGGCGGGCGCAACGGAGCATGCAAAGCTAGCGGCACGGGCGGGAGCCCAGCCGCCCAAGCGGGTGGGCCGGATGCGGAGGCTCGACGGCTCATCGGCATCCGACTAACGGCTTGCTCGGCTGCGCACCTCGCTGCCTTTCGGCCCGACGCCGGCATCACTCTCCGTTACGGCGACCTGCTCGTTGCGAGGGCGGGTTCGTCGGTACGTTGCGCAGCGGAATCGGCGGTTGCGGCACACGGAGGGAGCTCTTAGACCCTAGCATAGATGGAAATGGCCTCTACGAACCATCCTGGCGTGGCGGCACCGCCGAGAACGCGCAAAGTCGACCGGCCCGGGGGGTACTGTGCTCGGAGCACGCTAACCGCCGCTACAGAGAGCCAGCCTCTCCCGAATTCCCACCAGACTTTCCGTTTACCGATCGTAGGGCAACCCGACAGTGGAAGCAGCCGCGGGCGCCGGCACCCTCCCGCTCCTCTAGCTAGCTGAGCGAAATCCAACCGGGCGGCGCACGCCGGGATCCCACGAGCGCCATGTCGTACCACCTTCGCTCCAGTGAGTGCCGCTCCGAACCCGCGCTTCGCGGCTGGGTCCGTTTCTGACGAGTCTTGTCGGCAGGCCCGTTCTATGCCGAGTTCAAGCACATGGACGTCGACAAGAGCGGCGACGTGTCTTTCGAGGAGTACCGGAACTTCCAGTGCACCAAGCGCGGGCTCCCGACCACCAACACGGGCCAGGATAGCAAGTACATGGAGAATGTGAGCACGCCGGCGCGCCGGCCGAACCCGTCCCATCCTTCTCCGCCCGCGGGCTCACGCCGCCGCAGTTCAAAGAGATCGACGCCGAAGGCAACGCGGACGGCTCGCTGCAGCCGAACGGTGCGCCCCGGCGCTTTTGCAAACCCGCCGGCGCGCGCCCGACCGCCCGGCCGAGCCCCGCGCGCGCAGAGTACCTTCTGCTGCCCCAGCGGCTCGACTCCGACATTCAGGCCGCGGCGGAGGAGGTGCGGGCCCCGGGCCGCCTCCGCCTCTGACACCCCTCCGCCCCGCCGCCTCTGACGCCCCCGGACGCGGCGCAGGAGGAGGGTACGGCGTGCGTAGAGCTCTCCGCCGCGGCGCTGGACGCGCTCCCTTCGGAGGCGGCGGGAGCCGCCAGCTGCGACGCCGACGCGGCCGCCGCCCTGGCCGACGCGTTTGCCGACGACCTCTGCGACGCCGAGGCCGCCGCCCCCTCCGAGCTGTAGCCTTCGTCTGTAACGCGACGCTCTCTCTCACGAGAGCCACTGCGCCCTAGGCCTACCTAGCGCCGGGCGAGCTTCTCGGGCTTCTGTAATCGGTAACGCCGTCCTACAAACGCGTACGGTGCCGCCTAGCGACGGGCGAGCTCGCGCGCGACCGCCGCGGCGAGCGCCTCGAGCTCCGCCCTCGGGAGGGTCGCCAGCGCCGCCTCGAGCTCCAGGCCCGGCGGCCCCCCGGCCGCCTCCGCCAGCGCCGCCCGCACCCGCTCCTCCCGCGTCGCTCGGTCCGCTGCGGGCCTCCCGGGGCCGTGGAGGGCTACGGGGCCCGCCGGCCCCGCCGTGGCCGCCAGCCGCCCGTCCGCCGAGAGCGCCACGCACCGCGCCGGCCCGGGAAGCCGGACCGCCTCCCCTAAGAAGGCCCGCCCCGGGTCTCCCTCCAAGTCCAGGGGCAGGGCGAGAGCCGCCGCGTCGCCCCCGCACAGGGCGAGGCGCCCGTCCTGCGCGGGTTCGAGTCGGGGCGGGGGGGGAATCGAAGCGGCTGGGGGTACGCGCTCCTCCGAGAGGGCGAGGGACCAGACGCCTCCGGGAGTCCCCTGTACCCGGGCCGCCTCCGCCCCCGTGGAGGCGTCCCACACGCGGACGCTCTCGTCGTACCCCGAGGACATGACGCGATCGCCACCCTGCGCGCCGGGGCGTCGGGATCGAATCCGGAGGAGGGGTACAAGGCGAAGCTTTAAGAAGCGCGGAGCTTACCGCGGAGAACGCGGCGCCCGAAACGATGTCCGAGTGGGCTGCGACATCCAGGAGCTTCGTACCCCCCTTCCCCTCCGCGGCTAGCCAGAGCTGGAGCCGTAGCCGGCCGCCAGCGTCGCCCGCCAGGAGCCGGTACCCCTCCCCCGAGGCCGCGGGGGACGGTCGGAGGGCAAGGGCGTGGACGGGGTCGTCGGAGGGGTACACGGCGAGGCAGCTCGGGGTACCGCTCGAGAGGTCCCAGAGGCGCACGCCGTTCCCCCCCGAGGCGAGCCTCAGGCCGTCCTGGGCGAGGAGCTCGAAACCTCCGCGGAAGAAGGAATATAGCGGGGCGGATTCGGACCAAGGAGAAGGCGAGGCAGAGGACGGGATCGGAGTGCCCGGCGACGGCCGAGGCCTCGCGGCCCGAGCGCGCGCAGCGGAGCCGCACGAGGCAGTCGGCTCCGCCGCTCGCGAGGCGCTCGCCGTCCGGCGCAAAGCAGAGCGAGCGCACGTCCTCGCCGTAGTGCGCCTTCTCCACCTGCAGCGGCGCCGGCGGCGGCGCCGCGGCGGACCTGGGCCGGGCCGGGGCGACCTGAAGCTCAAGCGGGGACGAGAAGAGAGGAAGCGGGGCCGAGGTGAACGTACCAGGACAGCGCTTCGAGGTCAGCGGGGAGCTCCCAGAGCCACAGGGAGCCGTCGGAGTCCGCCGACCCTTCCGCGTCGCTGTCCTCGTACGTGCCGCGCATGCCTGCAGCGACGCGGCGTCCGTCCTGCGCACGCCCACGACCGATCGACGAGAAGGACGCATACAAGTCCCCGCACGCCCCCGAACTCGCACCCTGGAGATAGCGACGCAAAGGATGCTCGAGCGCGGGCCCGCCAGCTCCCTCCGCCATGGCGGAGCGCCGTCCTCACTGCGCCAGTGAGAAGCGGAGGACATGAACTGCTCGTCTCACGATCAGCGTCTGCGGCGCGCGTACGCGCTGGTCCAGCTCAGGTCAAGGCCGGGCCGATCCCGCTCACCGGGGCGCCGGGGCAACGGGGCCGTCCTCCTAAAGTGCGCGTAGGCCTTGTAGCTAGCTGCTCGCGCTCAACAAGAGCCGGACGCGCCGCCGCCGGACAGCTTCGCTCCACGGTACCCCCCATCGAAAAAGCAGGATCTCGTCCCGACCCAGAGGCAGTCATCCGGGCGGCAGCGAGCGAAGCCGGAGAGCTGAGAAGGCCATCCATCGTAGGAGCGCCAGCGATCTCGAGGGCGACGCTGCGGATAAGGTCACCGAAGTTCCAGGCGAACACCCGGACCTCCTCCGTCGCGTACGTCAAGCTCTTAGGTCACCAGCTGAAACATCCAGCATGCCGCGTAACGATCGTGGTTCGGGAGCGCGCGGAGGACGTGCAGGGCAACCGCAGCCTCAACAGCCCGAATTCGCTGTGCGGCCTGCGGCGTCCTTCGCTCCCCTCTCTGTCGCTGATCGATCATCGCAGTTGGAGTCTTTTCTAGGGTCGGATCAGAGTGCAGCGCTCATCCAGCAGGCGAGCTGACCGCACACCAGCCGCGTCCGGGGATTGAGACGTTCGTACGCGCAGGTCGCGAATGCCGCGGCCCAGAAGCTCGCCCAGGCGGGACTTCAGCAGCTGGGCCTCCCGAACATGCAGACCTCACCGTTTGGAATGACGATGAGCATGGGCTCGCCGGACAGCTCCGGAACGCCGTCGTCAGCAGGCGACGCGCCCAAGGAGGGCAAGAAGAAGGGCTCGCACAGCGAGATCGAGCGCCGCCGGCGTGACCTGATCAATGAGCGCATCGAGGAGCTGCGGCGCATCGTGCCGGAAGCAGCCTCCTCGAAGGGCAACAAGGCCTCCATCCTCGGCGATGCGATCGAGCACGTGGTGCGTACGCGCCTCGTCTTGAGCTTCGTACAGGACAGACGTCGTTCTAACGCAATCGTTCTCGCAGAACAACCTCCAGGGCGAGGCGCGGCCCGCCCCGCCGCCCCGCGACGACGACGCCGCGCTGACCCCCGATTCGAATTCGCTCCGCAGAACGCGCGCCTGCAGCGCGAGAAGGACGCCATGATGGCCGAGCTCGAGCGCTTCCGCGTCTCCAGCCTCACGGATCCCGTGCGCCCTTCTCCCCGCCCAGCTCGCTCGCACGCTCGCCCCGCAGCCCCGGCTGACGCATCGCCTCGCTTTCCTCGCGCAGCACGTCCACACGGATGCGGCCATCGCGAAGCGCAAGCGCCGGGTGCGGCCCGTCGCAGAGCGGAATCCAAAGCGCTTGCCGGCGGCCGCCCGGCTCGAGCTCACGCGCCCGGGGCCGCCCGCAGGCTGCGGAGGACGGCGGCCGCCCCGACGCCTTCATCGACGCCGTCACGGCGCGGCAGGTGCGCGCAGATCAAATTCTCGGGCCGGATCAAATTCGGGCTCAAATTCGATCCGACGGGTACCGGACGGCAGGTTCACTACGAGGCGATCGCGACAATCGGAGCCGTGCAGAACTACGGGCTCCTCTTTGCCGTGCGCGACACGGACTGGACAATCGCCCAGGTCCGCCCGCGCCGCCGGCTCTGCTCCGCTCGCGCTCCGTGCCTGGCTCCACGCGTAAACCACGAAGCGGAGAGCCTGAGGGCCGCGGCGCGCGCGCAGGTGTCGAACAACGTGGAGGCGCTGCTCGCCATCCCCGCCGACCAGCTCCTCAACCAGCCCCTCTCCGCCGGAGGGAGCTCTTAGACCCTAGCATAGATGGAAATGGCCTCTACGAACCATCCTGGCGTGGCGGCACCGCCGAGAACGCGCAAAGTCGACCGGCCCGGGGGGTACTGTGCTCGGAGCACGCTAACCGCCGCTACAGAGAGCCAGCCTCTCCCGAATTCCCACCAGACTTTCCGTTTACCGATCGTAGGGCAACCCGACAGTGGAAGCAGCCGCGGGCGCCGGCACCCTCCCGCTCCTCTAGCTAGCTGAGCGAAATCCAACCGGGCGGCGCACGCCGGGATCCCACGAGCGCCATGTCGTACCACCTTCGCTCCAGTGAGTGCCGCTCCGAACCCGCGCTTCGCGGCTGGGTCCGTTTCTGACGAGTCTTGTCGGCAGGCCCGTTCTATGCCGAGTTCAAGCACATGGACGTCGACAAGAGCGGCGACGTGTCTTTCGAGGAGTACCGGAACTTCCAGTGCACCAAGCGCGGGCTCCCGACCACCAACACGGGCCAGGATAGCAAGTACATGGAGAATGTGAGCACGCCGGCGCGCCGGCCGAACCCGTCCCATCCTTCTCCGCCCGCGGGCTCACGCCGCCGCAGTTCAAAGAGATCGACGCCGAAGGCAACGCGGACGGCTCGCTGCAGCCGAACGGTGCGCCCCGGCGCTTTTGCAAACCCGCCGGCGCGCGCCCGACCGCCCGGCCGAGCCCCGCGCGCGCAGAGTACCTTCTGCTGCCCCAGCGGCTCGACTCCGACATTCAGGCCGCGGCGGAGGAGGTGCGGGCCCCGGGCCGCCTCCGCCTCTGACACCCCTCCGCCCCGCCGCCTCTGACGCCCCCGGACGCGGCGCAGGAGGAGGGTACGGCGTGCGTAGAGCTCTCCGCCGCGGCGCTGGACGCGCTCCCTTCGGAGGCGGCGGGAGCCGCCAGCTGCGACGCCGACGCGGCCGCCGCCCTGGCCGACGCGTTTGCCGACGACCTCTGCGACGCCGAGGCCGCCGCCCCCTCCGAGCTGTAGCCTTCGTCTGTAACGCGACGCTCTCTCTCACGAGAGCCACTGCGCCCTAGGCCTACCTAGCGCCGGGCGAGCTTCTCGGGCTTCTGTAATCGGTAACGCCGTCCTACAAACGCGTACGGTGCCGCCTAGCGACGGGCGAGCTCGCGCGCGACCGCCGCGGCGAGCGCCTCGAGCTCCGCCCTCGGGAGGGTCGCCAGCGCCGCCTCGAGCTCCAGGCCGGCGGCCCCCGGCCGCCTCCGCCAGCGCCGCCCGCACCCGCTCCTCCCGCGTCGCTCGGTCCGCTGCGGGCCTCCCGGGGCCGTGGAGGGCTACGGGGCCCGCCGGCCCCGCCGTGGCCGCCAGCCGCCCGTCCGCCGAGAGCGCCACGCACCGCGCCGGCCCGGGAAGCCGGACCGCCTCCCCTAAGAAGGCCCGCCCGGGTCTCCCTCCAAGTCCAGGGGCAGGGCGAGAGCCGCCGCGTCGCCCCCGCACAGGGCGAGGCGCCCGTCCTGCGCGGGTTCGAGTCGGGGCGGGGGGGAATCGAAGCGGCTGGGGGTACGCGCTCCTCCGAGAGGGCGAGGGACCAGACGCCTCCGGGAGTCCCCTGTACCCGGGCCGCCTCCGCCCCGTGGAGGCGTCCCACACGCGGACGCTCTCGTCGTACCCGAGGACATGACGCGATCGCCACCCTGCGCGCCGGGGCGTCGGGATCGAATCCGGAGGAGGGGTACAAGGCGAAGCTTTAAGAAGCGCGGAGCTTACCGCGGAGAACGCGGCGCCCGAAACGATGTCCGAGTGGGCTGCGACATCCAGGAGCTTCGTACCCCCCTTCCCCTCCGCGGCTAGCCAGAGCTGGAGCCGTAGCCGGCCGCCAGCGTCGCCCGCCAGGAGCCGGTACCCCTCCCCCGAGGCCGCGGGGGACGGTCGGAGGGCAAGGGCGTGGACGGGGTCGTCGGAGGGGTACACGGCGAGGCAGCTCGGGGTACCGCTCGAGAGGTCCCAGAGGCGCACGCCGTTCCCCCCCGAGGCGAGCCTCAGGCCGTCCTGGGCGAGGAGCTCGAAACCTCCGCGGAAGAAGGAATATAGCGGGGCGGATTCGGACCAAGGAGAAGGCGAGGCAGAGGACGGGATCGGAGTGCCCGGCGACGGCCGAGGCCTCGCGGCCCGAGCGCGCGCAGCGGAGCCGCACGAGGCAGTCGGCTCCGCCGCTCGCGAGGCGCTCGCCGTCCGGCGCAAAGCAGAGCGAGCGCACGTCCTCGCCGTAGTGCGCCTTCTCCACCTGCAGCGGCGCCGGCGGCGGCGCCGCGGCGGACCTGGGCCGGGCCGGGGCGACCTGAAGCTCAAGCGGGGACGAGAAGAGAGGAAGCGGGGCCGAGGTGAACGTACCAGGACAGCGCTTCGAGGTCAGCGGGGAGCTCCCAGAGCCACAGGGAGCCGTCGGAGTCCGCCGACCCTTCCGCGTCGCTGTCCTCGTACGTGCCGCGCATGCCTGCAGCGACGCGGCGTCCGTCCTGCGCACGCCCACGACCGATCGACGAGAAGGACGCATACAAGTCCCCGCACGCCCCGAACTCGCACCCTGGAGATAGCGACGCAAAGGATGCTCGAGCGCGGGCCCGCCAGCTCCCTCCGCCATGGCGGAGCGCCGTCCTCACTGCGCCAGTGAGAAGCGGAGGACATGAACTGCTCGTCTCACGATCAGCGTCTGCGGCGCGCGTACGCGCTGGTCCAGCTCAGGTCAAGGCCGGGCCGATCCCGCTCACCGGGGCGCCGGGGCAACGGGGCCGTCCTCCTAAAGTGCGCGTAGGCCTTGTAGCTAGCTGCTCGCGCTCAACAAGAGCCGGACGCGCCGCCGCCGGACAGCTTCGCTCCACGGTACCCCCATCGAAAAAGCAGGATCTCGTCCCGACCCAGAGGCAGTCATCCGGGCGGCAGCGAGCGAAGCCGGAGAGCTGAGAAGGCCATCCATCGTAGGAGCGCCAGCGATCTCGAGGGCGACGCTGCGGATAAGGTCACCGAAGTTCCAGGCGAACACCCGGACCTCCTCCGTCGCGTACGTCAAGCTCTTAGGTCACCAGCTGAAACATCCAGCATGCCGCGTAACGATCGTGGTTCGGGAGCGCGCGGAGGACGTGCAGGGCAACCGCAGCCTCAACAGCCCGAATTCGCTGTGCGGCCTGCGGCGTCCTTCGCTCCCCTCTCTGTCGCTGATCGATCATCGCAGTTGGAGTCTTTTCTAGGGTCGGATCAGAGTGCAGCGCTCATCCAGCAGGCGAGCTGACCGCACACCAGCCGCGTCCGGGGATTGAGACGTTCGTACGCGCAGGTCGCGAATGCCGCGGCCCAGAAGCTCGCCCAGGCGGGACTTCAGCAGCTGGGCCTCCCGAACATGCAGACCTCACCGTTTGGAATGACGATGAGCATGGGCTCGCCGGACAGCTCCGGAACGCCGTCGTCAGCAGGCGACGCGCCCAAGGAGGGCAAGAAGAAGGGCTCGCACAGCGAGATCGAGCGCCGCCGGCGTGACCTGATCAATGAGCGCATCGAGGAGCTGCGGCGCATCGTGCCGGAAGCAGCCTCCTCGAAGGGCAACAAGGCCTCCATCCTCGGCGATGCGATCGAGCACGTGGTGCGTACGCGCCTCGTCTTGAGCTTCGTACAGGACAGACGTCGTTCTAACGCAATCGTTCTCGCAGAACAACCTCCAGGGCGAGGCGCGGCCCGCCCCGCCGCCCCGCGACGACGACGCCGCGCTGACCCCCGATTCGAATTCGCTCCGCAGAACGCGCGCCTGCAGCGCGAGAAGGACGCCATGATGGCCGAGCTCGAGCGCTTCCGCGTCTCCAGCCTCACGGATCCCGTGCGCCCTTCTCCCCGCCCAGCTCGCTCGCACGCTCGCCCCGCAGCCCCGGCTGACGCATCGCCTCGCTTTCCTCGCGCAGCACGTCCACACGGATGCGGCCATCGCGAAGCGCAAGCGCCGGGTGCGGCCCGTCGCAGAGCGGAATCCAAAGCGCTTGCCGGCGGCCGCCCGGCTCGAGCTCACGCGCCCGGGGCCGCCCGCAGGCTGCGGAGGACGGCGGCCGCCCCGACGCCTTCATCGACGCCGTCACGGCGCGGCAGGTGCGCGCAGATCAAATTCTCGGGCCGGATCAAATTCGGGCTCAAATTCGATCCGACGGGTACCGGACGGCAGGTTCACTACGAGGCGATCGCGACAATCGGAGCCGTGCAGAACTACGGGCTCCTCTTTGCCGTGCGCGACACGGACTGGACAATCGCCCAGGTCCGCCCGCGCCGCCGGCTCTGCTCCGCTCGCGCTCCGTGCCTGGCTCCACGCGTAAACCACGAAGCGGAGAGCCTGAGGGCCGCGGCGCGCGCGCAGGTGTCGAACAACGTGGAGGCGCTGCTCGCCATCCCCGCCGACCAGCTCCTCAACCAGCCCCTCTCCGCCGTCCTCGACGAGGAGTCCTGCCGCGCCGTCCAGCAGGCAAGCAAGCCCCCCTCCTCGAGCCGCCCCTCTTCTTCGCTCACGTCCCCTGCTGCAGGCGGTGGGGGAGGGCGGGGAGGTGAGGACGCCCGGGCCGGTCCTCCTCTCGACGGTGCGGCGGGACACGGGCGTGCGGCTCCTGTGGGACGCCGCCCTCCACCGCGCCTCCTCCTGCCTCGTCCTCGAGCTCGAGCCCTTCAGGTGCCCCCCCCCCCCCCCCCCCCCCCGCCGCCGCCCGGCCGTGAGCGCTCGAGCTTTGGCTTTGGCTCAGCCGTAATCTCTAAGACGCGCCACCGAAGAAGAGGCAGCCGCCTCCTAGCTCCAGCTCCAGCTCTGCTTGGCCTGACTCGGCTCGGGGACGCGCGCCTCGCAGCCGGGACGTGACGCTGGCCTTCTCCGACTCGGGGCGCATCCGCGCCGCCCTCGAGAACCTCGAGAACGCCTCCGGCGTCGAGGTCCGCCCGCCCCGCCCGCCAGCTTAGGAGCTTATATAAGCTTATAAGCTTATTAGCTTATTTAAGCTAGCTCTTAGCTTAGCTCTCGGCTTGGAAGCTCGCTTAAGCTTCGAGCGCGCGCCCGCCTCCCCCGCGCAGGAGCTCTGCCAGATCCTCGCCCAGGAGGTCTCCGACGTGCGCCCCGCCCCGTACCCCCCGCGGCTCCCTCCCCCCTCCCCCTCACGCCCCCCACGCGCGCAGATCACGGGGTACGACCGCGTGATGGTCTACCGCTTCGGCCCGGAGGGCGCGCGCCCCAACCCCCCCCCCCTCCCTTCACCCCCCCCCTCCCCCTGAGCCCCCCCCGCAGGGCACGGGAAGGTGCTGGCGGAGGTGCTGCGGCGCGAGGGCCTCGAGCCCTACCTCGGCCTCAACTTCCGTCCGCCCGCCCCCGCCCCCGCCCCAGCCCCAGCCCCAGCCCCAGCCCCAGCCAACCCCTCCTCTCTGCCCCCTGCGCAGCGTCGACGGACATCCCGACGGTGGCGAGAAACCTCTTCGTCCTCAACCGCGTCCGCGTCATCGCCGACGCCTACGCCAGTGCGCCCCTGCACGGACCCGCTCGCCCGTCCTCCGAGCTCGGCTCTGATCGCCGGCCCGCGCAGAGCCGGCGGAGGTGTATCCCGGGGTGAGCCCCGTCACGGAGCGGCCGCTGGACATGAGCCGCTCGGTCCTCCGCTGCGTCTCCCGCTGCCACACCCAGGTCCGCTCCGGCCGAAGCAGAACAGCAGCGCGCCGGCTCCCTTCTCGTCTGACGTGCGCCCGCAGTACCTGAAGAACATGGGCGTGGCGGCCTCGATCTCGAACGCGATCGTCAAGGACAAGAAGCTGTGGGGCCTCTTCATCTGCTACTCCTACTCCCCCAAGCGCCTCTCCTTCGAGCACCGCGAGGCCTGCGCCCTCCTCTCCCGCGTCCTCTCCGCCCTCCTCGCCCGCAAGGTCCGCCCCGGCTGGCCCCTCTTCCTCTCCAAAGCTGGCCATCTGATGCGGGGGAACGCCCGCCTGCGCCGCGCAGGAGCAGCAGGAGGCGCGGCAGCACGTGGCGCGGGCCAAGGAGGTCCAGGGCCAGTTCCTCGACCAGCTCCTCGCCCACGCCTGCTTCCCCGAGGTGCCAGGGGCCCGTCATCATCCAAGCCGACCCAAGCTCAACCTTGACTCTCTTTGCGCCTCCGCCAGGCGCTGTACGCGGGGCGGCCGACGGTCTTCGACGTGCTGGACTGCGGGGGCGCGGCGGTCTACACGCGGGCGCGCGGCCTCGCGGCCTTCGGACGGACGCCCTCTGCCGTCGACGTCAAGGACCTCGTCGAGTGGCTCAACACCAACATGACCGACGAGGTGGGCGCCCGAGATTAGATTTATCTGAGATTAGATCGGGCCCTGACGGGAACCGCGGCAGGTGTGGGTGACGGACTGCCTCTCGGAGCACTTCGAGGGGGCGGTCCACCTTCGGACCGTCGCCTCCGGCCTCCTCGCCGTCTCCCTCTCCTCCGCCCCGGGCGACGTGCGCCCCGATCCGATCCGCCCCCTCCGCGGCTCTCCCGAGCCTCCCTCCGCCCTCCGCCCCTCACTCGCTCACCCCCTGCCCGCAGTACGCGCTGTGGTTCCGGCCGGAGGTGGTCCAGGAGGAGAACTGGGGCGGGCCCCTCCAGGTCAGCGGCGGCCGCCGGCTGCCCCCCCGCCGCCCCGCCCCGCGCCCTCCTGACGCCCCTCTCCCCAGGACGCGATCTTGCACGGGGAGAACGGGAGCCTGAACCCGCGCGCCTCGTTCCAGCGGTTCTCGCAGCTCGTCAAGGGCAAGGCGGCGCCCTTCTCGCAGCGGGACCTCACCTGCGCCCGCGCCCTCCGCATGACCGTCCTCGACGCCGCCGCCTGCGGCTTCGGGGCCTCGGGGTCGGAGCCCGGCTCGCCGGCGCCCAGCGCGGTGGGGCGCGAGGGCGTGCTGCGGCGCCTGCACGACAAGGTGGAGCAGGCGGGGGCGGAACTGCTGGGCGTGTTCCAACAGGAGGTGGACGCCCTCGTGGAGACGATGCCCCTCCCGCTGCTCGCCGTCGACCGCGATCTCCTCATCAGCGAGTGGAACCTGGCGGCCTCCAAGCTGACGGGCCTGCCCCGCTCCGAGATGCTGGGCGCCCCGCTGCTGGCCCGGGCCTTCCAGGGCCAGCCCGCCGTCCGCGACCTCTTCGAGCGGCTCGTGCGCGACGCGCCGGCCTCCTCCTCCTCGTCGGGCCCGGCGGGGATGGGGACGCCGGCGCGCCCCGACTCGGCGCTGGAGTCCAGCGGCGCCGCGACGCCGCCGGCGACCTTCGCGCCGGCCTCGCCGGCGCCCACCGCCTTCTCCGTGGCGTCGGAGGCCCCCGCCGGCCTGGAGCTCGCCGGCTTCGTGCGCACGCGGGCCGGCCACAGCCCGGGCCTCGAGGTGGCGATCTACGCCGCGCCCCGCCGCGACGCCGACGGCGCCGTCGTGGGCGCCCTCGCCGTGCTGCACCCCGTCGAGCCCGCCGCCGCCGCCGCCGCCGCGGGGCTCGAGGGGGACGCCCTCGCCGCCCGCGCCCTCTCCCAGTCCGTCCTCTACGAGCTCGTCAAGGTCCGCGAAGCTCCCTTCCTTCCTTTTAAGCTCTTCTGACGGTTCCGCTCGCAGAAATGGCTGCCGTGCTTCAACGCGGTGCACATCGCAGCGCACGCGTCCGCGTCGGCGCGGCCCTCGCCCGACGCGGCGCCCTCGCTCGGATCCCTCACCCCCCTCTCCTCCGCCATGGTCGAGTAGGCGCAGGGGCGATCGAAATCGCGCCCCGGCCGCGGCCCCGGCCCCCGGCCGCGGGCGGACCCTGCCTGAGACTCGAGGCCTATCTAGACATTTCGTATCGATATTACGAGTTCACGCTCTTCACCTTGAGCTTGATTTGACTGTATGTACTTGCATGGCTTTTGGGCTGAGGCCTAGGCCTATATATTCGATAATTTGGAATTTAAATTCGTATACGTATACGTAGTAACTGCAGGTGTACAGTCGGTAGCGCTTAATACTTTCTCTATTTCGAATTCGCGCACTAGGCTTTTCTCGTTGATTTGTTTCAAGGGGACATATGGTCAATTAGAGGGGACTTTCGTTTAGCCTGGTGGCTGGAAAAGCCTGGTAGGAAATCTAGCACGAACCAGCTCAAGCTCGTACATAATCATTTGTCTTCAGATCATTTGCAAATATATAAATCTTCGTGTGCAGTGCACGTGATCATGAGTGTGCCTGTAGCTGTCTAGATCTGGGGGCGCCTCGTGTTCTTTCATCCACATCATGGCATCATTGAATTTGTTTCGTACTCGAGTTAGGGATTCGGGGTGGGCACGGATGTTTCTGTTCCATACTATGATAGCCGCTGAGCGTACGGTATAGATATCGATACATGTGTCAGTGGGCCGGCAAAGCTCCGGCCAAACGTGGCGGCGCGCAGCTGAATTTATATTTAATTTCTGACCGTCGGACGCGCTAGCGCTGGCGAAGTTCGAGATGATGCGCGGCTAGCGCTGCATACGCGCGCATGCAGCGTTAGCGTTGCGCGCGCGCTGCATGCACAATTGTACGCGGGTATACGTACCCGGTGCCGCTGCACTTCCGGCCCGGCGGGCCGCAGTGGCAGCAGCGCGCCCGCCGGGCCGGCCGGGACGACATCGCGATCAACATCGACGGCCCGCGCCGGCATCGACTAGCCTAGTAGCGCGGATCCGGATTCGAATTCCGGTCCAATTTCCGGATTCCGGATCGCGAGGCTGTACCCGGCCGCAGACGCCGGCCACGGCCGCTTCGAGTCAAATTGCCCGCGCGCAGCAGGCTGCATGCATATGCCAGCGGAGTTCAACTTGTTCAAACAGACCCGCGGGCGCAGCTGCGCCGCAACTGCCGGCGCCAGAACGTGCTCGCATATGCATGGAGGCGCCAGCGCCGCAAATGCAAGCGTGGGCCGCCGCGACCCCGCAACCGGCGATCGGCAGCTGGCTCGACGATGAAGCGGAGAAGAGAACGTTGATAGCGGATTGGGAGCGGGGCGCGGAGCCCGCGTTCTACACGGGCTCCGCGCAGCGCGCCATTGAAGCGATTCGCGAGGTCGAGCTCGAGAACGGCGAGGCCGAAGCCGACTCGGATGCGCCGCCGCCTGCGCTCGCTTGGGGCCCCGCGCCGCCCCACGCGCAAGCCGCGCTCGAGCTCCCCAGCTCGCCCCCGGCGGTTGGCCCCTTCCTCCGGCAGCCGGTCCGTTGCCGCTGCCCCGCGCAGTGTAGCTGCGGCCGCTGCAGTTGACTCTCTGCGCAGTGCGACCCTCCCTACTTGTTGCCGCCGGGCCCGCCTGGAGAAGAGCTGGTCGCGGGTGTTTTGAGCGTGACAGAGGCCCTCCGAAGCGTAAACGCGCTTCGCACGGCGACCCCGGGGCGCGTCACCCTCGCGAACAACCTCGCGCTGGTGCCCCCGCGCGCGCCCTGGAGCTGCCAGGCTGCAGGCTCTCATCCGCTCGCGCGCCCCTGCGCCCAGGCCCTTTCGGACGCCCGGCTCCTGGACTCGCACCTCTTCCGCACCATAAGGGGCCGCATGGCGATCCGGCGCGCCCTCGCCGCCCTCCGCGCCTCCCACGACCCCCGCCTGGTACGCGCACCCCCCTTCCCTCTCCCCATCACCCCCACCCCGCCCCCCTCCGCAGGCGCGCGGCGTGCTGCAGGCGCTAGTGGCGGCCCTGCAGCGCGCGGGGCAGGCGCCGCTCTCGGCCGGCGAGGCCGAGGTCCTCACCGACCACGCGACCGCTCTCCTCCTGGTACCCCTACCCCCACCCACCTCCCCCCACCCCTACCCCACCCCGCTTCCTCGCCGACGCCGTACCCCCCCCCTTCCAAGGCGGGTACAGTGGAGATGCCGCGGGCCAGCGAGGACCTCTTCGCGCTGGACTGGGAACTAACCTCCCGCGTGCGCGCACCGTGTACCCCTCCCGGCCGGGCGGGCCGTACCCGCGCCGATCCCCGTTCCCGTCCCCGTCTCCTCGCCCAGCTCCTCGGGAGGGTACAGCAGCTCGCCAACGAGCACGCGGAGTCGCCGGGGCCGCTTCGGCCCAAAGCGTCCCTGTTCCACGGGCTGGCGTTGGACAGGGTGCGCCCCGCGCGCCATCGGATGGGCGCGCCGCTCGTACCCCCCATCCCTGATCGCGACGGCAGTTCGAGAGGAAAGAGGAGGCGATCGGCCACTACTTCGAGGTCGGGCCGTACCCCCCCCCCCCCCCCCCCCCCGGCTCGCCCGGCTGAAGTTGTACCCCCCCAGGCGTGGTCAGAGCTCCAGAGGCGCCACATGACGCCGTCCCCCCTGGAGGCCGCCCTCATACCCGCCCTCGCCGAACTCCAGTGTACCCCCCTCCCCCTCTTCCACCACCCACCCCCTTCTTCCCAACTGGGCGCAGACGGGACGCGGCGGATAAAATCTGCGCTGCACATCACGGGCAAGTGCTACGTGCTGCAGGGCGGGGGTACAGAGGCGGCCGTCTCGCAGTTCCTCGCCCTCCACTCCCAGGGTACGCGCCCCCGCGCCCTCCCTTCCGTTCTTAGTTCGTTCTTGGTTATCTCGGGCCCCTCTTATAATTAGTTCGCTAGCTGGCTAGCTGGCTAGCTCTAACTTGCTGGCTAGTTACCTAGCTCGGCGCCCGGCTTCGACGACGCCCAGCACCTCGCAGCGCAGCGTCCTCGCTGAGTCACCGCGCGGCGCGCAGTGACGGCGTGCCGGGTCGTGATGGACGTGGCCGGCTCCTCCTCCCTCTCCGCCCGCGCCCTCGAGGTCGTCCGCGGCCTCGGCCCCGGCCACGAGTTCGTTCGCGTACCCCCCCCCCCATCAACTTTCCAGCTTTCCAGCCAGCCCCATTGATATCCTTTCGCTCGCAGGCCCCTTCCTGGCCCGAATCCTCCACGTCCACGCTACCGACCTCCTGGTCACCGGTACCCCCCGCCGCCTCCCCCCCCCAAAGCCGCCCCCGCGTCTTGATGTTCGCCCTCCGTCCCCCGCGCGCGTGTGTGCAGGCCGGCTGTTCGCGGGGCGCCGGGTGCGCCAAAGAATCCGCTCTTGAAGCTTTTTTCCTGCCATTCTTCGTTTTTCTTACGGGGCGCCGGGCGCGCTGCGCGCAGCTGCGGCTGGAGGCGCTGCGGCTCCTCGCGGCCCTCGACGACCCCGCCCTCCCCGACCTCGACTGGTGCCCGTACCCCCCTCCCTTTCCCCCCCCTGCCCCCCCCCCCCCCCCAAATCGAGTCCTCGCCCGCAGGATGGCCCACCAAGAGGCGAGTCGCCCCGGCGCTGCAGCGACGGAGGGATCGCGGCGTGGTTCGGTCGAGAGAGATGGACTGACGGACGCCCCGGAGCGCAGACGGGGACGATGGTGCAGACGATGCGGCCGGCGCTGCGGGCGCGCATCCACTCGGGGGCCATCCGCGTGGTCAAGGTGCGCATGCGGCGCCCGCCCGGCGGCCGCGGGCATCTGAGTCTCCCCCCGACTTGATCTTGACGGGGCGGGGCGGGGCGGGGCGGGCCCCCCTCAGGTGGTGGACCCCGGGGAGCGGACGCCGATGCTGGCGCACCTGCTCCTCCGCCGCGCCCTCGCCCTCCGCGACGACGGTCCGCTATTTATGGTTCAGCGGAGCTAATCAGAGGCGGGCCGGAGATCTAAACAGGCGGCGCCCCCCTACCCCTAGATCCCCCGCTGTATCGGACGTACCCCTAGCCCACCGCCTCCCCTCCCCGTGCGATCGGCTGCCCGACCCACCGCGGCTGCGACCGGCAGGCAAGCCGGGGGCGGCGGGGGAGCGCCTGGTGGCGGCCCTGCGCGCCTACCGCACGGGGTTCCCCCACGTCTTCCCCGAGGGCGACCCCCGCATCCGGGTGCGCTCGATTCGCGCGAACGCGCGCCAGCGGTATACAGGTGGAAAGCAAGCGATGCCGGTCCTAGATGAACCTGGCTACAGATCCTGGCTAGGTACACGGGGGCTCCGGGGCCGGCACCCGGTACCCGGGCCTCGCGGGGGCCGGCGGCCTCTCTAGATCAGGTCCCGCTCTGGAGCTAGATCAGATCAGATCTGATCCAGGGCCGCCGTACGCCCTCTAGAGCTAATTGAGGACCGCTCTCCCCCCCTCTCTCTACCCCCCCCTCCCCCTCCCCCTCTCCCCCCCGTGACCGGGCGCGGGGGGCCAGCGGGTGGAGGCGCTGCTGGCGGAGCTGCGGGCGGGGGCGCCCGAGCGGCCGCCCCCGCTCTCCTGGCGCGGCCTCCTCCGCCTGCCGCTCCTCCTCCGCCCCGACCAAAAGAAAGCCCAGGTCGCCCCCTACCCCGCCCGGCCCCATCCGCCCCCTCAAATTCGCTTCCAGCTCCCTTTTGCTGACCACCCCGACCCAGGTCGCCCCGACCCAGGTCGCCGCCGCCCCCGACGCCGCCCCGACCCCGACGGCGACTTCGATGTCGCGGGCGTCGACGTCGATGCCGCCTTCGGCAGCGATGATCCACTCCGAGCAGCGCTAGCTAGCTGCGGCCCGGCGCGCCGCGCCCCCGTGCCGCGCGATGTCAATCTCTTCCGCCCATTTCTCGACCTCCTCGACTGGCCGCCCCGGGCCGGCCCCATTTCCCCCCCCCCCCCCCCCCTCCGTCACGCCGATCTCCTTCTCTGCCCATTTCTTGACCTCTTTCGCCCGGGCCGGCGTCCTCCCTCCCCACCCCCTCCCCCCGCCCTCACCACCCTTCCTCGCTCATCCTCCCCCTCCCTCTCCCCCCCTCCCCGCGCCTTTATTCCCACCCCCCTCACCTCCAACGCCCCCACTGCCCCATCCGCCCTCTAGATCTCAAACTTGCTTCCACCTCCCTTGCTGACCACCATCCTCCCTTGTCGCCTTGATGTCGTCTTAACTTTCAACTTGATGTCGTCCTCCCTCCGCCTTCCAACGATTCGGAGTCGTCTCAACTTTCAACTGCAGCTTCAGACCTAGGCAGGCACGGCCCCCCCGGGCCCCAACATACAATTTATCGTTGTAAAGATTACTAGTTAGCTATAATTGCTAAGGAATCTGCGTACACGTGCGTATTATGTTGTACCGTAGTACATGCATTTAATTTGTACGTATACCTTATTACGGTACATGTACAGCTTGGCCGGGGCCTGCAGCCGCTGATCATGAGCTGGCGGGCCGCGGCCGCCAGGGCGACTGCTACCGGCCGCAAACTATCACATGTAAGAAGTCCTCGCTGACCCTGCAGCTGGGTCGGACCCGGCCCTCGGCCTGGTACCGGTTCCGGTCTCGGATCCGGGGTGGGCCTGGCTCAGTCGGGCCCGCGGCCCCGGCCCGGGGGGCTCGTAACTTAGCAAACATGAAACGCTTCATGATCACATGATCATGATCATGATATCAATCATGGACCTCATGATCATGGCCCAGTGGCTCCTGATCATGATTGTGCACGCTTACGTGTACTTGCGTGCAACACACGGACTTGGTCAAGCCGATTCTAGTACGGCAAGCGCTAATTAGATAACTGAGCCTCGGAGCGCTCCAACGGAGTGATCATGATCAGGGCGGAGAGGACGCGGAAGGGCCGCCCCCGCCCCCGCCCCCGCCCCCGCCCCCGCCCCCGCCTCCGCCCCCGCCTCCGCCTCCGCCGCCGCCGCCGCCGGCGGCGGCGCGGTTGAAGCTGAAGGGTCGTACGGGCGCGTGGGCGGGCGGCCGGCCTTGGGACCCCGGGGGTAGGTAGGGGCGCGCGACGCGCGGGCCGCGGCCGGGGCTGGGGCGGAGCGGCGGGGCGGGCCCGCTGCGGCGGGCCCTCAAGGGGAGCCGCGTCGACGCTGGGCGCTGAAGCTGAGTGCGCAGCCGGCGCTGCGGCGGGATCCGGAGCGTAGGCGGGACCAGGGCCCGGGCCCGGGTGCGGCGGGTCCAGCGCCAGCTGCGCCAGGAGCTGGGGGAGGGGGTACGGATCCAGAGCCGCCCCGGGCGCCTCGGAGCTGCCTGCAGCCGCGCCCGGCGGCGCGCCCGCATGCGCGGGGGCGCCGCCTGCCTCCGGGCCGGGGTACGAGTGCTGAAGGAGCTCTACGGGCCCGGGTACCGGTCCTGGTTCCGGAAGCGTACTCGAAGAAGCCGCGGCCGGCGGATCCGGAGCGGGGGCGGCGGAAGCGGCAGCGGCAGCAGGGCCCGCCGCCGCCGCCGCCGCTGCTGCTGGGCCTCCTGGTGCATGCGAAGAGGGCCCGGGGCCAGCCGTCGGGACCGGGGCCGACGCCGCGGCCGGCTGCGAACTCGAACCGGATCCGGGGGCGTCGAAGTCGAACGGGGCGCGGCACTCGGGGCAGCCGACCCCGAGGGGCGTCGCCCGCCACGTGGCGATGCACAGGCCGTGGAAGTGGTCTGCAGAGGCATAATTATAAGCTGAAGCCAGGAGCAAGGACGAGGCGGGCGGGGGCGGGAAGGGCATAATTCATGTAAGGCCTAATTCATTAAATTATGTAAGCTCTTGCTAGGACCCGGAGCGGGGACGGGGCGGGCGGGGGCGGGCGCATGCGCACGGCCGCAGGCGAGGGAGATGGTAGTTTGCCCATTAGCCGCCGCGGGTTCGAGGCAGATGGCGCACTCGACGCCGACGTTGGCGTCCTCGGAAGCGGGGCCGGCGGCGGCGCTCTCCAGGGCCTCCGTCCACCCGACCGCGCGACGGCCCCGCGGCGGCCGCGCCCGCGGCCTCTGCAGCTGCTCTGCCCGGGCCCGTCTCTGCTGCTCCTCCCGCCGCCGCTGCTCGTACCGCCGCCGCTGCTCCGCCCGCCTCTCTTCCTCCTCCCGTTTCTCTCGCTCCTAACGTCTCTCTCGCTCCTCGAGCTCGAGCTCCAGCCGTCGCGCCTCCTCCTCCGCTTCCGCTTCCGCCGCCGCCGCCGCCGCCTCCGCCGCCGCCCGCCTGCGCCTCTCGGCCTCCTCCCGATCGCGAAGCCCGGTCTCTGCCTTCCGCCGCTCCTGTCGAACCCTGTATACGTACGGGAATTCGAACCGTGTTCAGTGCACGTATATATAATCAGCTGCAGGATAGCGGGCAGCAAGCGTGCCTTGCGAGCAGATCGGAGCCCGCTGCGGAGCTCGAAGAGCTCGAGGCCGACGTCGAGGCCTGCGCCGCGAGTTCCTCCTCCCAGCTCTGCGCCTCCCGCGCGGCCGCCTCCAGCTGGCCCGCCCCCGCGATGCATTCTGCGCAAGAAGATGAGAATAAACTGACAACGTGAACGTAAACGGCACAGGGCGCACGAATTCGGAGCAATCGCGCCTCAGTGTCTCCAGGAGAACGCTGCGGTATGGATTAAAAAAATTAGTTAGACCTTGCTGAACTTGTATGCATATGTATGAGATAATAAACTCATGGAAACTTCTGATCACGCGGACCTTCAAAAGCGCGCCAAGCCGCTTGCGGGCGCGGTCCCAGTTTGACTGCTGCATGCACCGCCGTGCTGCTTCCTGGCGATCGCGATGCAGAGCTGGGTCATAAGAGCTGAACATCAAAGCTTGGTAGTTAGGAGGGCGCTAGCACCCGGTCGGCGGCGTCTTGCCTGGCCCGCTCGGCGCGCTCGGCCTCCTCCCTCGCCCGCTCGCGCTCCTCCTCCGCCCGCTTCTGCGCCTCCAGCGCTCGCTGCCGCTTTGTCACCTTGTTGTAGAGCCGCTCCTTCGACTGGGCGATCAGCAACTCTTCTTTCAGAATCTGAATGCAGAGCCAGATTTCATGATCAGAGGAAGTTGTGATGATCATGATTATCATGATCGATATCGATATCACTTTTACAGTATCGCCGGTGGACGCGTTGCCAAAATCAATGCTAGGGGGAATTCTTCCAGCTTGTTGGATAAAGTCAATCAGTTTCTGAGAAAAACAGTTAAATAAGGATCCGGAAAAATATCGAAGAACGGAACCAGGCGCGGCCGGCCTTGCAATTGCTCGCCTGATTGTAAAATACAAACGTCCCTGTCCAGGCGCTGCTCGCCTGATTGTAGAACCTGAACGCCCGCGTCCCCGGCGTACCGAAGCGTGCATCGCGCTTCGAATTCTTATTCGCCCAGTTCTGCAAAAAGGCCGCCAAGACTTCCAGCATGTGTTCCGTGCGCCTGTGGACGAGTCCGTCCGCGGCCTCCCGCACCTCCAAGGAACGCTGGCCATGGAATAATTATAGGTCAGCTTTATAAAGCCAAAATGCATACGAAAATAAAGCAACGTACACGAAAGCATGAAGCGGCCTCGTCGTTCCGGTTCGTGTCTTGGTACAGATAACCGAGGAACTCTAGGTTGTCTCCAAGATCAATACTCGCTCCGTCACAGCTGTCAAGGGTTCGCTCGGTCTCCACCAGTGCGCGCTGTGCACGTGCGTGCTAGTTGTGAGAATCGAATGTTACCGTTCAAATCGATCGCAAATTAAAGTATATATTAATTAGGTACTTAGGCCTCGATTACGGAAGGGCGAACCCCCCGTAGGTAGTAAAAGTAAAATCGACAAAGCAATAAAGATTTAAATTCGAGGTCAAGTTTTGAACGTTTATTCAGTGATTACCTTTAAGATTTTCTCTGCTTTCAATGCCTTTGGAGCTCCACACAAGCCGAAGGTTGCAATTCCAACCGCGCATAAACCAGCGCCAAGGACGTTGAATTTGTTTTTGCACGCCTCGCACGCTCGCTCCGCAATCTCCAAGTTCAGCTGGTCATTCCCTCCTTTCAGAGCTAGCTATAAAATAACATGCAATTGTCGGATATCGATTGCCCTTACCAGCGAGACTGTTTCTGCGAGTTTCCGGTCCACTCTAGAAAACTTATTGAAGAGATCCACAAGGCTTCGTCCCGCACTGCAGCACATGCGGGCCAGACGCCCGGCATCTCCAGAGTCTCGGTCGCTCTTCACCGCCAACTGCTTGTGATATTAAAATTCTATTCGAATTCATATCTAAACAAATGTTGCAAAGCAAGCATAAGTTGGCACCTGAGTGTACCTCCATGCTTTGTCCCACTCCTTGAGGAGACTACAAATTTTGGCCAGGTTCCAAAGTGTTTCGCCAACGGCACGGCTGTGGGATTCAAACTTGATGTGCCGCGTCAGGATGTGCAGAAGTGCCTGCGCATGCAATAATTAATAATCGGCCAACAAAGCGAAGATTAGCGTATACGTATTAAAGCCACGCCGCAAATTAAATATTTGGGCATATTTAATAAGCTTGAACACCTGGTACGCCTGCATGGCAAGGACGTATTCCTTGGCTGCAAAGCATATCTGGGCAAAAGCTCGTGCGTGGTTTGCAAGCTCCTCCGGCGACACGGCCCCAAGGAGCTCGTCCCGCCGCGTCTCGTCGAACAGGCGTGGCGCTAGGAAGCGCTGCGCGTATGTATACGGCTGTGTAAGATTCTGATATCGATACTGACTTATGATCACAATGATGAACCTTGTAGAATTCTCGGGCCTTGGAAATCATTTCGTCACGCGCGAAGGTGCAGGCGATGCGCAGCGCTAAGCCGACCGACGCGAGATCCTGCTCGCCCCGCTTGGCGATGCAGTCTTCGAGCTCGACCTGTGAGAAACCTCAAATTAATCTTCTATACTACAGTTCATGCACATATATGCATATATATATATATATATATATATATATATATATATATATATATATATATATATATATATATATATATATATATATATATATATATATATATATATATATATATAGGCGTGCACGTGGCCACGCGCATTGCATTATTGATTCTATATATAATTAAATAATTTTTAAGAAGTAAATTAGCATTATACGTAGCTATAGGTACGTATACGGGTATTAGCGTTGTAAGTCACCAACGCTTGCACGTGATCGGGCTCCTCCGGATCCAACTTGCCCTCGTCTTCGTCGCGATTGTCTTCGAATTCGAGCTGGAGCTCGTGGTGGGACGCATCCGAATCCGGATCCTTCGGCTCCTCCTTCCCTCCGGGCTCCCCCTCGAGCTCGAGCTCCGCCTCCTGATCCGCCGCGCTCTCACGATCATGATCTGCATATGCATTCTCTTCGTGATCACGATCACTTTGATCGGAGCTCTTGATCAATTCAGATTCCATTATTTGTGCCTGCGCGCATACAATTATGCAATTGCAATCAGGCTTTAAGTTTGTCATTATAGCTATAGAGAGCAAGACGGGCTGTGCATGTCGACGTCGCTTAATTCATACCCTTGCAAGCTTATATAATTAACTGCAAGGAAGGCCAGCGATATCGATGTGCATGGGCACGGTTTCGCACGAACCACGATGCATGTCGCAGGTGTTTCGCTTTTCGATGGCAATGTCGACGTCCTGCGCATGCAGCTGCGCGTGTCGACGTCCGGATCCGGATATGCATATTCATGATCATTCACGTACGCGCTGTAACGCATCGGATTACTCGGATTCGAAGCTAGTTCTTCCGCGAACGCGCGCTTGGACAAGTCTGATCATGATGCGAGGATATATAGCGTGTACATGTCAGTTAATTATAACGTTGAATACGTATACTCCGAGACTCGGGCGCAAAAAGTATCGATAAATTAAACTCGATCGATATCGCGCGCACTTGCAAGTGAGGTTCGATTGCCCATTTGAAGATCTTGAAGATCTAGAGGTACGTATACGTACACACGTACGGCCTAGCGGCTTGAGATCCGAGTAGTGCTGCACGCGTACGATCGATTCTCAGCTCATGCATGATCGGGTAGAATTCGAAATCATGCACAGATTAACGACCGTCGGACCGCAGCGCGCGGGGTCCCCGCACCGCGGCCGGCGCCGTCCCGGGCCGAAGTCACGATATAACTAGCGAGCCCCGGTCATGACCAGCTGCAGTTAACGTTCTCTAAGGCTTGCAATTGATCATGACCGCGCGCGTCAGGCCTAGCTATAGGCCGCGGCCGCGGCCGCGGCCGGTCGCGCTCGCGTCGGCAGCGGCCGCGGCGCTGCATGCGCAGCGCGCGCAATGCTCTTAACATAAGCTTCTTATTGCTCTCCTCTACCTATAAGTGCTCTCACCTTAATCGCGGGTGCAGCTTGCAGACTTGACCGGACCGCTCAGGTGCACGCGCCCGGCCCGCGCGCGGCCGGGGCCGGCCCTCGAGATCCCCGTGCCGATGCTAAGATGCAGTTGCTGAGCTGCGCGCCGGAGTGTGCCGCGCCGCGCCGATGCGATACGCCGGCGCCGGTGCCGCTTGCAGACTTGACCGGACCGCTTAGCTGCAGCTGCACGCGCCCGCGCGCGGCCGCGGCCGGCCCTCGAGCTCGCTGTGCCGATGCTAAGATGCAGTTGCTGAGCTGCGCGCCGGAGTGTGCCGCGCCGAAAGCGAGACGTCGATGACAATTGCAAACACGCGGCGCTTCGGCTTGCCAAGCTCGCGTACCCCGCTCAGTACCTCGTACATCGTACCCTAGCCCAGTCCAGCACTGGACCAGCAGCTGCAGCTACAGCCCGCTCGCGACGCGCGGCGGGACCTCGAGCTCGGCTGCCGAGCGCGCAATGGTTCCGGCGGTTCGGCGGAGCCGAACGGACCAAAAGTCGGAGCGCGGACTGCAGGAGCGCCGCGACTGCAGGAGCGCCGCGATCTGGTATGTGGAGGATCTAGATCTGGGCTTTTGGAGGATCTTGCGCGAAGCTCATCCCCGCCAGCGCGCAGCAGCTTGAGGGCTCTCTGCGCGGATGTACCGGCTTCAGCGAAGATAGCTGTGTGAGAATGGCCGCCAGCCCGATCGATGGGAAAGGCGGCTGGCCGTCGGAGATCTTCGAGCCCGGTGAGGAGGCGCAGGCTCAGCGGCTCGAGCTCACATGCGCCATCTGCTGCCTCGTCATGCGAGAGCCGGTGCGCACTTCTCCGCTTGTCCGCTTCAATAGCAGCCCTTACCACGGCGCCGGCGCGTACGACTGATGCGACCGCCGCCCGCAGACGCTGCTGGGGTGCTCGAACGAGCACAAGCTGTGTCGGGCATGCGGCGAGCGGCTGGCGAGGGAGGCTGGCTACCCCTTCCAGCACGAGCGCCGAAGAGCGCAGCTCAAGTGCCCAATCGACCGCGATGTCATCGACCGCGACCGCTCTCGGTCCGCCTGGTTCGTTGCTCGGCGCATCAACGAGTTGCGAGTGCAGTGCGCAGCTGCCCGCGCAGCTGCCGGTTCCAGGGGCTGGGCTGCGAGTGGCGGGGCGACGTGGGCTCCTTCGCGGCACACGTAGCGGGCTGCGCGGCGGGCTGGGGTGCGTGTGGCGGCTGCGGGGCCCGCGTCCTTCTCGACGAGCTGCCGGTGCGCACCTTCGGATTCCCTTCCGCCTCGTGCCTCACCCGCCCCGCCGGCAGGCGCACAGAGGCGGCGTGCCGGCCGCCGTGCCCCAACGCCGAGCTCGGCTGCTCCTCCCGGCTCCCCCGCTCGGAGCTCCCGGCGCACCTCGGCGCGCCGCTTCCTCGCGCCCCCTCTCCCACCCTGCCTCCCCTGACCCGGCGCGGCCCGGGGCAGAGCGCTGCCTGCGGGAGCTCGTGGTGCGGCTGAGGCGCGAGAACGGCGACCTCGCCCGCGAGAAGGACGACCTCGCCGCCCGCCTCACCCGCGACAAAGGTCCGAAAGGAGATTTGATCCCAACGTTTTTCGGGCCCGCTGAGCGGCGCGGGGCGGGGCGCAGGCGCGCTGGAGCGGCGGGTGGAGGAGCGGCGCAGCGTCACTACTCGAGGTCCGCACAGCGCCGCGCGTAGCCGCTCCGTCGTGCATGCACCGCCCCCTTCCGCTCCCTACCGCGTACCCCCCCCTTCCCCGCCCATCCCCCCCACCGGCGTCCCACTCCTCTCTCCCCCTCCCCCGGCCTGATCATGATGCCGCGTACCCCCTTCCCAACTTGCCGCCCTTCCCCCTCCCCCCCTCCCCCTTTCCTCGCCCCCCCTCCTCCTCCCGCCCCTCCTCTCCGCGCTCCTCAGAAGGACCGCGAGCGCGCCTTCAGGTTCCACCCGCGCCGCCGTCAGGGTCGGGTACCCCCCCCCCCCCCCCCAACCCAACCCCAACCCCGACCCTCGCGCTTCCCGCCCACTTTCTCCTTCTCCCCAACTCGCGAGCCCCGCCCATCCCGCCCACCCCGCGCGTGCAGATCCGCCTCGAGGCCGGCATGCGCTTGCAAGGCCTCCCCCGCGCCCCTTAATTCTAAAATTTAAGCTACTTATAAGGGCGGCCACACCCCCCCCCCCCCCCCCCCCCCCCCCGCGCCGCACGCGAGTTCTAGACTCGAGAGAGTGGACAGCTGGAGTTGTTAGAAGACCCGTCCTACCGTTTTTAGATCCTGAATTCCAGGGCCAGCTAGGTAGTTCTTTGTGTGAATTTCGAATTCAATGATCATTGGGGGATCATCGGATGCGAAATGAAGAGGCAAGCAAGTTGCGCGGCGAGTCGCCAGCGGGAATGGGATAGATAGCGAGTCTGAAAGAGGCCTATGCCTGTTTCTAATTTACAATTTCACTTCGTGATCTATGTATTTCGACGGCGAGTCCGAGTCTAACTTCATGATAAACCCGAAAATTGAAGGAAGAAAAGGAGGGCACATGATGCGGCGAACATCACATTTGCAAGGCTATAGCTATAGCTATGAATAAATACTACGTCACTGTACATGATGATCTTTACTGAATAACTGAATGAGTTGTGCTACATGATGAAGCTTGAAACTAAGTGCAAAACTTGAAAAGGAAACGAATGCGTTTTGGTCTTTTGATCAAAGGGATCGGAAAGCCAAGTCACTGGGCGGGCTACAGCGAGAGCCCTACAAAGCGGGGCACGGGGCGGCCTCGTCTACGGCTCGAAGTCGCTCTCGTCGCTCTCCGCGAAGCTGCGGCGGGCGCAGCGGCGCTTGGGGCGGCCCTCGCGGGGCGCCGGCGCCGCCGCCTCCGAGTCGCTCTCGTCGCTCTCGTCGCGGGCGCGGGGCGCGCGCTTGCGCTTCGGGCGGTCCTGGCGCGGCGCCGGGGCCGCCTTTCGCATCGTGGAGCCGTGGCCGCCGGCGTTGCGGTCCGCCGTGTTCGCCTTGCAGTAGCAGCCTGCGCGCGCCCGTCGACGTCAGCGCGGGGCGGGGCGGGGGCGGGCGGCGGGCGGCGCACGGTAGGCGGGCGTGGTGCCCTCCGCGACGACGGCGGCGGGGGCGCGCGGCGTGGCGCAGCGGGTGACGACGAGGCGGCAGCGGAGCAGCTCCTTGTGCGGCTTGTACGCCGCGAGGTCCTTCGCCTTCAGCCAGAGCCGCGCGCTCACGCGCATCGCCTGCCGCACGCGCTCCATCAGAGGGCGCCAGGCGAACGCGGCGCGGGGCGCGGGGCGCGGGGCGCGGGGCGCGCACCCCGTCCTCGTCGTAGGCGATGTCGCCGGTGGCGAGGGAGGGCGCGATGAGCTCGGGGCAGAACTTGTCGCCCAGGAGCTCGCGCCCCGGCACGGGCACGAAGGCGTCCTTGCCGACGCACATCTCCGGGATCAGCTCCAGCGCGTACGCGCCGGGCCGGCCCCAGCCGGGGAAGGCCCGCCCCAGGCCGATCCTGGCGCCGCCGCACTCGGCGGTGACCGCGAGCTCCTGGATGTGGTTCTGCACGACCGGCCCATTCTGCACGGGCGAACGCTGCGTCAGGTGAACAACGCGGCGCGCGCGGGGCTCACCTCGGCCCACCCGCAGGCGATGCGGAGCACCACGGGTGCGGCCACGGCCGACGGGGCCAGGCCCGAGCCTTGGGTCTTTGTGCCTGGTGCATAGGATAGGCGCGGGGCCGCAACCATCTGCACACCGGCTGCAAACGACCCTGAGCTCGGTGCCGTCGCCGCGTCCTCGGAATCGTCGTCAGAGTCGTCGCCCACGTCCGTCGAGGTCGGCGACGCCGGGCGCGTGCCCGGATGCGCGTTCGCCTGCTGCTGCGAGAACGCGAGGCTGGCCTGCAGCTTCTCCACGAAGACCGCGTCGAGGCTGTCGTTGAGCACGTCGAGGATGTCTACGTCGCTCTCCTCCGAATCCGTGGTGTCCGGGGTCGCCGGGTCGAGCTCGGGCGCGAATGTCACGTGGCGGGCTGCGGCAGACGACATCTTCGTTGATGCTGATGGAACGCAAAACCGAAATCCTTCGCGCGGCGGCCTACTTAAAGAATCGTGCGAGGGCTCAAGCTCAGGCGCTTCACATGAATGAACTGTGGGACCCTGTTGACCAATGTACCCCTCTGGCATGCGACCACCGCATCTCAAAGCCCTGAAATCGACCAGCCCGGCGGTGCAAGAGAATCGAATGAGCGAGGCCGGCGAGTTGGAGCAGAAGATGCGCAGGGGTGGGATGCAGCAAGCGGGCTCCAGGCAGCCGGCAGCGGCGCAGCTCCCGGCCGACGTCCTCGCGCATCGCTTCTCGGTCCTGGAGATGCGCCGCCGGTCTGGTCGCCGGCGTGGTGTCCGCAAGTGGCGGGAGGCCGGTCGCGGCCCGCCGAGTTAGCGTTCTCGTCCCCGAGGTACGCGAGCCGGAGGGGCGCAGACCGAATTCCCGAGCGCTCTGAGAGCTAACAGAAGTCGCGCAGCAGCGATGTGGCTGGGCTGGTGGAGAATGTGCAGCGGGACGTCGAGCCGTCCTGCGTCGACCCGGAAGCCGCTCAGCGCCGGGCTAGCGCTGCGCATGCGGGCCTGGAACGCCTTTGCATCGTCCCCGGCTAACCGCGGCGGGGCCCTCTGCGCCGGTGCGACGCGTGCGCAGCCCCGACCCTCCGCCCGCCCCCGCCCGCGCGCATCTCAGCGTCTTAGCGGCCCTGGGCGTAGGCTTCGATCTCCGCGCTGGCCGCTGCGAGGTCGGGCGGGCCTGCGCCAGGGCTCGGGGCCGGGCGCTGGTTCGAAGGCGGCGCCGCCCGGGCTCCAGGCCGCCCCGCCCAGGGCCCCGGCCCTCCCATTCTTCTCCCGGCCCGAGGGTGTCCGCCTCCCGGCAGCGCGGCCGCAGTCCGCCCGCGCACGCCGCCGCCGCCGCCGCCGCCGCCGCCGCCGCCGAGCCGACCGGCGCCCCTCCGCCCTCCGGCTCCTGCACCGCTTCACGCGAGGCTCTAGCCGCCGAGCCCCGGCCCTCCCACTCGGCACCGGGACCGACTATGTCCGCTTCTGCGCAGCGCAGCTGCAGTCTGCTCGCACACGCCCGCCGCCGCCGCCTCCGCCCCCCGGCTCCTGCACCGCTTCACGCGAGGCGCGGGCGAGCTCTAGCCCGCCGAGCCCGCCCGCCGCCCGCCGCCTCAAGCCCGCCCCGGCGCGGCGCGCCCGTCGCCCCGTCGCCCCGCCGCCCCGTCGGCCGTCCTCGGCGGTGATCGTGCGCCCTCGCTGCGCGGCGGCCCGCCGGATCGGAGGCGGGGCCCGAATCGGAGGAGGAGGAGGAAGAGGAGGCACGCCGCCCGGCGCCCGGCCCCCGCGGCCTCCGCGCCCGCAGCTGACGCCCCCGCGACGCGCAGGCCTTTCGCGTCGCTGCCAAGCCGCCTTCGGTCGACGGGGAGCAGGGCGGGCGGCGCGGCCTCACCTCTCCTTTCGCCCCGACGGCTTCACGAGTCGACTTCAGAACCCATACCGCGGTGCGCTCTCCCCCGCGCTCGTTCCCTCCCTCTCAACCTTCCCCCCCCCCCCCCCCCCGCCCCCCGCCCCCGCCCGCCCCCGCCCCTCGCCCCCCCCCCCTCCTCCCCCTCCTCTCCCGCCCTCCCCTCCCTCCCCCATCCCCCCTCACCCCACTGCGCTGCACCTGCTCGCTGATGGGTACAGCAGCACGGGCGAGAGCCCTGGCGCGGGCGGACTGATCGGGCTTCGCGCGAGATCGGCCGACGGAGTACCCCCCTGGCTCAATGCGCCCGGGGGTACCGTGCCTCGAGCACTTCCTCCGCTGGAACGCCGGCGGGTACCCGACGTCCGATTTGGGTACCCCGAAGACCGGTTCGGGTGCCCCGCGCGCTCCCGGGCCGCCCCCGGCGCTTCGGTACCCCCTGACGCTTCGTTCGCAGAAACGGCCTCGCGCCTCGCCAGGCGGCGACCGGCCCCCGTGCGCTTGCTTCCGGCTGGAGGCGGGGGGCCGGCGGGCCGGCGCCGCCCCGTCGCCTCGTCCCTGATCGATCTCCTCCCCCACCCCCCTCCTCCCGCGGCGGGACCGGCGGGCGTTCCGGGGCCGACGGATCGGGTCCGGACCGCCCGGCGGTCCCACCCCCCTCGGCGGTCTCCTCCCACACACACGAGGCTTCAGGGCCGGCCCCGGCCCGGGGTGACTGAGTTGGAGAGGCTGCAGCTTATCGGGCCGATATTGATGCCATACGTACGATTGTCCAGATCTAGATCTACTAGGGTTAGCTATATGGGTCGAAAATGGGTACCTAGGTCCAAAAAATTTGTCTATAAAATCAATTTGAAGTTTGCCACAAGATAGGCACAGACCTAAGGGCCTCTCCTTTCCAGATCTAGATCTACTAGGGTTAGCTATAGACCTGCGAGACTTGATCATGACTCAGCTGCTACTTATACTACAGCTGGCTAGGCTGGCGCACGCGCGGCTGCATGCGGGCGCCGCCGCGCGCTGCGCGGCTAGATTTAGCTATAGATCCGATGATCTTGGCTGGAGGGCTCTAGATCTGGCGCGCGCGCGGCGGCGGCCGCGGCCGTCGCCGGCTTTATAAAATTAGCTAGCGCTGCATCCGCAGGCGCGGAGGCGGCCCGGCCGCTCGCGTGGCCGAGCCGTGGCGCGGCGCAGGGCGCCGGAGACGGCGCAGCGGCGTCGACGTCACCGTCGCAGCGGCGTCATTGCCGCGTCAAGCGGCCAGGGGTACGACAGCTCGGGTCCGCCAGCACCGGCGGCAGTTAGGGGCGGTCGACACCGACTAGCGATGACAGGGAACTGTAGCGGCAGCTGAGCGCCTCGCCCACGTATCCATGGCTGCTGCAGTGACCGTCAGCTACCGCTTTGGGGTAACTGAGGCGCTGCGGCTCCGGATTCTCGCCGCCCGCGCCGAGGCAGAGGAGAGCTCGAACCAGATTCCAGCTGCGGTCACGGCTCTCGACCGGCTCGTGTCCGGCGCGAGCAAGTTTCCGGGCGCGGCCGCGGCCGGCGCCGCGGCGCCGGCTGGCCATGGCCATGGCGCCGTGGCGACCGCCGGCATTCGCAGCTTCCTAGCGCGAGAGATCCTGCAGAAGGCGGGAGCTCCGGGGTCGGTGCCGGCGGAGGATCTTGCGATCCTCCAGCTGCGGGCGCCCGGCGTCTTCAAACAGCTCGCCACGGACGAGGCGCGCCCGCCCGAGCTCCCTCACGCGCAGCGTCGCGAGTCTGCTGACGCCGGCGCGCGCGCCGACGTGCGCAGGCGGTGAAGGGCGCGCTGGAGGAGCACCTGCGGCTGGAGAGCCGCGGGCACGCGCTCGTCTGCGACGCACTGTTCTTCCTGGCGCTGGAGCGCGGGGAGAGGGTCCCCAGGCGCGAGCGGCTGGAGGCCGACCCGCGCTTCGCGCCCATCATCGGCTTGATGCGCGAGGAGCTGCAGGACGAGCAGACGGCGCAGGCGGCCGCTGCTTCCGTCGTCGCCCCGGACGCGGAGCGGCCGGCAGCGGCAGCGGCATCGTCGTCAGCAGCAGCATCAGCATCAGCAGCAGTATCAGCCCCCAAGCCTTCGAAGCGTCAACGTCGCGACCGGGAGCGGAAGCCTCCCCGCGAGAAGGTGCGCGTCACACGGCGTGCAGCTGCAGCCTGCGCGCGGCCCCTCCAAAGCTAGTTTCTTTGACTCTCCTGATACACCCGCCCCGCATGGGCCCCGCGCCCTTGCCCACGCGCAAACGCAGAAAGGTGTCTCGCGCGATTACGTCGATTCTTACGGCACTGCCTTATTCTTCGACGGGGATGAGGCGGCGTACCTCAGATCATATGAAGTGAGTGTAATATTAATTATCTCTATTTTTGGTGTATAATGGCACTAGTACTTGTGCATTCTAATTAAGTGATTTCTAGTCTGTAACCGAAAGATTTCTAATTAATTAAGTGACACGTGCATGAGCGCGGTGCTTGTTTAAAGTATCTTCTTTAATTTGTTTCATGCGAAAATGATCATTTCCCGTACAAATGCATATATACGTGCATCTAGAGCTATCGATAACAGGCTAAGCTGGCGCTTGCGCTCCGCTATCATGTCACGAGATTCTCTCTGATGGATGGGATCGGGGACAGGGCGTAGTGAGCGTACAAATCCCTCGGGCCATTTTCGTCGCGGCGCGTCCGTTGCTCGAGGAAGTCAAGTCAAAGAGTCTTACTTGTTTTGGAAAAGCCTCTCTCGAGATGATGGATCTGATGTGCGTCCCGTGGTCGTCCCGCGAATCCTTTAAATTAAATTTCGAAGCAACTTGGCAATCCATTTGATCATGATGGCCTTCCACTGCGCATGCTTTGAAGTAAATTCCTCGCAGATACAACCTTGCTACAGACCGGGAATCGGTCCTGAGCGCGATGGACAAGGCGACTGCGACACGCCTCGCAGTGTACATGATGTACATAGACAAGCACATCATCCCACGCCTCCAGTCGCGCTACTCCGGGCCCGGCGGCCCCGCCGAGTTCAAGGCCGTCTACGAAAAGAACCGAGAGAAACTTGCAGCGTAAGTCCCTGCCCGTTTGGATACCGATCAAGTATTTTTAAATCTGCAGCATCGATATCGGGCTGATGAAGATGTCATTCTTTCCCTACAGCGCGGTGGAGAGAAACGCTGCGCGCCGCCAGGAGCTGGCTGCCAAGCGAGCTCTCAAGAGTGCGGTGAAGGAAAGGGGCGCGCAGGCTTCAAACGAGTGCGCCCAAAGACCCCGCTCTTTATGATCAATTGCAATTGCAAGCCTCGCTTCTCTGATTGATTCTTCTGCGCGATCTCAAGGGATACAGCCGCCGGGAGCTCCTCGTCGAGCTCGAGCGGCTCTTCGGATGCCCCGGCCCCGAAAGCGCCGAAGCTCACCCATCGCAAGCAAGTCGAATCTCAGGGTATCGATTTATTCTTCGGCGGGGATGAGGCGGCGTTCCGCGCATCGTACGAGGTGAGCGCGGTGCATGTGATATTCGGCCGAGTGCCTTTATACCTTGACACATTGATGAGCATGTGCTTGCTTAGAGTTTCTCCTTCGATATCGTTATCACGTGCGAGATCGATCGCATTAATATTCTTCCCATTCCCATTCACATCTAGTGCCTATGATCATAAACTTTTAAGGTTTTCACGATATTCGAATTCTCGCTGATTCTATATATGGCATCGAGGACAGCACAAGATCCCCGGGAACATCCCGCGGGCGGTCTTCATCACAGTGCGGCCGCTGCTCGAGGAAGTGAGGCCGGTGCACATCGCTCAGTACGGGACATCCTCCCTCGAGATGATGGATCTGCTGTGCGCCCGCTGCTGTCTCTCAAATTCTTTTTGATTTCGTCTCTCGCAGATACAACTTGGCGACAAACCGCGAATCGGCCCTCAGCTCGATGGACAAGGAAACCGAGAAGCGCCTCTCACAGTACATTAAGTATGCGGACGATTTTGTCGTCCCGCGTCTCCAGACCTACCACCCCGGCGGCCTGGCCGAGCTGAAGGCCGTGTTCGAGAAGAACCGCGAGAAGATCGCAGCGTGCGTGCACACGTCGCCCCACCCCGATCGGACGATGCAAAATTGAAGCATGAATATTGGGCTGGTCCTGCACTTTAGTTAATATTTTCCGTTCCGTGCAGCGCGGTGGGGAAGAACGAGGCGCGCAGGCAGGAGCTGGCCGCCAGGCGAGCCCAGAAGAACAGCGCCAGCACGAGCGTGGCAACGGGCGCGGAGGCAGGCGCGCCCGATCCGAACGAGTGCGCCCGCGGACCTCGCTCTTCATGCTCAGGCCTCGCTTCGTTGCCTCTGATGCGATCTCTGCTTGCGTTGCCTCTAGGGAGACGGCTGCGGGGGGCTCGTCGTCGGGCTCGGGCGACGACGAGGGCGGCCGCGGGGCCCGGGCGGGTGCGGGGGGCGCGCCCGCGGGCTCGGGTGGCGCCGCCGACGTCCAAGGTCCGAAACGCGATCGCGAATCCAGCTGCAGATCCTTTACTGTCGGGTCGCGTCGAGCTCGCGATCAACCGCGAGCCCTGTCGCAGGCGTAGGCCCCACGGCCGGATCGGTTCCTTCGAATTCGGCGGGGCCGGACGGTCCCCTCAAAAAGGCGCGTCCCGTAATAAATCCGTAATAAATAATAATAAAGGCACTCTCCGCCCCTAGGCCTCCTAGTGCTCTCGAATTTGCCGATAGGGACGCCGTGACGAGCCCTGCGCGCAGCCAAAACACAAGTCGGACCGGCCGACCTACGCTTACGGCACCGCTTTATTCTTCAACGGGGATGAGGCGGCTTTCCGCAAATCATTTGAGGTGAGTGCACGGCCGCGGCCTCCTAGCTAAAGCTAGTCTAGAGCTCGACGCGACGATTTCGATTTTCAAAGACGAGGCACACGGCGCGCGGCTCATTAAAATATTGTGAGACGGGTAGATTCTAGATCTAGATCTAGAGCATGCATATGGCGCTTGCCTACAATGCAATGGCCGCCTCTGTCGCATTCATTGCAGCGCCCACGCACTCGCTTCGAAATAATGTGCACTCTAACATTTAATTTTCATCGAATTGGATATTATCGTCGCCATCCGTCACGAGATTATCGCTGATTAATTGCTCTAATCGGGAACAGGGGGTGGTGACCGTGGACATCCCCCGCCAAGTGTTCCGCGCCGTGCGCCCGTTGGTCGAGGAAGTCAGGACACCGCACTTGGCCCACTACGGGAAATCCCTCCTTGAAAAGACGGATCTGATGTGCGTGCGCCCCGGCCCGGCCCCCGCGGTCGGCTGTCAGCGTCTCTCGATCTTGCATACTTTTCGAAGCAAAGGAAATCATCCCGCCGTCGGCCCTCCCTTGACCAAGCTTCCTTCGCTTGCAGATACAACCTGACGACAGACCCCGATCTGGCCTCCAGCCTGCTGAGCAAGCCGACTTCGGTGAACGAGTCACTGTACACAATGTACGCGAACCAGTTCGTCGTCCCGCGCCTCCGGGCCTACCACCCCGGCGGCCTGGCCGATCTCAAGGCTTTGTACGAGAGGAACCGCGAGAAGATCGCAGCGTGCGTGCAACGCGCCATACCGATCTCGCCTAGTACTAGCTAGTAGATGGCCATGGATGCCTGCACCGTTAACGATTCTGAAGCATCGGGCTGATCACGAATGTTCTCCTTGTGCAGTGCGGTGGAGAAGAACGCGGCGCGAAGGCAAGTGCAGGCGGCCGCACGATCTCAAGCCCGGCAGAGCGTCCTCAGCATGCGCACGAGCGTCGCGGTGGCCGCGGAGGGCGGCGCGCAGGCTTCCAACGGGTGCGCCCGCGGACCGCGATCTCCAAGCCTTTCGCTTCGTCGCCTCAGATCTGATCTGATCTGAACTTGTTTAGGGAGGCGGGGACCTCGCTACCGCCTCAGAGGGGCGAGGCGCCGGCAGCAGCTGCCGGGGCCGCGGCCGCGGCCAGTCCCCCGGATTCGGCACGCCAGCCGCTCGGACCGGCCGGGCCCGCTTCGAGCTCGGGCCCGAGCGCGGCCCCCGCACACGGAGCGGCCCCGGCGGTCAGCGGCGCGGCCGGCCCCTACTACAGCCAGCAGCTTTGGCCGCCTCCGCCGGACGCCCTCCGGACCTCCGGACCGGCCGGGCCTGCTTTGACAGCGGTCGCGAGCGCAAGCGTGATCCCCCGAGCGGCCCCGGCGGTCAGCGGCGCAGCCTCGGCCGGCACCGTTCACGGGCAGCAGCGGTGCGCCCGTTCCTCCCGCGTGGGCGGCTCTCCGCTCGCCTCACATCGGAGCGCATGCGCAGTTCCCGATCGGGATCGAAGCGCAGTTCGGGATCGCGTCGACGCCTCCCCCCTGGGCCTGTGGGGCAAACACTAGCAGAGAGGGTGCGTCTCTTCATGATCAAAAGTTTGCAGCCGCACGTGCAGATCTAGATCTAGATGCAGTCTCTGCACCAGCCCTGGCGTCGGCCTTTACTTAACTAGCCTTGACTATGTTATCTTTGATTCCTCGAACTGATAACCCGGCTGATCCGGTGTGGGCCGGGCCCCGCGCGCAAACGCAGAAAGGGTCCGGGGATTATCACACCCAGGCTTACGCCGTCGCCGAATTCTTCAACGGGGATGAGACGGCCTTCCGCAATTCATTCAATGTGAGTACTAGTGCACGGCCGCGGCCTCCTCGATTTCACTCTATGATTTAAAATCGAGCGACGCGACCTTTGATTAATGTATTGGGCGCCCCTTCCAATATTTAATGTATAGCGAGTTTGCTTAGAAGCGAGCTAGCCTTCGTTGTACGGCATTGCGTGTGGTACCTGTTGCCGGCGCCGCCCGTGCACTAGTACTACGGTAATCGCCGCGATAGTTCTCTCGATATCGATCTCCGACCGCGCTGCACCGTGGGCGGATCGGGATCGACCGTTTGGCAGGGCCGGTTCGTTCCGCCGGGCCAGAAGCGGCCGCCGTGGGAGGCCGGCCTGGGCACCGCGTGCCACCTTTTCCGCGCGGCGCGCCTCCTCCTCGTCGACGTCGAAGCCTCGCGGAAGCACGTCTGCCGGCTCGCGAAGCCCTCCCTCGACCACCTGGACCTCATGTGCGCCCCCTAACGATAATTCAATGAGATACAGCGACCGCTTATAGGATAATGAGTTGTAGTGCCCGCTTATAAGATAATGAGATAGTTAGATAATCTATATATATATATAGCTTCAAAAAATAGCTTAAGCGAGTTAATTATATAATGGACCTCATGAGGGCCGCCCTCGGCCTTCTGGACCTCCTGTGCGCCCGGCCCCCTCCACCTCCGGTCCATATTAATATTAAGCTCCAACTTTAGCGCTAGCGCCAGCTGTCGCGTCGTATTTATGTATATATATCGACCGCGCCGAGGCTTTAGTGAGAAAATGCAGCCGCGTCGCCAGCCCGATCCAAGCCTCCCGCGCCGCGCCTCACTTGGTCGCTGCATGCGCAGGTACCACCTGGCGGTTAGGCACGAGCCGGCGCTCTGCGTGGTCGACGGGGTTACCGCGATGCGCCTGGAGCAGATGCTGGACCCCAAGTACATCCAGTACGCAGAGAAGCACATCGTGCCGCGCCTCCAGACCCGCTACCCCGGCGGCCTGGCCGAGCTCAAGGCCGTGTACGAGAGGAACCGCGAGAAGGTTGTAGAGTGCGCGTACCCCACGCGTCGCCGCTGCCTGTTTGGACGGCTGCCATGCATATATATGGGAGCTTTAGATCTCAAGCGAAGCGTCGGACCGACGGCCGCCGTGGATGCGAATTCATTCATTCATTAATATTCTTTCCGCTCTCGCGCGCAGGGCGGTGGCGAAGAACGAGGGGCGCAGGCAGGTGCTCTTGCCCGAGCAATTTGATGACCACACCGCGCACAAGCGAGGAATTTAGATCCCTTGCGGGTTTAGCGGATGCGCTAGGCGTGCTCCCGTTCTAGAAGCGGCGGCGGCGTATAGCTCAATTATAGAAGGTACCTTAGGTGTGACGGGATTCAATTTGATGACCAGCCCTATGGCCAGGCCTTGTACCTGCTATCAATTTAAGATTCTCACGATGAAAGTCCTTAATGACAGGGCACGCGTAATTATAAGCCACCGTACACGTGGCACCTTAAGCTTGCGCTATCTCTCGGCAGGTGTTCCTGGCCGAGCGGGCGCGCCAGAAGAACATCGGCGCGGGGGGCGCCGCCGGGCCCGTGCCCCTGCAGGGCGGGCCGGCGCCGGGGGCCCCGGGGCCCGACCTCCTCCCGTGGTCGAACGCGTACGAGTGCGCCGCGCCCTCCGGTTCTTTCATTCTTCTGGACCTGATCGGTAATATTATTATCATTCTCAGGGAAATGCACTCGTGGATCTCGAGCTCGTCGTCGAGCTCGAGCGACGAGGGCGGCGCGGGCCGCGGCGCAGGGCTCGCCCCCCGGAGCTCCGCCCCGCCCTGGCCGTCTCCCCCGGGCGCCCCCAGGGCCCCCGAACCGTTCGGGGGGGCGCCGATCGCGAGCTACAGCTCGAGCGCGAGCGCCGTGCCCGGAGCGTTCCCCGGAGCAGTCTTCGCAGCCGGGTGCGCGCCGGCTGCAGTCGCGAGCTCGAGCATGGGCGCAATTTCCGGAGGAATTCCCGGAATGGCTTCCGGAGCGGTCCCAGCGGTCTACGCCGCGACCGGAGCGGTCTCCGGAGCGGTCCCGTTGGCCAACCTGAACGCCGCGACCGGCCCCGGCCACAGGCATCACGCGCAGCAGCAGTGCGCCCGCCCCTCACGCACGCGCGCCCGCCCGCCCCCAAGCTCGCCCGCCTCACAGCAAAGCGCAGCTCGAATCGCGCGGGCACGGCCGGAGTCGCTGCGGGGCCGGGGGCCGCGGCCGTGCGGGCCCTGCCGCCCCCGCCCCCGCCCGTGGTGAGCGGGCCGTCGGTGTGGGAGCGGTACCAGGAGGTGACGGCCAAGGTCGCCGAGCAGCGCCTCGCCCTCACCACCGCAATGTCAGCGCCGCCCTTCCTCGCGCAGGATCCATGTCAAGTTTTAATTCAACTCGCGCAGGATCCAGGCGGGGAAGGTCGACCTGGGCTTGGTGAAGCACCTGATCCGCGAATTCGTCCTCACCACCTACGTGAGCCGAGCTTTTAATATCGACGCATACGCCGCACAGCAACCTAGCCTCCGGTCCGATGCGGGGCGCAGGGGGCCGAGTTCTGGGACGAGTCCTCGGGGGGTCTCAAGCCGTGGAACGCCGTTGCTTCGATCCCGTACCCCGGCCGCGGGCCCGGACCCGGCTTCTGAACGCTCGCGGGCGAGCGAGCCGGGTGCGACCACCCGCCTTCGCCGCATCGCCGAGCCTCGGAGTGGGCTCCCCGGCGCCGGCGCTCGCCGCGATCTCGAGTGGCCGCACCTGAATTTCGAGGGCAGCATTTCGGCAGGGCCGGCACGCGTACTTCCCGAACCCAGATCCCTACCCCTCCACCCCCAACCATGTACCCCCCTGTCCCGCCCCCCCCCGCCCCGACACGTCCTTCCCCCCCTCCCCTTCCCCCCCCCTTCCCCCCCCCTGCCGGCCCCCCCTCCCCGCCCTCCCACCTCCCCCCCCTTCCCCCCCCCCCCCCCCCTCCCCACCCACCCTCCCCACCCACCTCCATCGATCCGCAACTCCCCGACTCCCCACCCCTCCCCCCCTCCCGGGTTCATCCGCAGCCTCAAGGCCTGCTTAAGAGGGGCTGGCGCGGGGCGGGCGGGTGGAGGCGCCGCCTGGCCCGTGCGCCCGCCGGGGCGGCGCCCCGAGCTTGAGGCCGGCGCGGCGCCCCGATCGAGGCCGGGACCGCCGGGCCCAGCACCTGCCAGGCGGCATCCCGGGCCCGCCCGCCCGCCTCCGATCCGCCGCCGCTGCAGCTGCGGCTTACCCAGCCTCGGCCTTCCCCCCCCCCTCCCCTGGCGCCGCGGCGATGCCCCTACGTGCACGGCTAGCTATAGGCCTTCCCCTCGGGCTCGGGCTTAGCTTATTGGCTGCAGCTTTCTGGGCGGATATTGATGCATACGTCCGATGGAACAGATTAAGATTTACTAGGGCTAGCCATAGACCTGCGGGCCGGGACTTGACTCAGCTGCTGCAGGCTAGGGCCGGCCGGCGCCGCGGGCGCCGGCGCGCGCCCAGATCTAGACCTGGAGCGGCGCGCCTGCGTGCGCGCGCGCAGATCTATATATAGCTAGATCTAGATTTAGACCTAGGCTGCAGGGCTGGCCGAGCGCGCGGCGCCGGCGCGCCGCTGCGGCCGCGGCCGGATGCATGCGCAGGCCTAGCTATAGGCGCGGGCTCGCGTGGCCGAGCGGAGGCGGCCCGGCCGCTCGCGTGGCCGAGCGGTGGCGCGGCGCAGGGCGCCGCAACGAATTCGAAGCATGCGCATGCGCAGCGGCCTCAAACCAGACGCCCGCCTGGGGTACGACAATTCGGGTTCGCTAGCACCAGCGGCAGTTAGGGGCCGTCGACACCGACTAGCGATGACAGAGAACTGCAGCGGCAGCTGAGCGCCTCGCCCCCGTATCCATGGCCGCCGCAGTGACCGTCAGTTACCGCTTTGGGGTAACTGAGGCGCTGCGGCTCCGGATTCTCGCCGCCCGCGCCGAGGCTGAGGAGAGCTCGAACCAGAGTCCAGCTGCGGTCACGGCCCTCGACCGGCTCGTGTCCGGCGCGAGCAAGTTTCCGGGCGCGGCCGCGGCCGCTGCGCCGGCTGCAGCTGCAGCTGGCCATGCATATGCATATGGCGCCGTGGCGACTTCCGGCATTCGCAGCTTCCTAGCGCGAGAGATCCTGCAGAAGGCGGGAGCTCCGGGGTCGGTGCCGGCGGAGGATCTTGCGATCCTCCAGCTGCGGGCGCCCGGCGTCTTCAAACAGCTCGCCACGGACGAGGCGCGCTCGCCCGAGCTCCCTCACGCGCAGCCTCGCGAGTCCGCTCACGCCGGCGCGCGCGGCGTCGTGCGCAGGCGGTGAAGGGCGCGCTGGAGGAGCACCTGCGGCTGGAGAGCCGCGGGCACGCGCTCGTCTGCGACGCACTGTTCTTCCTGGCGCTGGAGCGCGGGGAGAGGGTCCCCAGGCGCGAGCGGCTGGAGGCCGACCCACGCTTCGCGCCCATCATCGGCTTGATGCGCGAGGAGCTGCAGGACGAGCAGACGGCGCAGGCGGCAGCTGCTTCCGTCGTCGCCCCGGACGCGGAGCGGCCGGCAGCGGCAGCGGCATCGTCGTCAGCAGCAGCATCAGCATCAGCAGCAGTATCAGCCCCCAAGCCTTCGAAGCGTCGACGTTGCGATGGGGAGCGGAAGACTCCCCGCGAGAAGCCTAAGGTGCGCGTCACACGGCGTGCTGCTGCAGCCTGCGCGCGGCCCCTATAAATCTTGTTCTTCGACTCTCCTGATACACCCGCCCCGCATGGGCTCCCGGCCCGGTGCCCGTGCCCACGCGCAAACGCAGAAAGGTGTCTCGCGCGACTACGTCGATTCTTACGGCACTGCCTTATTCTTCGACGGGGATGAGGCGGCGTACCTCAGATCATATGAAGTGAGTGCAATATTAATTATCTCTATTGTTGGTGAATAATGGCACTAGTACTTGTGCATTCTAATTAAGTGATTTCTAGTCTGTAACCGAAAGATTTCTAATTAATTAAGTGACACGTGCATGAGCAAGGTGCATGCTAAGAGTATCTCCTTTAATATGAATTAATTCAACGTGCGAAGTCCATCGCAATCTTCATTTACAAATGCATTGTGCATCCAGAGCTATAACCAGCGCTCGTGCTCTTGCAACTTGTCAGGAGGTTTTCTCTGATTTATCGGATCGGGGACAGGGCGTAGTGAGCACACGCATCCCTCGGACCCTTTTTGCCGCAGCGCGCCCGCTGCTCGAGGAAGTCAAGTCACAGAGTCTTACTAGTTTCGGAAAAGCCACGCTCGAGATGATGGATCTGATGTGAGCCCCGCGGTCGTCCCTCGAATCCTTTAAATTTCGAAGCAACTTGGCAATCCATTTGATCATGATGGCCTTCCACTGCGCATGCTTTGAAGTAAATTCCTCGCAGATACAACCTTGCTACAGACCGGGAATCGACCCTGAGCTCGATGGACGAGGCGACTGCAACGCGCCTCGCAGTGTACATGATGTACACAGACAAGCACATCATCCCACGCCTCCAGTCGCGCTACCCCGCGCCCGGCGGCCCCGCCGAGCTCAAGGCCGTCTACGAAAAGAACCGCGAGAAGGTTGCAGCGTACGTCCCGGCCGGCGATCAGTTATAGAATTCTTTTTCAAATCTGAAGCATCGGGCTGATATGATGTCATTCTTTCCGTGCAGCGTGGTGGAAAGAAACGCTGCGCGCCAGCAGGAGCTGGCTGCCAAGCGAGCTCTCAAGAGTGCGGCGAAGGAAAGGGGCGCGCAGGCTTCAAACGAGTGCGCCCAAAGACCCCGCTCTTTATGATCAATTGCAATTGCAAGCCTCGCTCCTCTGACTGGTTCTTCTGCGCGATCTCAAGGGATACAGCCGCCGGGAGCTCCTCGTCGAGCTCGAGCTCGAGCGGCTCTTCGGATGCCCCGGCCCCGAAAGCGCCGAAGCTCACCCATCGCAAGCAAGTCGAATCTCAGGGACGGGGTATCGATTTATTCTTCAACGGGGATGAGGCGGCGTTCCGCGCATCGTACGAGGTGAGTGCGATTTATATATGTGACGTGATGTGATGTAATATTCGGCCGAGCCTCTATACCTTGACACATGCATGAGCATGTGCTTGCTAAGAGTTTCTCCTAAGAGTATCTAAGAGTGCCTATGATATCACGTGCGAGATCCATCGCATTATTATTCTTTATATATTTATATATTATAATTGTACATGTGTCTTTTGATCATTGCCGAAGTTCCCATACACATCTAGTGCCCATAAACTTTAAGGTTCTCACGTTATATCATATTGTTCTCTCTGATTTTATGGTATCGGGGACAGCGCAAAGTTCCCGGGAATATACCGCGGGTCATCTTTATCACAGTGCGGCCGCTGCTCGAGGAAGTCAGGCCGGTGCACATCGCCCAGTACGGGACATCCTCCCTCGAGATGATGGATCTGCTGTGCGCCCCGCAACCCGCCGCCGCCGTCGTCTCTCGCGATCGATTTCTTTTTGAATCCAATCATCTCGTCGCATCGATGTCGGCCCTTCCTTGCTTTTATCGCAGATACAACCTGGCGACAGACCGCGAATCGACCCTCAGCTCTATGGACAAGGAAACCGAGAAGCGTCTCTCATCGTACATTAAGTATGCGGAAGACTTCGTCGTCCCGCGCCTCCGGACCTTCCACCCCGGGGGCCTGGCCGAGCTCAAGGCCGTCTACGAGAGGAACCGCGAGAAGATCGCAGCGTGCGTTCACTCGCCACCCCAGTCCGATCGGACGATACGAAATCGAATCATCGGGCTGGTTCTGAATTTGATTTGTTCGTTCCGTGCAGCGCGGTGGGGAAGAACGAGGCGCGGAGGCAGGAGCTGGCCGCCAGGCGAGCCCAGAAGAACAGCGCCAGCACGAGCGCGGCGACGGGCGCGGAGGCAGCCGCGCCCGATCCGAACGAGTGCGCCCGCGGACCTCGCTCTTCAGGCCTCGCTTCGAATTTATCACCTCTGATCCGATCTCTGCTTGCGTTGCCTCTAGGGAGACGGCTGCGGAGAATTCGTCGTCGGGCTCGGACAACGAGGGCGGCCGCGGGACGGATACGGGGGCGGGCTCGGGTGGCGCCGACGACGTCCAAGGTCCGAATCGCTTTTTTTGGCAATCGCGAACTTGGATCCGTTATAATTACCGTCGGGCCGACGCCGCGTCAAGCTCGCGATCAACCGCGAGCCCTGTCGCAGGCGTAGGCCCCGCGGCCGGATCGGCGCCTTCGAATTTGGCGAGGCCGGACGGCCCCCTCAAAAAGGCGCGCTCAATCGTGCATCCTCCGCCCTTCCGGGTATAGGAATCCGCCCTAGTGCTCTTGGACTCGTCGATTGCGAGCTTAAGACCACGTTGCACATAGCCCTGCCATGACGGGCCCTGCACGGCATATATATGGGCACGCCTTGACGGGCACGCCGTGACGGGCCCAGCGCGCAGCCACCAAAGCACGATCAGATCTACCTTTATGGCACCGCTTTGTTCTTCAACGGGGATGAGGCGGCGTTCCGCGCATCGTACGAGGTGAGTGCGGTGCATGTGATATGATGTGATGCGATATTCGGCCGAGCCTTTCAATTTATACCTTCACATATATGTATTCATGATCATTTGAAGTGTGATCTTCATCACCTAAAGCTTCTAGCTAGCCTCCACACAACGATTTTGATTCTTGATGACGGGACACGAGGCGCACGAGTATTGATCTAGATCTAGATCTAGATCTAGATGATGCATATAGCGCTTGCTTACAATGATTGATCTAGATCTAGATCATGCATAATGAGACACGGATAGGCTCTAGATCTAGTTCATGCATGTGGCGCTTGCCTACAATGCAATGGCCGCCTCTGTCGCATTCATTGCAGCGCCCACGCATTCGGTTCGAAATAATGTGCACTCTAACATTTAATTTTCATCGAATTGGAGATAATCGTCGACGTCGCCAATCTGTCGTGAGATCATCGCTGATTGTTCGAATCGGGAACAGGGGGTAGTGACCGTGCAAATTCCCCGCACCGTGTTCCGTGCTGTGCGCCCGTTGGTCGAGGAACTCAAGACAAAGCATTTGTCCCATTACGGAAAATCCATCATCGAGAAGACGGATCTGATGTGCGCGCGCCCCGGCCCGGCACCAGCTACTGGCCGTCGACGTCTCAAGATCTAAATCTCGCATTCTTTTCGAAGCGAACTAAATCATCCCGCCGTCGGCCCTCCCTTTACCACGCTTCCTCCGCTTGCAGATACAACCTCGCGACAGACCCCGATCTGGCCGTCAGCCTGCTGAGCAAACCGACTTCTTCAGCGATCGAGTCGCTGTACATTATGTACGTGAACCAGTTCGTCGTCCCGCGCCTCCGGACCTACCACCCCGGCGGCCTGGCCGATCTCAAGGCCTTGTACGAGAGGAACCGCGAGAAGATCGCAGAGTGCGTGCACTCCTCGCCCCAGCCCCATCGGACGCCTGCACCGCAAACGTTTCTGAGGAATTTCGCTGATCACGAATGTTCTCCTTGTGCAGTGCGGTGGAGAAGAACGCGGCGCGAAGGCAGGCGCAGGCAGCCGCACGATCTCAAGCCCGGCAGAGCGTCCTCAGCATGCGCACGAGCGTCGCGGCGGCCGCGGAGGGCGGCGCGCGGGCTTCGAACGGGTGCGCCCGCGGACCGCGATCTCCAAGCCTTTCGCTTCGTCGCCTCAGATCTGATCTGATCTGAACTTGTTTAGGGAGGCGGGGACCTCGCTACCGCCTCAGAGGGGCGAGGCGCCGGCAGCAGCTGCCGGGGCCGGGGCCGCGGCCAGTCCCCCGGATTCGGCACGCCAGCCGCTCGGACCGGCCGGGCCCGCTTCGAGCTCGGGCCCGAGCGCGGCCCCCGCACCCGGAGCGGCCCCGGCGGTCAGCGGCGCAGCCTCGACCGGCGCCAGTTGCGGGCAGCAGCGGTGCGCCCGCTTCTCCCGCGTGGGCGGCTCTCCGCTCGCCTCACATCGAAGCGCAGCTCGGGATCAGAGCGCACATGTACGGTCCCCGCCCGTGCGGCCGCGGGGGAAGTGCTGGCAGAGCGGGTGCGCACTTACAGCTTAAGCTTACAGCTTACACTCTCCGCACTAGAACTTCGGAACTACCTCTCTGATTTCTCGAACTATATAAAACCCCGACTGACCCGTGGCCGGTGTGGGCCGGGCCCCGCGCGCAAACGCAGAAAGGGAAATCGACCTATTACATCGAGTGCTACGCCGTCGCTGAATTCTTCAACGGGGATCAGGCGGCGTACCGCAGATCATTCACTGTGAGTCCACGGCCGCGACCTCCTTAATTACCGTCTATCATTTAAAAATCGAGAGACGCGACGTTTGTTTAATGTATCAATATTAGGCGCGGGCTGCGTCTTTATATGGCATAACTCGCGGTACCTTTAATTTGCTCGATAATTTGGTTTAATACCTCGCGATCGCCGCCGGCCCCCGGCCCGTGTACTCGCGATCGATGTCGCCTCGATGTTCTCGCTTCGATGAACTTAACTCGCTGTTAATTACGGGTCAGACGCGGTCGGGCGGGGCGGTGGCGGGCCTGGACGTCGGCTGCCACCTGTTCCGCGCGGCGCGCCTCCTCCTCGTCGACGTCGAAGCCTCGAGCTCGCGGTCGAGGCGCGTGTGCACGTGGCGGTTCATGAGAACCTCCCTCGACCTCCTGGACCTCCTGTGCGCCCCCTTATATATAAGATAATCGATGTAGTGCCCGCTTATAAGATAATGACATAGTGATATAATATAGCTTCGAAGCTTAAGCGAGTCAATGGACCTCATGAAGGCCGCCCTCGACCACCTGGACCTCCTGTGCGCCCCCTTAAGCTTATGATAATCTAATGAGATGTATATAGCGACCGCTTGCAAGGTAATGAGATGTAGTGCCCGCTTATAAGATAATTACATATATATATAGAGTGTGTTGCCACTGTAGTTTAGCTTGCATTCAGGCCTTCGAGCCACTCTGTAGTATAGTGCTAGTGCGCGGGCTGAGGCTGTAGCACTTCTCAATAGCTCATAGACTTGCCGGTACCTCCGCAGTACCTAGGACTCCTCCGGCGTTGCCGGTTCGTAGACAGATTCTGTACCCCCCCCCTACGTTGTTCGATACCCCCTCAGTCCTGTAAGAAGCCCAGCTGCGACCCGTTCGTGCTACGCCTGCGCGCCTGCTGCCTAGGCATGGGGCTGGGATCACATTGGGACACTAACTAAGCCTATTTGACCCTCGCCGGGACGATCGCTGGCCTGACGGCGGTTCGACAACGACCCGCCGCCACCTGGCGTGAACCCGCGGGAGGAGAGTGCGTCATCCTCGACGGACGTGCTAGACTACACGACCGCGTGCCCGCTGGACGCGCCGACCGGCCGGAGCACGACCTAACTGACGGAGCTGACTTCCTTGTCCTTCGCCAAACTTGTCGCGCGGCGTGCCTTGCTCTACGCAGGACACGTGCGGGAACGAACACTCGCTGCAGGCAGTGACCCGTGTCTTGCGGCTCGCTGCCCCAGTGCAGGAGAGAGTGAGGCGAAATCACTCGACCTTTACGTGTAGCGACCCGTGACTTGCGGCTCGTTACGCCTAAAGGGCAACGTGTATCGGTGCGCGATCTGCACTGCACGTTGCTGTCGCTGTCGTGTCGTACTCTCGTCGCGATCGTCGTGCTCGTGCACGCGCGCTGAGAGCTCCGCAGCTGTTGACAACACTGTCAGCAGCTCGGCCAACGACACGCAGTGACTGCTCGACTGCCCTCGCCCTCGTAGTCGGCCACACGGCGGCCGCGATCGCGACGCAGTACGTTACGGACACACCGGCATACGCCGCGTACGTGACACGCAGGACGTAAACGAGCAACCTGTACGGATCGCACCCGCTCACGTAGCGGCTGAAATCTGTACGTCGATCTTCAGAGCACCCCGCTCAGAAGGTCACCGTCAACCCCGTCGTCAACTTGTACGGATCGCACCCGCTCACGTAGCGGCTGAAATCTGTACGTCGATCTTCAGAGCACCCCGCTCAGAAGATCACCGTCAACCCCGTCGTCAACTTGTACGGATCGCACCCGCTCACGTAGCGGCTGAAATCTGTACGTCGATCTTCCGAGCACCCCGCTCAGAAGGCCACCGTCAACCCCCTCGTCAACTTGTACGGATCGCACCCGCTCACGTAGCGGCTGAGATCTGTGCGTCGTCGATCTTCAGAGCACCTCAGCTCAGAAGATCATCAACCCCGTCATCTATTTTTACAGATCACACCCGCTCACGTAGCGGCTGAGATCTGTGCGTCGTCGATCTTCAGAGCACCTCAGCTCAGAAGATCATCCACCCGTCATCTATTTTTACAGATCACACCCGCTCACGTAGCGGCTGAGATCTGTGCGTCGTCGATCTTCAGAGCACCCGCTCAGAAGATCATCCTCGACTTCGTCGCCGGTCTACGGAGCACCTCAGCTCTCAGGACCATCACCACCGTACATCTTACTTCAGATCACACCCGCTCACGCAGCGGCTGCGCTCCGTTCACCGACGGTCTTCGAAATCACTCAGAGACCATCAACGTCAACATGAACCGCGACGAGCATGGCGGCTCCCGCATCCGGAACCCGGTGCCGACGCACGCGTACGGCGACTCGGCTGAGATTGCGGCGACCAACCGTGCGGAGTCCTCGCAGCTACGCGGCGGAGTCGACGCAGAGCCCCCGACGCGCGTGAAGATTGCGGAGGGCTCATCGCCACCAGCCCCGGCCAGCCCTCAAACCTGAGGGCGTCATTACTCATATCAACGACGGCCGCGCCATTGCTGCATCGGACCCCAAGAAGTACTCGACCGAGAACGACGGCTCTCAGAAGAGCCTCGCCCTCCTCCTTGTTCTACTGCAAGCCCTGTCGGCAGGCCTCAGGTCCATCGTATCGACCCTTGTGCAAGGCACCGCTGTCAAGGTCAACGCCAAGGAGGCGGCCGACGAGAGATGCCAGGAGCTCGGCAAGCGCATCTTGGCCATGAGCAAGACGGAGAGGCAGAGCTTCAACGGGCAGCGGTTACTGGAACGCCTTAAGAAGGCCAACGCCGAACTTGAGAGCGCTGAAGCCGCGCTCGATCAACCCGGCACGATCAAGGGCCTCCCCTCATACATGCGATTCCTCATCAGCAAGATTAGCCCCGAGGAGAGTGAGGCCTTGGACACGCGCCTCAAGTCACCTTACGACGGCAGTCCTTTACCCGACGCGCTGAAGGCCGTACACGACTTACTCCCATCCTCGACCCTCCTCCCAGACGGACAGAAGATGAAGCCCATCGACATTGTGAAGACGCTGGAGAGCCAGATCAACCGACGCGCTGGGCACAGTGGGGATCTTACACCAACATGAACACCCAGGAGGGTCACAACCGGTACCGTAACTTCCTGAACGCCCGCGACAAGATACCTGAATTGAAGCGGATCGCCCTCGAACACGAACCGAGGACGACGCTTCAGCAGACTTCAGGGAAATGAAGCTTGCTTCTTTCATGACCGACGCCTTCGCCGCTATACCACCTGGCCTCTTCGTCGAGGTCCGCTCGGCATCGACTGGGGAGGCTAAGTCTTCCAAGAAGATCTCTCGAGTCGAGCGGGAACAGCGCCGGGAACAACGACGGGAGCAACGTGCACGACGGCAATCGCAGAGCTCAGACGACTCTGACGGCTCTGACTCCAGCTCGGGACATTCGAAGCGTAGGAAGAGTTCAAGCCGGGCACCCCTCGGGGCGTCCGCGGTTTACACTCATCCAAGCTCCGGACAACCGAACCCGAACTCGGCATACACGGCAGCTATACCTGCACCGGCCAACGACAAGAAGCAGACGGGGAAACCCAATTACAATTACCCGCGCGTTGAGAAGATTACTGCAATTAAACAACGGGAAGGTTACCACCGAGCAGAGAAGCCTAAACACCGCGGTACCAACCACGACTTCTACTGCTGGCGGTGCCCTGACAATTTACCGCCGGCCGAACGCCACCATTACGCTGACGATTACCTGGAATGCCCACGGCATGACTACCGGTATAAGCTACTGGAGATGATCCAGAGCGGCGACAACAACCCAATTGTACGAATGGCGGCAGAAACCTGCAAGATTCCCACTGGCTCAAACGGACAGACGGCGCCGACGCAGCCCACGCAAAATGCAGCGGCTAACCCGACGTCGAACCTCCAATGCTTTAACTGTCAAGGTTACGGACATCGCCAATCGGAATGCACTCAACCCAAGAAGTGCCGACTTTGTAACTCAACTGAACACCTCCAAGCAAACTGCCCCCGGAACGGCAACCGTGACGGCGGTGGCGGCGCAGGAGGCGGTAATAAGGACACCTACCCCTGGGTCGCGGTGACCGTGGTGGCCGCGGTGGACGAGGTGGCGGACGAGGCGGCGGACGAGGCGGCGGTCGCGGCGGTGGTGGAGGACCTTCATCGCGCCCCCCCTCGGCATCACTGCCAATGACAATCCTACAACGACGACGGACGCACCAAAGACCCCGGCCACGACGCCGGCGCCTACGTGCCCGTCTGACACCACTACGCCCCTCACAACAGGTGTACCACAGACCCCGGCCACGACGCCGGCGCCCGTGGGCCCACCTGGAACTACGGCTTCATTACACACGCCGACAGTGCCAACCACTGCAACGCAGGCCCCGGCCACGATGCCGGCGCCGACGAACCCAGTGGAGACACCAGTCTTGCAAACTGTGCCGGTACACGTCGCACAGCCAGTTCCAATGGGAGAAGTGCCAGCCCCGACCACGACGTCGGCGCCAGCACCTACCTCCACGCCTACGGAACAGCAAATCGCAGAACTGGTGCAAGAAGCTAGAACGCGGGCTACTAAACCACACTTCCAGCCCAGACCTGTTAACGTAACACAAGCTCTATACGACTTGCAGCGAGAAGAAGTACGAGTGTCGGCAGTGACATCGACCGTCCTCGACAAGGTCAACAGAGCACTGGCTAAAATGGCCAACCTTGGAGCGCGAGCTGCCACCCAACCCGCCCCAAGAGCAACAAGTATACAACCAAATTTGGCTTCATTCGGGAACGTATCTCTGCAATTACACAAGCCGCGGCAATCCCAGTACGGCGGATCGAAGTCGACAAGAACGCGACAAAGACCTGCTGGAACACGGACACGTGCGCTGAACACCTCCAAGGGCCTCTGGTAAAGACGCTGCAGGACGTTACGGCGCGGGCCGCCAACCTCGGTCTCGAGATCGCGGCAACGAAGGCGGCACTTACCAGCAAAGGGGGCAAGACCACAAACGTCTCGACGGCAAAGGCTCATGACGGCCAGCCACCCGTTGCCTCGACGGCGCAGAAGCCGGTAGTGGAGCACGCAACACCGGTCATCTCGCCTACGGTGAACCCGATCGTGGAGCCGGCCGAATGTATCGCTGAGTACGTAGGGCCGCTCACGACGTACCTACGAGAAGTACTGGGCTACATGCACAGACGACGCCTCGCAAACCCCGTCTACTTTCGCGAAGTGCCCGGAAGTGCATGGTTCACACATGGCTTCCCTGGCTGCGACTTCCGACAGGCGTTCATCGACGCTGTCCTCTATTGCCCCCAACTGAAGCACATTACCATACTCTTCGGACACAAGGGTGCGGGACTGTGTGCGACAGCAGCGGGTGCAAGAGAGCAGGCACTGCAGAACGGCAGTACCGACGTCGATGACGTAACGATGCTTCATCGGTACCCTATCCCTCACGAACATGTACGGCCCATCTTTCACCACGCTCTTGACTACAACGTCAACAAATTAGCTGCACCTCAACGCCAACACCACCGTTAGCGGAAACGGCTGGGGAGAGCGACCTTTCCACATTCCCAGACGTGGTTCAGTACGAGCCTCACGGTGACGTTGGCGGCGAGACAACTTTCATTCACGAGTGCTGTGACCGGTGCAAGCCGATAACAATCCAGCAGTCGGCAGCCGGAGCACTGGAACCGCGCGAGATTCACGGTCAGAGTCGGCAGCCTTCGAACGGACCGGCGGACCGTGCACTCCACTTGCATCTCACGACGCTTGTGGATTCACTTCGCAGCTTGGGCCAGGCCCACCCAGCCAACGCAGCCGCGGGCCGACCTCAGTACATCACACTACTTAAACGCACGGCAGTGCAAGCATTCTGGAACGGCAACCCAGTTGCGGGAACTGACATGGATCGACCTTGCGTACCGGACGCTCGACCCCTCAGTGGTGACCGTGATCACGAACACTGGGATACGTTAGCTGAACATCCAGTCCAGCAACCCCCAGACTTGACAGATCGACTTAATTTGACGACAGCTATCCGGGCTACAATCCTCAGGCGCACAACCTCCGCTGACCTCATACTGCTCAATGAGTGGGCGAAGCGGACGGCCAATGCAATCAACACTGGTGCATGGCAGCAGGCCGTGAATTGGACACGGCGGGACCGACCATCCGACAACTACAACTTGGAACGAACACTTGCCCGGCCACGGCCGGCGCAGTACCAGTTCCTACGACACGAGATATTACACCCGCCCGGCCACGGCCGGCGCGATCACCGTCCCTACTGCGCGAGACTCAGTACCTGCCCCGACCACGGCCGGCGCAGTACATGTCCCGCCTCCACCACACTCGACACCCACACCAGCAATAGCTGACGGGGTAGCCCAGCCTCCTCCGACATCACTTGAAATGCCATTGGACCGCGGTACCCAATGGACTTCAGAACAAGTATCACTGATACGAGGATGGGCCGAATCAGTACATAATCGCACACGGCGAGAAAACGTTGATCTTTGGGAACTCTACAACTGCAGCCCAACGGCGGCACTCACATGGATCGTCACCATGATGCCCCCCACGACGTACCCCACGATAGCTCAAGCAGTTCTTGACGCTTATCTGGAAACGTACCCACGGAACTCGCTCGTGCCAGAGCCGACGAACTCCTCTGTCAAATGGATGCTCGCAACTCGGAACCGGAGTCGCAACGCGAAACCTTCCATGAGCTACATGCGAAGCCAAGCTAAATGCCTGACCACGGACGCTGTCAGCATCCTGCGGCAGCGATTCCGGGCCGGAAGCAATGGTGACTATAACATGTTTGGAGGCGATAGCTTCTTTACCAAACAGACGGTGAACAGCGTCTTTGTGAGCCCTGGCGCCCAGCAAATCTACATCCGCTGCGAGGCGGTTGGCTTTCCCGGACCATGCCCGGCAACGCCAGTCGCCCGAACGGCGCCATCACAAGGGCACGCAGCCACATGTCACCACCACTGCCAACAGCTGAACATGTTATTTTACCGACGGCACCTTTACAACCCCGACGGACAGTTCACCAGCACTCGCGTCGAGATGACTATGAACTGTGGGACGTGTGGCAAGTACCCACTCGTGTCTTATTGCAACTACCCAGACGCCGAGGTGACAGGCTTGTACCCCATCCGACGCCTGTGGGCCCGGACGGCCCCTTGGACCGGAGAGTAACAACTCGAGCCGAGGAGACGTTCAATGCAATCATCATGGAAGCGCTCGCTTGGTGGCCCGAGAGCCAGCTCGCCTGCAAGCATGGCTATGCCAATGTTTACGACCGCTTCATCAACCTTAACATGGAGCCGTTCGACGTACGTGCGTACAGAGTCCACGCCAACACAGAATGGTCCAGCACGCGACCCAACCAGCGGTTCAACTACGGGACCCTACGCACGGCAACTCGAACTCCAACCAGGACCGGGGACACGCGCAGCGCACCCCGACACCGGCTCACGGCCCATTGGTCAGCCTCACGACGCAACCACAGCAGCACTGGCCTGAGGAAGCTCGCAATCCCCGCGGCTGTTGAAGCCAACGACGATCATCTCGTACCAGTCTCACGAGGCCGGAGTGGTAGACAGCCGTGGCTGCACCATTCCTTACTTCGGCATCGGCGAGCACGGATCCGCCTACGAGTATTTCAATCCAATCCGAGTCACAGCCATCTTGCGCCGAATTTACGACCCGGACGAGCAGCGGAAGTATAAGGAAGCCATGAAGATCATCCCTGAGTCATATGACTTCATTGCAGCCCAGCTGGAGACCAGTACAACCTGGCCCCCTCATGGACATACCCGACTGACGACGACAAGCGTAACTTTATCGATCTTATGTACGAGCGGGAACGACGCCCGAGCCGAGCGCCTCAACGACCAGCTGGAACCAAACCCGAACGGCGCCTGGATGCGTGGATCTGACGGCGAGCGTGAACACGGCGTACGACGCCGATTACGCCTTGGGTGAGGGCAAAGGTCCTTACATGGCGGCGGCGCTTACTGGTTACGCTCGAGCACGGGGACGCGAAGCGAACAGGACCGCCTCGAGCGCTACGCGGAAATACAAGCCACGACAAGTCCGGGTACAGACCATCGCGAACAAGATGGAAGATACACCACCGACGTCGTCATCTGAGACCCCGGAACGGACACCTTCACCCCCGTTCAGGGCGACCTCGGCCGACCCCCAAGCCTGGACGATCCCGGGAGTGGTGTCCTCAGCCCCAGCGACAGCGTGGCCCTTGGTTATGGCACTACGAATCCCTCCAGTCTCATTACCGTCGCCCCGGCCACGGCCGGCGCGCCGCAAACTGAGACGAATGCTACCAACGTAACAATCAACCCGAGCCCTGCATCTCCGACCCTTACGACGCCCCTGGAAGCCGCCCCGGCCACGGCTGGCGTGGCTCAACCCGGCGTTATAGCTTCAGAGCAAGCGACTCCGGACATGACCATAACTGTCAGGGAGCAGACTTTGACACTGCCAACTGACAACGAATCGACCACGACCCCGCAACTACCGCCCCGGCCACGGCCGGCGAGGTAGACAGGTCGAACGTTGAGCCCACGGACACGCCCAGCATGACAAACCCCGCCGATCACAGCCCTACGGCAAGGCCGGATGACTTCATCGTTGAGTCCGAAAGCCCTCCAGGACCCGACTGGATTGAATGCCCAGGGGATTGCCGTCCCCGACTGTGGGCTCGCCCACACTCGCGCGCGTGGATATATGCACGTGAATACTGGCGATCCTGGAACGAGGAGGAGCCAACGGCAGAGGAAGATGGCTCGGGACCAATTCACATTTCCCGGACTTACCCTACTGTCACTGAGGATCCCCAGCGTTACATCCAAGTCGGCGCCATTCCCGTCCCGATTCCGGAACCTGAACCGCCACTTCCAGTCCCGCCGGAGACCGGCGCAATCGTGAGAACCACACACTTGGGCGAGGTCACTGCTGCAGTTTCACAGCGCCTCGGAGACTGTGGGGTCATACCAAGCACAATGCCCGGCTACGCAGAGGCAGCGGCTGCGGTCGACAATCCCAACCTGTTTGCAACCTATCGCAAGTACACGCCATGGAATGCAAGTACGGACCCGTCCAAGACCGGCCTCTACCTCACAAACATTTCCACGCTGCCTGACGGACTCACGGAGCTGAACCCGGCTAACCGGCACGTCCTCGACAGACTCGTCACGTACGTCGATGTCGAGGAGCAATCAGCGATTTTGCTCAAACATACCGCCCATCTCCGCGCTGTCGCTTATGCGATCATGAGAATTGCGGGCACAGCCGACACTACGGATAGCTTGGAAGAGACGCTGCGTCACGCATCTGTCCTCGAGCTGCTGGGCCTTGATGCACAACAAGCAATAACCCTGACGACTTCACGGCAAGGAATATTGCCTTGGCTCTTCGACGTCATGATCTCGTACGGCCGAAGCATGCGGGCACAATTCCCTACTTACTTCGAACCGCACGGGGACTACTATGCGCCTTTCCCCACTCTCGCCGACGCGCTGACGGTCCGCATGACGGCACTGGAACGCTTAACCCTCGAGTCGCACCTGCCGCCGCCCTTCGACGACGAATTCGCGCCTTACCCCACGGCGACACCTCCAGCGCTCGATCGAGACATCGCCCTCGAGATGCGGGTGACAGCCCTGGCCAACGCAATTCACATTGCAGCGGCTGGAGCACGCATCTACTTCCACTCGAAGCCTCGGGAGTTGGAACGGCATCACTCATGGCGCAGCCCTTGGCTTCGCTGTTCGGATCCGTTCTCGGCAAAGCCAAATAGGCTGCTGTGGCCGACAAGCCCAGACTTCTACTTCACAATGGGAGTCGAAATGGTGGAGTACATCACGCGCGTGCTCAACCTGCCCTTCGGAGGCCACTTCGCGAATAGCCCCAACAGCTGGCTGGCTACCGTCGACCGGTACCTTGACCGGACACAGACGCCCCCGGAACAGGGGACCTTGGACGTTCCCCGGAAGCCCTTCGAGCTCCACGGTGTATTACTCGACGAGTACAAACTAGCGGTGATTGAATGTAACGAGCGACGCCTCGACTACTCCGAAGACCCGCTTTCTCCACTCTGGAGAGGTCTTCAGGCGTTCCGGACCGGTGCCGAAAACTCCGGCAACGTGTTCGTGACCCATCTCTCCGCGAGGACAGCCTTAGGGCGTGCCCGCGAGCTCGGCGACGTAGCAGCATTCCGACAGGCCCTGCGGCTCCATCTGGACCGTTACCCGGAGAGAGTACATGAGCGCGTCGGTGCTCGTAGCTACCCGAGCAGCTTCGAGCTCAGCCGCGTGGAACCGGGACCTGACCTGCAACTGTCACTGGTTGAAGGCTACCCTGAGGGCCCGTACACCATCCGTATTCAACATCAGGAGGCGGTACTCCTCTCCAACCCCACGTTGTGGCACGCCACTGTTCTCGACGCATTGTATTGGGCGTTGAAGCGTAAATACAACGGGGACAAATGGACGGATGCGGAGGATTGGCAGGCTCAGTGCCTGGCATACGGAATGACAAACCGCCTTCGACTGATCGACTCCCAGCCGAACACCCTAGTCCGGCTCTCCCTCGTCCGGGCGATCATGTTCGGGGCCGACAAGATTCTCGGAATTTTCCAGTACTGGAACAAGTCGAAGGAGAACCTACTTGCGGATCTTACACCCTGCGTACCGAACGATTACGTGAATCCAAGCACGGCAACCATCGACATTATGCAGGCGTACAACGTCCCATTTCCCCCGATACGTCAGAGGATCACGGAGTACGGCCTCAATTGGGACACCCGCTTCCTCCTGCGTTGGGCAGAACTGACCACGCTCCGAATCCACGATTCCATGTTCTTTACGGCCGACGACGAGACCACACTGCGGAGTCACCCCTCATGTTCTCAGGACGGAAACGACCGCCCCGGCACCGGTGCAGCAACCACGTAGCACAACTTCAGGCTCAACTGCTAAACGCGTGGGCCTGAAAAAGGGCCGCAAGACAGTAATATCGGAAGACGAGGCTGGTGACGATTGGTTTTACGAAACTGTCGACCTCAGCCGGAACGCCCGGGCCATATTCGGTACCCGATATTACTACAAGTTCTTCGGTGCCGACATCATCGAGAACGGCTACGTTACCGACAAGTTCGAACGCGTCGGATGGTGGGGCGACCCCAGGAACGCATCCACCGCAAGCAATCATACTCAAGTGCGGGGACTCGACGACAGCGTCGATACTCAGTGGGCATTTGAGGCGGGGCACTCGGGCCTCCAGCACGGGAGGGGACAACACAACGACTTCCGCTTGTTCACGCTGTCTTACCACAAGGATCTGCCGGCACTCGAACGTCTGGAGGACCCCACTATCCCCGAGGATAGTACGGTGCAACTCTACGACGTGACACGCTCAGACACGCGCAACGAAGTATACACGATCAACAAACAGCCGCTCGCATTCCGAGGCGTCGAATTCTTTCTCAGTACTCTCAGCTCCGCGATGGCCGAGAACATGAGATACACTCCGTGGTCTGCCGTCCTCGTGGCAGAAATGTGCAGTGCCTCGCAACCTCGGTCCTCGTTCACGCGTGACTTGACGGCATTGGAGGAGTACGTGAATACGAAGCCTGAATGGGAACACCCACTGGCAGAGAGCCAAATTCAGTACTTCATGCACGGCGACACGAACATGGACAAGTTCATGCGGAAGCTTCCAGAGTTCAGACCGATCCACGCGCTTAACCAGCTTCGTTGGCGCGGAGCACTACAGGCGCTCGACGGCGTGGTACGCCATCGGGCACGCAATCGTTCCAACCCGTACCTGCACGGGGTGCAGACCGTGACAGATGACGGCAATACCCGCAAGAACCGTTGCGAGATCAAGTTTACCACCTTGACAATCGCTCCCACCAATGAGCACAACCCGTTGAATGAGCTCGGTAACTACCTCACAGCGTTCCGAAGCCCACTCGAGCGGCCTCAGGGACATGAAATGGCTCCCCCGCTTGGCAACGGCGGACCCCATGCTGGCACGTTCCACGAGTTCAACTCCCCGACGATACTGAGCGACACCCTGGAAGTCTTCGCCAACGGCGGCCCGCGAATTTACACAAAGACGCGGACCAGGGACACCCAGGCTGTCGTTCACGTGTTCGATGCCAACAACCGTGACACTTGGCTCCAAATCGCCCGTTCGAACAGGCCACAACGGCCCGCGGACCAGCCTGCATACTTCGACTACAATCGCATACCAATTCTGCTTGAGGAGACGATCCTACCCGGCGGCGTCTGGAAGACCATCGAGAGGCCTACTAGGCCGACGGAGGGCGCATTCATCCACGTTATCCCCTTCAAGCCGGAAGTACATCACTGGGTCCACCACTTCGCACATCACGTAGCAGCTTCAATCCGTTTGTACACGGCGTTCCCGTCGAAACAGATGCCAATCCACGACGGCCTGCTGGAGATTCTCGACGAATACGTGACTTCGAATGCGAGCCTACTACACTTCCGTGTCGACGACGACGGCAACATGACCGTGTCTCAGGAACTGCAAGACTGGTACGCCCGGGATTTTGGCACGGCAACACCACCACCCGGCGCCATGTTTGCAACGGCCTTCATGGCACTACTAGTCACGGCGATTACAACGCAACTCGCGGCAGTTGTCCGCCACGGGGCCCTCGGCAATGCCGGGCGCGCCTCCACAACAGCCAAGGAGACATGGCAACGCTACGAAGATCGCCAGTCGCAGCATGCACACTTTCCCGCTGCCTTCGACCTCCCTGTCAACGTCATCGAGATGTTTGGACACGACGGAACCATGGTCGGCAACAGGGGCATGGACAACCTCGGCATGGGCGTGAGCCAATACACGTTCAACAGGAACGAGTTCGAACGGTCCTGGCGTCATTACGAACAGCACGTGGGTCCGGAGGTACTCCTACAGTACAATGAGATCCACGCGTCCGAGGAAGATTCGATTCCCGAATTGTTTCTCCTTGACTACGGCGCAATACTGTTCTCCGACGACCTCGTGGAGCATCGTACGCGCTGGATAACGCTGGCTTACAACGCTTCCGGCACGTCACGGGACGACCGCATCACCATGACAGCTGAACTGGCACCCCCCTTGCGGTACAGCGGAGGTCTCACAGAAGCCGACGGAGCAAATCCTAGCCGTTTCGGGCCCCACCTCTACATCGGTGACGACGAGGACGGAGCTCCTCCCGGACCATTTGAGGGCGTCGGGTTGTCCATCAACCCGCTGCGCGGCGCTCTACAAGTCGACCCCCGATACCCGCGGACGTACCTGTACGACCAGGCGACGGGGACGATGGAGCAGCCCGACTGGTACGACGGCAGAACGCGGCCGCCGCGAATCCAAGTCTAGCCGGTACGAAGCCGAGGCCGAAGCGCATGAAGGAGACAGACCTCCCGAACGACGGCGAGAAGGAGCACAAATGGGCCCTGTGGATCACACCGCGAACAATTGACGGTGCTCGGGTCGGCGGCAAGACGCCCGTCGTGATTGACAGGGGTGACACGGCTCGGGCACTTCGCCTTTGTCGCTTCGACGTCGCACCCGAGTTCAAGCCCCGTCTGCCCCAAACAGGAGTTCACCGCGTTCGCTTCCGGCGCGTCGCCCGAACACCACCGGTAGCGGGCAGCGACAGCGACACCACAAGCACGACTTCTCGAACTTCGGCACTAGCTCCACGCGGAAGTAAAGGAGCCCTCCCGCCTACCTTCTACTTCCGTGCACACTACCGTGACCTCTCCCAAACGCCTGTGGACACCTCGTACACGGAGTACAGCTGGGAACGCTTCGCGGCACACGGTCAGTCTCACGAGTCCATCCCCGTACTCTGGCCAGACCTCTGGGACGAAGACGGAACGAACTTCAGGACTGAATACGATTTGTATGACTGGAGCGCATTCCGAACACCGCATCAGCTCAATGCTGACGCCCTCGTGTCATTGGCTGAGGATCTGCGAGCACGGCCGCCTGACCTCTCCAACTCGGCGGGAGCCTCCTTGGACGTCGTGCGCACACGCGCCCTGTTCACTCGCATGGCGTTCATCATGAACACTTTGGGGTTCACCGCGTGGGACGCGGTCAAACACGCCTCGCTCGTCTCCATCCATCGGGACCGCGCTCGATTTTACTTCAACTCGATCCTGCAGGGCGACACCCGCCTACCTCACCAGTGGAAGACGCTGGTCAGCTACTTGCGCGAGGGCCTCAGTCGCCACGGCCATCATTACGCGGAATACGACACGCTCGTCGACTTCGATCCCAACCCTGACTCGGATGAGAGCATCGCTTACATCTGGTTTGGCCGGAAGACCAGCGTACACGCCCAATACCTCACAACATCCCCGAGACGAGGACTCGGATTCAGCCGGCAGGACCACAGCACTCGTCCTAGCAGCGGCCCGGTGCCGTCCAACAGCACCCGCCTGATTCCAAACCGACCTCGAACCTTCGCGGCGGTACATGTTTTCAACAGAGCACATGAATCGGTCTCCAAGGTGGAGAAGACTGCCCGCATCCGGGTTGCCCGCCTCCCACCTGACGCCATCTCATCGTCACGACCTTTGACGACGCCAGTGGAACGGAGCTACCAGACAGCACTTCGTGTCCGCACGGCAAGAATGCTCGGTTGGCTGGGTGACATCGTGTCTCCTAACGACATACCTACAGCCGAGGATACGGCAATTGGACGTCGAATCGCTCAGCTGACAAAACCCGACCGGACAATGAAGCAACGGATTGCAGATGGTCGCATCTGCGTGTCGGTGCGACTCGGGTCCTATGCACCAGGACGGAAAGTCGGACCGTCCGTCAAAACTCTGGCGTTGGTGGATACGGGCGCCGCAGCTGACGTGATTGACGGAGACCTCGCTGCGCGCATCGAGGGCCTCCGTTACAGCCGCGCGCCGCCAGTACAACTGACCGGATTTGGCGACGACATGACGGCTTACGCTCGCATCGCCTACATGGCGGTCATGATTGGTCCCGTACGGTCGGTGAGAGAGGTCCTAGTGGTGGACAAGGGCCTCATGGGGTCTACTCAAATGCTCCTTGGATTGGCGACGCTCATTGCCATGAACGCTCACATCTCGCTCGACCCGACTAACTGGGAATGACGATCACGGCACCTGACGCCGACAATGGCGAACGATACCATGTCCCTTTTTGCTTGCGGACCAGACCGACGGGGGCGTTCTGGTCCGCCTCGCCCAAGATGTCACCGTCGGGCCAGGCGAAGCTCTCGTTCGCTGTTACGTCTCGACGGGCCCTCAAGACGCGACTGACGATGCGCCGGAGATGCTCCTCACGCCGCCGCCGCACATTGTTGGAGACGACGACGGAGCCGACGACCCCGGTGAAGGAGATGAACCGCGTCATCTTGTCCCTCACCAAATACATCGACGTCCTCGAGGAGGAGCTTTCCTCGCTCAGGTCTGCAATCCACAACGCCGACCCGTCCGCTTGAAAGCGGGGACCGTCATCGCGGAGGCGGAATTCGGCAAGTGGCCCGAGAGCGAGTTCCGACCCCACGACGACGTCCATCGATACCCGACGGGTACTTACAAGACCTGGTCGAGTGACGAGAAGCGCAAGTTCCCCATCTCTTCCATTGCCGTCCAAATCCTCTCCAATGTGCAACCCGTGATTGTACCTGGGCGATCACAGCCTCGACGTTACGTATCCCGAGTGCACGAACAGTACCCCTCTGTTTTTGCACGGCCACCACAACCCCAGACCGAGGACCAAGGCCTAGACCCCGCTCACAGAGCGGCGCCGACGCCCCCAGTCCTCACTTCCGAAGCTCAAACCCAACTCTCACGCTTCGTGACTGCGTTCGTCACGCGATACACCCGAGAATCACGCGCGATTCTGATGCCATCGGAGATCAACGAGTTGTGCAAGATCTTCGAACCCCACTTTGCCGATACCTATCGGCAAGGCAGGCCCCTCCTCAGCCCTGTATGCATCACGTTTGCCCCGACCACGCCGTCGGCGCAACCGCGTTGCATCACCATCTCCTCCGCTTCACCCGCCGAACCCCACGCAATGGAACCTCCTTCGAGCGCCAACGCCACCCCCCACCACAGACGGAGGAGGAGGTCCGACAACTCGTCGACGATCTCATGCAGCCGTCGAAAGACGACAACGATGTGACGGAGGAGGAGCGTGACCAACTACGTAGCCTCTTCACACGGATGGCGCACTGCTTCGCGCAGCGCATCAACCCCAAAGAGCTACTGAAGTACCGTCACAGCATCCGACTCCTCCCCGGCGTACCTACGAAGCATCTGCCTTTGTACAGCGTGCCCCGGCGCCTCTCTCCCCCTGCTGAGAAGGCGGCCAAAGCCGAAATCGAACGACTGCTGCAAGATGGTCTGATCGAACCCTCCCAAGCTGGATACGGTTCCCCAGTGGTACTGGCGCCCAAGAAGGACGGGACAATGAGATTTTGCGTCGATTACCGCAAGCTGAATTCGCTCACGGAGCGCGACGTCTTTCCTCTCCCGAGAATAGACGATCAACTCGAACGCCTGCAAGGCGCGACGTACTTCTCGACGTGTGACGCCACCTCCGGGTTCTGGCAGCTTGAACTCGACGAAGAATCCAGGCCTCTGACGACGTTTATCGTGCCCTGGGGCATGTACCAATGGCGAGTTACCCCGTTTGGTATTACGAACGGACCAGCGGCGTTCTGTCGAGCAGTGACATCGATCTTGGGCAATCTGCTGTCGACAAGCGTTGTCGCTTACGTTGATGACCTCACGGTCCACTCCCCGACGGCCTCACAACACCTTGTCGACCTTGAGGCTTTCTTCGCCGCGATCGAGCGAGGAAACCTCAAGCTCAAACCGTCCAAATGCCGTTTCATGGTGAAAGAGATCGACCTACTCGGACACCGTGTCAGCCGCAACGGCGTGAAGATGGACAAGACCAAGATGGCCCTCATCGAGAAGACCCAGGAAAAAGATCTCGGAACTGTCGAGTCCATTCGCAGCTTCATCGGCATGACTGGATTCTACAGACGGTTCATTCGCAACTACGCGAAGCGGGAACTGCCCCTACGCGACCTAGTCACGCGAGCAACACGAGCTGACTCGCTGACGGTCACCTGGGACGATGACGCTCGACGGGCGCTGGACGACCTCAAGGCCGCCATCATGGAGGATGTCGCACTACTCTTACCCGACTTTGCCAAACCATTCGTCATCCACACGGACTGGAGCAAGCGCGCCATGGGGGCGGTCCTCATGCAGGCTGACGACTGCGGACGAGAGCGTCCCATCGCTTTCATCAGCAGGACCCTGACTGCGACGGAGCGCAAGTTTCAAAGTCCGACGGAAGGGGAATGCATCGCGGTACTCTGGGCGGTGAAAGTGTGGAGCCATTACTTCGAGTGCGGGCACCCATTTACAGTCCGGACCGATCACTCGGCACTCCAATGGTTGAAGTCACAGGACGTGACGAACAACAAGGCGCTCTGTCGAGCGGCGCTGGGACTTCAGGGCTACAACTACACCATCGAGTACCGCGCGGGGCGCACCAACGTTGTTGCAGACTTCGAGTCGCGTCTGGAACCGTCACACGACCTCTTCCTCCCAGGAGCGGGTGACGGCTCAGACCTCACGACTGACATCCCCGACGGAGCTCGAGGATTCGGTGTACCCCGCCGAGGCGATCTCGACGACCCAACCCAGCTCTTCGCGGTAGCCCCCACGGACACGCTCGACGGGCCAGCATGGGCGTTGGCGCCGGGAGCGAAGCGGCGTCGCCAAGCGCCCCCTGTAGACGAGCATCGACCCGTTGGCCAACGGCTCGGTCCCTCCTCTACAGCACCCCAGCCGCCGACGTCACCCCCCAGTTCGCGACGGCGAATTCGGCCCGACGGCGACAGTGACACCGGTGACGAGGACGAGAGTGCACAGCCCCCTCCGCCCCGACGCACTCGCACTGAGCCTTCGCTACCACCCCACGCGGACGGAGCTCAGTCTCAGGGACAAGAGGGCTGCCCAGCCCCCGTGCCCCCTTTCCCGAAGCGACCACGTGGACGCCCGCGGAAACTCCCCCCTCCTCCCCCTCTAAACGACTCGTACTTGCGAGCTTTGGAATCCGAACGAGATCGGAAACGCCTCCAGGCGCAAGCTGGCCCTTCTACCTCGTCCGTCGGCAACGGAATCCCCGCTCCACCTCCGCGCGACCCGCTCACCGAGCGGCTTGCACGTGGTGAGCGAGACAAGGCGAAGACGACAACCAAGCAGCAACGCCGCGAGTCAGAGGAGCAGTACAAGCAGGCCCTCGATAACCGCCGCGAGCAGCTGTCAGACCAGGCCAAGAGTCGTCACGATGCCAACCGCCGCTCGTGCAACCGACCGGAACCGCCGACCAAGTCGACGCGACGCGAAGCGAGGAACGCCGACTGGGAAGCGTGGAAGCAGTCAGCAGACACCCCTCAGCGGGCCGCAGACCTGCCCCCTCGCCTCCCAGGGAGGAGATCTCGATCCTCTCGCCACTCCATTGCGCCCCCCGCCGTTCTCGACGTCGCCGACGAAGCTGAGTACGAGGCGTACTTACAGCAGCAACGCGACTCTGGAATTCCTCAGCCTACTCCGATGAGCACCGACGCTGTCGCGCCGCTGGACAAGTCTCCTATTGGCCCTGCCGGAGGAGACCGCAACAAGCCCGCAGTCATCCATCTACCTGACGACGTGGTGGTGGAAGATACGTGGCTGCAGGGACCCCGACCACTGGTCGACGTCCCCGTACCACCGTCTGTTGCCAAACTCGCTGTCGACGGCGCCGCCGTCGTTGCAGCACAGGCGGAGGACCCGCTCTGTCAACTGCTGCGAGCCTTCATCTGCAAGGGCGAGAACAACGCCATGTGCCTTCGGCACCGGCGAGCGGCGACGGTAGAAACAGAGATTGTGCAGCAATGCATTCACTGCGAGTCTGCGAGACGACGGTTCGCTCGTGAAACCGAGGGCTACACGATCGATGAGGAGGGCACTGTCCTTCGGCTACCATTCCTGCCTACCATGCGAGCTCAAATCCTCGTTCCCCCGTCGTGGCGACGCACCTTCCTCGAGGTGTATCACGACGGGTGGGCACACCGCGGCGCTCCCATTGTGGCGCGGCGTATCGCGTCTCGTTTCTGGTGGCCGGGGATGACGAACGCTGTTCACCGCTTCGTGAAAACGTGCCGACACTGCCAGTTCGCGAAGGCGCAACGCCGCCCGAGAGTCCAACACATGGTGCTGGAATCCGCGCATCCTGGGGACTTGAGGCAGGTCGACCTGTTCCCCATGGAACCTCACAGGCGCGGGGTCCACCTCTTCACCGGCGTGATAGTCGACGTCGACGCCTTCACCAAGTTCCCGGAGATTATCATGTACACCGCGGCTGACGGCCAGGCCCTGGAGATGGCGGCACAGATCATCTTCGCGGCTAACGGTGCTCCCAAGCGTTACCTCTCTGACAACGGGACGGTCCTCGGACCGAAGTCTCTTTGGGGAACCTTCTGGCGAGCCAAGGGTACGCGCATGATCTACACTGGGATCAACCACCAATCTACCAACGGTGGCGCTGAGCGTCTGGGCGGCATCTACAAGCGATTGGTGTACGCGATGTGCGACGAGAACCACGAGCCTCGCGCTCACTGGCCCTTCCATCATTACAAAGTTCTCTTTGCCTTGAGGACAACAATCCATGCGGCGACTGGGTTCTCGCCGGCAGTCTTACACTACGGGCGCGAACTGCTCCTACCCGATGAGCTTCGACTCGATCTGGTACTGCGGGAACCAAACGAAGAGTCGATCTCTCTGTACGAGTACGCGCTGTCGGCGGCGAGGGCCGCTAAGGATCGGATCACTGCGGTGGCCGAGCACCGGCGTCTTTACAACGAGAAGTTGCTCCGTTACGGGACTGGCCGCGAGCCTACCTATGTCTTCCAGCCTGGCGACAAGGTGTTGGTGTGGATTATCACTGCCAAGACTAGCGCGCGAATCAAGGGGCCGAGGAATGGCTGGACGGGTCCCTACGTGGTGCAGGAGATCCATTCCCGAGGCCTTCTGTACACTGTACGCGGGGAGCCATCGTCGAACATGCATCGATCCCAGTCGATCCTTGTTCACGTTGACCTCATGATCCCCTTTTACGATCGGCCGGCCGACGTGGCAGAGCCTCGACGTCAGGGCCGACCGCCTCGAGCCGCTCCCCCTCCGGCCGCGAGCGATCCCGACGCCATTGATGGAGCTGTACCCCTTGACGACGAGGTCGAAGAGGACGAGGTCGTGGTACCCCCGGAACCTGTCGGCGAGGCCGTCGTTGTAGATGACTGTGATGTTGACTCTGAGGATGGAGATGCTGACGCCACCTCGGCGTGAGTCGATTGCCACACGTGACGCGGCCACGGCTGCCTCACGCTGATCAGTCGACGTTAACGGTTGGGATCCTTTCTGAGCGATGACAAATTGGATGGTGATTTGCTCCCCGTCTCTGAGGCGGTGCACCCTGCACGCGCGCTCCCCTGGAATGTGTGGCCCCTGGGTTTCCCTGCTACCATTCTGAGACGAGGCGAGTACCGGATCATGCCGGACCGATGTCGCGGGCCGAGGGCCATTGCTCGCGCTAAACTAAAACTTTTCCTTTGCGCAGCGAGCGGCTGGGTAGCGGCTGTACACCGCTGCTTGGTTTTGCTCTGTCAAGGCTGCAGCGGGGCCTCGGGGCCCGTAAGTCTGTCGGGACGGCCGCCTGGTGTGGCCGCGAGGACGCGACCTAGGGACAAGAGGGCTGTTGCCACTGTAGTTTAGCTTGCATTCAGGCCTTCGAGCCACTCTGTAGTATAGTGCTAGTGCGCGGGCTGAGGCTGTAGCACTTCTCAATAGCTCATAGACTTGCCGGTACCTCCGCAGTACCTAGGACTCCTCCGGCGTTGCCGGTTCGTAGACAGATTCTGTACCCCCCCCTACGTTGTTCGATACCCCCTCAGTCCTGTAAGAAGCCCAGCTGCGACCCGTTCGTGCTACGCCTGCGCGCCTGCTGCCTAGGCATGGGGCTGGGATCACATTGGGACACTAACTAAGCCTATTTGAAGTGATATAATATAGCTTCGAAGCTTAAGCGAGTTAATTAGCTCCAGCTCCAGTTTCGTCTTTAGCTTTCGCGTCGTATTTACATTAAGCGACTCTAGTGACCACGTCGATGATAGTCATTATAGCGATTATATTTACACCCCCCGGGGCCTTGTGCTCACCCCCTCCAGCTTGCAATGTATGTAGTGACCGCGGCGCGTCGAGTCGTCAGCGCCATGGCCAGTCTCCCGCGCCCGCGCCGTGCCTTACTCGGTCACTGCAGGTACCACCTGGCGGTTAGGCGCGAGCCGGCGCTCTGCGTGTTCGACAGGGTGACCGCGATGCGCTTGGAGCAGATGCTGGACCCCAAGTACATCCAGTACGCAGAGAAGCACATCGTGCCGCGCCTCCAGACCCGGTACACCGGCGGCCTGGCCGAGCTCAAGGCCGTGTACGAGAGGAACCGCGAGAAGGTCGCAGCGTGCGTGCACGCGTCGCCCTTGCCTCATCGGGGACGCCGAGGCTCCGAAGCGTCGGATCCGGACCGACGGCCGCGGCCTCTAGATCTCACTCTCAAGCTTTTCGTGTGCGCGCGCAGGGCGGTGGCAAAGAACACGAGGCGCACGCAGGTCTTCTTGGCAGAAGCTTGAGCCTAGTTATTATTATAAGCTTATTATAAGCTATATCTCGGCAGGTCTTCTTGGCCGAGCGAGCGCGCCAGAGGTGCATCGCGAGGGGCGGGCCACCGCACCTGCAGCGCGGGCCGGAGCCGGAACCGGAGCCGGAGCCGGAGCCGGGGGCCCCGGGGCCGGACCTCCTGCCGTGGCCCAACGAGTGCGCCGCGCCCGCCCGCCGACGTTCCCCCTCTCCGAGCCTGCCTGCAGTTCTTTCCTCTAGCTAGATCTCTTTCTTATTTATTGATGTCATGATTATTCGCAGGGAAATGCACTCGTGGATCTCGAGCTCGTCGTCGAGCTCGAGCGACGAGGGCGGCGCGGGCCGCGGCGCGGGGCTCGCCCCCCGGAGCTCCGCCCCGCCCTGGCCGTCTCCCCCGGGCGCCCCCAGGGCCCCAGAACCATTTGGGCGGGCACCGATCGCGAGCTCGAGCGCAATCCCCGGAGCGGTCCCCGGAGCAGCCCCCGCGGTCGGCCGCGCGCCGATCGCGAGCTTGAGCTCCATGCCTGGAGCGGCCCCCGGAGCAGCCCCCGCGGCCGGGCGCGCGGCAGCTGCAGTCGCGAGCTCGAGCGCAATACCTGGAGCGGTCCCCGTGGCCGGAGCAGCCCCCGCGGCCGCGGCCGGACGCGCGCCAGCTGCAGTTGCAAGCTCGAGCGTCATGTCTGGAGCGTTCCCCGTGGCCGGAGCAGTCTCCGCGCCCGGGCGCGAGCCAGCTGCAGTCGCGAACTCGAGCGCAATGCCTGGAGCGGTCCCCGTGGCCGGAGCAGCCCCCGCGGCCGCGGCCGGACGCGCGCCAGCTGCAGTTGCAAGCTCGAGCGTCATGTCTGGAGCGTTCCCCGTGGCCGGAGCAGTCTCCGCGCCCGGGCGCGAGCCAGCTGCAGTCGCGAACTCGAGCGCAATGCCTGGAGCGGTCCCCGTGGCCGGAGCAGCCCCCGCGGCCGCGGCGGGGCGCGCGCCAGCTGCAGTCGCGAGCTCGACCGTCATGTCTGGAGCGGTCCCCGTGGCCGGAGCAGCCCCCGCGGCCGCGCCCGGGCGCGAGCCAGCTGCAGTTGCAAGCTCGAGCGTCATGTCTGGAGCGTTCCCCGTGGCCGGAGCAGCCCCCGCGGCCGCGCCCGGGCGCGAGCCAGCTGCAGTCGCGAGCTCGAGCGCAATGCCTGGAGCGGTCCCCGTGGCCGGAGCAGCCCCCACGGCCGCGGCGGGGCGCGCGCCAGCTGCAGTCGCGAGCTCGAGCGCAATGCCTGGAGCGGTCCCTGCGGCCGGAGCAGCCCCCACGGCCGCGGCGGGGCGCGCGCCAGCTGCAGTCGCAAGCTCGAGCGTCATGTCTGGAGCGTTCCCCGTGGCCGGAGCAGCCCCCGCTGCCGCGGCGGGGCGCGCGCCAGCTGCAGTTGCAAGCTCGAGCGTCATGTCTGGAGCGTTCCCCGTGGCCGGAGCAGCCCCCGCGGCCGCGGCCGGGCGCGCGCCAGCTGCAGTTGCAAGCTCGAGCGTCATGTCTGGAGCTGTCGCTGTGGCCGGAGCAGCCCCCGCGGCCGGGAGCGAGCCAGCTGCAGTCGTGAGCCCGAGCGCTACACCTGGAACAGCCTCCGCGGTCAGGCGCGCGCTAGCTGCAGTCGCGAGTTCGAGCGCCATGCCCGGAGCGATTCCTGGAGCGGTCCCTTTGGTCAACGCCGCAACCGGCCCCGGCCACAGGCAGCAGCAGCAGTGCGCCCGCCCCTCCCTCCCCGCGCCCGCCCGCCTCGAGCTCGAGGCTTCCCCGCCTCACAGTGAAGCGCAGCTCGAATCGCGCGGGCACGGCCGCTGCGGGGCCGGGGGCCGCGGCCGGGCGGGCCCTGCCGCCCCCGACGCCGCCTGTGGTGATCGTGAACGGGCCGTCGGTGTGGGAGCGGTACCAGGAGGTGACGGGCAAGGTCGCCGAGCAGCGCCTCGCCCTCACCACCGCAATGTCAGCGCCTCCTTTCCTCACGCGCCGTTAAAGTAACGCGCCCGCTGAGCTCGAATTCGAATCGCGCAGGATCCAGGCGGGCAAGGTCGACCTGGGCTTGGTCAAGCACCTGATCCGCGAATTCGTCCTCACCACCTACGTGAGCCGAGCTTTTAATTTGATATCTTGATGCGGGGCTAGCTCCTCGACCTCCGATCCGATGCGGGGCGCAGGGGGCCGAGTTCTGGGACGAGTCCTCGGGGGGCCTCAAGCCGTGGGACGCCGTCGCTTCGATCCCGTACCCCGGCCGCGGGCCCGGAACCGGCTTCTGACCGCTCGCAGCTTCTGAGGGGCAGCATTTCAGCAGGGCCGGCACGCGTACTTTCGCTTGTAACCCCCACATCCCCCCCCCCCCCCCCCCCGACCCTCCCTACCCCTCCACCCCAACCTTGTGATCCCGCCCTGTCCCGCCCTGCCCCGCCCCGATACTTCCTTCCCCTCCTCTCCCCCGCTCCCCTCCCCCGGGGCCATCGATCCGCAACTCCTCCGGATCCCCCCCCCCCCCCCTCTTCCAAACTCCGGATCCACCCCCTCTCCGCCCCTCCCCCCCTCCCGGGGCCATCTGCAGCCTCAAGGCCTGCGCCGCTCTTCGGGGTACATAATTATTGCAAGTATGATTACGACTAGTACTCTCACGGAATGTACATTTTCGAATTCTCTCGATCTCGAGTGCAGTGGCTTATGCGCTATATAAGGCAAGCCGCCCCTGGGGCTCGCGATCACGAGTCAGCGGCGTCCGCGGCCTCTGGGATGGGCGGCACGGCGGCGCGGGGCGTGGGGCTGACGGTGGCGGGGGCGGCGGAGGCGGGCCGGGGCGCCGGGGAGGCGGTGGGGGACGGGGTGGGCGAGGGCGAGCCGCCGGCCGAGCTCGAGCGGCGGCGCCCGACGACGGCCGTGTGGGGGACGTTCGCCGGGGCCGTCGCGAGGCTCTCGTACAGCTGCGCCGAGACAAACAAACAAACAAGAGTGAGCGACAACAGCTGCAGACCATCCAAAGACAAGACAAGCGAGGGCGCGCTCGCCTGGAGGCGGGCGACCTCCCGGCCCTGGACGTCCTCGCTCATGCGCCGCACGAACTCGCGCTCGCTCACAACCTGCCGGTTCCGCCTCGCGTCAGCTCTACGTATTTATCACACCACCCCTTTATCCATAGTTTAACCTCGCGTCAGCTCTAGATATTTATCCGCCTCTACTCTCTCTCTTTCTCTCTCCCCCCCCGCCCCCTCGCGGCCGCCCGCACCTTGCCTGCGCCGACCATGGACGCCTCCATGCGGCGCAGGTTGTCCTGCAGCGCCTTCCGCTGCGCCTCCTCCCGCACCTGCGCACGCGAGGGCCCCGCCTCAGCTTCGGCGTCGCCCTGTCTATGAGCGCCCTCTCGGCCCTATCTATTTCTTTCTACATGCGAGGGCCCCGCCTCGGCCTCAGCCAGAGACGGGCCGAGCGCCCTTTCGCCCAGTATGAGGCCCGCCCCGCCTCGCCCTCGCCCTCTCTCTGAGCGCCCTCTCGGCCCTCTCCTTCCGGCCCTACCCTCCCTCTCTATGCGGGACGGTGGGGGGGGGGGGAAATGGGGGGTAGGGCTCTCTCGCGCCTTTGCGTCGGAGACCATGCGCTGGACGAAGGTCTGCTCGTCGACCCTCTTGCCGGCCCCCACCGCCCCCGCCACCAGCGCCTGCCCCCGCCCGCCCCGTCAGCCCCCGCCCCGTCGGGGCGGCGCGGGGCGCTGGGCGGCGCGGTGGAGCTAGGTGCGGATGGGAAACGCCGGCTAGAGGATAGGAAAAGCCGGCCCCCTTCCCGCCCCGTGAGCAAGGCCGAGGAGGCGCTGGGCGGCGCGGTGGAGCTAGGTGCGGATGGGAAACGCCGGCTAGAGGATAGGAAAAGCCGGTCCCCGCCCGCCCCGTGAGCAAGGCCGAGGAGGGCGCTGGGCGGCGCGGTGGAGCTAGGTGCGGATGGGAAAAGCCGGCGAGAGGATAGGAAAAGCCGGTCCCCGCCCGCCCCGTGAGCAAGGCCGAGGAGGGCGCTGGGCGGCGCGGTGGAGCTAGGTGCGGATGGGTGCAGCCAGCGAGAGGATAGGAAAAGCCGGTCCCCGCCCGCCCCGTGAGCAAGGCCGAGGAGGGCGCTGGGCGGCGCGGTGGAGCTAGGTGCGGATGGGAAAAGCCGGCGAGAGGATAGGAAAAGCCGGTCCCCGCCCGCCCCGTGAGCAAGGCCGAGGAGGGCGCTGGGCGGCGCGGTGGAGCTAGGTGCGGATGGGAAAAGCCGGCGAGAGGATAGGAAAAGCCGGCCCCCTTCCCGCCCCGTGAGCAAGGCCGAGGAGGGCGCTGGGCGGCGCGGTGGAGATAGGTGCGGATAGGGAAAAGCCGGCTAGAGCGCGGCGGGGCGGGGCGGGGCGGGCCTTCTAGGGCTAGCTAAACAGAGAGCTGGGCAAAGCGGGGGCGGGGCGGGGCGGGGCGGTCGGGGCGGGGCGGGCTTCTAGGGCTAGCTAAAGCCAGCTAAATCGGGGCGGGGCGGGGGCGGGCTTTCTAGGGCTAGCTAGAGGCTAGCTAGAAAGCTAGCGACAGAGCGGGGGCGGGGGCGGGGCCTTCTAGGGCTATAGCTAGAAGGCGAGCGGGGCGAAGCTGAAGCGGGGGCGGCGGGGGCGGGGGCGGGGGGCGGGGCGGACCTTCTCCTGGTCCCTCTGCCTCTTCGCCAGGCCCTCCGTCCGCGTCTGCGCACCACAAGTCTCAGACCCGAGGAAAGGAAGAAGAAGAAGCTAAAGGGCGAGGCGCAGGGCAGGGCGAGAGGAGCTAGCCACCTAGCCTTAGGGAAGAGATAGAGCTAGATTAAGCCGAGCACGGGCTAGGAGCTGGGGACGCCCTAAGGTCCGCCTAGAGCTCCCAAGCAACTGCGAGCCGCCGGGGATGGAGCCGGCGCGGGAACGGAGGGAGGGAGGGGGCGGGGACCTCGACGCGCGAATTCGAAGCCAAGGAATTTAAAGGAAGAGCTAATTATAAGCCAAGGAATCTAAGAAGAGCTAAGGAATCTAAGGAATCTAAGGAAGAGCTAAGCCAAGGAATCTAAGAAGAGCTAAGGAATCTCTCTCATCTAAGGACCGGGGGAGGGATGGGGCGACCTTAAGGTCGGCCTCGACGCGCTTGACGAACGCGTCCACGTCCACCGGGTCCGCGCCTGCCCGGCCCCCAAGCCCCTCAGCCGAGCCGGCCACGGCCGGGGCGAGCTAGCTGAAAGCTAGAGGGCAGGCTATGGGGGTCCGGAAAGCTAGGGGGAGGAGAGCTTGAGACTGAAACTCGGGGAAGCCGGGAGAGGCTGGGGGGGGGGGGGGGGAGGGGGGGGAGGGGGGGGGGAGGGGGGCTCCTGGGGGCCTGGAAGCAGCGCGCGCCGGCAAGGGCGCCCCCGCTCAGCTGTCGACCGTAAAGCTAGAAGCTAGAAGCTAGAAGGGGGAGGAAGGAGGTGGGTGGGAGGAAGGGGAGGGGAGGAAGGGGAGGAAGTGAAGCTAGAAGGGGTGGTGGTGGGAGGGGGGGGGGGGGGGGGGGGGGGGAAGAAAGGGGGGGGAGGGGCCAGGGGGGCGGGGTACTGCGCACTGCGTGCGGCCATCTCGCGGGCCTTCTTCTGCTCGGCGGCCTCGTGCTGCCCGAGCCTCAGCAGAAGCAGAGCCAAGGCAAAGCACGAGTCTATCTTCTATCCCAACTCTTAAATAAGAGCCCCCCGTCTTAAATAAGAGCGCCCCCGATCTTCTGCTCGGCGTCCTCGTGCTGCCCGAGCCTCAGCAGAGCAGCGAGAGCAGAGCAGAGCACCCCGGCGAAGCGAAGCGAAGCAGAGCCAAGGTAGGATTTAGGCGAGGGAATTAGATCCCCAGCTAGGAGCGGGTGCGGCGGAGGCGAGGCGCTAGGCGTGCTCCCGTTCAAGGAGCGGCGGCGTCCGCGGAGCCGAGCGGAACCGAGCCGAGCAGCGGGGTCGGGGGTCGGGGTCGGGGTCGGGGGCGGGGTCGGGGGCGGGGTCGGGTCGGGGTCGGGGTCGGGGGCCCCGAGCCTCAGCAGAGCAGCGAGAGCAGAGCAGAGCAGAGCAGAGCACCCCGGCATAGCCGAGACGGGGTCGGGGTCGGGGGGCCGAGATCCCCAGCTAGGAGCGGGTGTGGCGGAGGCGAGGCGCTAGGCGTGCTCCCGTTCTAGAAGAGCACCCCGGCAGAGCGGAGCGGAGCCGAGCCGAGGCGGGGCGGGGGCGGGGCACCTGCTTCAGCTTCGCGTCGCGCGCCTTGGCGTCCCCCTCCATCCGCTGCACGAACGCCGCCACGTCCACCTGAGCGAGAACGAAGATCACATGAGCTCAGTTCAGTTTAGCTTCTGCGCATCCGAGCAGCCCTGGGCGGACCCGGTCTAGAGGGCTGGGCATAGAGTCTACTATCCCAACCCCTAAGAGCGCCCCGCTGGGGCGAAAGCGGGGGGGGGGGGGGGGGGGGGGGGGGGGGGCGGCGGGGGAGATGCACCTCCTTGGGGGCGCGGGCGGCGGCCTCCTTCTCCCGCTTCTCGCGCGCGTCGGCCAGCTTCTTCTCCCGCGCCTGCGCCCCGGCAAATCCTGGCCCCGTCAGAAGAAGGAGCTCTAGATCGTAATCTTAGGGGGCGCAGATCTTAGAATGGTAGAAACAAGGAGGAGGCGCTCTGGCTCTTGTCTTAGGATGATGTTAGAAACAAGCCAAGAAGGATGTTAGGAGATCTTAGGATCTTAGAACAAGGAGCTTCTTGCTTCTAGGAGGCGCTGGACGGCGGGGGCCGCGGGCGGGGGCGGGCGCGCCTGGGCGTCGCCCCACATGCGCTCGATGAAGGCCTTCTCCGCCTCGGAGAGCTCCCGGGGCGGCCCGGCCGGCTTCTCGGGGTCAGGGACCTTGGCGTCCGACGCGGGGACCGAGGCCGCCGAGGCCCGCCGCGAGCCGGCGCCCGAGGCGCGGGGCGAGCGGCCCCCCTCGGGGGGGCGGGGGGAGAGGATAAAGGGCTCCAGGCTGTGCCGCCGCTGCGGGGCGCCCCGGGGGGACGAGGGCGCAGATTTTGCGCGGGGGTCCGAGGGCGGGTGCGGGGCCGCGAGGGTACCCCCCGGGAAGGCGGGCGGGAGGGGGGGCGGCCACTGGTGCTCCGCCCCCGAGGGCGGCGCGAGGTACCCCCCCGAGGAGGGCGGACGGGGGGAGCGCGCCGGGCTGGCGGCCGAGCCCGGCGTGCGGGGGGTACGGGGCGTGTGGGGGGTACGGGGAGTTCCGGGGGAGAGGGCGGACTTGACGGGGGAGCGCTGGCACTTCCGCGCGAGGTCGATCAGCGTCCGCTGCAGCCTGCGCGCGCGATCAAATCCCGGATCAAATTCGAGATCGAATCTCGGATCAAATCTCGGCACCTGTGGAGGTCGGCCTCGGCGTCGACGGCCGCCTCGAGGGGCCCCTGGGCGCGGGGCGGCGGCCCGCCGGCCAGCGACCCGTCCGGAGCGACGAGGTCGACCAGCCTGATCACCGCCGACTGGACGGACTGGGCGGGAACAATGAGCGGGGGTGGGGGAGCGAGGGAAGGGGGGTACGCGTACCGCGACGAGGGCGGCGCCGGAGGCCTCGCGCTCCGCAGAGCCGCGGCGGGATCGGACGAGGGCGTAGGGCGACCCCGCGTGCGGCTGCTCCGGCGCGACCGACGCGAACAGCCGAAGCGCCGCCAGCAGCCGCGCTGCGCGAAGTTAGCTGAGGAGGGCGGGGGGTAGGGGGGAGTTGGGGGGTACCGTAGTGGGACATGCGGGGCCGGGCGAGGAGCCCCTCGGGGGTACCGGGCCCTCCCTGCTGCAGGATGTGCTGGTTCTCGAGGTACGCCTCGACGAGGCCGAGCTCCCGGGAGCCACCCTCGCCCTCGCCCTCGCCCTCGCCCGCCGCCGGCGCAGCGGCTGGGGCCTTCCCGCCCGATCGGACGAGCTGCGAGTCGCGGGCGGGCGTGAGGCGAGCGGCGGCTGAGGAGAGGGCGGGAAGTACGGGGGGGGGCGCCTGCTCCTGGGCCAGGTAGACTTCCTTCCTGAGTTCCTGCGGAGCCGGAGCGTGGGCGCGGGCGGCGGGGAAGCGCACGCAGGCTCAGCTGACCTTCACGAGTCTAAGGAGGCCCACGATGACAGTCTGCGCGAGAAGCGGCGGCGCTCAGCCGCGGCGCGGGCGGGAGAGGCGGCGGCGGCGGGGCGCGCCTCGATCGACTGCTGAAGGTAGAAAGGGTCCGCCATGTAATCCACGAAGGTCTGGAGCGCGGATTCGAGGTATCCCGCCTCCGCCTTTATCTGTTCGCTGTCCGCCGCCATCGCCGCCGCCGCTGCTGCTGCTGCTCCCGCGTCCGCCGCCTCTCCCGCTCCCGCTCCTGTGTCTGGCGGCGACGTCACCAACACCGGCGCGATCTCTCCCATCTCGCTAGCACTCCCCGCAGCTGCCTAAGCTCGACCTAGACACACAGATCGCTGGCGGCAGGCTCCTCGCTTCGTCCCAAGCTCCCGGACCTCTCGCAACCTAGCTACGAGCTTCGGGCGCTGGCGGCGAGCTGTATACGATATGCCAAGATGCTTCTGGTGCTCGGATGAAGCGGGTAACGCTGTTCTGCTGCGCTGCTGGAAGGTTCGCTTTGCTGTACGCAACTTCTGCTATGAGCTGTGCCTGGGTTCGCCCAAGGCGATCACTGCTCGGCTGTAGTGCCGGTTCCGACTTCCACAAGGGCGCAACAGCCAGCATTCAAAACAACGCATGCCAGCGTGGATCGCAGACGTGGCTTCCACGTCAGCGGGGCATGCCGGATCCGGGCCCGCCTCTAGGCGCTACCACACTCCCGCGCGCCTTAGGGAAAGAAGCGAACGCACCTGAATCTGGCTGAGGCTCGGTGGAGGTTGCGATTGATGTCGTGTACCCGTCTCCGGCTAAGACCCCCACCGGTGCGGCAAGTTTTTGCCGCGATGCCGCCGTCCCCCGCGGGCTTCTCCTTCTCGTGCTGCACGTGTTTCGAGGTGCGGAGACGAATGCGGCTGTGGTCGGCCTCTGGTCCCAGCGTGACGCGCGCGCGCAGGAGCTCAACGCGACCCAGGCGCTCTTCCTCTCGTGCGGCCATTTCCTGTGCAGGAGGTGCGCTGTTCATTGTTCTCCTTGAAGCGATTTCGCGGGTCGCGGATCCAATTTCGAACCTGCAGATGCACGGACGCGGTCCCGGGCAGGGACGGTGCCTTCTGACCCTTTCGGCCCGCATCCCGAGCCTAATCGTCCCGCAGCTGCGTGCCCTACGTGCTTGGAGGCCGCATCGACCTGCCTGCTTGAGAGGGTTCGCATTGAGCGATGCGGGCGCAAGAATTTCGCACAGGGAATTCGAAGATCGCAGTTTGGATCGATATCTAGCTTGCAGCCGCGCTGCGACGCGCTGGCTAGCTCTGAGCCCCTCGCAGGGCCGCGGCGTGCCGGACAACATTCAGGTCTACTTTAGTCCCGGCGAGCGGGCCCTGCAGACCGCCGTCGCTTCAGCCATCGACGTCTACAAGGTCCCAGATCGAATTCAGATGGCTTCCGATCCTCTTGATATCGATCATGAGTCCTTGCGCAGTTCCAGCTCGGACACTACGAGGAAACCATCCGAGGGCTCCGCGCGCTGGCTCAGAACGCCGAGGCGCGGCGCCGCGAATCTGAGGAGAAGAGCCGCGGCTTCTACGCGTGCGCATCCGAGATCACTCGAGCTCGGTCTTGGCGCCGGCACGCCTGCTGATCTCGACCGCGTCGCCGACATGTACAGGGAGGCGCAGCGGCTCAAGGAGGAGAACGCGCGGCTGGTGCGGGACGCGAGGGACCTAAAATCCCGTATCGCCGAGGTGGAGCAGCAGAGCAGGTGCGCGCGCGGCCCGTGCGCTCGAGCTCTAAATCTCTTGATTGTATGCTTTGAGCTTGTCTACAGAGGAGATTAATGATTATTTGCGATCGGCTGACTTTTACGCGGGCCATGGCCAGAGACGCGATCGCGAGGCACGCCGCCGCGGCCGCGGCCGCGGGAGGGGGCGGCCCTGCGCAGTCGTCGCGCGTGTTCCGACCCGTGAACGTCCAATCCATCCAGCCCGGCTCGGCGCACCGCTTCTCGCTACCGGCGCAGCCGCAGCCGCAGGGGACGCCTAAGCGGCCCGCCAGCATCGCCGTACCCCATTCCTACGGTCAGAATTCGAATCCTTTCTCCGACCGGTTTCGCGCTGCTGACTCGGTGCTTCTAGGCACGCCGGCGCCGAAGCGTCCGGCGCCGGGGTACGGTACGCCAGCCCCTACACGGCCGGAGACGCTGCACGTACCCCAGGCGGCCGGGGGATCGCGGACGCCCTCCCCGTCCGTACCCCCCCTCCCCCGCCCTGCCGCGCGGCCTGATCAATATCGGAGTCGCTTTCGCAGGGGGCGCGCCTACTCGCACCCGCATGCTCAGCCACCGCACGCGCAGCGCAACGATCGCGACCGGACGTGGGGCGGTGCGATCGAATCGCACCTTAAATCTTGAATGCAAGGCGAAGTCCTAAGCTTAAGGGCCCGCAGGAACGCCGGCCCCGTCCTCGGGATTCGATTTCGCGGCGCCGCCCGCGCCCGCGCGGGGCGCCTGGCCGCACGAGGACGAAAACAGCCGCGGCGGGGGCGGAGGAGGCGGAGGAGGCGGCGGGATCCTGGAGTCCTCGTCGCCCGCCCACACGCCCACCACGCCGCGCATCGACTCTCGCTGCTCCGGCCCGGAGGGCGCGCCCCCTCTACCCCCCCCAATCACGTACCCCCGCCGAGCTCTGAACTCCGATCCCCCGGCAGGTGGCGGGGGCCTGAACTTCGGGGCCGCCACGCCCTCGCGCCCGGCTTCGTCGCTGTACCCGCCCCCGCCCGCAACGCCCCAGGAGCGGCCACCCTCCCGCCCCCTCTCCGCCCGCCCGCCCGGCGCCCCCGACCCCTTCGCCCTCCTCCGCGCGCAGCGCTAGCCAGACCGACTCCAGCTTTCTCTCTCTCTCTCTGTCATTCAACAAACCGCACCGTCAAGTGGGCTAGCTAAGAGGGCCGGGCCGGGCCCTGCCCCCCTCCTCCTCCAGGGAGGCGTACCCCCCGTCGTCGCCCTCCTCCTGTATCGCCGCGTCCAGCGACTGCCTGAAGAGGCGGCTACGCAGCGACTTTCGCCGCTGCTCCAGCTCCTCCTTCGCCTGCCGCGGGATTAGAAAAGAAGAGAGGGGGGAAAAGAAGGGAGGGGGTACAGGGCACCTTCTTCGCCCGCTCGAGAAACTCAATGCGCCGGCGCCACGTCTCCGCGCTCTCCGCCCGCCCGCCCTCCTCGGAGGCCTCCACGAGGTGCTTCAGGGTACCCGCCCCCAGCTCCACGCCCAGGTCCTGCGAACCGTTGAGGAGGGGGGGGGATACGGGGAAAGCGGGGCGGACGACTACCTTGGCGCGGCGGACGATGGCGATCATGCCGGGTACGTTGCCCTCGCCCTTGTAGAAGCGAATGAAGGCGTCGTAGGCGAAGACCAGCCGCCCCGCGAGGTCCTTGTCCGTCAGCTCCCGCTCGGCTATTTTTAGCTCGCGCCAGGCCGCGTTCTTGCGGCCGAGGGAGAGCATGCAGTCGATGCGGAAGGAGGCGAGGAGCTCCCGCGGCATGCCGGACTCAGCGGCGAGCTCCATCAAATCCAACGCCTCCTCGTGGCGCGAGGCGGCCTTGAGACGCTTCGCGAAGGCCGCGAAGACCGAGGACGTGTAGGGCGGCGCCATCCTAGGCTCCCGAACCGGCGCAGGCGCCGGGGAAGAGGGGGAGGGGGAGGGAGAGGGAGAGGGAGAGGGAGAGGGAGAGGGGGGGTACGGGGAGGGGGACGAGGGGCCGGCCTTGGATCGCTGGGGGGGCGCGGGGGTAGTGGCGAACGGCCAGAGGACCTTCAGCCGCATCCGCGCAACGATCGCCTCCCTGCGAGCGTACCCGTATCAGAACGCAGGGGGGGGGGCGAGCCGAGGGGGGAGGGGGAGGGGGGAGGGGGTAGGCGGGGGGGGTAGAGGGATTGAGGGGGGTACCTGAACTCCCGCAGAAGGTCGTCGAAGAGGGCCGCGCCCTCCGGCCCCTTGTCGCTCTCCTGTATCCCCTTCTTCCAGAACACTTCCTGCAGGGCCCTGCGGGGGTACGCGGGTTCGGCTCGGGGGTAAGGGAGGGGAGGGGGAGGTGGGAGGGGGTACACGCGCCCGCCGTACTTGAGGCCCCAGTAGTTCGTGATGCGGGGGTACACCTTCGAGGAGACGGCCTCGGATGCGCGGCGGGCGAGGTCGGGGCGGCCGGCCTCGAGCAGCCTGTGGACGGCGCGGACGGTGCAGGGCCCGAAGGCCGGGGGCGGCTGGTTCGCCTTCACGATGCTCGCGATGCCCTCCACGACGGCCTCGCCGGCCCCGGCGGCGATGAGCGGGCCGCAGACCGCCACCAGGTGGTTCGCGATCGGCTGCCCGTCCTTCTTGGGCGACTGGGAGCCCCCTCCCTGGTCGCCCCAGCGCCTGGGCGAGTCCACCAGCTCTCGTACGAGGTTCCTCCACAGCTCCACGGCCGCCGGCACGTCCCCCGCCGTCAGCCGGGCTCCCAGGAGCTCCGCCGTGAGGCGCGCCCGGCAGGGCGAGGGGGCCCCCTCCAGGAGCTGGGGCTTCCCGTACGCCTCCGCCTCAGCCACAAGTCCGAGCTGCGCGCGTCCGCGTGAGCCCGGGAAAGCTGGGGAGGAGGGGGGTACAGGCAACGCGAACCTGGACGAGGCGCGTCATCGCGTTCGCGGCCGCCTCGCATTCGGCCCACGGGAGCAGCTCGGCCGGTGTGAGCCTCCGGCCCCACGCAGCCGGGAGCGCGGGGAGGTTTGCCGCGCCTCCGCCGGCGGCGGCGGCCGCCGCCGCCGCCTCCGCCGCCGACCGCGCGTCGGCCACGTGGCGGTAGACGCGGAGGACGGCGGCGTGCAGCGCGGCCACCTCCGCCGCGCTCTCCGCGCGCATGAGGGCCCTGCAGAACCAGTCCTGCGGGGCCGCCGGGTCTGCCCGCGACAGGAGCCCCGCCGCCGCCGCGCGCGCCGCCATACGCCCGGAGAGCTCCGTGTGCGGGGCGCCGGGCGGGAGGCCGTAGGCCGCGAGGGCCGCGCGGAAGGCGTCGGGCCAGAAGAGCGCGTTCTCGATGGCGTGGCAGACGTCCCAGCAGGCCTGCGGGTGCCGCCGCCGGCGACGCCGGCCGCCTCCTCCACCCGCCCGAAGATCAAAAGCGATATGGAGAGGGAGGACTGGAGTTTGGTGCCCTTCTGGGGCCTGACGAGGCCGTCCTCGCGCATGAGGGCGAGCAGCCGGTCCAGCAGGTCAGGCTCGCCCCCGTACGCGGCGTCCCGCACGATGGGCGAGTACACGGCGGCGTTGCGGGGCACGCCGAACGCCGGCGCCCGCCGCAGGAGCGACTCCGCCTCCGCGAGCTCGCCGGCGCGCGCCAGCAGGTGCATCGCGTGCGTCAGCAGGCGCTCCGGGTAGTCCTCCGCGTTCCGCCCGCTCTGCTGCGTCTCCAGGATCGCCGCCCGCAGCTCTGCGTCCGACGCGCCCGCCTTGTGCATCTCGATGAGCTTCGCGGCCGTGCGCACGAAGCCCTGCCGCGTCTTCTTCTCCCGCAGGATGCGCTGGCTCTTCAGCGGGGGCGGCGCCGGAGACTCCTCGTCCTCGGCGGGCTGCTGCGCGGCCGGATCGCCGGCTCGCTCGTCGTGCTCGTCGTGCTCTTCCTCCGCCTCGCGCCTCGCCGCTTCCGCTGCCGCATTGGCGGTGCCGCTTGATCGCGCGCCGAACCAGTCGATGCCCAGGCGATCCGAGTGGTCCTTCGGCGGCCTCGAGTACCGCGTCCTGTAGAGGCGAAGGGGCTCTGCGCGGCGCGTCGGGCGCTGCGGGACCGCCGGCGTGGGCGGGGCGCGGACCTTGTGCGAGTCGCGGTGCGAGCGGGACGACCGCGGGGCCCAGCCGAATGCCGGCCGGCAAGCTCCTCAGCCCCAGGGCCCGCGATAGCAGCGGCGCTCGCCACCCGGGAAGCGCTAGCATCGCCCCTTTTTTTGTGATGGGGTACAGCGCAGAAATGGAGCAGCACGAGGTTCGGGAGCTTCCCTGCGAGCTCTGGGCGCTCGTCTGCGGCGGCCTGGCTCTCGAGGACCTGGCCCGGCTCTCTGCAGTCTCGAGGGCCCTGCGGCGAATCATTGTCGACGGGGGAGAGCAGAGCGAGCACATATGGCTCGCCGCGGCGAAGCGCGCGTTCGCAGCGTTCGCCGAGATGCCCGACCAGAGCGTGCGGGCAGCAGCGATCGAGCTCCAGCGCAAGATCCGAAACATCCCGAGGCGGTCGACGTGCGCGGCAAGGCGATCCGCGATGCCCCGCCGCCCTGAGGCGCCGCGCAGGCGATGTCGAGGAAGGCGTCGCGGCGGGCCGCCGTCCGGCAGCTCGTCGAGCTCGGCGCGAACGCCCTGGCGCCGCTGGAGCGGCTCGCCCGGGATCCCGAGCGCCTGGCCCGCGCGTACCAGGCGCGCCTGGCGGCCGCCGAGGTCCGCCAGAGCCTCGCGGAGCGCGAGATGGCGGCGCTGTGCGCCCCCGCGAACGCGGCCCGCGGCGTCCCCTGCACCGAGTTCCCGTACGAGGCGCGCGTACCCGTCCGCGGCGGGCCGGCGCCGTTCTCTTCTCATTCCGGACAGGACGGGGCTATCCTCATCGCCCGCTGGGCGGACCCCTCCGCCAGCCGCGAGGCCGTCCTCCGCAGGCTGGACGAGGCGAGCCGCCCGTACCCTCCTCCCTCCCTCCCTTCGTTCTCTCTGACTTCGTTCGCAGCTCGCGGACGGCTTCTGCCGCGTCGACGACCCGTCCGCGACGGACGCGGAGCGGTGCGAGCGCCTCGCAAAGTACGCGTACCCCTCCCGTCAACCCCCCGAATCGCTCCCTGGTACCAGCGCACTCCGCGCAGGTACCTCTTTGTTGAGCTCGGGTACGGGGGAAACCGCGAGGCGTGCCCTTCCCCCCCTCTGCCCCCTGCGCCCCTCACGCGTACCCCCCCCCGCCCCCAGAACTACTATCGGGAGGAGAACTCTCTGATTCACCGCCTCCTGGATTCGAAGCAGGGCATCCCCATCTCCCTCTCGGTGATCGGCGTACCCTCCTTCCCTTCCCCCCACCCTCCTCACGCTGCGGCGGGGTACCGCCAGGTTCTCTTCGCGGCGGTCGCGCGCCGCGCGGGCCTACCCGTCCGCATGGTCGGGGCGCCCCAGGTAAGCGACCCGGGTTCGAATTCGGGTTCCGTCTCGAGCTCACGGGTTCGAATCCCCCGCGCAGCACTTTCTGGTGAAGGCGCGGGAGGGGCCCCGGGGGGAGCCGGCGGCCCCAGGGGAGGACCTGCGCCCCGACGCCTGGCGCTACGTCGACTGCTTCGGGTGCGAACGAAGGGACGGGAGGGGGGTACCGGCCCAGAGGGCTCTGGGGGTTTGTGGGGCGATTTCGCTTCAAGCTCGCTTTGGACCGCGCCAGCCGCCCGCCGCCTCGAGACCCTTCGCTGACCCCTCTGACTTCGTTCGCAGGGGCCGCGCGATGCGCCTCGCGGAGCTGCAGGGATTCGTGCGCCCGCCGCGCCCGCGCCGAGGGGCCGTACCCCCCTTCCGACGCCCCTTTCCCCCTTTCTAGTTCGGCTTCCCGCTCTCCCCCGCGGCCCTCGAGTCGGTGTCCCCCCGCGACGTCTTCTGCCGCATGCTGGTACCCCCTGCCGCGTCTTCTGCAGGGCCCTGCGGGGGTACGCGGGTTCGGCTCGGGGGTAAGGGAGGGGAGGGGGAGGTGGGAGGGGGTACACGCGCCCGCCGTACTTGAGGCCCCAGTAGTTCGTGATGCGGGGGTACACCTTCGAGGAGACGGCCTCGGATGCGCGGCGGGCGAGGTCGGGGCGGCCGGCCTCGAGCAGCCTGTGGACGGCGCGGACGGTGCAGGGCCCGAAGGCCGGGGGCGGCTGGTTCGCCTTCACGATGCTCGCGATGCCCTCCACGACGGCCTCGCCGGCCCGGCGGCGATGAGCGGGCCGCAGACCGCCACCAGGTGGTTCGCGATCGGCTGCCCGTCCTTCTTGGGCGACTGGGAGCCCCCTCCCTGGTCGCCCCAGCGCCTGGGCGAGTCCACCAGCTCTCGTACGAGGTTCCTCCACAGCTCCACGGCCGCCGGCACGTCCCCCGCCGTCAGCCGGGCTCCCAGGAGCTCCGCCGTGAGGCGCGCCCGGCAGGGCGAGGGGCCCCCTCCAGGAGCTGGGGCTTCCCGTACGCCTCCGCCTCAGCCACAAGTCCGAGCTGCGCGCGTCCGCGTGAGCCCGGGAAAGCTGGGGAGGAGGGGGTACAGGCAACGCGAACCTGGACGAGGCGCGTCATCGCGTTCGCGGCCGCCTCGCATTCGGCCCACGGGAGCAGCTCGGCCGGTGTGAGCCTCCGGCCCACGCAGCCGGGAGCGCGGGGAGGTTTGCCGCGCCTCCGCCGGCGGCGGCGGCCGCCGCCGCCGCCTCCGCCGCCGACCGCGCGTCGGCCACGTGGCGGTAGACGCGGAGGACGGCGGCGTGCAGCGCGGCCACCTCCGCCGCGCTCTCCGCGCGCATGAGGGCCCTGCAGAACCAGTCCTGCGGGGCCGCCGGGTCTGCCCGCGACAGGAGCCCCGCCGCCGCCGCGCGCGCCGCCATACGCTCGGAGAGCTCCGTGTGCGGGGCGCCGGGCGGGAGGCCGTAGGCCGCGAGGGCCGCGCGGAAGGCGTCGGGCCAGAAGAGCGCGTTCTCGATGGCGTGGCAGACGTCCCAGCAGGCCTGCGGGGTGCCGCCGCCGGCGACGCCGGCCGCCTCCTCCACCCGCCCGAAGATCAAAAGCGATATGGAGAGGGAGGACTGGAGTTTGGTGCCCTTCTGGGGCCTGACGAGGCCGTCCTCGCGCATGAGGGCGAGCAGCCGGTCCAGCAGGTCAGGCTCGCCCCCGTACGCGGCGTCCCGCACGATGGGCGAGTACACGGCGGCGTTGCGGGGCACGCCGAACGCCGGCGCCCGCCGCAGGAGCGACTCCGCCTCCGCGAGCTCGCCGGCGCGCGCCAGCAGGTGCATCGCGTGCGTCAGCAGGCGCTCCGGTAGTCCTCCGCGTTCCGCCCGCTCTGCTGCGTCTCCAGGATCGCCGCCCGCAGCTCTGCGTCCGACGCGCCCGCCTTGTGCATCTCGATGAGCTTCGCGGCCGTGCGCACGAAGCCCTGCCGCGTCTTCTTCTCCCGCAGGATGCGCTGGCTCTTCAGCGGGGGCGGCGCCGGAGACTCCTCGTCCTCGGCGGGCTGCTGCGCGGCCGGATCGCCGGCTCGCTCGTCGTGCTCGTCGTGCTCTTCCTCCGCCTCGCGCCTCGCCGCTTCCGCTGCCGCATTGGCGGTGCCGCTTGATCGCGCGCCGAACCAGTCGATGCCCAGGCGATCCGAGTGGTCCTTCGGCGGCCTCGAGTACCGCGTCCTGTAGAGGCGAAGGGGCTCTGCGCGGCGCGTCGGGCGCTGCGGGACCGCCGGCGTGGGCGGGGCGCGGACCTTGTGCGAGTCGCGGTGCGAGCGGGACGACCGCGGGGCCCAGCCGAATGCCGGCCGGCAAGCTCCTCAGCCCCAGGGCCCGCGATAGCAGCGGCGCTCGCCACCCGGGAAGCGCTAGCATCGCCCCTTTTTTTGTGATGGGGTACAGCGCAGAAATGGAGCAGCACGAGGTTCGGGAGCTTCCCTGCGAGCTCTGGGCGCTCGTCTGCGGCGGCCTGGCTCTCGAGGACCTGGCCCGGCTCTCTGCAGTCTCGAGGGCCCTGCGGCGAATCATTGTCGACGGGGGAGAGCAGAGCGAGCACATATGGCTCGCCGCGGCGAAGCGCGCGTTCGCAGCGTTCGCCGAGATGCCCGACCAGAGCGTGCGGGCAGCAGCGATCGAGCTCCAGCGCAAGATCCGAAACATCCCCGAGGCGGTCGACGTGCGCGGCAAGGCGATCCGCGATGCCCCCGCCGCCCTGAGGCGCCGCGCAGGCGATGTCGAGGAAGGCGTCGCGGCGGGCCGCCGTCCGGCAGCTCGTCGAGCTCGGCGCGAACGCCCTGGCGCCGCTGGAGCGGCTCGCCCGGGATCCCGAGCGCCTGGCCCGCGCGTACCAGGCGCGCCTGGCGGCCGCCGAGGTCCGCCAGAGCCTCGCGGAGCGCGAGATGGCGGCGCTGTGCGCCCCCGCGAACGCGGCCCGCGGCGTCCCCTGCACCGAGTTCCCGTACGAGGCGCGCGTACCCGTCCGCGGCGGGCCGGCGCCGTTCTCTTCTCATTCCGGACAGGACGGGGCTATCCTCATCGCCCGCTGGGCGGACCCCTCCGCCAGCCGCGAGGCCGTCCTCCGCAGGCTGGACGAGGCGAGCCGCCCCGTACCCCTCCCTCCCTCCCTCCCTTCGTTCTCTCTGACTTCGTTCGCAGCTCGCGGACGGCTTCTGCCGCGTCGACGACCCGTCCGCGACGGACGCGGAGCGGTGCGAGCGCCTCGCAAAGTACGCGTACCCCTCCCGTCAACCCCCCGAATCGCTCCCTGGTACCAGCGCACTCCGCGCAGGTACCTCTTTGTTGAGCTCGGGTACGGGGGAAACCGCGAGGCGTGCCCTTCCCCCCCCTCTGCCCCCCTGCGCCCCTCACGCGTACCCCCCCCCGCCCCCAGAACTACTATCGGGAGGAGAACTCTCTGATTCACCGCCTCCTGGATTCGAAGCAGGGCATCCCCATCTCCCTCTCGGTGATCGGCGTACCCTCCTTCCCTTCCCCCCACCCTCCTCACGCTGCGGCGGGGTACCGCCAGGTTCTCTTCGCGGCGGTCGCGCGCCGCGCGGGCCTACCCGTCCGCATGGTCGGGGCGCCCCAGGTAAGCGACCCGGGTTCGAATTCGGGTTCCGTCTCGAGCTCACGGGTTCGAATCCCCCGCGCAGCACTTTCTGGTGAAGGCGCGGGAGGGGCCCCGGGGGGAGCCGGCGGCCCCAGGGGAGGACCTGCGCCCCGACGCCTGGCGCTACGTCGACTGCTTCGGGTGCGAACGAAGGGACGGGAGGGGGGTACCGGCCCAGAGGGCTCTGGGGGTTTGTGGGGCGATTTCGCTTCAAGCTCGCTTTGGACCGCGCCAGCCGCCCGCCGCCTCGAGACCCTTCGCTGACCCCTCTGACTTCGTTCGCAGGGGCCGCGCGATGCGCCTCGCGGAGCTGCAGGGATTCGTGCGCCCGCCGCGCCCGCGCCGAGGGGCCGTACCCCCCTTCCGACGCCCCTTTCCCCCTTTCTAGTTCGGCTTCCCGCTCTCCCCCGCGGCCCTCGAGTCGGTGTCCCCCCGCGACGTCTTCTGCCGCATGCTGGTACCCCCTCCCCCCACCCCACACACACACCCCAACCCCCCCTAAACCTGATCGCGGGGGGGCGGGGGAACCTGCAGCGGAACCTGATCGGAATCTACCAGCAGAACGACGACCTCCACCGGGTCCGCCCCGCGCCCCGCCCCGCTCTGCTCCGCCTTCAGCTTAGGCTAAGATGATGGGCTAGATCTAGAGAGACGCCTCACGCCTCACCCCACTCACTCTGCTCGCCCCGCTCTGCTCCCCGCTCCGCCCCCGCGCCCACGCCTCACTCACTTAACGCCCCCCCCCCCCCCCCCCGGCAGCTGCACGCGGGGCTCGGGGTGCTGCTGGGGGCGCGGCCCTCCCCCGCCGACCGCTTCCTCCGCGCCTCCGTCGCCATCGCCCTCCAGCGCTTCGACGAGGTGCGCGGCGCCAGGCTTAAGCTGGCTGAGGCTGAAGCATAGGCATAGGCTTAAGCTAGGCTTGAGCTCAGGCTTAGCGCTTCCACGAGGTGTGAACTGCGGCAGGGCTTACAACTTGAGCTGAGCTGAGGCTCGAGCGCTAGCCTAGGGCTCATTAGAAGGCTCAAGCTAGGCTTGAGCTAGCTAGGCTTAGGCTAAGGCTTAAGCTTAGGCTAAGATGAGCGCATCGAAGAGGTGCGCAAGCTTGCTCGCTAGGCTTGAGCCAGGCTCAAGCTAGGCTTAAGCTCAGGTTTAAGCTTAGGCTAAGGCTTAAGCTGAGGTTCGCGGCGCCTGAAATTTTAGCTGGGCCGAGGCAAGGCAAGCGCTAGCCTAGGGTGGCCACACTAAGTATAAGGCTTAGGCCAGCACTTATTATAAGGCCGCTGAGCTCGCGCTAATCACAGGGCTTAAGGCTTGCTCTGACGGGAGGGGGTACGGGGCGGCAGGCTATGGCGGAGCTCGAGACGCTTCGTGCGCAGGCCGCCGCCGGCGAGGCCGGCTCCGTCCAGGTCCTACCCCTCCCCCCGCTTCTCCCCCCCCCCCCGCCGCTTCTTCCACCCCCCCTCCCCCCCGCCGAAATCCTGAATTCGTACTCGAACTCGACAGGTACCACTCGTCGATCGGCTCCTCCGCAAAGCGCGTACCCCGCCCTGCGCCCCGCTCAATCCTCGGTTTTCTTCTTTTACACCGGCACCCCCCGCAGGCGGAGGCGACGCTTAGGGAGGAGGAGGGGCCATCGGGAGCCCGCCGACGCAGGGGTATGCACGGTGCGCCCCCGGTACCCCTCTCCTGCTTCGGCTTCTAGGGTCCCTCGCGCCAGCTTCCTCTACCCCCCCCCTGGCTTCTCATTTTTGCCGCAGGGGACCCCCGCTTCCGGATCGGAGACGTCGTCCGCCTCCTACCCCCCCTCGTCGCCTCCTCGTACCCCTCGGGTACCCCTCCCTGCCTCCTTCCCCCCCTCCCACCCCACGTCTGATCCCTTTCAAATTACAGATCCGCCGTCTGCCGGAGTACTGGGGGCCGTGGTGGGCTGGGACGCCCCGGGCATCGTACCCCCGCGCTACAAGCTCATCGTGCGCCGTACCCCAGCCCCGCATGGACCGCTGAAGTCTAAAAACAGGGCTGCAGCACGAGACGCCCGACGGGACGGGGGACGAGATGTTCGGTGCGGCTGTACCCCCGCCGGCCGCCCTCCCGTTCCTTCCCCCGCCGACGCTCAAGGCAGCTGGGGAGGGGGAGCTGCGGCCGGCGGCGGGGCCGGTCCCGCCAGACCGCTGCGGGGTACTGGGGCGGCACTTCATCCGATGGGACACGGCGAAGGGTCGATACGAGCCTACCCCCGACCTCGCGGCCGCATACCCCGATGACTAGCCCGCTGCGCGTGCACGTTGTGCGCGCTCGTGCCCTAGGCCTGCACAGGCTGTTTTTCCCGGCTCGAGATTAATCTCTTAAGCTTGAAACCTACTAAGGCCTACTGCTCGATTATAATTAGTCCTAGCTCAGGCTGTAGGAACTCCCGGATCGATATCGCCGATCGCCGATATCCGGGATCCGGTCCACTGAGTCATGCACGTGGGCATGCAAGGGTCGACGACCGGACAGCGCCGGCGCCGGCGCCCGGCCGCGTCGACTTCGGCGCGGAGCCTCGGAGGAGTAGCTCGTCGATCACGTCGACCGACCGTCGGACCTAGGCGCCGCGCGCTACGCGCACGGTACGTACTACGGTACGGAATTCGAAGGCGCTGCGGCGGCCGCCGGGCCGGGCAGCCTGCCGCAGTGCATGCGCAGATCTAGAGCTGGCGCGCGGCAGTTGCAGATCTAGTCTCATCTAGATCTTTATAGCTATACAGATAGTGTAAGGGCCGCATGCGCATATGCGCAGGGGGTCGACGTCCGATCCCAGCTAGCGCTGCAGGTTCGCTGCAAGTTAGTGAAGTTGAAGTTACCCGAAGGGGGGTACAGATGCAGGACCGGTGCACTCGGCGTTACAGCCGCGGCGCCCTCGGCAGTCACCCTAGTACGATGGACGACCAGTCTAGCAAGAAGCTGGTCGGTCTGCCCGCGCTCATGGAGGTCGTGAAGGAGGTCTGCTGCCCGGAGCTGTGCTCCATGGCCACACTAGTAGATAGGGGGGGGAAGTGACATTATTCTGACATTACTCTGACATTATTTAAAATGTCAGAATGAATGACATTATTCTGACATCATTCTGACATTACTAGACAGCGCGAGACTTGACCTTCAAATGCTAGAATCAGCTCGGGAACTAGGCCGGCGGGCGTCCCCGGCCCAACATTTAGCGTCGGGCGGTGCTTTTTCGATGATGAGTGTCCGCTTGCGCCGGTTTAATGTCAGAATAATGTCAACATGCCCGATATTATCTTGACTTTACTTTGACAATATATAGCCTCTTCATACTAAACATCCGTACTATACGCGCGCGGCCGCCCGGGCGGCCCCGCAAGGAGATTTCATCATCAACATGACATTATATCTGATATCAACATGACATTATATCTGATATCACTCTGACAGTATTCTGACATTTTGGGATAATGTCAGAATAATATCAAGTCGGACAAAAATAATGTCAGAATAATATCGGGTCTGACATTTTAAATTATGTCAGAGTACTGTCAGAATAATGTCACTTCCCCCCCCTATCTACTAGTGCCAAGAAGCAGTCCGCAATGGGCAAGAGGCTGGATCTGCCGCCCGCGCCCTCGGTTACCGATTCCGGTTCGAATTCGAATTCGTAATCTAGCGTTTCCCGCCGACTAGTCCCGCCAGTCATGCGAAGCGCGCACTAGTACTTTGCACATGCCTTGAACCACGAATGATTTGAGCATGCATATGCATGCGCAGGCATCAAGTACGACATATTCATCTCGCACAAGCAGTCAACGGCAAGCGATCTCGCCCGCATCTTCAAGACCACGGTATGCGCGCGCGCCGCGCCCTCACTCGGGCTTGCCGCGGCCGCGGCCGCGGCCGCGCCACCGACTTCGACGTCGCGTTTCGAATTCCGACGTGCGATGCCGCGCGCAGGCGGATAAGATGACAAGCGAGCGCGGCATAGAGCTGCGCATCTTCCTCGACCGCGATGACCTGAGCGCTATCCACGACCTGAGTGCCAACATCCGCGCCTCCCGCAGCGTCCTCCTCCTCCTCACCGCAGGTACGCTAGCGCTGTCCTTGCCCGTGCTAGCGCCTCCGAATCTGGCTCTCCATCCGCTGAGCAGCCGCACTCTCTTGTACCCCTGGCCCCTCCGTCCGTAAACGTACATGTAGACGCGCCGTTGTCCGTCGTAGTCCGTCCGCCTAGACGCGATCCGCCTGTTCATCTATATGTTCATCCCCTCCTCCCAACCTCCCAACCGTTACCCCCCCCCCCTGCCGGCGCCCTCCCCCTCCCCACCCCCTTCCCCGCCCCGTCCCTCCCCCCTCCCCCCTCCCCCCGGGGGGAAGGGCTCTACCCGCCCCCACCCCTCAACCCCCCCCCCCCCCCCGCCGCACGCCGACCCCCCCCCCCCCCCGCAGACGTTTTCAAGAGCAAGTTCGTACTTCAAGAGCTCAAGGCGGCGGATGATGCTGGCGTGACGATCGTGCTCCTCTGGGACAAAAGCAGTCTCCCGGACTTTCCAATTGGTACCCTCCCTATATACTTCCCCGTTTTTCCCATGTACTGCTCTATACGGTATTCCTTCCCCTCTTCCCTATACTTTACTCTCTTCTCCCTATACTTCTCCTGTCCCTCTTCTCCCCCCACTGACCCCTTAGCTACTCTTAGCCCCCTCCCTATGGCTTGTCTTTCCCCCCCCCTCCCCGCAACTAACCTCCCCTTTCACTCCTTCTCTCCCGTTGCCTCTCCCTACCCTTCCCCCGCCCCCCTCTCTTCCCCCCCTCCCCCCGCGCGCGGCCCCCGCCCGTCCGTTTTCGTTAGTTCATTCAATTATCCCCTTCCTTGCCCATGTACCCTTAGCTTGAGCCCTACCCCTGCCCCCTTCCATCCCTCTCTCTCCCCGCCCCCCGGCCCTCCCCCACCCCTTCCCCCTCCCACCCCCCATCGCTGACGCAGCCCTTCTCAGCCGAGACCGTCAAGCTCCCCAAGAAGGCAGCATTGAAGGCCGTCGGACTCGACGAGCTGACCGCGCGGGCTCTGCTCGGTCGCGTCCTGTCTCACACCGCCGTCGAGTATCACCGCAGCGGGCAGCACCACCCGCTTTCCATCGAAGAGGCACTCCAGCGATGCGGCGTCGACGTGCAGAAGGCAGCTGCCGCAGGACCCGTCTTCTCCAAGGTCGCGAAGGTACAAGTCTCAAGTTTCCTGCACCGACGCATACACGGCGCTCTCGCCTGATGTAGATCTGGTGCGCAGTACGCCAAGAACTGGATGGACGCGCGAGCCTCGAAGAAGGACCTGGAGCTGTACGTGCCGCCGAAGGCCACGACGGGGGCCGGCGAAGGCGAAGGCGACGACGTTGAAGGCGAGGACTCGAGGGTGGTGGACCTCTTCGACGAGGTCAAGGCCTTTCTCCGCTGCTTCGTGCCGTCTCCGGCGGCCGCGGAGCCGGCGGCGGCCGCGGACCCGCGGGTGCTTCTCCTCGTGGGGGAGGCCGGCTCCAGCAAGTCAACTTTCCTCTCCTTCCTCCACGGCAAGGCCTGCGAGCAGCTGGAGTCGGGGCGCGGGCCGGCGGCTGACGGCGCGCTGCCGGTGACATGTCTCGTGCGGCTCACGACCCTCAGCAAGGCGAAAGCGCGCAACGGCCTGCGTGAACACGTCGCCAAGGAGCTCGGCGTCGAGTCCAACGATCTACCCTTGATCAAACACGAGTGATCATGAGCGCGCGCGGACCGCGTGTGATATTAATATTCATGCGTGCGCACCGAACAGGCGCGGGCTCGTTCTTCTCCTGGATGCGTATGACGAGCTGGACGTGAAGGTAAATCTCTGGCGCACGAACGATGCAAGCGCGTGGGCTTCCGGGGCAATCATCACATGCCGCCTGGCCTACACCGCGCGTCTGCCGAACTACAAGGTGCAAACCATGCTCACATGTGTCTCTTGTGAATGTGCTGGCGCTTAATCACTGGCAGGAACTGTTCACACCGAACATGGAGCCCGCGCGCGCCGGGGCTTCTAGATCTTCATCGCTGACGGAGCTGTGCACGCGCATGTTTGGGCCCGACGAAGTGCGCACTCGCCAAAGATGAAGTGCGCGTCGCTGAAATGAAGCCTTTCGCAGATAATCGATTACTTTCAAAAATTTGTGGAGCTTCACAAGCAAGTGGGCGCCTCGGTTGAGTGCATGTGGAGTGCAAAAGACTACCTGCAGCACATCAATCGCATCCCCGGCGCAGCAGCTCTCGTCACCAACCCTTTCTCGTTGAGGTGCTTGCTGATATAATTATGACCTCCGCCGCCCTCCCGCGAACGGTAACGGTGCCATTGGCCCCCACAGCATGGTTGCTCGTGTGCTGCCGGAGGTCGTCGAAAATCTGGAGCGGTGCGCCTCCCCTTTGCACATTGCAAGTGCATCAATACTCAGGCTCATTCCTTCTGCGCAGTAAAAAGCGAGAAGGAAAGGTAACAAATGCTCGCGACGAAGCATTTTCTTGTCTGGAACTGTATTCTTATTTCGTTTCGGTGCGCTACTGTTTATTTTCCCGTTTTGTTTTGATTTCATTAGAGCTGAACTCCATACTAAGTAATTTGTTTCACTAATGTACATGCATTTTTTGCAGAACTGGTTCGAAAGACAGTGGATTAAAGTAAATGATACAAGCCGTAAGATTTCAGGTGAACTCTGTAAAATTGAAGCTTGGATTCCTAGGCCTGTCCAGCTCATTGAGACTGTGCGAATGCAGAAGATTGTAATTGGGGTGCAGAGCAGTTCCACTCCTACTGCGGAGGCTTCTGCCGCGAACTTGCTTGTTCCATGTATCGGGTGCACTGCTTTCTTCGTTTCGATTTGAGAATTTGTAGTCTCCTCATCGTTGCTGCTGCAGGCGTCCATATCTGAAGTCGCTTGCCCTCTTTCCTCTTCGCCTGCAGAAGCCGGTATCTTCCGACCGATGGGAGCGCTCGAGAAGAGTCCTTCCGCGGAAGCAAATCTCGCCAGCGAGGCGGATTGCGTGACGTTGCTCACGAGCAAAGATCCGCTCCAAAAATTAGCGCTAGAGTCTAGTCCGCTGCACATCATTCGTGCGGGAGAGTTCATCTACGTGCGCTTCCTGCACAAGGTGCGTTTCCCAACACGCATTTGCGTTTTCTATTTGATCTGCGCGCCAGACTTTGCTCGAATACTTCGCTGCGGACTTTGCATTCAAGAGCACCGAACAGAGAGTCGTCCGTCGACCCCTTTCAATTTCTAAATCGCGCCACTTACTCGAAACGTCCTACACTTGTGCAGAGCGACATGGATGGAACAGAACAAGCATCTAGGCCCAAGGCCGCATACAGCATCCTCCACACAAGGTGATTTGGACTGAATTCACGAAGGCCTTGGTCAGTCCGTCCGTCTGACTGACATTTAATGCATACGCAGATCCATTGTGGGTGAGCCGAGCCTGCTGAGGTTCCACGCCGACCGCTGCTCGAAGGATTCATCCTACCGCGATGTGATCCGCTTCCTTCAATTGCGTTTCTTTTTGCTTGCTTGACGTCCTTTGACGCCGAGCTCGTGGTCAGCATCTCCTGTGGCTGCTTGCAGGGAGCCGGAGCCGCAAAGCGTCTAAGGAAGATATCACGGCCGCCTCCAATGCGATAACTATTCTGAATTATGGTGCGCCATATGCATGTAGCCGCATCGCGCGGCTTGAAGCGCTTACGCATGCGGCAGCCGGCTTCTCTTTCGCAAACGCGCGATTGCAAGGGATTCGCGTACCCGGGGCTGATCTGCAGCGATTGGAGGCTGCGGGAGCAGACTTCTCCGAGGCAGACCTCACGGAATGCTTCTTAGATGGAGCGAATCTGGTGGGCGCAAACCTCTCTGGCGCGAAATTGGACCGCTGTGCCGTGAGCATCGTTCCCGCGCTTCGCGGTCACAAAAGTCGGGTGGCTTCTGTGGCTATCAGTGCGGTGCGTGCCCGAATGCCGATTTCATGATCAACATCTTTTCTGATCATGATAGCGGTACGGCGGCAGGACGGGAAGCGCGCGGTGTCTGGCGGCGATGACAAGACAGTACGAGTCTGGGATCTGGAGTCAGGAGCACAGCTGTGGCAATTTGGCGGCCACAAAGACACGATCACATCTGTAGCTTGCTCTGCGGTTTGTATTTTTGAAGACGATATCGATCCCTTTTCTTCGACCTGAAGATCTGAGGGTCGCGATCCCGCAAGCAGGACGGCCGGCGCGCGGCTTCAAGCAGCCGGGACGGCACCGTGAGAGTTTGGGACTTGGATAAGGGGCAGGAGCTGTGGTGGCTGGTGCTTGCGGCGGACTTCATTGGCGTGGCCGTGTCGCTGGTGCGTTCTGCCAGGATCGTGTGGAGACGTGAACGTTGCAACTCTATGCTTAAGATCGATCCGTACGGCAGGACGGGAAGCGCGTGGTGACATGCCGTGACTACAAGAAAGTGCAATTATGGGATGTAAAGACGGGCCCGGGGAAGGAGCTGCGAAGGCTCCCACCTTCCGATCGCGATCGCGACTCGACGTCTGAGGCTTTCGCGACTTTGTCCGCAGTACGTGGCTTGTGCAAACCTATTTTTATTGAGCTCAGCGCTTGCTGATGATAGCCGGCCCGGCACGGCCGCAGGATGGAAGGCGGATGGTCAGCATGAAATCCGAAAAGGATAAGGAGAAGATGGTGCTTGTGCGGGACGTGGAAACGGGCGCAGAGCTGCAGGAGCTGCCGTGGCCTAGAAGCGGTCAGGATATGAATCTTCTGGCCCTGTCGCAGGTGCGTTTTTTGCAATTGATGACGAGCTGCAATGACGAGCCGATTACCGGGTCGCTGTGGCAGGACGGACGACATGCGCTCTTCCGTAGCGGGCACGCGGTTCGAGTGCTGAACCTGGAGGAGGAGGGTGCAGAACGGCGGTTGGAGAACTGCGATCTGAGAAACCTGCGTGTGTCTCTGTCTGCGGTGCGAAGAGCTCCTCCTCCTGGCATGGCCTGCAGCTCTTTGCTGACGTCGTGCACAGGATGGGCGATGGGCTGCATCGACCGGCGGCGGTGGGAACGTGCTGCTCTGGGACCTCGTCACGGGCGAGTCGGTGAGGCAGCTGAAAGGCCACACGGGTGATGTGGTCTGTGTCGCCCTGTCTGCGGTGAGTGCACGTAGTCTCTTCGTGTCTTGCGTTGAGACAGGGCATGCGCATATGCTGAGGTTGGGGCCGGGGCTGCAGGATGGGAGGCGGGCGGTTTCGGGTGGTGACGATCAAACCGTGCGTCTATGGGAGATGGACACGAAGGCTGTCTTGCACCGACCTCAAATGGAGGGTCACGTGGATGTCATCGCATGCTTGGCTGTGTCGGCGGTCCGTGCCCGTGCACGTGCTTGCGGAGACATGCACCGGATGGAAGGCTGAGCTGTCCGTTTATCTTTGCACAGGATGGCAGAAAGGCGGTCTCAGGCAGCTCCAGCGGGCTACTGCGTGTCTGGGATCTAGAGACGGGAATGGAACTGCGGCAAATGAAGGGCTCGAGTTCGAAGGAGAGTCGACGCATGGACACGACCACTCGGTTTGGGAACCGCACAACGGAAACCGCAATTCTATCACTGGCTATCTCGGCGGCAAGTTAACCCGATGTCGGGCGGCCGGGATAGCGATTGGGCCCCCATGCTGCCGTGCTGACGGGCGCGTGGCTTGCAGGACAACAAGCGACTCATTGTGCTCAACCGGAACCAAGTCGCCGATGTTTGGGACCTGAACTCCAATGCTGGGGACATGCCACTGGTCAGCCTCAAGCTTTCTTCCGAGACCCAATATGACGTGTTTGACTCTGTGGCTCTTTCGGCGGTGCGAACGCTCAGCAATCAGCGGTTTTTAAATTTCCTGACTGTAATGCTGACTGTTGAATTTTCCAGGACGGTCGGCGGGCAATTGCCTGGAGAAATCGGGCCGGACGCGAGATGGTGGAATTCGATGTGAACACGGATCAACCAGAGAAGGTGCCGTCAAAGAGATCGAAGCGGCTGGGCGTCAAGGATGACGTCAGCATTACGTCCATCGCCATCTCACCGGTGCGCAACACTTGTAACAGCTTGTAGCAGCGCCTTTAATTATAATGACTGGAGCTTGCAATCGACGGTGACGGTGACGGCAATTGATAGGACGCAAGGCGGGCAGTGTCGCGCGACCAGAACAAGTCATGATCAGTGACGCTGTGGGACTTGAAGAAGTGGTCGGAGATCCGGCAACTGACGCTCAAAGCGGGCGATTATGATTTCTACTTCGTGGCTCTCTCTGCGGTGCGTTGTGTCCTTTAATGGAGCTCGAGTCGGTTGCAGGCTGCTGACGAAAGCTCCGTCGACGGCACACAGGACGGTCGGCGGGCGGTCACGGCCGACGAACGCGACTACTTGGCCAACAATACAAGAGTGAAGACAATGCGAGTGTGGGACTTGGAGACCGGGAAGGAGCTGCAGCAGTTGGAAGGCTTCAAAGCATCTCTGTCAGCAGTGCGCTTGAGTCATTTGAGTTGATATCGATGTCGCTGCGGCCGCGGCCGCCTTTTCATCGTTTCCTATCTGCAGGACGGGCGGTGGGCAGTCACTTGGCAGTACAAGACAATGCGTGTGTGGGATCTACAGGCAGAGTTCGGCGCTGGCCATGGGCAGAATGTGCGTTTCGTCAGATCTAGATGCATGAAAGTTTCCTTCGATTGCTGATGTGCCGCAGCTCGCTTTATGCCCTCGGCGCATTTTCCGGCACACAAGCGGGGCCAACCCAGAATTCGCCGGAGCCATAGTGCGTGAAATCTGCATCGATATTTATACACATGTGCAGGGCCCGCCCCTAACGTGATAGCATGCAGTACAACGACAGAACCTCAATGGCGCCGAGGCTGCGGGCGATCCTGGACGACATGGGGGCCCGGCGACAGGAGGCTGAGAAGAAGCTTCCTGGCGACGGCGGCGAGGCTGCAGCTGAAGAGCCCGGCTGGCTCTTGAGCTCGTTCCTGCCCTGGGTGCGTCGCCTCGAGAACCGGTGCCCTTGGAGACGCCGCCTAAACCCGCCGCAGATCGACGAGGTGCTCAACGATATCAAGGCCATTTTCGCAGAAGTCAAGGAGGACGAGTCGGAAGTTGGCGCGCTGGCCATGGCCCCCATCAGTCTGTACCGTTGGCGCTAAGCTCTCGCGAGTTTCGACACTCGTCGTTCACCATCGTTCAACTTCGAACCAAAAAAATTTAATCTTCAGAATTCTTTTTTAGGATGCAAGATTTTCGAAGATCTAAGTTCGCTTGCGCTATTCTATAGTTATAATGTTCTGCTGAAAAACCCAATCATGCATTGCACTCTGGTTCATTCGGCCAGAAAATTTCATTCGTATTGTCATAAGGGCAGAATTTCGCATAGCTATTGCTAACGTCTGGCCATTGTCGGCATCAGTTCGAACCGCATATATACTCGAGCCGTCATGATCAGCCGTCCCGCCCACTTCGATTCACGTGCACCATTGGGAGGGACTCCCGAGAGAAGCTCGAGGGAGGTCGGGAACAAGTCAAGACGCCGGGGCAAACATGAACGAGGGTATACGTATACGTATCAGTACTTTGAGCTATGGTCTAAGATAAAGCTTCAGCTTATAAATTAAGCCTTGAGAGCGTTCATTTTGTAGAGGAAATGCTTAGTGTGTAACGAATCTGAGCTCATCATTGGATTCTAAGCTTCGACCGAGGTCCGCCGCTGGTGCAAGAGGGGGTACGTACGCCGCCGCTGAGATAGGACAGGGTACGTACCTCTGAAATCCTGGCCGCTTTCGCCACCGCCACCGACGCTGCTCTAGATCTAGATCTGACGAAAGGGGGTCCGGGTCGGCAGGCCCTGAGGCTATGGCGGAGCTCGAGACGCTTCGTGCGCAGGCCCCCGCTGGCGCCGGCGAGCTCGAGGCCGCCTCTGTCCAGGTCCTACCCCCCTCCGACTCTTCCCCCCGCTTCTTCCCTCCCCCCCCCCCCCCCCCGCCTCCGCCGAAACTCGAACTCGATAGGTAAAACCCGACTTTGAATTCGAACTCGAACTCGAACTCGATAGGTACCCCTCGTCGACCGGCTCCTCTGCAAGGCGTGTACCCTTCGCAGCCTCAGTTTCTTTCTTTTACACCGGTACCCCCCGCAGGCGGAGGCGACGCTCAGCGAGGAGGAGGGGCCCTCGGGGGCCCGCCGCCGCAGGGGTATGCACGGTGCGCCGTCGGTACCCCTCTCCTGCTTCGGCTTCTAGGGTCCCTCGCGTTCCAGCTCCCTCTACCCCCCCCTGGCTTCTCATTTTCGCCGCAGGGGACCCCCGCTTCCGGATCGGAGACGTCGTTCGCCTCCTACCCCCCCTCGTCGCCTCCTCGTACCCCTCGGGTACCCCTCCCTGCCTCCTTCCCCCTCCCACTCACCTCCTCGTACCCCTCGGGTACCCCTCCCTGCCTCCTTCCCCCTCCCACTCACCTGATGCCTTTTCAATTACGTTTATAGATCCGCCGTCTGCCGTAGTACTGGGGGCCGTGGTGGGCTGGGACGCCCCGGGCATCGTACCCCCGCGCTATGCTGCAGACGTCCCTGCTGCAGATTAAACTGATGGGACTTCATCCGATGGGACGCGGCGAAGGGCCGCTACGAGCCTACCCCCGACCTCGCGGCCGCGTACCCCGACGACTAGCCGGCCGCGCGTGCTTGTTGTGCCGCCCTCTAGCTCTCTGCCAAGGATTGACTTGCAAGTTTCGAATATTATTTTGTGTATGCACCCCGTGACGCGGCTCGGGCTTGATTTCTAGATCTATGATAAGCGTTGAAATAAATTTGCGACTACAATTACTTGGCTATAGGGGATTCGGGGATCTGGAGACGTCCCTGCTGCAGATAAAATTGAGTGCATGATCATGATCACTCACTCGAGTCGCCTTTGAAAGCCACCTGCGCCGGCGCCGTCTTCATAGTTAAGCGCCAATATTATAAAATTAATGCGGCACGCACCCGCGGCCGCGGCCGCCAAAATTAATAACGGGCGCACCGAAACGGGCGCGGGCGCCGCCATCATGCCCTGGGACCGACGTAGACCTCCGGTGAGGGGGCCCGGGGCCACACCGGAGCCCCAGAGCGGCGCCGAAGCCGACGCCGCATCGCCCTCGCCCTAGCCCTCGCCCTTGCGCGGCGTGTACTGATCCATTCCCGGGGGCATGCGCTGCTGCGACTGCTCCGAGGCGGCTGCTCCTGTGCGTTCGATTCGGTCGTGATCAGCGATTGCAAGCAGCAGAATAGGGGGAGGGGAGGGGGGGGTGGGGGGGGTGGGGGGGGGGGTGGGGGGGGTGGGGGGGGGGTGGGGGGGGGGGGTGCGCGCCGATGGCCGCCTCCACCGTAAGCCCGCGAGATCAAGCTCGATCGCCTGGTAACCCTTTCCTGTTTCGGCTCTATGTCCCTCGCGTTTCAGCACCTTGCATCCTCCCCACTCCCCCTCCGCCGCCCCCCCTCCCCCCTCCGCCTCCCCGACTCCGCCCCGCCCCGCTCGCCCCTCTCTACCCCCCACCCCGCCCCCCGCATTCCCCCCCTCCCCCCTCTAGATCTTTCTTCTTCTTCAATAGTAGGTCATCTTCAATCCTAGGTCTTCGACTCGCGCCAGGCGCCCGCCCCCCGCTCGTCTCAGGATGTGCGAGGTGGGGTCTAATTAGACGAAGACGGCATCCGATGATCTGCAAGCTTTAAGCTGCAGCTAGCGCTCGCTACGCGTACGCCTGGGGCCTGGGCCCTGGGCTACCACTGCCTACCAGACTTCAATAGCTCTCAGAACAAAAAACCCTTGAAATGGAAAATTGAATTGAATTGAACTTCGGAACTGGCGCCCCGCCGCCCCGCCGCGTCTCCGCCCCGCGGCTCCCGCCCGCTGAAAAGCGCGCCGCCCGCCGCTAGAGCTACTCCGCCCCGCCCGCCGAGCCACGCCGCCGCGCGCCCGTCTCTCCGCCCCTCCCGCCGAGCCGCGCAGCCGCCTGTCTCCGAGGCTCTCCTCCGCCCCGCCCAGCGAGCTTCGCCGCCCGCAGCGCCTCCGCCCCGCGCGCCCGATGAGCGTGTTGCCCGGGGTCGGCTGCATAGCGCTAGCGCCCTCGCTCTCGCTAGATCTAGATCGCATGCCGGCCACCGCGCGTGCCTCGCTGCCGGTCTAGCGGCTTCCGTCGGGCAGCTGTCGAAATAAAAAGACTCTTATTTTGAGGATTTTGCCAACGGAAAAAAAGACCCCCCCCTTGCAATTTGCCTCCGGGCATACGTGTATGTGCTGGCTATCGGTCGTCGGCTCTACCCGCCCCCCCTCCCCTCCCCCCCCTCTCCTCATGATCATGATCACCTCCTCACCCGACCCATCGCCCAAAACCTGTTCTCGGCTCACTCACTCTGAAAGGCGGGTCCGACGGTCCCCCCTAGGCCTCGCTCCCCGCCTCCGGCCCCCCGGGGGGTCTCCCCCCCCCCGCCCCCCCCCCCCCCCTCCCCCGATCTTCCCCGCCCCCTCCCTCCCCCTTCCCCCCGGCCCCGGCTCCCCCGCCCCAGCCCCCCCCCTCCCCCTGCCCCTCTCCCCCCCCCGGCTCTCTCCGGATCCTCTTCCTCCCCCGAGCGGCGACCGGCGAGCGTACATGCGAGCTCCGCGGCCACTCCAGTTATGCCATTCCATCAATGCCGAGCGGGCGGCTAGCTGTGGGCGGCTAGGCGGCTAGGCGACGAGGTCGGCGGCGGCGGCTTCGGCGTCGGCGGCGGCGATGGCCTCAGCGAAGTCGAAGTCGTCCCCCTCCTGCGCGCGGGCGAGCCTATAATTAAGAGAGGTCATAGCCACGAGAGCGGCCGAGAGCGCTAGCGCAAATATGCCTCGGGCGGCGGGCGGCACGTGCACGGAGGAACATTAATTGGACATCGTGTGTGAGAGGGCGCACCGCCTCGGCCTCGGCGTCGGCCTCCTGCGCGTCGGCGTCGAGGGCCGCGCTCGGGGCGTTGACGAGGTCCCAGTCGATGCTGCACTTCTGGCCCTCCGTCATCAGCGGCCGCACGCACGCGTCCCACTCCTGCGAATCGGGGCCCGGTGTCACTCTTCAAGCTGAAGGGTTCGTCATATTAAATTGAATCTAACGCCCTAAAGTTTTAATTGAACGCCGTGAAGGTTGAATTAGCCCCGCCGGCGGTGCCGGCCGGCCGTTACTAGCTATAGTACTGGCCTGGAACGCCGGCGACGTCGGGTTGGAGAAGTCGATGCCGAGGGCGGCGGGGTCCCCGCAGGCGCACGTCACGTGGGCCATCAGCTCGGTCATACACTTCGTCTGCGGCAGAGGAGGAATGTTAATTAATCTTGCTGCATGAGGTTACTATAAATGAGCGGGGCGGCCCAAAATTCGAAGCATTTAATTAAAATGTTAATGATAATAATGCGGCCCAAAATTCGAAGCATCCATCGCCAAGCGCGCGCTCACCTGAACGTCGAAGGCGAGGTACGAGCGGTCCGCGACGGGGTCCGCGGCGACGGCGTCAGCGAAGCGTTCCGCGAAGAGCTTGGGAAGCGGCCCGCAGGGCCCGGCGGAGTCCGCAGAGGCGGCGGCGGCGCAGGTGGCGTCGTCGGCGCCGTCGACGAGGGCCTGGTCGGCCTGGCACTTGGCGCGGCCGTCGGGGCCCTCCAGGATGGCCTTACCGCACGCCTCCCACGCCTGGAACTCGGGCGTGTACCGGTTGTTAAAGTCGAGGCCCAGCGCGTCCGGGTCCCCGCACATGCACAGCGCGTAGTTGGTCAGGTCCGACTCGCAGGCCGACTGCCGGGCGCGTGATCAGCATCGGATCGGAGTCGACTCCGGGAACAGATCTAGATCGTGCACATAGATTATCGATATCGAAGCCAAATTAAAGCCGCCCATATGCATGCATATGCCAGCAGGACGTCGACGAATCCGCCGAGTGTATCTCCGAAGGCCTAGGCCTAGGTCTACTAGGCTTAGCCCGCGGCCGGGCCCGGGGCGCACCGAGGCATCGTTGGCGACTTGCGAGCGGATGAGCTGCGAGTCGGCGAGGGAGCCCGGCTGCAGCTGGGTCTGGATGTCGAACGCGCAGAACTTCTCCGTGAAGCGCTCCGCGAAGAACTTGGTGGGCGCGGTGCACGATGCCATGGCGTCTGTACGGCTGTTGCGGCTGCGCTCAGCGGATCCAAGTCAGCACGATATCGATGGAGCTCGCCGTGGCCGGCCAGGGTCGCAGCAGCAGCCGCTGCTGAGCGAACGATCGGGCCGGGCGCGGGGGTTAAAACGTTCCGATAATCATGATCTAGCTCGCCAGGCCCTGAGGCCTAGAATAGTCTAGTCGGGCCTGCAGCTGTCTGGAGCGCGCGGGCGGGCGGGCGGGCGGCGGGCGCACTGGCGCTTACCGTAGAACCACCGGCAGTACGGCGCGGGAGTTAACGTTCTTCCGATCGGCGACCTCGTCGAGTCGAGCTCTGGGAGCCTCTAGCCTGAGTAATGCGACCGAAGGCGAAGGGCCGAAGCACTACTGCTGCTGCACTACCGGAAGTACTGCCGCCGCAGTGCCGCGCGCTGACTCAGTGACTCAGTGAGCTGCTTCCCGGTTCCGGCACGGTACGGTACCCTCCGGGTACGTATACCCTGCCACCCAGCTTCCTCCGCGGCGGGGCAGCCGGCGCCTGCAGCTGGCATGGGCCGCATCATGGCCCGCATGGCCCATGGGCCATGGCCCAGGCCCCATGGCCGAATCCAGGCCGATCCCCGCCCCGACTCCCCGAGTCCGCGGCGAGATCATGATTAATATAGGTATATATATATATATTCGCGATCGCGCGCGCGGCGCGCGCGCCGCGGCGAGTCGACGCGTACGTCGCCGGCGACGCCCCGGCGGCGGTAGTACGTACGCGTACGTCGTACGGCACGGTACGGGCCGGTACGGGGACGCGGCGGCGCCGCGCGCGCGCGGCGCCGCCGGCCGAGCGTTTCAGCTACTAAGAGGACAACTCCGGGCCCTAGTCTCCGGATCCGAGGCTCCGAGTTCGATCCGACAGGAAATTGCCAAGTTGTCAGAAATTCCCGGGAAAAGAGTGCGAAAATGCACATCATGGCATGCCCGCGGCCATGATGAATTGCCAAGTTGCCGACGAATTTGCCGTTAATATTTTCGGAAAATTGCGGCCCATTGGCGGGTTTCGGTACCTGGTACCGAAATCGTTTCAAGACCTGCATGATCGATCATTATCTAATTCACCTAATGTAGTAATCGAAGAACGGTAACGCTAACGATATCGATGATCAAGATTCAAGACCAATTCCAATTGCAAGATCTTAAGAGTCAAGTTAAGACCGTGCACGCGGCGGTGCACGGCACTGCACGCGTCCCGGCGGCAAGTTCGGCCAACCCGCCCGGCGAACCGTGCCGCCGCCCCGCCAGCCGAGCCGCGCAGCCGCCCGCCGCGCCTCCGCCCCGCTCGCCGAGCCGTACGCGTGCACGTGCCGCCGCCCGCCGCGCCTCCGCCCCGCCCGGCGAGCCTTGCCGCCGCCCGCCGCGCCTCCGCCCCGCTCGCCGAGCCGCGCCGCCGCCCGCCGCGCCTCCGCCCCGCCCTGCGAACCGCGCCGCCGCCCGCCGCGCCTCCGCCCCGCCCGGCGAGCCTTGCCGCCGCCCGCCGCGCCTCCGCCCCGCCCGGCGAGCCTTGCCGCCGCCCGCCGCGCCTCCGCCCCGCTCGCCGAGCCGCGCCGCCGCCCGCCGCGCCTCCGCCCCGCCCAGCGAGCCGCGCCGCCGCCCGCCGCGCCTCCGCCCGCCCGGCCCGCCGATCGCGAGCCGCGCCGCCGCCCCGCCAGCGAGCCGCGCCGCCGCCCCGCGCGCCGCCGCCCGCGGAGCCTCCGCCCCACCTGAACCCCCCGAACCTCCCCACCCTCCCCATCCTCCGGCCCCGGCCGCGGGCCCCCACCTCTTTCTCGCCCGAGCGGAACCCGGCGAGCATATATGCATGCTCCACGGCCACTCCAGAACTAGTACTGCCATTTCAACGAAGTCGGGGGCGGGCAATTGCGATCGATATCGATATCGCAATCGCAAGCTGCCGCGCTCGCGATCGCTGCCGCGCGATTCTGGGCGGGCGGCTAGCGCTAGCTGTGGGCGGCTAGGCGGCTAGGCGGCGAGGTCGGCGGCGGCGGCTTTGGCGTCGGCGGCGGCGATGGCCTCAGCGAAGTCGAAGTCGTCCCCCTCCTGCGCGCGGGCGAGCCTATAATTAAGAGAGGTCATAGCCACGAGAGCGGCTCGTGGGTACTGGGGGCCGTGGTGGGCTGGGACGCCCCGGGCATCGTACCCCCGCGCTACAAGCTCATCGTGCGCCGTACCCCTGTTCCGCGTGGACCTCTGAAGTCTAAAACCAGGGCTGCAGCATGAGACGCCCGACGGTAGAGGGGACGAGATGTTCGGTGCGGCTGTACCCCCGCCGCCCGCCCTCCCGTTCCTTCCCCCGCCGACGCTCAAGGCAGCCGGGGAGGGGGAGCTGCGGCCTGCGGAGGGGCCGGTCCCGCCAGATCGCTGCGGGGTACTGGGGCGGCACTTCATCCGATGGGACGCGGCGAAGGGCCGCTACGAGCCTACCCCCGACCTCGCGGCCGCGTACCCCGACGACTAGCCGGCCGCGCGTGCTTGTTGTGCCGCCCTCTAGCTCTTTGCCAAGGATTGACTTGCAAGTTTCGAATATTATTTTGTGTATGCACCCCGTGACGCGGCTCGGGCTTGATTTCTATGATAAGCGTTGAAATAAATTTGCGACTACAATTACTTAGCTATAGGGGATTCGGGGATCTGGAGACGTCCCTGCTGCAGATTAAATTGAGTGCATGATCATGATCACTCACTCGAGTAGCCTTTGAAAGCCACCTGCGCCGGCGCCGTCTTCATAGTTAAGCGCCAATATTATAAAATTAATGCGGCATGCACCCGCGGCCGCGGCCGCCAAAATTAATAACGGGCGCACCGAAACGGGCGCGGGCGCCGCCATCATGCCCTGGGACCGGCCTCCGGCGAGGGGTGCCACACCTGAGCCCCAGAGCGGCGCCGAAGCCGACGCCGCATCGCCCTCGCCCTCGCCCTCGCCCTTGCGTGGGGTGTACTGATCATGAACCATTCCCGGGGGCATGCGCTGCTGCGGCTGCTCCGGATCCGAAGAAGCGGCCGCTCCTGCACATTCGATTCGTTCGTGATCAGCAATTGCAAGCAGCAGAATAGGGGGAGGGGAGGGAGGGGGGTACGCGCCGGCACGGTCCTCTGAGTGCGATCGCGAGTCTTCGCGCGGGGCGTTCCCCCGGTCCTGCCGAGCCGTCGCACACACGCATTATACACATTACGAGGAATTAAATTGACCTGTGCAGACGAGTCGCCACCTGCACCGGATCCCGCACCCTCGGCGCCGGCGCCGGCGCCGGCCGCGGGGCCTCCCGCAGCGCCAGATCTAGAGGGAGTGGCTTCGAAGGCCTTCTCGCCAAAATCAGCGCCGGCCAAAGCCAAGCTTTGCTGGTCAGTCTTCGCCTCTGGCCGCACGCTCGCTGCGCGCGTATTTCATGATAAGACGGACTGAATGTGAACGGACAACAGTGGATCAGATGGATAAAATTTGAACGAAGCGTACATTTCTTCGTCTCTTTGGAGATACCGAAGCCCCAGTCGCCCACTGCGCCCTCGAAGTGGCCCTGATCGCATGTTCGCACGTATATACGCGTGTCAGATTAAAGGTTCGAAATGTCAGATTAAGTTCGAAAGGTTAGGATCGCAGTTTCGTGTCAGATTAAAGCTTCTAAGTATCGATGGTCCATGCTAGCGGTTGATATGCGGTATTAATAGCGTTTCAATCCTCACCGCGATGACAGTCTTGTCCTCTTGCTCCTTCGTCTGTGTGTAGTACATGAACATTCCTCCAGGGGGCTGCGTGTATATACAAGCCGCGCTCAGATCAAGTTTCATTAAAATCACTTATATATCGACATATATAAATGTGCCGCGGCCGCGCAGATTAATGTTCCGGCGCGCGACGTTCACGTTCAGCGTTGACGACGCACTTGCATCGTCGGCGGCTTGACGTAATCGCCGGTCATCGTCGTCCAGCGGTCGAGCGCCTGCTTGAGGCTTTCCACCTCGTCGCCGAGAATGCGCACTGCGACACACGTACATGAATCGGTGGGCGGCGCTCTCCAGGCTTAATTATAAGCTCTCTATCATGGATAAGCTTATAATCAAGCATAATTATAAACTCCAGGCGGTGCTCCCCAGGCTTAAGCTTGCCATAAAATCGTATGGATATATCGATAGGTATAGGAGGGGATGGAACCATTCCAGATGTTGCCCCTTGGCCTGTTCGAATTCGTGTCGCCATCGTTGTCGTGATACTCCATGTGTCGGCTTGAGCTCGCCAGCTTCAGAAAGTACTCCATCTCCAAAAAGTAGTTATACTCTGTTATATAATTAATAGAACTTGAAATATTAACGATGGACATGGGCTTCAAGGCCGCGCGCAAATGATTTATATAATCATATACAAAATAAATCATCAGGCTGCTTACGCTTCTTCTTGAATATTATCGACTCCCGCTCGAGCGAGCCCTTGACGTCCCCGTCGTCGTCAAGCATGTAGATGTCGTCCCGAAGATAGCCAATCTCATCGTCCTGTATGTAGCATGCAGAGAGTCAGTCGTCGAGGAAACTGAGCGAGACGGTCGACGAGGGTGGGATTCCGAGTAACGAGCACTGACGATCTTCTGCTTCCGCTTTTTGCAAGTGAGGGCATAGCAGCAATTTCGTCCGAGCTCACGACAGCAAGTGAAATCTCCAGTGAAAACCTGGGGGCGCAAAAAACCGATATGCATCAGTTCGCTTTCATGGGCAAGAGTTCGTTCAGGGAACAAGCTTAGGCATGGAAATTTAGCAGGTGCACTCTAACAGACGCACATCGCAGCAGCCCGGCGTGATTGGAATGCAGCAGCAGCAGCGTTGGCTGGCCTTCTTTCTCCTCTGCGGCCGACACGAGGATCAAAAACTCCGCTGGGGCACACCTGCGCATGCAAACCAAATCAACATACCTGGTTTTTCTTTTCAGCACCTAGAGCTTTTCTGAAAACGGCCGCAGCAAGGGAGAGGCTTTGCAACCTATCCAAATTTCATGTCAGAGGCGCTTGCAATTACTTAAAATAATAATGTACGTGTGCGGGCTTTGCCTCACCCCAGCTGGAGGTACCGGGGCACGGAGAACCCGGGAAGGACAACAGAGCCCTTGGCATCGCCGCTCAACACACGCCGGATCCTGTAGCGGACGGCGTCGATGTCCTGCAGCAATTTCGGGATCGAACGGCGATCGATCCCGTCAGGTTTTGCAATGCGATGCTGCAGCTGCCGGCAATATTAATCGATGTCGGGACGGCTGCAGCAAACCTTGCGCCAGATTGTGATTGAATCCTGAGATCGATCGCAAGTTTTCCATCAGCTTTTAAATTTAGTATTTAATTGCGCATGTGCGTATGTATAGAAGCCGACCTTGACGTCCACATCCTGGCGCCAAGTGACGAGAATAGCACGCTGTGTCGTGAATATGACGCGATCCACTGCGAGCGCGCGTTGGATCGCAATGCATGTCATACAATGCAAGCTTTGGTAAGCTTGTTTTGATTTTCGTAGAGGCGCACTGTTGAAAGGAACCTGGTAGTCCAAGTCTCGTGGCCGCTCCACATATCCTGCAGCCTCCTCTGTCTCGATCGTCTTCGTTTTTTCAACTATTTCGACCTGAATTCCGAAGCAATCAAAGGAATGGTGAGCGTATAGCTAAATTAAAGGAAAGTGATTGCAATCAAGAGCTCGTGTGCGCCTTCAATTTCCGAGTGTGGCCCTGCACGTATCTGCGGATCGGAGCGCAAGTCCGTGATAGAATTGGAAAGAGTATGAGACAAAAATTACTGGGGGCAACAGTAGGGCCAGATGATGCAGCGGCTCCAGAAGCACGTGCATCCGTGCGGAGGCTGGAAATGGTCAATTTCAAGATCGAAACGGTCATTTCAATTGCGGATTTCGACGTACGAAGCAGCTCCACGCCCGCCCTCCGCCACTCTCGACGTCGTATTCTACTTCGCAGCAACTCCCAGGACCGGATTCTTTGCCTTTAAATTTCAGTCCCCGTGTGCAACCGATTATATTAGCGCCCAATCGGGGAATTAATTCGAAGCAAAGCGCACATGTGCACGTCATTTTCAGCTGCGGGCACATGCAGAGCCGGTCTCGGCCTGCGCAGAGCGATCGCGACCGTTACGGACAATATCAATTAATTGCAAGTGCTCGGAGACTTAAAAGTCCATCGATTTTAAGTTTTGCCTAAAGTCTAGAGGACTATTTATTGCTTAAGAAAGGTTAGTCGTTGCGCACAAAGTTTCAGAGGGATGCATCTCTGGTGCCCCTGCCAGAACCTGCCAGAAACATGTTCAGGTTTAGGTAGTAGCCTATATAACTATTGATTTCGCAGCAGCGAAGTAAATGAAGGCAGGAAGGCAGCGCACGGCTCTCCGACGTCTGGGGATTGCGGGCGTGCATGTGCACGTGAGTCAAGGAAGTCGAATCGCGAGAATGTTTAATGATCCCACGCAGATCCGGCTTGGGCTCGCGCACTAGTCCCGCAGGGGCAGCACAGGCAGCAGCCGGTCGTGGTTTTCTTGTCCACGTCTTCCGTCCAAATCTTCTTGTAGCAGCACCACGCGCCAACATTGCAGTAGCAGTCACAGAGGCAAAGTTCCTTGCACTTGATTGCATGGGGCCACCACTGTGCGAGACATTTCACGATCAAGAGGTTTGAGCTGGGGTGTTCACATGCGTGCACGTGTTCTACGATTTACGTAGCCAGTCTTACCTTGTTTTGTATGATCTCCGTATCTTCGGTCACATCTTTGTGCGTCTTCACTTCATTAGGAGGCTTTACAGATATGCCCTGCGCATGTGTGTCAGCTAGCTGCAGTCTGGATCTGGTATCTGGTTGCTCTACATGCATAAAAGATTGTTGTAACGCGTGATCATAAATTCAATTTGTTTTTAATAAGCCTTCTTATTTCACGAACGCCCAAAACCACCTGCTTGTATTTCAGCCCTTCGGCATGCGTGTAGATGCCGATTAGAGTTTCTCCTGCGCTCGCAAAGTTCGCTCAGATCTGAAGAATTCGAAGATGTGCTGCTTGTTACGCGGCCGTGGCCGCTGTCTGAGGTTCGCACCCGGCAGGAGCATTGGCATGTCGATTCCGAACCTGCGCACGCAGAAAACAATTCGTATACGTACGTATAACAAATGCGTGCGTATCCGAATGCGCAGCATCGATATCATGATCAGAATTCGGCGCACTTCTTCTCATCCTCTGGAACCCAATTCGGCTCAACGGGAATGCAGGTTACGCCGTGGCCATGGCTCGCTACAGCTGGGGCCGCGTCGGCGACTTTCGCGCCAGGCGCTACCATTGTGGGCCTTGCCGCCGGCCATGGCCCGCGGTTTGGGGTGTGCGCCGAATGCATTTGCGCGTGCTCGGGCGGGCGGACACGCGGCGCTTCGAATTCTGCTTCCCCAAGCCTGCGCAGACAAAGTCTCATATACACGCAGCGCCGGTGTGCAAAGGCGAACAAGCCAACTATACATGTATATGCGCACGTGTAGCTATGCATATACACATACATAGGCCAATTGCAAGGCCAGCCTGGCCATGGCAGTCGTCATTTGTTCATTTATATCTATTCATAATTATGCGTAAGCTTAAGCTCAACCGGTACCACATGCATATGCATGCGCATGCATGCGTAAGCACCTTTCCTTGATGTAGTCGAACTTGAAGTTGTTGGACATCGATAACGCGAATTACCGCCACGCTGCCAGGCTTGCAGCTGCAGATCTAGATCTAGATCTATAGTTTGAGGCTTCTATGTATGCGTGGTCGAAATCAAAGCCGGGTGCGGCCGCGGCCCGGCGCGGCGCCGGCGGTGAGGCCGGCCGCGGGTGTCTAACTTTAGTGCTACGGTAACGCAGGGCGTCGCAGGCGGCCCGGCGGCGCCGCAACTGCAATTTTGTATCGGTAGGATTCGGAGCGCACGCGTGCCGCATGCGCAGTGCGCGTTTCAAGTTTGCGTACTACGGTACTACAGTCACAGCCTCACAGCCAGAGTCACAGGCTGAGTGCCACGCGTACGGTCACCGGGTGGCCGGGCGCCGCGACTGCCACGCGGCGACTGGCGTAATTTACCGGTACTACGTACTACAGTACTACCGTTTAGTATGGAATTCGAAAGCTGCATCCGATATCGATGATCCGATCATCGATTCCGAAGTTCCGATGTCAGGACTCAGGAGACTCAGGACCGATGAATCGGCGATGATAATCCGGGCGCGCCCGGCCGCGGCGGCCCGTGCGGGCCGTGCCGGGCCGTGCGGGCCGTGCGGCGGCCCGGCCCGTGCCCGCACTGCGGCAGTGGCCCCGCTGCCCCCGCACTGGCCCAGTGGCGGCACTGCCCGCCGTGCCCGCCGCTGCATGCCCGGCCGCCGGCCGCCGGCGCCGGCCCGCCGGCGCCAGCCTGGCAGGGCCCCGCGGCCGGTGCCAGACTCCCGGAGTCCAGAGTCCCGCCAGTGGGCAGTGGGCACTGGGCAGTGGCCACCACCAGACCGTCGGACTACTGGTAGCCCGTCGGAGTCCATGTCCGCGGACATGTCATGTCAATGTCCGTGGCCATGGGTCCGGGTTTTTTTTAGTAATCCCTAGTGTATTAGGGGACTGGTGCCCCAAGTGGACATTGTCCGTGGACATTAGGGGAGATACCCCTCGAAACTGGCTGAAACGCGTGCTAAACGTGCTCTAAACACGTTGGCAGAAACGTGCTCTAAACACGTTGGCTAACGTTAGCAACACGTTTCTGATGCTTGGAAAGAGGCGGAGGGCATGCGCAGCGTGAACCTCGCCAAAGCTGCCCCGCGGGCCGCGGCCGCCGCCTCACTTAAGCTTCTGGCATTTAATAAAAACCATTTCAGTGTCCGATGTCCATGTCCACCGGGTTGATTGACATGTCCATGGACACGGCAACCCTAGCGCCGGCGCGGCAGCGGCGGCACTGATTTCATTTCAATTCGAAATCAATTATGAAGCCGAAGCGGTCAGGGACTCACGAAGTCACGGTCACCTGATCACGATGCCGTGACGCGACGCGGGTTCGCGCCTGACAGCTGATCATGACGTGACACTTCGTGATAAATTTTACCTCGGGCCCTCGGGGCCCCAATGGCTATTTTTAGCTTCGATTAAAAGATTGTATAAAAAGATTCGTCACAAATATATTTGGCTTATTTTTAAGATCTATTCTTAGCTTCAATTCTTCGACTTTCCCCTCTAGTGGTGTCCTACGTTTCGCCTCTCCTACTGTTCTACCGCCTTTGCCTCCTGCGACTACGTCTTCTAGTTCTGCTGTTAGCTCTGTCTTGTCGTCTTCGTCTAGATCTTCGTCTTCGACTGTAGTTCCTCGTGCTCGTTCTCCTTATTTGCTGCGTCCCCGTGCTCCTCGTCGTTCTAGTGTGACTAGTACTTCTGCATCGACGCCCTTGAGCTCTTCTACTCCTTCTCCTCGTGCTCGTTCTCCTTATCTTTTGCGTTCTTCTGATCGTGTCCTTTCTCGTGATCCCTCTTGATTCTGTATATATTTTGTGCTAGTTTACTGTATCTTTGATTTGTGATTGCTTTGTTGTCTTTAATATCACTACCTACGGGGGGTTCGCCCCACCGTAGTCTCTCAAAAAAAAAATTGGCCGGACTCGCTAGAAATTTTTCAAGATAATATTGCCTTCCTCAAGAGTCATGCGGAGTCATTGCGGACTCATGCCAGCTTCTTAGCTTTACCTAGCTTCAAATTGATCATGACGTTGAACTTACTGGTAAGCTTCTTCAACCGTTGAACTTGAAACTTAGCGAACACACTAAGCAGCGGCGCTGGCAGGCAGTGCCAGGCACCGCCAGGCAGCCCATGGGCCATGGGCCATGGCCACTGGCCAGTGCGCCCGGCCCGCTGCATCAGCCTGCATCAGCCTGCATGGCGCAGCATTGGCGCTACTGCCGCAGTGCCGCGCCAGATGGCAGGGGCCCCGGTTGGCCGACTGAGGTTCTCTCAGTACCACTGGGCCATACAAATTGATACAATTGCAATGCTCTGCTGGGAGCGTGCCCCCCATGGGCTTTTCCCATCTGAACCTTGACGTGGATCGACCTAAAAAGGATCTTCTGTCGTCTTACATCGCGATCATCGGATCGAGAAAAACGTGCAACGAAATCTGAACTTCGGAACGAAACCGCCCGCGGCCGCGGAGACTATAGCTAACGGCCGAATTCCTTTCTCCAGTGTTCTTTGCTCGTCTAATCACCCTCTACTGCCCGTGTACTGTGCTTGGCAACTTAGATGGATCGCATCTCAGAGTCTGGGTCATTCCGGGTCATTTTCCTGAGTTTTGCACCGTAGCCTGACTGAACCTTGGGTTGACTTACTAAGGCTTTTTCAGGCTGAGCCTGCACTGCGGCATGACCGTCGGACTGACTCAGTGAACCCATGGCCAGCTCTACCGTAGCATACTCTCCCGGGTCACGGTCGCGCTGCCAGCGGGCCAGCGGCCTGCCAGTGGGCTGCCACTACCCGGTAGCGCACTGCCGCAGTGCGAGTCTGCGGCCGCCGGGCAGGCAGCGCAGCACATACCGGTGGTACCATGATGCATGATCATGCATCATGGGATACTGTTTGCGTGCAGCCTGCAGCTGAGGATGCAGGCCCTGATGAGGATGAATCCGGGATGATCGATATCATCGGACAATGCGCGCAGCGCGCATCGCCGCGCAACACTTGAACACTGTGACATGGGCTGGCGCTGCATGGCGTGTTAAAGATCCGATGTTTTATAGCATTTGCGTCTAGCAGTTGCAGGCTTAGTAACGTTTGCGGCTGCAGCTGCAGCCTGCCGCAGTGTAGCCCTCGCCAATTCGGTCAACGTTGATCCGGTTCGGTGTGAGCACTCGCGTCTCAGAGTCTAGCAGTTGCGCATGCGCAGGCTTCGCCGAGTCGTAACGTAAACGTTTGCAGCCGTTAACGTTCAGGGGTGTGTGTGAGCGCCGGCTCCACCGAGCCCCAGCTAGCCACAGGTCCAGCACCCACGTAGCTGTATTATTGCTGCTGTAAGCGATGGGAGGGTGCTGCTCCGTAAAGATAAGTCTGGAGCAGCCCCAAGTGATCCTACCGCCGTATGCATCCGACGAAAACGGCGACGAGCGTGTACATCTATCGATATCGCCGGACGTCGACGTCGACGTCGACGTCGTCAGCCGCAAGAACGGTCCCGCGACCGATACAGCCGATCTTGGTCAGCCGCCTATCGGCCATCATGATCAGTACGACGCTGCGAAGTCGAAAGTACGCACATTCATATACAATTGCAATTATAAGCAATAAGACTAGTATTAGCAGTACCATAATGTATATATAGCCATTTGCGTTAGTACGTGTACAGTGCGTATACTGTATACGTAGATACGTATAAGTACGCGTATTCGGTACCGGTCCGCGGGCCGCCGGGCGGTCCTCACAAATCCTCGCACAGAACACTTCACATGCATATCGGCGCCGGCCTCGGCCGAATCAGCTCTCGAACGTAAGCCTCCCGCAATGGAGGGCCACGAGATCCTCCCGACCTGGGCAGGAAAGCCGCAAATTCCGTGTATTCTTCTCGTCTACCTTCGTGCGTTGACTTTCTGCAAACATAAAATGGCTTGCCCTTCTCTCTCGATCGTCTGAACGTCCGCATGCCTTCGCCCTTCGAACTGCAGGAAGATCTGCAGGCAGAGCGTGCGTCGTCCTTGTTTTGCTGTTTGCCCTTATCCGGCCTTGTCCGAGCGCGTTTTTCGAATCACGTGCGCAGGAGATGCGGTGCGCGAGCTGGTTGTACCAGGGATACGGGGGCGATGCGTCAAGCGGGGCCTGTCTTTCCTTATGGTGGACCTCAGGTTCGAATTCGGCTCCAAATATTTATTTGAATCTTTCCGCAGCGCTCCACGTTGATGCCTTACTCTGCATGTGCATGTATGTGCGTCCAGGTGGGGCATCACGGAGGAGATGGGTGGCCAGGGCGAAACACTCAAGGTGTGTTTAGAAGAGGTAGACCGCAGCGGCTATTTCATCGGGGCCCTCAAGGGGCGGTACGGTGCGCGTTCGTCTTAGAGTCGCCAATGCCGCCGCAGACTCCGGCGGGATTCTATAGCTAGAAGCTTATAGACAGACAGGCTGGAATGGCAATCCCAAGATGGTACATCCTGATAGCGACCTCTGCGAGGACGCTAAGAAGGAAAGGCCCGGGCCCGACACGAAAGAAGGGAACTCGAAGGATCAGAAGAGCCCCCCAGATCCCTCGAAATGCCAGTGGTGCAGGAGCGAGAAGTGCAAGGACGCCGCCAAGGAGCGTGCAGGTCTGAAAGCGTACCAAGAGTGAGCCCAGTTCGTCTACATGTGCCATCAGACCGGATATCGATCGATATCGCAGGAATATCAAGGTCGCCGAGAAAAGATTTCCCTTCGTTCGTCAGTTTGCAGAGCGAAGTGCCACAGAACTCGAGATGCGGCAAGGCGCGCTCAACAATCCCGAGGCAAGCTTAAGCGCGCCAGCACTGCGGGCCGTCTGCGGCACCCCGGCTCGGCCCAGACTCGAGCTTCTGCGTATATATGCTAGAATATAATTATAAATCCGGATCTGGAGCTCATACCATCAAAATCGCAGCAATCTCGTGACAAGAGCCACTTCTTTTTCGCGTCCGATAACCTCGTTTACGCGGCGAGAATGAACACACCCGGCCATAAAGCGGAGGGCGCATTCGAGAAGACTGCGCTCCAGCAGTTGAAGAACGAGATCCACGACAAAGCCTTCAGCGTCTCCAAGTATACGGATATAAAGACTCTCTGCGAAGGGATGAGCAAAGTTCTGAATGAAGTGCGATTAGCCCTGCCCCGGTCCCTCTCGCATTACAATTATATAAGCGGATTCGGCGGCTGCATCAGCGGCCATGGAGCCGGCGACTGCAACTTGGCAACTTGGTGACTCTTATAATTACTTCCATTTCCGCTGCGCAGTGGCTAGAGCGCGATTTCCCTGAAGAAGATCAACCGTCCTGGGTGCGCATGTGAACGAATATGCATGAGCTGACATGAACATGTATTCGCACTGTCATTTTTAAGCGGCACCTCCTAGAAAATCCGCTCGTTATATACATTATATCGCACTTTCAAATTAAACGCTTTATATATATATAGTCAAAAGCTTACAAGCTCGTGTTCATGCGCAGCTCGACAGAGAGCGGGCGGAGCACGACTTGTTCGCATATCGCCTCCAGCGCGTCTTCGTCAAAGACGAAGTCCAATTCGATCTTCTCAATTCGTATGCGGCGGGCGGGGCGGAGGCGGAAGGCTCTGCGCAGTCCGAAATTCTGGTCGTGACCGGCGACAATGGATGCGGAAAGAGCGGTGCATCTGGCTCTAGATCTGCGGTTGGAGCCCGGTATCCAGCTGACGTAATTATTTTTCACTCAGCGCTTCTCGCGAATTGGGTTGAAGATAGGGCGAAGAATGCTCCAGCCGATCGCGAAGAGCTCGTCATCGCGCACTTCATCGGGAGCTCAGATGGGAGCGCATTTCTTCGAAACATTTACCAGCACATCAGCGAGGAGATTGTCGCCATGTGGCCGGACGCGGGGAAGAAGGGGATGGCGTACACCAGCGAAACGCCTTCATCGGACGAGGTCGCCGTGGCCGTGATGCTCCGACTGTTCCTCGAGGACATCGCGAAAGACGACGACCGGCCCGGACGCACTGTTCTGGTCATAGATGGAATCGACCAGCTGCAGGGCGGTCCGTCTGCGCTCAACCTCTCCTGGCTTCCGCAAGCCAGCAAGAAGCTGCGAGTCATCGTCTCTGGCCTACCAAGCGCAGCCCTGAGCGCAGCGCTCGAGAAGGCGAACATCAAGGTGCAGGTGCAGATGCTGGAGATGCCGAAAGGCCAGCCATCCCAGACAGAGCTCATACTCGACGGAATCATCAAGCAGCAGCTGGAGAAGCCTGATCTGCCAAGCGACCTCCGCAAAAAGATAGCGGCCGCGCCCGCTTGCAAGAATCCGGTGCGCAACTGGTATATATATATATATATATATAGCCCCAGCTGCAACAGGACGATGCTGCTTATAAATTATGCGCATTTTTGCAATGATCGATATCGTTCTTTGATTGCGGGGGTATGCGCAGCTTTTCCTGCAGACGATGATGGAGGAACTGTCCATGATTTCCATTCACGCCCGTCTGGAGGCAGACGTCAAGACGTACCTCGGCTGTCGAGACTCGAAACAGCTCTTTGTACACATCCTGCGCCGCCTTGCAAACCGCCACGGGGACGCGCTGGTCGAGTACTCGACCTCGTGCATCGCACTGTCCCGCCGAGGAATCGTGCGTCGTTTTTTTGAGTGAGGTTCGAATTCGAACCGCGATGCAGCGCTTAAACGTTACCCTAGGCCTGGATACGGACCACTAGTACTGATCTTGATATCGATGATAATTAGGCCGAGTCGGAGCTCATGGGGTTTCTGCACGTTGGAGAGCCGGGCGGGTCTGGACCGTCTTCCGTGCGCGCGTGCAGGCATTATTAATATTCCACGATCAAGTCTTAATCTCAAGGTGGCATTAATATTTACTATTTCTCATTGGAGATTGCAATTTCGCAGATGGCGTTCTCTGTCATGTGGGCCGATCTGAAACGCATTCTCATCGAGAAAGGCATGCATGCATATGCGCAGTGTTTGCGAATGATGGCTCTTAAGCTTGGCACCCGCGCCGCAATGATGATGTTCAGTTTTCTCTTTAATTCCTTACATAATGCTGCAGGCGAGCTGTTCGGCTTCTTCCACTTGGCGTCGCGAGAGGCGGTGGAGGAGCTGTGGGACCTCGGGTCGCAGGAGAAGCCGACCCCGAAGCGCAAGGCAATGCACGAGCTTCTGGGAGACTTCTTCAAGTCGAAGAGAACCGAATGCAGTCCGGAGCGCCGCGCGGAGGAGGCGACGTGGGCGTACGCAAGGGCCGGCGCCGGCCTGGACAAGCCGAAACTCGAGAAGCTCCGGGAGCAAATGGAGCTCGCGACAGAAGACGCGGAAGCGGCATGGGGCGTCGCTGAGTCCCTGCACGAGCTGGAGTCCACGCTGGAAAAGCGGGCGGCCGACAAGCTCGTCGAGCTCCTTCTTGATCCCAGTGCGCGGCGCCCGTTAAGGGCGAATCTAAAATACATTCTGAAGCTTGGGTGTTGTTTGAAGCGGTATTCTCGGTCCTGGACGAATACGAGGTCATCGCGCTGTGGACTTGCACCGGACGCATGTCGCCAGAGGTACATGTCGCCGACAATTCATCGCACGGCGCACGCGCACGTGTGCGATCGCGATTCGGCGGCCAATGCACCCCCGGCATGTGCAGATGGCGAAGCAGTACAAGCTCGCCCTCGTCGGCCCCGCGGCCGGTCCCGATGTAACCGCTGACCACATGGCGTCTGCGTACAACATCCTTATCCACATGAACTATCCCAACTCGAGCCGCCGAATTGCCGTGGTGCGCGTGCCTCGATAAAGAAAACCTCTTAGATTCTGCAGCCGCAACGTTAACTTGGAATTGCGCATGCAGGAGGAGGTTCTCGCACGCCACCGCGATATCGAAGCCTTTAACAAGTCGACCGAATACGAGCGGGACCCGTCGGAACGCAAAAGGCTCGTCATTGAATTTACCGAGGCCAAAGAGCGACTCGCTCGGGTGCGACTGTACATGTATAAATAAATGTTGAAATCGATATCTCTTCCGGGTGCGTTTCCCGATGACCTTTTCAAACAGGTACACATTAACAAGCACACTCGCCTGAAACTTCGTAAGGTGCAAAGAATTCGAAATTGAGCCAGCTCTGTTCGGTGTCTACCATTTTGATCGCGATATTTTCATTGAACTGTGCTTTTCAATCGCAGGAGAACGTAGAAGCTCGGCGAACGCATCTTGGTCCCACGGACTCCAGCGTTCCGGAGGCGATGCGCCGCGTGGCACTCTCGCAAGTCGATCTCGGCTTCTTCAATGACGCGAAATCCACACTCGAGGTGCTTTCGGATTCACCCACGGACTCCAAAATGAAACGCAAAACCGCCTACACGCTAAATTTAATCTATCGCTAACGCATACGCTCGAGCAGAATGCGCTCGAGCAGCACAAGAAAGTGATCAAGGTGGAAGATAAGGTGTTCGCGGCCATAAATGGCGACCTCGCCTTCGTGTACGAAACGCTGGGCGAGACGGAGAAGTCTAAGGACAAGTATGAGGTGCAATATATAAAACTTTCAATTCCTACTGAAGCTAGCCGCGAAACCGACACTGGTCATGAAACTGACACTGAATCGAACATTCGCGATCGGTCCGCAGGAAACGCTCAAAATTGCGAAGCGACTGTTCGGCCCCCACCACTACGAAGTGGCCCTCGTCCACCGAAACTACGGCAAGAGTTTCGCACAAGAGAAAGGAAAACTGCCCCACTTCAAATACGCTATGGACCATTTCGAGGTCCGCTTCTACATACGTTGCACTGCGGCACTGTTCCTTAGCTACCGGCCTCTAAATTGTGGAATTTCTCCCCCGCGCTTCTATACAAATTGCACTCCTCCTTAGCTACCACCCTAGGGCGTCTAATAAACGGAATTTCTCCGCAGGAAGCGCTCCGAATCCAGCGGGCGTTGTACGGAGAGCTGCACGTCGAGACGGCGCGCACGTACCTCGAGATCGCCGAGGTGCATCGCATCCAAGCCGACTACGAGCACGCACGAAAGATTCTCATGGTGCGTTCGCAATACAAAATGTAGAGTGAATTCGAAGCGCGGAAGGACATTCCTCGAGCACTATTTATTTATTTGAAGGCTGAAAGAGCGCTCATGCATATGCACGCATACAATCAGATTGTGCTGGAGGTATTCAAGGCAGAACTTGGCCTACACAGCCCCGAAGTGCACAGGGTGATTACGAGCACGAACTTGTGATGGATTAATTAAAAACATTTCAAGCATGATAGCTATAGACAATACATATATATGTATATATATAATATATCGCGTGCGCGCGCTAGTAATTATATAAGCATGTGCACGCGAGTGCTAGCGTTTAATCAGAAGCGTCGCCCAGGTGGAAGCGATCATCGAGGAGCTCCCGAAATCGTCGAAGCCCGCCTTGGAGCGGATGCAGGAGATGTTCGAAGAGGTCTGCGGCGAGGAAGTCCAGGTGAAGCTCAAGTTCCTCGAATTATAATAAGATTTCGCCGTCGCGCGCGCGCGCGCGTGCATGCACGCTCGCGCGATCGGCTCCCTCGACTCAGCTAACGGTGGGGCGTGCACGTGTGCAGCTGGGGGGGCAGTCCCGGAGGAAGAATGCCGGATCCGGTGGCTTGCAGTCTGCCCTCACGAAGCTCACGAAGATTGGCGAATCTGCCGGCTCTGTTGTTGCCGGCAAGCTCAAAGCGAGGCCCAGGGCTCGATAAACTCCGAATCGATGTACGATCCGTGTGGTGAAGTGAAATGCAAATTGCTGAGTGATCTTAATTTCAGTTTCTCCCTCACAGTCGAGTCAAGACAATTCTTCATCCGCTCCGTGCAAAACGCTCCATGGGGCTCCTGCAGCTGTTGCGCCCCTCCGGATCCGCCCCTCAAGCTTTTTTTTTCCAGGAGGGGTGAGGGCATCGCCCCCACGGTGTAAATTGCTCGTTCGGCCCCCCCGCCCAATGGGACGGACAGAGACCTGGCGGTGCGGTGGCGCTAGGCGCCGACATCAAGGTAGGGGGACTATGTGGTTCTAGACCTAGAGCCGGCCCGGTGCCGGGACGCCGCGGGATCTGTCCAACACTATCTAGCTCTGAACGCGGGGGTAATGGTGCGATGCTACTTGCTGACGAGCTAGGCGAGGGAAGGAAAGAAATGTGGCAGACAGCGGGGAAGGACGGGGAGCCGAGAGGGGTAAAGTTCTACACGCCGAGGCCGAGGAGGGCGGCAAGGCCCCGCAGGTGCTTTGGGTGCCTGGCGCCGGCGGCGCCGACTCGGCTGCGGCGGCCGGCGCGGTAAGGGTCTGAAGAAGGCCGAGGATGTCGGAGAGGCCCTGCTCGGAGGGGGGGGGGGGGGGCCGAGGTTCCTCCGGCGGCCGCCCCGGCCGGAGCCGGGGCGGGCGCGGGGGCGGGAGGGGCTGGGGGCGGGGCCGCCGTCGGGACCGCCGGGGCCGACGGGGCGCCGGCGGGCTGCTCGGCGCCCGTGGCGGCACGCTGGGCGGCGAGGGAGGCCCGAAGGGCGGCGGCGGCCTCAGGGCTGATAGCCCCGGCCACGGGGCCGGCGTAGACGTCGGGGAGGGGGCGAGGCCCGGGCCCGTGAGGCCCGCGGCCTGGAGGCCGTACTCCGCTACTACCCCAGGACGTCTGCCCCGCCCGCCCCGGTCGCGAAGGCGGCGGGGGTGCACGTGGCGGGGGTGGCGAGGGCAGCGGGGGCGGCGGCGGTGGTGGCGGCGAAGGCGGGGGGGGGGGGGGGGGGGGGGGCGGCAGCGGCCGCGGAGGCGGTGGCGGCGGCGGCGGCGGCGGCGGCGGCGACGACGGGCGGCAGGGGGGGGAGGCGTACGGGGGCTGGGCGCTGATGGCCGGCCGCGCCGGAGCGGTCCCCAGCTTCGCCGCCGTCTGGGACGCGGCGGTCAGGGACGGGGCGAAGCCGAACTGCGGGGCCCCGGGGGCGCCGCCGGTCGAGATGGAGGGGGCCAGGGGGCGGTAGGGGACGTGGGCGGGGAGGGCGGGCTGGGCCCGCGGGCCCTTCCCATGCGTCCGCTTCGTGCGTCCGCTTCGTGCCTGCGGTCGGGGCGCTGGCGGGGGCGGGGGCCGATCGCGAGGGGGGAGCGGGGGCGGGCTGCGGCTGCGGGCCACGCGGCTGCCGCGGGGGCGGGGGCGGCTGTTACCGCTCAACCGCTGTGGAGCGCCATTACCGCTGCCTGGACGGCCTCGAGCCGGCGGTCGATCTCGCCGAGGCGGCCCTTGCGGCCCTTCTTCTTGGGCTGCTCGCCGGTGGGGTACGCGATGGGGAGGGCGGCCTTGACCTGTGACTGGCCCTCGCTGGCCGTGACGACAGTGAACTCCTTCGCCCGGACCCGGGCGCCGGCCCGGGTGCCGTACACGACGAACATGCCGCGGCCGATGGTGACCCGTCCGACGGTCCCCCGGCGGCCGGGACCACCTGGCGCGTCCAGAGCTTGTTGGGGTTGGACGGGTCGGCGGCGGGCGTGATGCCCACCGCGGCGGCGAGCTGGCGGATCCCCGTCGCTAACAGCGTGCCGTCGAAGCCGCGCAGACCCGCCGCCGTGATGTTCGGATGCGCGCGGATCTCCTCGAACGTCATGCCGAAAAATTCTAGACCGCGGACTTCGCGGGGCTGGTCGCGCGCGGGCGACGGTGAACGGGATAGTGCCCGCGATGCCACCTTCGATGATGACGGGGAGCGGCAGGCCTAGGGTGGCCTCGAGCTCGACGACGTCGTGCCTGTTGTCGATGACCTCCTCGACGTCGCCCAGGGAGAGCATGCGCAGCCGGATGACGACAGTCTGGCGCCGCGTCGCGGGGCCAGTGCGGGCGACGACGCGCGATTATAGCTTCATTCGATCTTCCTGAAAACTCAAGCTGAGCCGGAGGCAGCCAAAAGCAAGACAGATTACGAGCTTTTCTTCACTCTAGATCTGCAGCTGGGCTTTTTCGATGTCCACATTCTTTTCTCTAGATCTTCAGCTGCCGCGCGCGCCGGGCCCTGCAGCTGTCCTGTTCGCCCCCCCCCCCCCCCCCCTCCCTCCCGCTTCTCCTCGAGCTCCTCTCCTCCGGATCCTCCCCTCCCTCCCCCTCCCCCCCCCCCCCCCCGGGGCCCCCTCCTCCTCCTCCCCCCTCCCCCCGAGCCCCAGCCGCCACCGTCGGAAGCGCGAGATCCACCTCGCGATCGAATTCCTGGTACCCCTTCCCTGTTTCGGTTCTGTGTCCGACGGTCGTGGCCATTCCAGAAGAAATGCCATTGATATTTCAACGAAGTCCGACGGTCGGGAGCGGGCGATCGTGAACGATATCGATATCGCAATCGCAAGCGGCCGCGCTCGCTGCCGCGCGATGCCGGGCGGGCGGCTAGCTAGTAGGCGGCTAGGCGGCTAGGCGGCGAGGTCGGCGGCGGCGGCTTCGGCGTCGGCGGCGGCGATGGCCTCCGCGAAGTCGAAGTCCTCCCCCTCCTGCGCGCGGGGCGAGCTTAGGAGAGCTCGTAGCCACGAGAGCGGCGCCGGGGCTCAAAAATAGGTCTAGGGAGGTGTGCGGCACGGGGAAACATTAACTGGACATCGATATCGTGCGTGGCAGGGCGCCGGCGCACCACCTCGACCTCTTCGGCCTGCACCATGCCGGCCTGCCCGTTGTTGGTCGAGTCGGGGGCGTAGACGAGCTCCCAGTCGATGCGGCACTGCTGGCCCTGCGTCATCAGCGGCCGCACGCACGCGTCCCACTCCTGCGAATGCGATCGGGGCCCCGTGTCACTCTTCATGATCAAGGCATCGTCATTTTAGGTTGAATTTAACGCCCTAAAGTTCGAATTGAACGCCCTAAAGGTCGAATCTATGAATTCGAATCGATCGCAAGCCCCGCCGGCGGCGCCGGGCGCCGGCCGCGGGCGGCCGTGGCTGGCCTGGAAGGCCGGCGACGTCGGGTTGGAGAAGTCGATGCCGAGGGCGGCGGGGTCGCCGCAGGCGCACTTCATGTAGTCCATCAGCTCGGTAATGCACTTCGTCTGCGGCAGAGGCGGAGTGTCAACGTCACTACAGATGAATGAGAAGGCCCAAGCATCCCAATGGTACATGTATATAGATAACAGATACATGTTATTAGCGGGGCGGCCCGAGCATCCATCCCTGCTAAGAGGAGGCGGTAGAGGAGGAATGTTAATGTTACATATATATATTATAAATGAGCGGGGCGGCCGCGGCCCAAAACTCGAAGCATCCATCGCGAATATTAATTGCAAGCGCGATGGCGAAGGCGCATGCGCACCTGAACATCGAAGGCGAGGTACGACCGTTCCGCGACGGGGTCCGCGGCGACGGCGTCGGCGAAGCGCTCGACGAAGAACTTGGTGGGCGCGATGCACGATGCCATGGCGTCTAGATCTGTAGCGGCTGGTGCGGCTGCGCTCGGCGGATCGAAATCAGTGCGATGAAGCTCGCCGCGGCCGCCGGGCCGGGTCGCAGCAGCAGCAGCAGATCGAACGGGCCGTTAACGTTCCTATTCGATCCGTTGACGTTCCCGTTCGTCAGGTCCTGAGGCCCAGCCTAGTCTAGTCGGGCCGGGGGGCGCCTAGGCCTGCATATTTATGCGCGCAGCTGTCTAACGCGCGCGCGCGCGGGCGGGCGGGCGGCTGGCGCACGCGTACGGGATCCGGAGTTCTCTCGATCGGCGACCTCTAGCCTGAGCCTCGGAGTAATGCGACCCGCGGCCGAAGGCGAAGGACCGAAGCAGCCGCTGAGAAACGCTAGCTAAGTGCTGCAGTATGCTCACAGCTGCAGAGTGATCACTGCTCAGTGCTCACTGCTCAGTGCTCACTGCTCATCAGTGCCGCGGTGCTCAGTGCTCATGATCACTAGGGCTGGGTCCAGTGAAACCAGTGGAGGGTCGAGGGTCCCACTGCACTGACTCAGTGGAGATTTTGGCTCACTCGCACAAAGAAAAATGTATGAGGCCAGTGAGCCGGACCTCAGCCAGCGCTGCATAGGGGGGGTATCCGGCGCCAAAAAATAGGACCCATCCGCCACCTATAGCAATTTAGGTGGAACGTCGTGGGGGTACTTAACGTCGGAGTGCCGCAGGCCGCGGCGCGAAGGGTGTGCAGCGTCGAGAAGCACTGCAATTCTGACAATGGCCTGCGTTGCAAATGACCTCTAAACACATCGAAAGCCCGTGGAAACAGTTAAGGCACGTAGTGCCTGAAAGCTCAGCGAGATTTAGGTCGTTTTTGGTCGTTTTTCGTGTAAAAGAGCACGTACCCCCCACTCACTGGTAGTCACTGAGTGAGTTTGACGCAAAAAGTCCACTGACTGAGTGGACCCGGGGGCTCCACTGAACCCAGCCCTAGTGCTCACTGCCAGCTGCTCAGGCTCACTGAGTCACTCAGTGACTGGCCAGTGGCCAACTGGCCATGGCCCATGGCGCGGGTAATAGCCTAAGTAGTAGGCTACTAGTACTCGAGCGTCGGCTACTAGTAGCCGGCGCCGGCCCGGCGGCCCGGGGCCCGGGCCGCTGTCACAGACTCACAGTGTCGGCCCGCGGGCCGCGGCCCGGCCGGGGCCCCGGGCGCCCGGGCCCCGGGGCCGCGCCGCCCGGCCGATCCGATCGAGTCGGCGCCGACGAGCGTTTCAGCTACTAAGAGCCCTAGTAAGTGGACAACCGTGGTCCGTGCCGTGAGGCCCGTGACTCCGTGGCAAGTCACTGGCAACTCCGGCTCTGAGAGTTTCGATCCATATGAGTGCGAAAATGCATATATATGAATTTCGAATGGCCATCGATGATCGATATCCCCGGCCGCGGGAAAATACTCAAAAGACTCAGAAGTGTACGGCCCATTGGCGGATTTCGGTACCGGGTACCTGGGGCCCCGGGCGAGCTCCGTATGTATAATTTGACCGTATAAACGTACCGCGGGGCCGGGTGGCACTAAATTACCGCGGCATAAATTACCGCGTTAGAAACTCCGGCCCGAGGGTGGCCGGCGCCAAAATACCGCGGTACCAACCGCGTTTTAAAAAAACTTGAGGCTTGTATGGGGCGGTTATTCGGGGGGGGGTACTGTATGGGGGGACTTCTCAGCAGCGAATTACCGCGGTACTAAATTACCGCGTTTTACCAAATTATAGTGCGGTATTATGAGCGCGTTTTTACCGCGTTTTACCAGTAATTAAATGAGCGCGGTATTATAGTGCCACACGGTAGGTACCTGGGGCCGGGGCCAGGCTGGGGCGAGTCGGGCGACCACTCCGTAGGTAGTAATATTAAAAGATCACAAAGATTGATTCTTTGACTGTAGTGTGTATGGGGAAGGAGAGGGCCGGGGGGTGGGGGGTGAAGTGCACTTCACCCCCCACCCCCCGGCGGAGACGGAGAGGGGGGCAGGGGGGCAGGGGGGCAGTGGGGCGGAGACGGAGGCAGGGACGAAGCGGTGAGGGGCCAGGGGCGGGGGCGGAGTTGGGGGGTAGAGGGTTGGGGGTGGAGGGGTAGGCATTTGGAGTCGGGGGTACAAGCGAAAGTGCATGTGTCGACCCTGCCGAAATGCTGCGCATGCCCCTCGAGAATCAGGTGTGGCCACTTGACATTGCAGCGAGCGCCGGAGCCGGCGAGCGCACTCGGTGATGGGGGCGGGGGGCAGAAGCGGGACAGGGCGGGGGGGTACGTGGTTGGGGTGAAGGGTGAAATGCTGCCTCTCGAAATTCAGGTGCGACCTCTCACGATCGCGGCGAGCGCGGGCGCCGGCGAGCGCACTCCGAGGCTCGGCTATGCGGGGAACGCGAGCGCACTCGGTGATCATGATGCGGCTCGCTCGCCCGCGAGCGATTAGAAGCCAGGTCCGGGCCCACGGCCTGGGTACGGGATCGACGCGACGACGTTCCACGGCTTGAGCCCGCCCGAGGACTCGTCCCAGAACTCGGCCCCCTGCGCCCCGCATCGGATCGGAGGCTAGGTTGCACTAAAGCAGAGGCGAGGCTTGACTATTTACAAGCCTAGGGCGGAGCCGCAGAAACCGCAGTGCGGGGTGTGCATCGATACTAAAAGCTCGGCTCACGTAGGTGGTGAGGACGAATTCGCGGATCAGGTGCTTGACCAAGCCCAGGTCGACCTTGCCCGCCTGGATCCTGCGCGATTCGAGTTCGAACTTAGCGGACACGTTACTTCAACGGCGCAGGAGGAAGGGCGGCGCTGACATTGCGGTGGTGAGGGCGAGGCGCTGCTCGGCGACCTTGCCCGTGACCTCCTGGTACCGCTCCCACACCGACGGCCCGTTGACGATCACCACAGGCGGGGGCGGGGGCGGCAGGGCCCGCCCGGCCGCGGCCCCCGGCCCCGCAGCGGCCGTGCCCGCGCGATTCGAGCTGCGCTTCACTGTGAGGCGGGGAAGCCTCGAGCTCGAGGCGGGCGGGCGCGGGGAGGGAGGGGCGGGCGCACTGCTGCTGCTGCTGCCTGTGGCCGAGGCCGGTCGCAGCGTTGACCAGCGGGACAGCTCCGGGGACCGCTCCGGGCATGACGCTCGCGCTCGCAATCGGCGCGCGCCCGGCCGCGGGGGCTGCTCCGGGGACCGCTCCAGGCATGACGCTCGCGCTCGCGATCGGCGCGCGCCCGACTGCGGGGGCTGCTCCGGGGACCGCTCCAGGCATGGAGCTCGAGCTCGCGATCGGCGCGCGGCCGGCCACGGGGGCTGCTCCGGGGACCGCTCCGGGCATGGAGCTCGCGCTCGCGATCGGCGCGCGGCCGGCCGCGGGGGCTGCTCCGGGGACCGCTCCAGGCATGACGCTCGCGCTCGCGATCGGCGCGCGCCCGGCCGCGGGGGCTGCTCCGGGACCGCTCCAGGCATGACGCTCGCGCTCGCGATCGGCGCGCGCCCGACTGCGGGGGCTGCTCCGGGGACCGCTCCAGGCATGACGCTCGCGCTCGCGACCGGCGCGCGCCCGACCGCGGGGGCTGCTCCGGGGACCGCTCCAGGCATGACGCTCGCGCTCGCGATCGGCGCGCGCCGGCCGCGGGGGCTGCTCCGGGGACCGCTCCGGGCATGACGCTCGTGCTCGCGATTGGCGCGCGGCCGGCCGCGAGGGCTGCTCCGGGGACCGCTCCAGGCATGACGCTCGCGCTCGCGATCGGCGCGCGCCCGGCCGCGGGGGCTGCTCCGGGGACCGCTCCCGGCATGGAGCTCGCGCTCGCGATCGGCGCGCGGCCGGCCGCGAGGGCTGCTCCGGGGACCGCTCGGGGGATTGCGCTCGAGCTCGCGATCGGCGCGCGGCCGGCCGCGGGGCTGCTCCGGGGACCGCTCCGGGCATGACGCTCGCGCTCGCGCCCGGCGCGCGCCCGGCCGCGGGGGCTGCTCCGGGGACCGCTCCGGGCATGACGCTCGCGCTCGCGCCCGGCGCGCGCCCGACCGCGGGGGCTGCTCCGGGGACCGCTCCAGGCATGACGCTCGCGCTCGCGATCGGCGCGCGCCCGGCCGCGGGGGCTGCTCCGGGGACCGCTCCCGGCATGGAGCTCGCGCTCGCGATCGACGCGCGGCCGGCCGCGAGGGCTGCTCCGGGGACCGCTCGGGGGATTGCGCTCGAGCTCGCGATCGGCGCGCGGCCGGCCGCGGGGGCTGCTCCGGAGACCGCTCCCGGCATGGAGCTCGCGCTCGCGATCGGCGCGCGGCCGGCCGCGGGGGCTGCTCCGGAGACCGCTCCCGGCATGGAGCTCGCGCTCGCGATCGGCGCGCGCCCGGCCGCGGGGGCTGCTCCGGGGACCGCTCCGGGCATGGAGCTCGCGCTCGCGATCGGCGCGCGGCCGGCCGCGGGGGTTGCTCCAGGGACCGCTCGGGGGATTGCGCTCGAGCTGGCGATCGGCGCTCCCCCGAACGGTTCTGGGGCCCTGGGGGCGCCCGGGGGAGACGGCCAGGGCGGGGCGGAGCTCCGGGGGCCGAGCCCCGCGCCGCGGCCCGCGCCGCCCTCGTCGCTCGAGCTCGACGACGAGCTCGAGATCCACGAGTGCATTTCCCTGAGAATGGTAATGAGAGGAGTATGTTACTGAATGAGAATAGTATCAATGAAATAAGAATGAGATCCAGCTAGAGGAAAGAGATCCAGCTAGAGGGATGAGGGGGAACGTCGGCGGGCGGGCGCGGCGCACTCGTACGCGTTCGACCACGGGAGGAGGTCGGGCCCCGGGGCCCCCGGCGCCGGCCTGCCCTGCAGGGGCGCGGGCCCGCCGGCGCCCCCCGCGCCGATGTTCTTCTGGCGCGCCCGCTCGGCCAGGAGCACCTGCCGAGGGACAGCTTGAGCTTAAGGTGCCGCATATAAGATCTGTCATCAAGGCCTGCCATCATATGATTCTCTAACTAAATTTAGAGTTAAGAGCAGGTAATTAGGCTATCTCCCGGCTCGGGCAAGAGCACCTGCTTGCGCCCCTCGTTCTTCAGCACCGCCCTGCGCGAGCGAGCACGCGAAAAGAATAAATATTGTCCCGAATCCCCGCGAAAAGAATAAATATTGTCTCTAAGCTAAATGAATAAATGGATGGCAGCCCTCCAATTAGGCGAGGGCGGCGCGTGGTGTGCACGCACTCTAGAACCTTCTCGCGGTTCCTCTCGTACAAGGCCTTGAGCTCGGCCAGGCCGCCGGGGTAGCGGGTCCGGATGCGCGGCACGATGTGCTTCTCCATGTAATTAATGTACTTTGGGTCCAGCACCTGGTCCAGGCGCTTCGCGGCCACCCTGTCGAATACGCAGAGCGCCGGCTCGTGCCTGACCGTCAGGTGGTACCTGCAGCGACCGATCAAGGCACAGCGCGGGCGCGGGAGACTGGCCACTGGCCACTACATAATATACATTAATATCGCAAGCTTGAGGGATCCGGAGCCGGGCGCACAGGAGGTCAAGGTGGGCAACGGCGGCCTTCATGAGTTGGGACACGTGCTTGTGCGTGGCTTCCACGAGGAGGAGGCGCGCCGCGCGGAAGAGGCGGCGCGTGGTGTCGATGCCCGCCTCGTTCTGCCCCCGGCTCAATCGGAAGAAACGGCCCTGGACAAGGAGCGAGCAAAAATGCACGGGCGTCAGTCAGCCTGGCAGCAAAAATGCACGAGCTGCAGATGTAGCGACATTTTTAGACATTTATAGACGCAGCACGCTAAATCGCGATCATCGGATTACTATATATTCATGATTGAAAGAGGCACCTAAAACATTAAACAAACGCCGTGACTCTTGATTTTAAATCATAGAGGGTAATTAAGGAGGCCGCGGCTGTGCACTCACATTGAATGATTTCCGAAAGGCCGTCTCATCCCCGTTGAAGAATTCGGCGACGGCGTAACTCTCGATGTGATAGCCCCCGGACCCTTTCTGCGTTTGCGCGCGGGGCCCGGCCCACACCGGCCACGAATCAGCCGGGTTATCATATCGAGGAATCAAAGACAGCTATCAGCTCGAGGAATCAAAGGTGAAATAGTCAAGTCTGTTGCGGTGCGTAGACTGCAATAGTCAAAAGCTTAAGGCGCACCCTCTCTGCCAGCGTTTCCCCCGCAGGGGCAGGACGCCAGCGGTTGCGACCGGGGCCGGTATATCGCCGATCTGCCGCTCCGGGGATCCGGATCACGCTTGCGCTCGTGGTCGAAGCGGGCCCGACTGGCACGGAGGCTCGAGGCTGCTGTCCGGGGCCGGTAGAGGCCGCGCCGCTGACCGGCGGGGCCGCTCCGGATGCGGGGGCCGCGCTCGGGCCCGAGCTGAAAGCCGGTCCGAGCGGCTGGCGTGCGGAATCCGGGCCCCCGGGGGGACTGGCCCCGGCCGCGGCCACGGCAGCTGCTGCCGGCGCCGCGCTCCTCTGAGGTGGTAGCGAAGTCCCCGTTTCCCTAAAGGCGATCAATTTATGATCAGAAGCGACGAAGCTAGGCTTGAAAAGCGCGGTCCGCGGGCGCACCCGCTCGAAGCCTGCGCACCCCCCTCCGCGGCCGCCGCGACGCTCGCGCGCATGCTGAGGATGCTCTGCCGAGCTTGCAATCGTGCTGCCGCCTGCGCCTGCCTTCGCGCGGTGTTCTTCTCCACAGCACTGCACAAGGAGAGCCCGATGCCTCAAAAACAGTGCGTCCATCTAGGCTGGGGCGGTGCACGCACTCTGCAATCTTCTCGCGGTTCCTCTCGTACAAGGCCTTGAGATCGGCCAGGCCGCCGGGGTGGTAGGTCCGGAGGCGCGGCACGACGAACTGGTTCGCGTACATTATGTACAGCGACTCGTTCGCTGAAGAAGTCGGCTTGCTCAGCAGGCTGACGGCCAGATCGGGGTCTGTCGTCAGGTTGTATCTGCAAGCGAAGGAAGCCTGGTAAAGGGAGGAGCGACGGCGGAATGATTTAATTTATTCCGAAAAGAATGCAAGATCTAGAGACGTCGACGGCCGGGGGCTGGCGCCGGGCCGGGGCGCGCGCACATCAGATCCGTCTTCTCGATGATGGCTTTTACGTAGTGGGACAAATGCTTTGGCTTGAGTTCCTCGACCAACGGGCGCACAGCACGGAACGCGGTGCGGGGAATTTCCATGGTCACTACCCCCTGTTCCCGATTCGAACGATCAGCGATAATCTCACGACAGATTGGCGATGATAATCTCTAATTCAATGAAATTAGAGCGATTTCAAAGCGAATGTGTGGGCGCTGCAATTTATGCGACGGAGGTCGCCATTGCATTGTAGGCAAGCGCCATATGCATGATCTGGATCTAGAGCCTATCCGTGTCTAAATCTAAACATATTTCAAACAACCGTGCGCCTCGTGTCCCGTCATCAAAAATCGAAATCGTTGTGTGGAGGCTAGCTAGAATTCGAAGCTTTAGGTGATGATGATCACACTCCAAATGATCATGAATACACGTGCACGTGATCACGCATTTGTTAAGGTATAAATTGAAAGACTCTGACGAATATCGCATCACATCACATCACATGCACCGCACTTACCTCGTAAGATGCGCGGAACGCCGCCTCATCCCCGTTGAAGAACAAAGCGGTGCCATAAAGGTAGAGCCCCCTGTCTACATCATGCCTTGATGGCTGCGCGCTGGGCCCGTCACGGCGAGCCCGTCACGGCAGGGCTATGTTCAACGTGGTCTTGAGATCTCAAATCGACGAGTCCAAGAGCACTAGGGCGGATTCTTATACCCGGAAGGGCGGAGACTGCACGATTGATCATATGAGCGCGCCTTTTTATTGAGGGGGCCGTCCGACCTCGCCGAGTTAACGTTCGAAGGAGCCGATCCGGGGCCGACGCCGGCGCCTGCGACGGGGCTCGCAATCGATCGCGAGCTCGATCGCGATTCGGACCTTGGCCTTGGACGTCGACGTCGGCGGCGCCACCCGAGCCCGCGGGTGCGCCCCCCGCATCCGCCCGGGCCCCGCGGCCGCCCTCGTCGCCCGAGCCCGACGACGAGCCCCCCGCAGCCGTCTCCCTAGAGGCGACGCAAGCAGCAGAGATCAAATCAGAGGCGACGAAGCGAGGCCTGAAGAGCGAGGTCCGCGGGCTCACTCGCTTGGATCGGGCGCGCCTGCCTCCGCGCCCGTTGCCACGCTCGTGCTGGCGCTGTTCTTCTGGGCTCGCCTGGCGGCCAGCTCCTGCCTGCGCGCCTCGTTCTTCCCCACCGCGCTACACCGGACGAAAAAATCAAATTCAGGATCAGCCCGATGCTTAAATGTTTTTTCATCCGATCGGGCTGGGGCGACGCTTGAACGCACGCTGCGATCTTCTCGCGGTTCCTCTCGTACAAAACCTTGAGCTCGGCCAGGCCGCCGGGGTGGTAGGTCCGGAGGCGTGGCACGACAAAGTCTTCCGCATACTTAATATATGGTGAGAGGCGCTTCTCGGTTGCCTTGTCCATCGAGCTAAGGGCCGATTCGCGGTCTGCCGCCAGGTTGTATCTGCGAGAAAAGCAATAAATTGCAAGGAAAGGCCGGCGCGACGAGATGATTGGCTTCAAATGCAACTCAAGAGACTGCGGCGGGCGCACAGCAGATCCATTATCTCCAGGGCAGATGTCCCGTACTGGGCGATGTGCAGCGGCCTGACTTCCTCGAGTAACGGCCGCACTGTGATAAAGATGACCCGCGGGATGTTTCCGGGGGTCTTGCGCTGTCCCCGATGCCCCACAATCAGAGAGATCACTTTGATATATCGTGAAAACTCGAAAGTGCATGGGCACTAGATGTGAATGGGAGCTTCGGCAATGATCATGATGAAATGACACAACTACTATAAATTATAAAGAATATCATAGTATAAATGCGATGGATCTCGCACGTAAAATCATCGGAGGAACTGGAAGCAAGCACATGCTCATGTATGTGTCAATGTTTAAAGAATTTCGGCCGAATATCGCATCACATCACATCACATACACCGCACTCACCTCGTACGATGCGCGGAACGCCGCCTCATCCCCGCCGAAGAATAAATCGATACCCCGGCCCTGAGATTCGACTTGCTTGCGATGGGTGAGCTTCGGCGCTTTCGGGGCCGGTGCATCCGAAGAGCCGCTCGAGCTCGACGAGCCCCCGGCAGCTGTATCCCTTGAGATCGCGCAGAAGAATCAATCAGAGGAGCGAATCTCGCAATTGCAATTGATCATAAAGAGCGGGGTCTTTGGGCGCACTCGTTTGAAGCCTGCGTGCCCCTTTCCTTCGCCGCGCTCTTGAGAGCTCGCTCGGCAGCCAGCTCCTGGCGGCGCGCAGCGGTTCTCTCCACCACGCTGCACGGAACGAATGACTTTCTCATCAGCCCGATGCTTCAAATTCGACAAAAATTTCGATCGACGTCCAAACGGGCCGGGGCGTACGCTGCAAGTTTCTCTCGGTTCTTTTCGTAGACGGCCTTGAGCTCGGCGGGGCCGCCGGGGGCGGGGAAGCGCGACTGGAGCACCGGGATGATGTGCCTGTCTATGTACATAATGTACAATGCGAGGCGCGTCGCAGTCGCCTCGTCCATGGAGCTCAGGGTCGATTCGCGGCTTGTCGCCAGGTTGTATCTGCAAGGAAATCACTTCAAAGCAATGGAGGGCCAGCGACATAGTTTGCTTTGAAACGGATTCGAGGGAAGGCCGCGGGCCCGGGGGCGCACATCAGATCCATCATCTCGAGGGAGGCTTTTCCAAAACTGGTAAGACTCTTTGACTTGACTTCCTCGAGCAACGGGCGCGCCGCGACGAAAATGGCTCGAGGGATTTGTACGCTCACTACGCCCTGTCCCCGATCCCATCCATCAGAGAGAATCTCGTGACAAGAGCGCGAGCGCTGCTTATATATAGCTCTACTAGGCTAGATGCATATGGCTAGATGCAAAATACTAATACATCATGGCATTTGAAAAGGAAGAATGCGATGGACTTCGACACATTTGTAATATAAAAGAGATACTCTAGATCTAAGCATGCGCCGTGCTGAGTCATGCACGTGTCACATGTACATTATTAAGTTTCTCGGCTACAGATCATTAATATTGCACTCACTTCATATGATCTGAGGTACGCGGCCTCATCCCCGTTGAAGAATAAGGCAGTGCGGTAGGAATCGGCGTAGTCACGCTTGTTATTTTTCTGCGTTTGTGCGTGGACAGCCCATGCGGGGCGGGTGTATCAGGAGAGGCGAAGAATTAGATCTGAAGGGGCCGCGCGCAGGCTGCAGCAGCACGCCGTGTGACGCGCACCTTCTCGCGGGGAGGCTCCCGCTCCCGGTCGCGACGCCGACGCTTGGGGGCTGCTGATGCTGATGCTGCTGCTGACGACGATGCCGCTGCCGCTGCCGGCGGCTCCGCGTCCGGGGCGACGACGGAGGCGGCGGCCGCCTGCGCCGTCTGCTCGTCCTGCAGCTCCTCCCGCATCAAGCCGACGATGGGCGCGAAGCGCGGGTCGGCCTCCAGCCGCTCGCGCCTGGGGGCCCTCTCCCCGCGCTCCAGCGCCAGGAAGAAAAGGGCGTCGCAGACGAGCGCGTGCCCGCGGCTCTCCAGCCGCAGGTGCTCCTCCAGCGCGCCCTTCACCGCCTGCGCACGTCGCCGCGCGCGCCGGCGTGAGCAGACTCTGAGACTCGCGAGGCTTCGCGCGAGGGGGCTCGGGCGAGCGCGCCTCGTCCGTGGCGAGCTGTTTGAAGACGCCGGGCGCCCGCAGCTGGAGGATCGCAAGATCCTCCGCCGGCACCGACCCCGGAGCTCCCGCCTTCTGCAGGATCTCTCGCGCTAGGAAGCTGCGAACGCCGGCGGTCGCCACGTGCACGGCGCCATGGCCAGCCGGCGCCGCGCCCGGAAACTTGCTCACGCCGGACACGAGCCGGTCGAGAGCCGCGAGCGCAGCTGGACTCTGGTTCGAGCTCTCCTCAGCCTCGGCGCGGGCGGCGAGAATCCGGAGCCGCAGCGCCTCAGTTACCCCAAAGCGGTAACTGACGGTCACTGCGGCAGCCATGGATACGTGGGCGAGGCGCTCAGCTGCTACTGCACTTCCCTCTCATCGCTAGTCGGTGTCGACGGCCCCTAATTATATAACTGCCGCCGGTGCTGGCGGACCCGAATTGTCGTACCCCAGGCGGGCGTCTGGTTTGAGGCCGCTGCATGCTTCGAATTCGTTGCGGCGCCCTGCGCCGCGCCACGGCTCGGCCACGCGCATGCGCAGCGGCCGGGCCGCCTCCGCGCCTGCGGATGCAGCGCTAGCTATATATAAAGCCGCGCCGGCGCGCGCGGCAGCTGCAGCCGGCCGCGCCGCGGCGCGCGCCGGCGCCAGCGCAGGCGTCGCGCGCCAGATCTAGAGCCCTCCAGCCAAGATCATCGGATCTGAATCTAGCCGCGCAGCGCGCGGCGGCGCCCGCATACAGCCGCGCGTGCGCCAGCCCAGCCAGCTGCAGTATAAGTAGCAGCTGAGTTAAGTCTCGCAGGTCTATAGCTAACCCTAGTAGATCTAGATCTGGAAAGGAGAGGCCCTTAGGTCTGTGCCTATCTATTGATTTTATAGACAAATTGATTTATGGACCTAGGTACCCATTTTCGACCCATATAGCTAACCCTAGTAGATCTAGATCTGGACAATCGCACGTATGGCATCGATATCGGCCCAATAAGCTGCAGCCTCTCCAACTCAGTCACTCGCTATCTCCCGGGTTTAGGTTAGAGAGGAAGGCACGCGGCGGCCGGGCGCCAGGGGAGGGGGGGGGGGAAGGCCGAGGCTGGCTAAGCTGCGGCTGCAGCGGCGGCGGCGGCGGGCGGGCGGGCCCGGGATGCCGCCCGGCAGGTGCTGCGTCTGGCGCTCCCGGCGCTAGCCGGGCCGCGCCGCTCCCCGGGCCGGCCTTGGGGCGCCGCGCCGGCCTCGGGGCGGGGCGGGGCGCCCGGGCCGGCCGGCGCCTCCACCGCGCCCGCCCCGCCCCCGCCTTGTCCTCACAGGGGGAGGGGGAGGAGGGGGGGGGGAGGGGGCGGCCGGCCTTCCCCGCGGTAGGGGGCGCGCCCCGCGGTAGGGGGCGGCTCCGGGCGGGGCCAGCGCAGGGGCGGCCTGGCGGGCCGGAGCCCTCGTCTCCCCGCCCGGGGGCCCGGGAGGAGCCCCGTCCCCCCGCGGCCACCGGCCCCACCGGATGACGATCAAGGAGGACAGGGACCAGCGGCCGCGGGGCCTGGGAGGAGTCGACGGGGCGGGGCCCAAAGGCCGCCGCGGGAGGAGGAGCGGGGGGTAGAGGAGCTCGATCAGGGCGGAGAAGAAGAATCCAGCGGCGCCGGCCCGCCGCCCCCCCGCCTCCAGCCGGAAGCCAGCCGCGGGTCGCCAGTCGCCGCCTGGCGAGCTCGAGGGACGAAGCCGCCCCTGCGAACGAAGCGTCAGGGGTACCGAAGCGCCGGGGGCGGCCCGGGAGCGCGCGGGGCACCCGAATCGGTCGTCGGGGTACCCGAATCGGTCGTCGGGTACCCGCCGGCGTTCCAGCGGAGGAAAAGCTCAAGGCACGGTATCCCCGAGCGCTTCGAGCCCGGGGATACTCCGCCAGCGCGAAGCTCGATCCCTCCACTAGCGCCGGGGCCCTCGCCCGTGCTGCTGTACCCCTCAGCGAGCAGACGCAGCGCTGTGGGGGTGAAGGGAAGGGGGGAGGAAGGCGAGGGCGGGGGAGGGAGGGGGAGAGGGAAGGGGGACGGGAAGGGGGTGCGGGGGCGTGCGGGGGGGAGGGGGGGGGGGGGGGGGGGGGGCATGAGCGCTGGGGAGAGCTCACCGCGGCATGGGCGCTGAAGAGAAGACTCGAGAAGCCGTCGGGGCGAAAGAAGACATCAGGCCCCGCCGCCCGCGGGTCGCCCGCGCCCGCCCTTCTCCCCAAGTAACAGGCCTGAGGATCGCGGGGGCGTCAGCTGCGGGCGCGGGGGCCGCGGGGGGCCGGGCGCCGGGCGGCGCGCCTCCGCTTCCTGATGCATCCTCCGCCCATTCGGGGCCCCGCCTCCGATCCGGCGCCGGCGGGCCGCCGCGCAGCGAGGGCGCACAGTCGCAGCCGAGGACACCGGACGGGGCGCTGGGGCGACGGGCGCGCCGCGCCGGGGCGGGCTTGAGGCGGCGGGGCGGCGGGCGGGGCTCGGCGGGCTAGAGCTCGCCCGCGCCTCGCGTGAAGCGGCGCAGGGGCCGGAGGGCGGAGGGGCGCCGGTCGCCTCGGCCGCGGCGGCGGCGGCGGCGGCGGCGGCGGCGGCGTGTGCGGGCGGACTGCGGCCGCGCTGCGGGGAAGCGGACATAGTCGGGCCCGGTGCCGAGTGGGAGGGCCGGGACCCGGCCGGGGGCGGCCTGGAGCCCGGGGCGACGCCGCCTTCGACCCAGCGCCCGGCCTCCAGCCTGGGCGCAGGCCCGCCCAGGCTCGCAGCGGGCCAGCACGGAGATCCAAGCCTGCGCCAAGGGCCGCTAGGAAGCTAAGACGCGCGGGGGCGTGGGCGGGCGGCGGGTCGAGGCTGCGCACGCGTCGCACCCCGGCTCCAACGCTGCCGCAGTGAGCGGCGCCGCAGTCGCCGCGGTCGCCTCGCTGTGTCCGAGGACGAGGCAAATGCGTTTCAGATCCGCAGCCCGGCCACATCGCTGCTGAGCGGCTTCCGGGTCGACGCAGGACGGGTCGACGTCCCGCTGCACATTTCTAACGGCACGGCCACATCGCTGCTGCGCGACTTCTGTTAGCTCTCAGAGCGCGCGGGAATTCGGTCTGCGCCTCTCCGGCTCGCGTACCTCAGGACGAGAACGCTAACTCGGCGGGCCGCGACCGGCCTCCCGCCACTTGCGGACACAAAGCCGGGTACCAGACCGGTGGCACATCTCCAGGAACGAGAAGCGAGGAGCGAGGACGTCGGCCGGGAGCTGCGCCGCTGCCGGCTCTCTGGAGCCCGCTTGCTGCATCCCGCCCCTGCGCATCTTCTGCGCCAACTCGCCGGCCTCGCTCATTCGATTCTCTTGCATCGCCGGACTGGTCGATTTGCGGGCGCGGAGCTGCGGCGGTCGTTTGCCGAAGGGGTACAGCGGTCGGCTGGGTCCCACAGTTCATTCATGTGAAGCGCCTGAGCTTGAGCCCTCGCACGATTCTTTAAGTAGGCAGCCGCGCGAAGCATTTCGGTTTTGCGTTCCATCAACCTCGGCGAAGATGTCGTCTGCCGCAGCCCACCACGTTACCTTTGCGCCCGAGCTCGACCCGGCGACCCCGGACACCACGGATTCGGAGGAGAGCGACGTAGACATCCTCGACGTGCTCAACGAGAGCCTGGACGTGGTCGCCATGGAGAAGCTGCAGGCCGGCCTCGCGTTCTCGCAGCAGCAGGCGAACGCGCATCCGGGCACGCGCCCGGCGTCGCCGACCTCGACGGACGTGGGCGACGACTCCGACGACGATTCCGAGGACGCGATGGCGCTGGCGGCGACGGCACCGAGCTCAGGGTCGTTTGCAGCCGGTGTGCAGATGGTTGCGGCCCCGCGCCTATCCTATGCACCAGGCACAAAGACCCAAGGCTCGGGCCTGGCCCCGTCTGCCGTGGCCGCACCCGTGGCGCTCCGCATCGCCTGCGGGTGGGCCGAGGTGAGCCCCGCGCGCGCCGCGTTGTTCACCTGACGCAGCCTTCGCCCGTGCAGAATGGGCCGGTCGTGCAGAACCACATCCAGGAGCTGGCGGTCACCGCCGAGTGCGGCGGCGCCAGGATCGGCCTGGGGCGGGCCTTCCCCGGCTGGGGCCGGCCCGGCGCGTACGCGCTGGTGCTGATCCCGGAGATGTGCGTCGGCGAGGACGCCTTCGTGCCCGTGCCGGGGCGCGAGCTCCTGGGCGACAAGTTCTGCCCCGAGCTCATCGCGCCCGCCCTCGACACCGGCGACATCGCCTACGACGAGGACGGGGTGCGCGCCCCGCGCCCCGCGCCCCGCGCCGCGTTCGCCTGGCGCCCTCTGACGGAGCGCGCGCGGCAGGCGATGCGCGTGAGCGCGCGGCTCTGGCTGAAGGCGAAGGACCTCGCGGCGTACAAGCCGCACAAGGAGCTGCTCCGCTGCCGCCTCGTCGTCACGCGCTGCGCCACGCCGCGCGCCCCCGCCGCCGTCGTCGCGGAGGGCACCACGCCCGCCTACCGTGCGCCGCCCGCCGCCCGCCCCACCCCCGCCCCGCGCTGACGTCGACGGGCGCGCCCAGGCTGCTACTGCAAGGCGAACACGGCGGACCGCAACGCCGGCGGCCACGGCTCCACGATGCGCAAGGCGGCCCCGGCGCCGCGCCAGGACCGCCCGAAGCGCAAGCGCGCGCTCCGCGCCCGGGACGAGAGCGACGGGAGCGACTCGGAGGCGGAGGCGCCGGCGCCCGCGAGGGCCGCCCCAAGCGCCGCTGCGCCCGCCGCAGCTTCGCGGAGAGCGACGAGAGCGACTTCGAGCCGTAGGCGAGCCCCCCCCCCCCCCCCCCCCCCCCCCCCCCCCCCCCCCCGGACCCCGCTTTGTAGGTCTCTTGTTGTAGCCCGCCCAGTGACTTGGCCATGGCTTTTCGATTCGAAGATCAAAAGATAAAAGCGCATTCGTTTCCTTGTCGAGTTTCGCACTTAGTTTTAAGCTTTATCATGTAATTCATCTCATTCAGTTATGCAGTGAAGATCCATCATGTACAGTGCCGTAGTATTTATTCATAGCCTTGAAAATGTGATGTTCGCCGCATCGTGTGCCCTCCTTTCCTCAATTTTCGGCGTAGACTATGAAGTTAGAAGCAGGCCGTCGGACGTTCGGACTCGCTTTATTTCACTGAGTCGCCGCGCAATCGATATCAGCTTGCTATTTGCAGAGAATCGCAACTGTTTGCCCAGAGTATCAGAGTTCGCATTTCGCATACATGACGAAGTGTAGATTAATATTAATACCAGTTCACATAAATGAGGGAAAGAGCCTTGGAGGGAAGGGAACGAGCCGGCGCCTTGGAGAAGATCGAGATGGGCGAGAGACCGCAGATTCCAGATCTAGATCTCATGAGCTGCCACGGGATATCGATACTGGGGCCGGGCCGAGGTCACATGCGCATGGCCACCGCCTAGGCCTCTGGTCACAGCGGCAGAGGGCGCCACGCGCGCGCTCGTCGGTTGCCAGCCGCTGCGCTAGCGCTGCCCCGCTGTCCTGGCTGCCAGGCCTCCGGATTCCTCCTAGTGCACGAGCCTGATCGCTGTGCCTGCGGACCCGCGCCCGCCCCGGTGAGCGGGCAGCCGAGGCAAAGGAGGAACGTTCCAACGCACACGCCGGGGGCCATGGCCAAGCTAGTCGAAATGCCTGTCAGCCATCATGCGCCTCGCAGCGTCCACGATGTTTGCGCCGGGAGGCGCGTGCGCGTGCACGCTGGGCCTTGGGCGCGTTGTATTTAGCTGGCCATGCCCGTGGGCCCCGTCTGAGCCGCGCTGCGGCGCTGCGCCCGGCTGCGCCTCGGCCGCCTCGGCCCGGTGCCTCATAGCCTCGAGCTGCGCCGACAGCTCTTCCACCCGCCGCTCCAGCGCGCCTGCGCCCCGCCCCGCGCCGCTCAGCGGGCGCGGAAGAAGGCTCGGATCAAATCTCCTTTCGGACCTTTGTCGCGGGTGAGGCGGGCGGCGAGGTCGTCCTTGGAGCGCGTGAGGCGGGCGACGACGTCGTCCTTCTCCCGGGCGAGGTCGCCGTTCTCGCGCCTCAGCCGCACCACGAGCTCCCGCAGGCAGCGCTCTGCCCCGGGCCGCGCCGGGTCAGGGGAGGCGCGGGTCGGAGAGGGAGCGCGAGGAAGCGGCGCGCCGAGGTGCGCCGGGAGCTCCGAGCGGGGTAGCCGGGAGGAGCAGCCGAGCTCGGCGTTGGGGCACGGCGGCCGGCACGTCGCCTCGTGCGCCTGCCGGCCGCGGCGGGTGAGGCAAGAGGCGGAAGGGAATCCGAAGAAGCGCACCGGCAGCTCGTCGAGAAGGACGCGGGCCCCGCAGCCGCCGCACGCACCCCAGCCCGCCGCGCAGCCCGCTACGTGTGCCGCGAAGGAGCCCACGTCGCCCCGCCACCCGCAGCCCCGCCCCTGGAACCGGCAACTGCGCGGGCGGCATCAGACTCCAGCAACTCAATGCGCGCGGTTTGCCCGCAAGACGCGCACTGCACTCGCAGCTCGTTGATGCGCCGAGCAACGAACAAGGCGGGCCGGAAGCGGTCGCGGTCGATGACATCGCGGTCGATTGGGCACTTGAGCTGCTCTCTTAGGCGCTCGTGCTGAAAGGGGTAGCCAGCCTCCCTCGCCAGCCGCTCGCCGCACGCCCGACACAGCGCGTGCTCGTTCGAGCACCCCAGCAGCGTCTGTGGGCGGCCGCGTCAGTCGTATACGTACGCGCGCCGGCCCTGGTAAGGGCTGCTACTGAAGCGGCCAAGCGGCGAGTGCGCACCGGCTCTCGCATGACGAGGCAGCAGATGGCGCATGTGAGCTCGAGCCGCTGAGCCTGCGCCTCCTCACCGGGCTCGAAGATCTCCGACGGCCAGCCGCCTTTCTCGTCCCCATCGATCGGGCTGGCGGCCATTCTCACAAAGCTATCTTCGCTGCGGCCGGTACATCCGCGCAGAGAGCCCTCAAGCTGCTGCGCGCTAGCGCTGACGGGGATGAGCTTCGCGCAAGATCCTCCAAAAGCCCAGATCCGCCGCAGATGCCAGATCGCGCACAGCTAAAGCCGACTCAGCGTGTGCCGACACCGATTCGGGGCAATCCTGCAGCGCTTGCTTCGTTTTCGTGGGGACCGATGGTCGCGGGGTACGCTCGCTCGGCAGCCGAGGTCCCGCCGCCGCCGCCTCCTGCAGTTCTCTTGTCGTGAGTCATATCCTAGCTTAGCGGCTGCACGCCTGCAGAATCAGGCGCGTCGCGACCGGGCCGCAGCTGCGGTTCCTAGGCAGCAGGTTCCTAGCGGCGACTTGGCAGCAAGAAGACGCACTCAGCTCAGCGGGAGGTGCAACGGTCGTCGACTTGCGGCTGGGCGTCTGATTTGATCCCAGTATCGACCGGCGCCCCGTCTGCCCAGGCGGCGCCGCGAGAGAATGAAGGAGCATGCGGACATCGTTGAGCTGCTGCGGGAGGGGCGCCGCCGCGGCGACCCGATCCGCATTTGCGCCCCCATGGTCCGCTACTCCAAGCTGGCCTTCAGGAACCTTGTCAGGCGGTGCGGCTTTCGGAGTCGAACGGCGCACGCCTTTGAAAGGCCTCCGATCGCGCAGGTGGGGATGCGAGTTAGCGTACACCCCGATGATCATAGCCGCGTCCTTCTTGCGGTCCGCGCGCGCGGCGACCGCCCCCGCGCGCTCGCCGAGTGCGCGCTCAGGTCGCAGAAGGCACGGGACTGCGACTTCACCACGAACGAAGGTGCTGCGCGCTCTCAGAAGCGGGCGGCCGGCTCGGCCCTCACGCGCTGCGCAGCGGACCGCCCGCTCGTCGCACAGTTTGCGACGAATGACCCATCCGAGTTCGCGAGCTGCGCGGAGCAGCTGGTGGGGTGCGCCGCGCGTCGTACCCGCCCCGCCCCGCCCCGCCCGCGAGCGCCGATCGAGCCCTCGCAGATACGCGGACGCGATCGGTGCCAGACGCCGCGCCGACGCCCCCGGGGGGCCCCGCCGCGCCTGACACGAGAGCGGCGCTCAGACCTCAACTGCGGCTGTCCGCAGCGCTGGGCGCTGCAGGACGGGATCGGCGCGTCGCTGCTGGTGCGCTGCCTGGCCTGGCCCGGCCCGTGGCGCTCTCTCTGACAAACACGTACCCCGACGCGTGCGCGGCAGCGCCGGCCCGAGCTCATACGAGACATGGTCCGGGCCGCCACGGAGCGCTCGCGGCTCCCCGTCACGGTCAAGATACGGCTGGCGCGCCCGCCCGCCCGCGCCCCCCCATCTCCAAAGTGCCCTCGCCAGGATTCGAACCCGCCCCGCCCCGCCCCGCCCCGCCCCGCAGGATCCCGACCTGAGGAGGACGGTGGAGCTCGTCCAGGTGCTGGAGAAGGCCGGCGTGGCCTGGCTCTCAGTTCACGGTACCCCCCTCCGGGCTCCCGCCCCGCATCGCCGGCCTTGCGTTTCGAGCGGCCCCCAGGACGCACCGTCCACGAGGCCTCCTCGTACCCCGTGAAGTACGACGGCGTCAAGCTGGCGAGCCGCCCCGCCCCGCCCCGTCCCTCGCCCCAGCCTCCTCACGTCCCGCAGGCCGTGGAGAGCGTCTCCGTACCCGTCGTGGGCAACGGTCCGCGAGCCCTGTACCCTCGTTCCTCCCCTTCCACCCGATGTCAACCTTTTTCGGCGCAGGGAACGTCTTCACGCTTCAGGACGGGCGCGACTTCCAGGATCGGACAGGGGTACACGGCGTCATGGCCGCCCGGGGCCTCCTTCAGAACCCCGCGCTCTTCTCGGGTCACGATACCCCCCCGCTGGAGTGCGCGCTTGACTTCCTCCGGTGCCCCTACCCCCCTCCCCCCCCCTCCCCTCCCCCCCCTCCCCCCCTCCCCTCCCCCCCCCCCCCCGGCGCCTCCGCTGTTCCCCGCCGCGCCGTTTCCGATTTCCGATTGTACCCCATCCCAGGATCGCAACGGAGCTGGGTACGAGCTTCACCACAACCCACACGCACCTCATGTTCATGCTCCTGGGGGTACAGGACCGGCACGGTCTGCATGCACCCCCTGCCCCCCAGTCGCTCCTTCCCCCCTAACTTGATCCTACCCCCGCCCGCAGAGCGGAGGGAGTTCAACAGCCTCCGGTCCCTGGCGGGGGTAGTGGATTTCTTCAGGGACAGGGGGTACGACCCCTACTCCGTCGTGCGCGTCGCCCCGCCCCGCCCCCCGCCCTGCCCCGCCGCCGACGACGGCGCCGCCGCCTGCGCTATCCTGACCCCGCCCGCCCCCCGGGTACGCGCGCGCAGGTCCCGGCGGGCGTGCCGCCCCCCCGCGGAGTTCTGGTGGAGCCGAGGCGCTCCGAGGCGTGCGCGGGGTAGAGCAATCCAGAAGCTTAAGATAAATCCGTGGCGCTGTTAATGACATTGGTACAAATGCTATACTCCGCTCATTAGGTTCACGAAGAACATGTAGAGGAGAAACGTGGGGTCTGCGGCGCCCGTTAGCTATGAATACGAATAAGGAGAAACAAGCAGCGCACAGAAGATCATTCCCCGCTTCTTCTCCAGGCCCTCAGCGCCTGCCATGATGATGGAGCCCGAGGCAAACGTCGCCCAGCAGACGCCGCCGGCCTGTACGGTGTACCCCTTGAGGGGCGGGGAGGGGGGGGGGAGGCGCGGCAGGGTACGGCACCTTGATGAGGAAGGAGAAGAGGGGTACGCGACCGAAGAAGACGAGGGCGATAGCGGCGACGACGAGCGGGGCGCAGCTGTAGCCGGTTACGCCGAGGGTCCTGCTGAAGGACGCCTCGCAGCCGAGCAGCCGAGAGACGACCGAGATGAGAATAGATCCGACGACCCAGATGGTGATCACCCACGAAACGACCTGGCGCGCGGAGCGGAGCGGTGAGCCGGGAGGACCGAGAGCGGACACGCGGGGGCGGGCGGACGGAGAGGTGCCGCCAGAGAAGCAGCATCCCGTAAGCAAGCACGACGAAGAGCGGGCCCCAGAAGTCCGTTGCCTCCGCGAGCACCGCGCGGTTCGCGGCCGTGGGCACCAGGATGCACTTCGCCTTCAAAAAGATGTCCTGCGGGCGGCGCTCAGCGTCGGCGCCGTTCGTGACGCATTCGTCTGCACCTTGAGATCGATGTCCAGCTCTTCCCTGCGCCGCGAGGGGCGTCAGCTAGAGAATCCAGGCGCGATGGGCCGCCTCACATCAGCGGGCGCTGGTACATCTCCAGGTCGTCCTCGTCGTCCACCTCGAGCTGCGGAGCCGCTCAGCTTGGCAGACAGCGCGGTCGGAGCGCGTCGCACCATCCACCCCAAGCCTTTGCCGGACAAGGCGGTGGAAGCCCTGCCGAAAAGGCCGCCGCCGCCGCTGCTACCACTGCTCTCCATCTTTGTGCGTGCTGCGAGCTGAGGCCTGGGCTGCGCGCTGCTTCTTTCTTGCTAGTTTGCCGGGTACAGGAGAAAGAAGTCTCAAGCCTCCAACGCACGCACGGCGAGCACTTAGGCACAGGACCCTCTCTGGGCCTTTGGGAGCATGGCAGGACCTAGCTTTCCTGCCCCAGGCGGCGTATAGCGGACTAGCTAACTTAAGCGGCCCGGAGGTCTGCAGGCGAGCGGCGGCGGAAGCGGGGCCCGCCGGTCACCGCAGCTAGCCTCGCAGCCATGAGTGCCACCACTCCGGAGGGACAGCAGAACAGGCGTTCCTCGCTGGCGTCTTCGGACGGGGCACACCAGGCGCGCAGGAACAGACGGCGGAGCTCAGTGGGCTTCGTTGAGGATCCTGTCCACACAAAGTGCGCACACGTACAGCCCCGCGCCGCCCTGTGGGCTCCCTCTGCCCGTCGCTGATTTCGCTTGCTCCGTGCGTTGCAGATGGAGTGCCCTCAAGGACCGCCTCGCGTCTGTCATCACAACGACCACCAAAGGCGGGCGGCGCTCGCGGCTCAGCGCACGCGCCGCCCCGCGCTGAGCCGCCGCTGCCGCCGCAGAGACGGACCTGGTCCTCGATCCGAAGCTGCGGGACACGGCCCCCATCCATTTGCAGGCGGGCCCGGCGCGGCACTCTTTCCTGAGCCTTCTAAGCCGAGCGCGCACGCAGGGAGATTTCTCGTTGTACACGGAGGAGGCGATAGAGCGCCGGGAGGAGGCGAGCAGGCACCCGCAAGTCAAGCGGGTGCGCCGGAGCGGGCGCGGGGACCGGCCCGGGCGCGCCCGGGCTTCCCCCGATGCGCTACGAGCAGGTTATCGACCTCTGGTGGCACGTGATGGATAAGGACGAGCACGGTACCCTCCCGAAGGCCGCCTACGTCGAGTTCAACTCCAAGCACGCCCCCTTTTCGCGCCGCCGCGTATCCCTCTAACGCGGGTACAGGATGTACAAGATGCTGGTCGAGAACGACGACGAAGCGGCCCTCAAATCCGCCGAGGCGCGCCCCCCTACCCCTCTCCCCCTCCCCCCCCCCCCTCATTTTCGGCGCAGGAGGACTGGCGGCTGGACGCGGGCGAGGGGGCTACCGCGATGGCGTACGAGCAGTTCTATGCAGGCTTCTTCGAGCTAATCGGTGCGCCGTCCGCCGGTCCTGTACCCCCGTCCCTCCCTTCCCCCTCGCCTGACTCCCTTCGGGGTAGACACGTGGAACCCGTCGCTGGACGTGCACGAGTGAGTCGCGCGGCGCGGCGCGGCGTACCCCCGCCCGCCCACCCCCCCCTCACGCCGCGCAGCTACGTCGAGATCAGCGAGGAGCTGTTCCTTGGTGTGGTCCTCGACATCACCGAGAAGTGTACGCCCCCCCCCCCCCCCCCCCTCCCCTATCCCCCCCTCCTCTTCCCCCCTTCCCGCCTCTAAGAGGGGCGGCAGACAAGCGGCGGTCGGTCGCGTCGCGGCGGCGGCGGAAGAAGGGAGTCTCGTTCGCCGCAGTCGTTGCCGAGCGCATCCGCGAGCTCAAGGCGCGTTTTTGAGGGGATTGAGGGAGGGGAAGAAGCGTCAGGGGGTACAGCGTTCGCTGACTCTGCCTCCCTCCCCGCAGGTCCTGAAGGTGCTGAAGCAGGTGGGGTACACGCCCCAGGAGGCGGCCTTCAAGGAGCTGCGCCACTGGATGGAGGACGTCCTGGGTACGCTATTGTTTTCGCCGACCTCTTCCTCTCGTGGAGAACGGTAGCAACTTGACGACGGATCCCTCCGCCCTCATCAGAAATGGAGATGGAAGTGGAGCGGGCGGCGGAGCGGGCGGCGGCGGCGGCGCGGCGGAAGGCGGCGCTGGAGGCAAAGCGGAGGGCGCAGCTGCGGATCGAGGAGCGGCGCCGGGCCGGCGAGCAGGTGGACTCCGACGAGGAGCGGAGGGAGATCGAGGCGGCGGCGGCGCGGGCCGAGCAGGAGGCGGACGCGGCCCAGCACGCGCCGCCCGGTCCGCGAGCGGGGCCGGGCTCCTGCTTCCTCCTCTGGTGGGTCTGACCCGGAGTACACGCGTGCGCGCAGCCGAGGGCGAGGCGGGGGCGGGGGCCGACGCGGGGGGTATGGACGTCCAGCGCCTCGTCGCGGCGACCACGCAGGTCCTCCGGCAGTGCGCCTGTACCCCCCTCATCATCCCCCCCTCCGTTCTCGCTCGAAGCCCGTCCGCAGGCAGCTGGCCAAGGAGAAGCAGATCCTGAGGAAGAAGAAGGGGGTACAGGCGCGCGGGGCGGGGCCCGTCGAGCGGTGCACCCCGCCTTTCTGACGGGCGTACCCCCCGCAGATCAACGAGGATGCGCCTCCCGGGGACGACGATGGCGAGGCTTCTTTCAGCAGCGGGTTCGTGGGGGGGTACGGGGCCGCCGCTCTCCAGCGGCTCGTTTACGCGCCCTCCGCCGTACCCCCGCAGGGACTGGTCCTCGCTCACTTCCTCCTCCTCCTCGTCCTCCTCGTCCTCGTCCTCTTCCTCGGGCGGCCGGACGGCGCGGCGGCGGCGGCGGGCCCGCTCGGCCCGCTCGGCCCGCTCGGCGCGCTCCGGGCGCTCCGCCAAGTCAGCCAAGTCGTCCCGGGGCAAGGGAAAGAAGGGCAAGGGCAAGAAGCCAAGGGCCGCCGGCATCGTGGCGAGGATGGAGGCCGCCAAGGCGGCGCAGGCGGCGAAGGAGGCGGCGGCGCAGGCGGCGCGCGAGGCGGAGGAGGCGGCGGCGAGGACGGCGCGCGCGCGCGAGGCCGAGCGGCGGGCGGCGGAGGTGCGCAGGCGAGAGGCCGGGGAGGAGGCGGCGCGGGCGGCGGCGGAGGCGGCGGAGGCGAAGCGACGGGCCGCGGCGGAAGCGGAGGGGGGGCCGGAACGGAGGCCCAGCTCGCACCCCGAAGGGACCTTCGTCGCGGGGGGTACGGTCCGGCGCGGCTTTGACAAGGGGGGCATCGGCCCCAACGGGAGCCCCTGCGGGGCGCCGGCGCCGGGGCCGGCGGGGAGCGGCCCGTGTGGAAGTGGGGGCGCGCCGCGGGGGGCGCGCCCGACCCCGGCGGCCTCGGCCCCGCGGGGACCGGCGACTGGAGCGCCGGCCCTTGGGAGAAGGGCTCGGACGGGCCCGCCTGGCGGTCGGGGCGCAACTCGCTCTCGGCTGGGCCGGAAGAGGACGCGGGGGGGTACGACCAGGGCTTCGGGGGGTGGAGCCCGGCTTCGCCGGGCCGTTCCCCCCGGAGCGGCGGCGGCGGCGGCGGCAAGGTCTGGAAGCACTCCGGGATCGGCGGGGGGTACTTCGACGGCCCCGACGGCGGTGCGTGCCGTACCCCTTTGGATTCTTGACGTTTCTTTCCGTCATCTGAATCTGAGCAGAGCTGAGGGAGATGACGTGGGCGGAGGAACGGGAGCTCGAGCGCATGAGGGCGCGGGAGGAACGTTCCTCGGGGCGGCTCGCCGGGGGCGGGCGCCCGGCGCAGGCGCGGGAGCTTGCGCCCGTTCCGGAGAGCGTTCGCCGCAAGTACGCCGGCGTGGGCCCCAAGGTGCACCAGCACGGCGCGAAGAAGCCCGTGTCGACGGCGCCGGCGCACTCCGAGCGGCGGCGCGCCCGCGAGGAGCGCGAGTCGCGCAAGCTGCTGCGGATGACCCTCGCGCTCGCCGGGCGCAACCACGCCGAGGCCCAGGAGATCGTTCGCCTCTGGCACCGCGAGATGGCCAAGGTTCGCCCGAGCGTTCTCCCGAACGTTCGTTCGCCAGCTGAGGCGTGGCTTCGTTCGCAGCGGGGGCTCGTTGGTCCGGGGGGAGGAATCGCGGAGGAGGCGGGGCCCGCGGGCGGGTCGGGCCGCTCCCGCTCCCGATCCCCGCCGTCCAGCGGGGGAGCCTCCCCGCCGCCCGAGGCCGAGGCCGGAGCGGCGGGCCGCGCGGGGCGCGCGGCGGTGGCGACGGCGCCCGCGCGGGTGGGGCCCGGGGCGGGAGCCTCCTCCCGGCCCCCGTCCCTCCCCCTGCACGCCCGCCCCGCATCCATCCACCTCCAGCAGCAGAACTCCCGCCCCGCGTCCCTCTCCCTGCAGGTCCGCCCGTTCCCCGTTCAGTTCTGCAGTTCGGCCGTAGAACGGCCTCGCAGAACACGGCCTCGTCGGCGGTCTTCTCGTCGACGCTGGGGGCGCCCTCGAGCGACCCGATGGCGGAGACGACCGCCAGCGCGCTCTTCCGGGGCCTGCAGGGCACGGGCATGGTCGTCGGCGCCAAGGCCACGCTGGAGGAGGCGCGGGCCATCTTCGCCGAGATCGCGAGGAACCCGCGGCTCTTCCGGGAGGAAGAGGAGGAGGAGGAGGAAGGGAGCGAGAGTCTGGACGACCTCGAGGAGGAGGAGGAGTCGGACGAGGAGGATGAATCCGATGGGGAAGGAGGGGGTACCGACCCGCTCGCGGGGGAGCTCCGCAGGCGGCTCGAGGCGGCCGCCGCCGAGCGCGCCGCCATGCCCAAGGCCCGTACCCCCCCATCCCTCTTCTACCCCCCGTTCCTGTCCGACCCGGCGGCTGCTTCGCTCGCAGTTCATGGAGGGCCTGCCGGAGCTGGCGGGCGCGCACGAGGTGGTGCAGGCGGCGGCGGCGGTGGCGGCCGGCCCGCACAAGCGGAACCCGTGGGACGCGGCGCATGCGAGCCGCCTGAAGCGCCTCGCGTCGTCGGAGCGGCGCGGCCGGTGCGATGCAGCCGCAGAAGCTTGCGCATCGCCGCGCCGCCGCGGGGACAAGCTGCGCGCGCAGGGGCGCGACGGAGCGCCAGCTGCGGGTCCTGGAGAGGCTCAAGGCCGCGGGGGCTTCCCGCGCCCGCCGTGCGCTCCCGCCCCCGCGCCCGCTTCCATTTTCTCCTTGCCCGCCCACGCGCCCCGTCGTCGTCGTCGATTGCAGGCGGGGAGATGCTGCGGTGGCTCTGGGCGCACGAGTGGGCGGCCGCGGGCCAGTCGCCGTCGCCCGCCCCGGGCGGGTCCGGCGGCGCCCCCGAGAGATCGGCCGCCTCCATTTCCTCTCCCGCCGCCGGCGCCGCCGGCCCGGGGGGCCAGGGTCCTTCCGCGCCGCCCGCCGCGCCGGCGACGGGCGCCGTGTCCCCGTCGGGCGGAGCGAGCCCGCGCCTCCCGCCGCACACGAAAGGTGACCGGCTTCCTTCCGCTACCCCTGCCCGTCTCTTCCCCCCTCTCACGTGCTCGGGCCGGGCCGCAGTACCCCGGACGGGAGCCACGGTGGAGCAGGCGGTCCTCGAGCGAGCCGTAGAGGCCCTCGTGAAGGCGCGAAACGCGTACCCCCCGGCCGCTCATCCACCTCCTGACCGCACGGCACCCCGCAGGCGCAGCGGCGGGTGCTGCGGAGCGCCGGCGGGGTGCGCCCGGCGAGCCGAGGGCGGCCCGGGAGTCGGGAAAGGCCGGGGAGCAGGGAACGGCCGGGGAGCAGGGAGAGGCCCGGCAGCCGAGAGAGGCCGGGGAGCAGGGAGCGGCCGGGGAGCAGGGGCCGGCCCGGCGGCATCTCCGTGCGGGGCGTGGCCTCGCGCGGGACGCAGCGCCGGCGGGCCGCCCTGAAGGCCCTCAAGCGGCGGAGCGCCCCCGTCCGCATCCTCGTCTCCGAGCTCTCCGACCCGCAGGCGAACCCGCGTACCCCCCTTCGCTCCCTCCCCCCCGTTCGAACTCATTCTCGAGCAGAGGCGGGGCGAGTTCCTGTCCCAGGTACCCCCCGAGTCGCTGGAGCACGTCCGGTCGGTCCTGCGGAGGGCTTTGGGTCTGGGGGGCGGCGCCGGGGCCGGGGCCGGCTCCGGCTCCGGCGGAGGCGGAGGGGACGGGTCCCTTCTGGACGCCGGGGCGCTGCTTTTCGCCGCGCTCTCCCGGCCCGACACCCGCGCCGCCCCCGCCCCCGCCACCCCTATCGAGCTGCCGCCGCCCCCGCCCGCCATCCCGCCGCCTCCCCCCGGCGTCGCCGCCGCCGGCGGGCTCCTGCCCGCCTCCTGGGCGGCCCACCTCGGGCTCCGCCCGGGCCCTCCCCTCCGCCCCTCCGCCTCGGCCCCGCGCTGCCCCGGCGGCCCCCTCGCCCCCGGCCCCGGAGGCCTCGCGCGCGCGCCGCCGCCGCCGCCGCCGCGCCAGTCGCCGGCGGCGGCGGCGGCGCTGGAAGAGGCGCGGGAGGTGCTGGCGATCGAGGGCCGCTTCTGGATGGACGACGCCTCCGCCGGGCGCCAGAGCACGCCCGACCTCGCCCGCACCCGCGCCGAGCGCCGCGCCGCCCGCGCCGAGGCCCTCTCCCCGTTCCGGCGGCCCCCGCCGGGGGATCCTACGACCCCGCGGCCGGCGGCGCGGGCCGGCGGGCCCCCGCGGCCCGGGCGCGGGGCCGCCCCTCACGGCGCCCACGGCCGCCCTCCCTTCTTCTCCGCTTCGTTCTCCCGGGACGCGTTCGCGCAGCCCCTCGCCCCAGGGACGGCCCCCGCCGGCCCCGCCCTCCCGCCCCTCTCGCCCGGCCCCTTCCCCGCCCATGGCCACCACCCCGACACGCCCTCCACCGCCGCCTCGCGCGGCTCGCCGGGCCCCGGCCCGGCGGCCGGGGGCCGCCCCAGCCGCGCGGCGCGCCCGCTTCGCTGCCCCGGAGGCCCTGCCCACCCTCGGGCCTCCCGCAGCGCCGCGGCCCTCCTCGCCGCGCGCGCGGTGGGCTCGCCCGGTCCGCAGCCGCAGCAGCAGCTGCTGCGGCGGCTCGCCCACACGGCCAGCGGCTCGTCGTTCCCGGGGAGCCGCGGGCCCGTCTTCGGGTTCGACGACGGGACGGGCCCCTTTCCCTCCCGCACTCGCTCCCCTCCACCGCGCCCCTCTTCCCGCGGCCCCAGGGCGCCCTCCTCTCCCGCCTCGGGCCGCCCCAGGCGCAGGGCGCGGCGCCCTCGGGCCACGTCCCGTCGGACCTGCTCGCCGCCGCCGTGAAGCAGCGCGCCGCCCTCGCGCGGGCCTCCGGCCCCGGCTCCGACCCGCGCTCCCCCGGGCACGGCCCCCGCCGGCGCCCCAGCAACCTCCCCATCCCCGCCGCCCTCGCCCTGTGAAGGATACACGGACTGGTACCTGGCCTGCGCATGCTGCCAGGCTGACCATGTGCGCGCGGAGTGATGGGACTGATGGGACGGTGATGTATAGAGCCTGATGATATAGGCCTAACTTAGTAAATTTGGATCATGGGGTGGGCTCATGCTCATTCATTGTGGAGGGCGCGTCATTGTGGACATTTGTGGCGTCACGGCGCGGCTTGAATGTGGCCGGTTCGATCGCGCGATCGCGAACTCAGGGAAAAAAAGATCTTGGGGGGGGGGGCAACTGACGGGGGGGGTGGGCCGACCACAAGCCGCAAGCTGGCTCGGCTCAGACGGCGAGCAACCTCAGCGGCTTCTAGATTCGCGTGCAGGGAGCTCTCGCAGCGAGCAGCGACAGAGCATCACACTGCGGCACAGCTGCAGCATCGATAGCATGCACACATAGCGAGGTCGATCCAGCGAGCCGCGTGATCTTGCTCGACCGCGTCAGCTGGCTCGTGGCGGCTGGCTGGTGTTGCAATGTTCAGCACACGCATGGAAAGCATGTCGGAAGAGTCCAAGTCCGTAAGCGTGGTCGAGAAGAGCCAGGACGCGCGAAGTTGGCGCCACAGACGGGGGTCGCGGAGCGGCAGCGCGTCGCGCGCCGCTCTCGCTGCCCTGGTCCTCACCATCATCTTCGCGCACGATGCGTGGGTCGCCGAAGGTGCCCACGACGACCCGCCCCTACGCTTGACCTGTCCTGTCGCTCGAAGCCGATTCGTTTTCGTGCCTCACCGTCTTGCAGCGACGCGCACGCCCGTGGAGGAGCCGGTGTCGTTTCAGGAGACCCTGAAGTACTACGCTGTGCGTTCCTGGCTCCAGGCAGCGCAGCCGACCGGCGAATCGAACGGGGCGCTGGAGCACTGGTCTGCCGCCACGCGGATCGCCTCCTCGCCTGCGCCTTGTGCGTGCCGCGCTCCGCTATCCTTCGCCTTTCGCCGTGCTCACGAACTCTGCGCGGCGCAGCGGTCGACACTACTTCGTCGATCGAGTGCAATGCGACGCACGTGGAGCCGTGGCGGCGGGCCGTCGCCTGCACCTTCCACGCGCGCAGCTGCGGGGCGCCCGTCCCCGCGGCCTTCGACAGCGACGTCTACCTTCGCGTCGCCGTCGACGGCCGGCCGGCCGAGTACGCCCCGGCGCCCGCGGCCGCGCGGGGCCCCGCCCTCGACTTCGGCCTTTCGCTCTGGGGCGCCCGCCGCGAGGCGAGGGTCGAAGTCGCGCGCTTCGTTGACGGCACCGTTGTCGCCTCTATCGTCGTTCGCGTCCTGAGTGCGCCCCGGCGCCCCGAGCCCCCCCGCGCCCCGGCCCGCCCCGCCTCGCCTCTCTGACGCGGCGCCAGGCGACCCGTCCGCGGCGCACTCGACCGTGCGATGCGCGGCGACGCAGCTGTACGCGGGCGAGTCGACGCGGTGCGTGCTGGTGCTCCGGACGGCGGAGGGCGAGCCGGCGCTGGTCCCCGAGGCCGCGCTGCGCCTCTTCTCCGACGGCGGGGCCGTCGAGGGCCGCTTCGCGCCCTTCGTCTCCGTCACGTACTTCGGCTTCGAGGCGGGCCAGCTGACCGGCGACGTGCGCGTCGGCGTGTCGCTCCCCGGCGGCGCCTTCGTCACGGCCCGCCTCGCCGTCCGCCACATCCCGGACGTCCCCCTCGTGGCGTCCCCCGCCTCCTCCACCGTCTGGCTCTACGCCCCTGCCACCTCCCCCTTCTTCGTCGAGATCCGCAACCCCTCCCCCTTCCCGATCCGCTGGCGGCTCCTCCCGGAGTCGATCCCGCCCTGGGCCCTCCCGTCGTCCGACGCCGGGAGCCTGCCGGGGTACGGAACCCTCCAGCTCCGGATCCTGCTCGTCTCGGCCTTCGCGCCCCGCAACGCCCCGGCGGCGCTCGCGCTCCGCGCCGAGGTGGGCGTCGCGGACCGTCCGGCCCTGCGCGTGCCCGTCGATCTGGCCTCCCTCTCCATCATGGTCGTCGACGTCGCCGCGGCCGCCTCCAACCCAGCATCCATGTCCCCGTCTTCCTGGCCGGCCGCCGCCCCCATGCCCGGTGCGCGATCTGAACGCGAATCCGCACCGTGCGGGGCGGAGGCTGACGCCCCCGGGGCTGCCCGCAGACGCGGTGCCGGACAGCACGTCGACGCTGCTGTGCGAGAAGACGGTCGCGCGACCCGACACCTTGCTCAACTGCACGCTGGCGCTGCGGTCCTGCGGGGCGCCCGTGCAGGCGGACCCGTCGTCGCTGCGGGTGGCGGTGATCTCGGGGCGCAATGCGACCGGCAACAGCGTGTGGCTCGGGCCGCTGGCCTCCCACGAGTTCTTCCTGAGCGTGCCCATCGGCGGGGCCGCGAACGCGACGAACGCGACGGCCAATGCAACGGTCGTCGCGGAGCGCGTTGGCTTCAACTTGACGGCGGGACGTCTGGCTTCGTTCGCCCTCGAGATGCTGGGTGCGTTTTGCGGAGCGGGGCCGGGAGCGGCAGCTCAGGAGCTGATGCGGGACGCGGGGCGCAGGGATGCCGGACCAGAGCTCGAGCCTGCACTGCAGCTCGACGGGCCTGTGGGGCGGCGAAACGACGACGTGCACGCTCCAGCTGCGGCGGGCCTGGGCGGCGGTGGCCTGGGACGGCGTGTCGCTGGCCGTGACGAACGGCGAGGTGTCGGGGGAGCTGCCGCCGGTCTTCAGCTCGACGTCCTTCGTGTTCCGCGCCGGAGGCTCACAAGAAAATGCGGTCATCGTCGTCCTCGCAAGCGGGAAGGTGGTTGCGAGAATCGCGATCCCTGTGGAAGTCCTCACTGCCAACGACATCGTGGTCTCGCCTCGGCAAGTGGGCTTCCAGGTCTTCCACCTCGACACGCAGACGGTGCTCCTCAACGTGAGGTGCGGTGGGCTGTTGGCTGTCGTCGGGGATTCGGGGCGCTGATGGAGGGTCGCGCAGCAACCCGACGAACTTCGCGATCGACTGGTCGGCGGACCGCTCCGTGGAGCCGCTCTCGTCGTGGCTGTCGGTGTCGCCGAGCAACGGGACGCTGGCGCCGCGGCAGTCTGTGCGGATCAACGCGACCTTTGCATCGTGGCGGGCGGCGCTGGGGCTGCTTACGCCGCTCGGCGCGATCCCCGTGCGGGGCGTGATCAAGGCGCCGCGGGCGACGGGGGCGCTGGCCGTGACGCTCTTCTCGGTGACTGCGGAGTCGTTCGAGGCGCGGTTCGAGACGGAGCCTGCGAGCCTGAACGTAACACAGCTGCGGCCAGCTGCGCGCTCGACGCGGCTGCGGGTCATCAACGTCAAGCCCGTGAGCACGGTGGTGTCGGTGGGCGCATCGGTGCCGTTCGTGTCGGTGCAGCCGTCGACTGTGTATCTGCCGGCGAACGGCTCCGTGGATCTCTACGTGACGGTGTCCAGCGAGTACCAACTCGACGACCTGGCGAGCGCGATGGTGGACGGCTGGCGCCGGCTGGCGAACGGGACAGAGCTCGCGGTCTTCGCGGTGCCGCTGGCGTCGGAGGCGCGGACGCCACGCCTGGAGGCGCAGAACACGGACTTCGGCGTGCTGCTGCGAGCGAGGCGGATGAGCAAGCCCGTGGTGCTCCGGAACCCGTACTCGTTCGCGGCGGTGGCGTACGCGGTGTCGGCAAACTCGACGGGGCGGCTGTGGCCGGCGTCGGACCGCGTCGAGGCTGGGGCGGCGCTTCCCGTGGAGGCGGAGGTGCCGTCGGCGAGCGTGGTGCTGGACGGCCCGCAGGCGGTGCCGGTGAAGCTGGATCTGTCCGATGCGGACTGGGGCTGGGGCTGGGGCCTGCGGAAGTACCCGATGGCGTTCAACCTGTCGGTGGACCTGCAGACGCCGCAGCTGGGCGTGGAGCTGCTGTCGGGCGCCGTCTCGGTGCTGTTGACGCAGGTGTCGCAAGTGGAGATGCGGCTGACGAACCCGCTGGGGTCGCCGGTGGTGGCGATCTTCGCGCGGAGCGAGCCGGCGGTGTCGGTGTGGCCGTCCGCGGTGGTGGTGCCGGCGCGCGGGCAGGCGGCGGCGACGGCGCTGGTGCGGGGCGCGGGCGTCGGCGTGCTGGACGGGACGCGGCTGGTGGCGGTGGACGGGGAGGCGTCGTCGTCGCGGGTGCCTGGCGAGCTGCGGTTCCCGGCGCGGTCGTCGGGGTGAACGTGACGGTGGTGCCCGCGCGGCTGGAGGCGAGCGCGGCGGAGCTGAAGTTCAGCGCGCCGCGGCCGCGTTCATCCATGCAGCGACTGCGGCTGCGGAACCCAGCTGAGTTCACGGCGGTTTCGTTCGAGGTGGACGAGGCGAGCGTACCGGCGCACGTGGAGGTGTGGCCGCGGCGGGGCTCGGTGGGCCCGAACGGGAGCGTGGAGCTGGCAGTGACGCTGGACTCGCGGCGGGCGGCGCTGGGGGCGAGCTCGGCGACGCTGCGGCTGGTGGTGGAAGGCCGTGAAGAGGTGCTGGTGGCGGTGTCGGCGTTCGTGTTCGAGCTGGGAACGCTCTTCCCGAAGCCAAACTGGCCGTCGCCGCCGTCCTGGCCGGCGACGGGCGCCGCGCCTAAGCCCAGAGGTGCGCCTGATCATGAGCAGCGACGTCCAGTTATGTGATTTGGGCATGCACGTTTCCGACGCCTTTGCTGCGCGCAGATGCGGTGCCGGACAGCACGTCGACGCTGCTGTGCGAGAAAACGGTCGTGCGGCCGAACACGTTGCTCAACTGCACGCTGGCGCTGCGGTCCTGCGGGGCGCCCGTGCAGGCGGACCCGTCGTCGCTGCGGGTGGCGGTGATCTCGGGGCGCAATGCGACCGGCAACAGTGTGTGGCTCGGGCCGCTGGCCTCCCACGAGTTCTTCCTGAGCGTGCCCATCGGCGGGGCCGCGAACGCGACGAACGCGACGGCCAATGCAACGGTCGTCGCGGAGCGCGTTGGCTTCAACTTGACGGCGGGACGTCTGGCTTCGTTCGCCCTCGAGATGCTGGGTGCGTTTTGCGGGGCGGCGGGCGGCAGCTCAGGAGCTGATGCAGGACGCGGGGCGCAGGGATGCCGGACCAGAGCTCGAGCCTGCACTGCAGCTCGACGGGCCTGTGGGGCAGCGAGACGACGACGTGCACGCTCCAGCTGCGGCGGGCCTGGGCGGCGGTGGCCTGGGACGGCGTGTCGCTGGCCGTGACGAACGGCGAGGTGTCGGGGGAGCTGCCGCCGGTCTTCAGCTCGACGTCCTTCGTGTTCCGCGCGGGCGGCTCGCGTGGAGATGCGGTTATTGTTGCTCTCGCGAACGGGAAGGTGGTGGCGAGAACCACTATCCGCGTGGAGGTCCTCACTGTCAACGACATCGTGGTCTCGCCTCGGCAAGTGGGCTTCCAGGTCTTCCACCTCGACACGCAGACGGTGCTCCTCAACGTGAGGTGCGGTGGGCTGTTGGCTGTCGTCGGGGATTCGGGGCGCTGATGGAGGGTCGCGCAGCAACCCGACGAACTTCGCGATCGACTGGTCGGCGGACCGCTCCGTGGAGCCGCTCTCGTCGTGGCTGTCGGTGTCGCCGAGCAACGGGACGCTGGCGCCGCGGCAGTCTGTGCGGATCAACGCGACCTTTGCATCGTGGCGGGCGGCGCCGGGGCTGCTCACGCCGCTCGGCGCGATCCCTGTGCGGGGCGTGATCAAGGCGCCGCGGGCGACGGGGGCGCTGGCCGTGACGCTCTTCTCGGTGACCGCGGAGTCGTTCGAGGCGCGGTTCGAGACGGAGCCTGCGAGCCTGAACGTGACACAGCTACGGCCGACTGCGCGCTCGACGCGGCTGCGGGTCATCAACGTCAAGCCCGTGAGCACGGTGGTGTCGGTGGGCGCATCGGTGCCGTTCGTGTCGGTGCAGCCGTCGACTGTGTATCTGCCGGCGAACGGCTCCGTGGATCTCTACGTGACGGTGTCCAGCGAGTACCAACTCGACGACCTGGCGAGCGCGATGGTGGACGGCTGGCGCCGGCTGGCGAACGGGACAGAGCTCGCGGTCTTCGCGGTGCCGCTGGCGTCGGAGGCGCGGACGCCACGCCTGGAGGCGCAGAACACGGACTTCGGCGTGCTGCTGCGAGCGAGGCGGATGAGCAAGCCCGTGGTGCTCCGGAACCCGTACTCGTTCGCGGCGGTGGCGTACGCGGTGTCGGCGAACTCGACGGGGCGGCTGTGGCCGGCGTCGGACCGCGTCGAGGCTGGGGCGGCGCTTCCCGTGGAGGCGGAGGTGCCGTCGGCGAGCGTGGTGCTGGACGGCCCGCAGGCGGTGCCGGTGAAGCTGGATCTGTCCGATGCGGACTGGGGCTGGGGCTGGGGCCTGCGGAAGTACCCGATGGCGTTCAACCTGTCGGTGGACCTGCAGACACCGCAGCTGAGCGTGGAGCTGCTGTCTAGCGCCGTCTCGGTGCTGTCGACGCAGGTGTCGCAAGTGGAGATGCGGCTGACGAACCCGCTGGGGTCGCCGGTGGTGGCGATCTTCGCGCGGAGCGAGCCGGCGGTGTCGGTGTGGCCGTCCGCGGTGGTGGTGCCGGCGCGCGGGCAGGCGGCGGCGACGGCGCTGGTGCGGGGCGCGGGCGTCGGCGTGCTGGACGGGACGCGGCTGGTGGCGGTGGACGGGGAGGCGTCGTCGTCGCGGGTGCCTGGCGAGCTGCGGTTCCCGGCGCGGTCGTCGGGGGTGAACGTGACGGTGGTGCCCGCGCGGCTGGAGGCGAGCGTGGCGGAGCTGAAGTTCAGCGCGCCGCGGCCGCGTTCATCCATGCAGCGACTGCGGCTGCGGAACCCAGCTGAGTTCACGGCGGTTTCGTTCGAGGTGGACGAGGCGAGCGTACCGGCGCACGTGGAGGTGTGGCCGCGGCGGGGCTCGGTGGGCCCGAACGGGAGCGTGGAGCTGGCAGTGACGCTGGACTCGCGGCGGGCGGCGCTGGGGGCGAGCTCGGCGACGCTGCGGCTGGTGGTGGAAGGCCGTGAAGAGGTGCTGGTGGCGGTGTCGGCGTTCGTGTTCGAGCTGGGAACGCTCTTCCCGAAGCCAAACTGGCCGTCGCCGCCGTCCTGGCCGGCGACGGGCGCCGCGCCTAAGCCCAGAGGTGCGCCTGATCATGAGCAGCGACGTCCAGTTATGTGATTTGGGCATGCACGTTTCCGACGCCTTTGCTGCGCGCAGATGCGGTGCCGGACAGCACGTCGACGCTGCTGTGCGAGAAGACGGTCGTGCGGCCGAACACGTTGCTCAACTGCACGCTGGCGCTGCGGTCCTGCGGGGCGCCCGTGCAGGCGGACCCGTCGTCGCTGCGGGTGGCGGTGATCTCGGGGCGCAATGCGACCGGCAACAGCGTGTGGCTCGGGCCGCTGGCCTCCCACGAGTTCTTCCTGAGCGTGCCCATCGGCGGGGCCGCGAACGCGACGAACGCGACGGCCAATGCAACGGTCGTCGCGGAGCGCGTTGGCTTCAACTTGACGGCGGGACGTCTGGCTTCGTTCGCCCTCGAGATGCTGGGTGCGTTTTGCGGGGCGGCGGGCGGCAGCTCAGGAGCTGATGCGGGACGCGGGGCGCAGGGATGCCGGACCAGAGCTCGAGCCTGCACTGCAGCTCGACGGGCCTGTGGGGCAGCGAGACGACGACGTGCACGCTCCAGCTGCGGCGGGCCTGGGCGGCGGTGGCCTGGGACGGCGTGTCGCTGGCCGTGACGAACGGCGAGGTGTCGGGGGAGCTGCCGCCGGTCTTCAGCTCGACGTCCTTCGTGTTCCGCGCCGGCGGCTCGCGTGGAGATGCGGTTATTGTTGCTCTCGCGAACGGGAAGGTGGTGGCGAGAACCACTATCCGCGTGGAGGTCCTCACTGTCAACGACATCGTGGTCTCGCCTCGGCAAGTGGGCTTCCAGGTCTTCCACCTCGACACGCAGACGGTGCTCCTCAACGTGAGGTGCGGTGGGCTGTTGGCTGTCGTCGGGGATTCGGGGCGCTGATGGAGGGTCGCGCAGCAACCCGACGAACTTCGCGATCGACTGGTCGGCGGACCGCTCCGTGGAGCCGCTCTCGTCGTGGCTGTCGGTGTCGCCGAGCAACGGGACGCTGGCGCCGCGGCAGTCTGTGCGGATCAACGCGACCTTTGCATCGTGGCGGGCGGCGCCGGGGCTGCTCACGCCGCTCGGCGCGATCCCCGTGCGGGGCGTGATCAAGGCGCCGCGGGCGACGGGGGCGCTGGCCGTGACGCTCTTCTCGGTGACTGCGGAGTCGTTCGAGGCGCGGTTCGAGACGGAGCCTGCGAGCCTGAACGTGACACAGCTACGGCCGACTGCGCGCTTGACGCGGCTGCGGGTCATCAACGTCAAGCCCGTGAGCACGGTGGTGTCGGTGGGCGCATCGGTGCCGTTCGTGTCGGTGCAGCCGTCGACTGTGTATCTGCCAGCGAACGGCTCCGTGGATCTCTACGTGACGGTGTCCAGCGAGTACCAACTCGACGACCTGGCGAGCGCGATGGTGGACGGCTGGCGCCGGCTGGCGAACGGGACAGAGCTCGCGGTCTTCGCGGTGCCGCTGGCGTCGGAGGCGCGGACGCCACGCCTGGAGGCGCAGAACACGGACTTCGGCGTGCTGCTGCGAGCGAGGCGGATGAGCAAGCCCGTGGTGCTCCGGAACCCGTACTCGTTCGCGGCGGTGGTGTACGCGGTGTCGGCGAACTCGACGGGGCGGCTGTGGCCGGCGTCGGACCGCGTCGAGGCTGGGGCGGCGCTTCCCGTGGAGGCGGAGGTGCCGTCGGCGAGCGTGGTGCTGGACGGCCCGCAGGCGGTGCCGGTGAAGCTGGATCTGTCCGATGCGGACTGGGGCTGGGGCTGGGGCCTGCGGAAGTACCCGATGGCGTTCAACCTGTCGGTGGACCTGCAGACGCCGCAGCTGAGCGTGGAACTGCTGTCTAGCGCCGTCTCGGTGCTGTCGACGCAGGTGTCGCAAGTGGAGATGCGGCTGACGAACCCGCTGGGGTCGCCGGTGGTGGCGATCTTCGCGCGGAGCGAGCCGGCGGTGTCGGTGTGGCCGTCCGCGGTGGTGGTGCCGGCGCGCGGGCAGGCGGGGGCGACGGCGCTGGTGCGGGGCGCGGGCGTCGGCGTGCTGGACGGGACGCGGCTGGTGGCGGTGGACGGGGAGGCGTCGTCGTCGCGGGTGCCTGGCGAGCTGCGGTTCCCGGCGCGGTCGTCGGGGGTGAACGTGACGGTGGTGCCCGCGCGGCTGGAGGCGAGCGCGGCGGAGCTGAAGTTCAGCGCGCCGCGGCCGCGTTCATCCATGCAGCGACTGCGGCTGCGGAACCCAGCTGAGTTCACGGCGGTTTCGTTCGAGGTGGACGAGGCGAGCGTACCGGCGCACGTGGAGGTGTGGCCGCGGCGGGGCTCGGTGGGCCCGAACGGGAGCGTGGAGCTGGCAGTGACGCTGGACTCGCGGCGGGCGGCGCTGGGGGCGAGCTCGGCGACGCTGCGGCTGGTGGTGGAAGGCCGTGAAGAGGTGCTGGTGGCGGTGTCGGCGTTCGTGTTCGAGCTGGGAACGCTCTTCCCGAAGCCAAACTGGCCGTCGCCGCCGTCCTGGCCGGCGACGGGCGCCGCGCCTAAGCCCAGAGGTGCGCCTGATCATGAGCAGCGACGTCCAGTTATGTGATTTGGGCATGCACGTTTCCGACGCCTTTGCTGCGCGCAGATGCGGTGCCGGACAGCACGTCGACGCTGCTGTGCGAGAAGACGGTCGTGCGGCCGAACACGTTGCTCAACTGCACGCTGGCGCTGCGGTCCTGCGGGGCGCCCGTGCAGGCGGACCCGTCGTCGCTGCGGGTGGCGGTGATCTCGGGGCGCAATGCGACCGGCAACAGCGTGTGGCTCGGGCCGCTGGCCTCCCACGAGTTCTTCCTGAGCGTGCCCATCGGCGGGGCCGCGAACGCGACGAACGCGACGGCCAATGCAACGGTCGTCGCGGAGCGCGTTGGCTTCAACTTGACGGCGGGACGTCTGGCTTCGTTCGCCCTCGAGATGCTGGGTGCGTTTTGCGGGGCGGCGGGCGGCAGCTCAGGAGCTGATGCGGGACGCGGGGCGCAGGGATGCCGGACCAGAGCTCGAGCCTGCACTGCAGCTCGACGGGCCTGTGGGGCAGCGAGACGACGACGTGCACGCTCCAGCTGCGGCGGGCCTGGGCGGCGGTGGCCTGGGACGGCGTGTCGCTGGCCGTGACGAACGGCGAGGTGTCGGGGGAGCTGCCGCCGGTCTTCAGCTCGACGTCCTTCGTGTTCCGCGCCGGCGGCTCGCGTGGAGATGCGGTTATTGTTGCTCTCGCGAACGGGAAGGTGGTGGCGAGAACCACTATCCGCGTGGAGGTCCTCACTGTCAACGACATCGTGGTCTCGCCTCGGCAAGTGGGCTTCCAGGTCTTCCACCTCGACACGCAGACGGTGCTCCTCAACGTGAGGTGCGGTGGGCTGTTGGCTGTCGTCGGGGATTCAGGGCGCTGATGGAGGGTCGCGCAGCAACCCGACGGACTTCGCGATCGACTGGTCGGCGGACCGCTCCGTGGAGCCGCTCTTGTCGTGGCTGTCGGTGTCGCCGAGCAACGGGACACTGGGGTCGCGGCAGTCTGTGCGGATCAACGCGACCTTTGCATCGTGGCGGGCGGCGCTGGGGCTGCTTACGCCGCTCGGCGCGATCCCCGTGCGGGGCGTGATCAAGGCGCCGCGGGCGACGGGGGCGCTGGCCGTGACGCTCTTCTCGGTGACTGCGGAGTCGTTCGAGGCGCGGTTCGAGACGGAGCCTGCGAGCCTGAACGTGACACAGCTACGGCCGACTGCGCGCTCGACGCGGCTGCGGGTCATCAACGTCAAGCCCGTGAGCACGGTGGTGTCGGTGGGCGCATCGGTGCCGTTCGTGTCGGTGCAGCCGTCGACTGTGTATCTGCCAGCGAACGGCTCCGTGGATCTCTACGTGACGGTGTCCAGCGAGTACCAACTCGACGACCTGGCGAGCGCGATGGTGGACGGCTGGCGCCGGCTGGCGAACGGGACAGAGCTCGCGGTCTTCGCGGTGCCGCTGGCGTCGGAGGCGCGTACGCCGCGCCTGGAGGCGCAGAACACGGACTTCGGCGTGCTGCTGCGAGCGAGGCGGATGAGCAAGCCCGTGGTGCTCCGGAACCCGTACTCGTTCGCGGCGGTGGCGTACGCGGTGTCGGCGAACTCGACGGGGCGGCTGTGGCCGGCGTCGGACCGCGTCGAGGCTGGGGCGGCGCTTCCCGTGGAGGCGGAGGTGCCGTCGGCGAGCGTGGTGCTGGACGGCCCGCAGGCGGTGCCGGTGAAGCTGGATCTGTCCGATGCGGACTGGGGCTGGGGCTGGGGCCTGCGGAAGTACCCGATGGCGTTCAACCTGTCGGTGGACCTGCAGACGCCGCAGCTGGGCGTGGAGCTGCTGTCGGGCGCCGTCTTGGTGCTGTCGACGCAGGTGTCGCAAGTGGAGATGCGGCTGACGAACCCGCTGGGGTCGCCGGTGGTGGCGATCTTCGCGCGGAGCGAGCCGGCGGTGTCGGTGTGGCCGTCCGCGGTGGTGGTGCCGGCGCGCGGGCAGGCGGCGGCGACGGCGCTGGTGCGGGGCGCGGGCGTCGGCGTGCTGGACGGGACGCGGCTGGTGGCGGTGGACGGGGAGGCGTCGTCGTCGCGGGTGCCTGGCGAGCTGCGGTTCCCGGCGCGGTCGTCGGGGGTGAACGTGACGGTGGTGCCCGCGCGGCTGGAGGCGAGCGCGGCGGAGCTGAAGTTCAGCGCGCCGCGGCCGCGTTCATCCATGCAGCGACTGCGGCTGCGGAACCCAGCTGAGTTCACGGCGGTTTCGTTCGAGGTGGACGAGGCGAGCGTACCGGCGCACGTGGAGGTGTGGCCGCGGCGGGGCTCGGTGGGCCCGAACGGGAGCGTGGAGCTGGCAGTGACGCTGGACTCGCGGCGGGCGGCGCTGGGGGCGAGCTCGGCGACGCTGCGGCTGGTGGTGGAAGGTCGTGAAGAGGTGCTGGTGGCGGTGTCGGCGTTCGTGTTCGAGCTGGGAACGCTCTTCCCGAAGCCAAACTGGCCGTCGCCGCCGTCCTGGCCGGCGACGGGCGCCGCGCCTAAGCCCAGAGGTGCGCCTGATCATGAGCAGCGACGTCCAGTTATGTGATTTGGGCATGCACGTTTCCGACGCCTTTGCTGCGCGCAGATGCGGTGCCGGACAGCACGTCGACGCTGCTGTGCGAGAAGACGGTCGTGCGGCCGAACACGTTGCTCAACTGCACGCTGGCGCTGCGGTCCTGCGGGGCGCCCGTGCAGGCGGACCCGTCGTCGCTGCGGGTGGCGGTGATCTCGGGGCGCAATGCGACCGGCAACAGCGTGTGGCTCGGGCCGCTGGCCTCCCACGAGTTCTTCCTGAGCGTGCCCATCGGCGGGGCCGCGAACGCGACGAACGCGACGGCCAATGCAACGGTCGTCGCGGAGCGCGTTGGCTTCAACTTGACGGCGGGACGTCTGGCTTCGTTCGCCCTCGAGATGCTGGGTGCGTTTTGCGGGGCGGCGGGCGGCAGCTCAGGAGCTGATGCGGGACGCGGGGCGCAGGGATGCCGGACCAGAGCTCGAGCCTGCACTGCAGCTCGACGGGCCTGTGGGGCAGCGAGACGACGACGTGCACGCTCCAGCTGCGGCGGGCCTGGGCGGCGGTGGCCTGGGACGGCGTGTCGCTGGCCGTGAGAAATGGCGAGGTGTCGGGGGAGCTTCCGCCGGTCTTCAGCTCGACTTCCTTCGTGTTCCGCGCCGGCGGCTCGCGTGGAAACGCTGTCATTGTTGCTCTCGCGAACGGGAAGGTGGTGGCGAGAACCACTATCCGAGTGGAGGTCCTCACTGTCAACGACATCGTGGTCTCGCCTCGGCAAGTGGGCTTCCAGGTCTTCCACCTCGACACGCAGACGGTGCTCCTCAACGTGAGGTGCGGTGGGCTGTTGGCTGTCGTCGGGGATTCAGGGCGCTGATGGAGGGTCGCGCAGCAACCCGACGGACTTCGCGATCGACTGGTCGGCGGACCGCTCCGTGGAGCCGCTCTTGTCGTGGCTGTCGGTGTCGCCGAGCAACGGGACGCTGGCGCCGCAGCAGTCTGTGCACATCAATGCAACCTTCGTATCGTGGCGGGCGGCGCCGGGGCTGCTCACGCCGCTCGGCGCGATCCCCGTGCGGGGCGTGATCAAGGCGCCGCGGGCGACGGGGGCGCTGGCCGTGACGCTCTTCTCGGTGACTGCGGAGTCGTTCGAGGCGCGGTTCGAGACGGAGCCTGCGAGCCTGAACGTGACACAGCTGCGGCCAGTCGCGCGTCCGATGTGGATGCGGGTCATCAACGCGAAGCCCGTGAGCATGGTCATGTCGGTGGGCGCAACGGTGCCGTTCGTGTCGGTGCAGCCGTCGACTGTGTATCTTGCGGCCAACGGCTCCGCCTATCTGGAGGTGACGGTGCTCAGCGAGTATCAAGCAGATGACCTGGTCAGCGAAACGATCACGGGCAGGCGCCGGCTGGCGAACGGGACAGAGCTCGCGGTCTTTGCGGTGCCGCTGGCGTCGGAGGCGCGTACGCCGCGCCTGGAGGCGCAGAACACGGACTTCGGCGTGCTGCTGCGAGCGAGGCGGATGAGCAAGCCCGTGGTGCTCCGGAACCCGTACTCGTTCGCGGCGGTGGCGTACGCGGTGTCGGCGAACTCGACGGGCGGCTGTGGCCGGCGTCGGACCGCGTCGAGGCTGGGGCGGCGCTTCCCGTGGAGGCGGAGGTGCCGTCGGCGAGCGTGGTGCTGGACGGCCCGCAGGCGGTGCCGGTGATGTTGGATCTGGCGGATGCGGACTGGGGCTGGGGCTGGGGCCTGCGGAAGTACCCGATGGCGTTCAACCTGTCGGTGGACCTGCAGACGCCGCAGCTGAGCGTGGAACTGCTGTCTAGCGCCGTCTCGGTGCTGTCGACGCAGGTGTCGCAAGTGGAGATGCGGCTGACGAACCCGCTGGGGTCGCCGGTGGTGGCGATCTTCGCGCGGAGCGAGCCGGCGGTGTCGGTGTGGCCGTCCACGGTGGTGGTGCCGGCGCGCGGGCAGGCGGCGGCGACGGCGCTGGTGCGGGGCGCGGGCGTCGGCGTGCTGGACGGGACGCGGCTGGTGGCGGTGGACGGGGAGGCGTCGTCGTCGCGGGTGCCTGGCGAGCTGCGGTTCCCGGCGCGGTCGTCGGGGGTGAACGTGACGGTGGTGCCCGCGCGGCTGGAGGCGAGCGCAGCGGAGCTCAAGTTCAGCGCGCCGCGGCCGCGTTCATCCATGCAGCGGCTGCGGCTGCGGAACCCAGCTGAGTTCACGGCGGTTTCGTTCGAGGTGGACGAGGCGAGCGTACCGGCGCACGTGCAGGTGTGGCCGCGGCGGGGCTCGGTGGGCCCGAACGGGAGCGTGGAGCTGGCAGTGACGCTGGACTCGCGGCGGGCGGCGCTGGGGGCGAGCTCGGCGACGCTGCGGCTGGTGGTGGAAGGCCGTGAAGAGGTGCTGGTGGCGGTGTCGGCGTTCGTGTTCGAGCTGGGAACGCTCTTCCCGAAGCCAAACTGGCCGTCGCCGCCGTCCTGGCCGGCGACGGGCGCCGCGCCTAAGCCCAGAGGTGCGCCTGATCATGAGCAGCGACGTCCAGTTATGTGATTTGGGCATGCACGTTTCCGACGCCTTTGCTGCGCGCAGATGCGGTGCCGGACAGCACGTCGACGCTGCTGTGCGAGAAGACGGTCGTGCGGCCGAACACGTTGCTCAACTGCACGCTGGCGCTGCGGTCCTGCGGGGTGCCCGTGCAGGCGGACCCGTCGTCGCTGCGGGTGGCGGTGATCTCGGGGCGCAATGCGACCGGCAACAGCGTGTGGCTCGGGCCGCTGGCCTCCCACGAGTTCTTCCTGAGCGTGCCCATCGGCGGGGCCGCGAACGCGACGAACGCGACGGCCAATGCAACGGTCGTCGCGGAGCGCGTTGGCTTCAACTTGACGGCGGGACGTCTGGCTTCGTTCGCCCTCGAGATGCTGGGTGCGTTTTGCGGGGCGGCGGGCGGCAGCTCAGGAGCTGATGCGGGACGCGGGGCGCAGGGATGCCGGACCAGAGCTCGAGCCTGCACTGCAGCTCGACGGGCCTGTGGGGCAGCGAGACGACGACGTGCACGCTCCAGCTGCGGCGGGCCGGGGCGGCGGTGGCATGGGACGGCGTTTCGCTGGCCGTGACGAACGGCGAGGTGTCGGGGGAGCTTCCGCCGGTCTTCAGCTCGACTTCCTTCGTGTTCCGCGCCGGCGGCTCGCGTGGAAACGCTGTCATTGTTGCTCTCGCGAACGGGAAGGTGGTGGCGAGAACCACTATCCGAGTGGAGGTCCTTACTGTCAACGACATCGTGGTCTCGCCTCGGCAAGTGGGCTTCCAGGTCTTCCACCTCGACACGCAGACGGTGCTCCTCAACGTGAGGTGCGGTGGGCTGTTGGCTGTCGTCGGGGATTCAGGGCGCTGATGGAGGGTCGCGCAGCAACCCGACGGACTTCGCGATCGACTGGTCGGCGGACCGCTCCGTGGAGCCGCTCTCGTCATGGCTGTCGGTGTCGCCGAGCAACGGGACACTGGGGTCGCGGCAGTCTGTGCACATCAATGCAACCTTCGTATCGTGGCGGGCGGCGCCGGGGCTGCTCACGCCGCTCGGCGCGATCCCCGTGCGGGGCGTGATCAAGGCGCCGCGGGCGACGGGGGCGCTGGCCGTGACGCTCTTCTCGGTGACTGCGGAGTCGTTCGAGGCGCGGTTCGAGACGGAGCCTGCGAGCCTGAACGTGACACAGCTGCGGCCAGTCGCGCGTCCGATGTGGATGCGGGTCATCAACGCGAAGCCCGTGAGCATGGTCATGTCGGTGGGCGCATCGGTGCCGTTCGTGTCGGTGCAGCCGTCGACTGTGTATCTTGCGGCCAACGGCTCCGCCTATCTGGAGGTGACGGTGCTCAGCGAGTATCAAGCAGATGACCTGGTCAGCGAAACGATCACGGGCAGGCGCCGGCTGGCGAACGGGACAGAGCTCGCGGTCTTTGCGGTGCCGCTGGCGTCGGAGGCGCGTACGCCGCGCCTGGAGGCGCAGAACACGGACTTCGGCGTGCTGCTGCGAGCGAGGCGGATGAGCAAGCCCGTGGTGCTCCGGAACCCGTACTCGTTCGCGGCGGTGGCGTACGCGGTGTCGGCGAACTCGACGGGGCGGCTGTGGCCGGCGTCGGACCGCGTCGAGGCTGGGGCGGCGCTTCCCGTGGAGGCGGAGGTGCCGTCGGCGAGCGTGGTGCTGGACGGCCCGCAGGCGGTGCCGGTGATGTTGGATCTGGCGGATGCGGACTGGGGCTGGGGCTGGGGCCTGCGGAAGTACCCGATGGCGTTCAACCTGTCGGTGGACCTGCAGACGCCGCAGCTGGGCGTGGAGCTGCTGTCGGGCGCCGTCTCGGTGCTGTCGACGCAGGTGTCGCAAGTGGAGATGCGGCTGACGAACCCGCTGGGGTCGCCGGTGGTGGCGATCTTCGCGCGGAGCGAGCCGGCGGTGTCGGTGTGGCCGTCCACGGTGGTGGTGCCGGCGCGCGGGCAGGCGGCGGCGACGGCGCTGGTGCGGGGCGCGGGCGTCGGCGTGCTGGACGGGACGCGGCTGGTGGCGGTGGACGGGGAGGCGTCGTCGTCGCGGGTGCCTGGCGAGCTGCGGTTCCCGGCGCGGTCGTCGGGGGTGAACGTGACGGTGGTGCCCGCGCGGCTGGAGGCGAGCGCGGCGGAGCTGAAGTTCAGCGCGCCGCGGCCGCGTTCATCCATGCAGCGACTGCGGCTGCGGAACCCAGCTGAGTTCACGGCGGTTTCGTTCGAGGTGGACGAGGCGAGCATACCGGCGCACGTGGAGGTGTGGCCGCGGCGGGGCTCGGTGGGCCCGAACGGGAGCGTGGAGCTGGCAGTGACGCTGGACTCGCGGCGGGCGGCGCTGGGGGCGAGCTCGGCGACGCTGCGGCTGGTGGTGGAAGGCCGTGAAGAGGTGCTGGTGGCGGTGTCGGCGTTCGTGTTCGAGCTGGGAACGCTCTTCCCGAAGCCAAACTGGCCGTCGCCGCCGTCCTGGCCGGCGACGGGCGCCGCGCCTAAGCCCAGAGGTGCGCCTGATCATGAGCAGCGACGTCCAGTTATGTGATTTGGGCATGCACGTTTCCGACGCCTTTGCTGCGCGCAGATGCGGTGCCGGACAGCACGTCGACGCTGCTGTGCGAGAAGACGGTCGTGCGGCCGAACACGTTGCTCAACTGCACGCTGGCGCTGCGGTCCTGCGGGGTGCCCGTGCAGGCGGACCCGTCGTCGCTGCGGGTGGCGGTGATCTCGGGGCGCAATGCGACCGGCAACAGCGTGTGGCTCGGGCCGCTGGCCTCCCACGAGTTCTTCCTGAGCGTGCCCATCGGCGGGGCCGCGAACGCGACGAACGCGACGGCCAATGCAACGGTCGTCGCGGAGCGCGTTGGCTTCAACTTGACGGCGGGACGTCTGGCTTCGTTCGCCCTCGAGATGCTGGGTGCGTTTTGCGGGGCGGCGGGCGGCAGCTCAGGAGCTGATGCGGGACGCGGGGCGCAGGGATGCCGGACCAGAGCTCGAGCCTGCACTGCAGCTCGACGGGCCTGTGGGGCAGCGAGACGACGACGTGCACGCTCCAGCTGCGGCGGGCCGGGGCGGCGGTGGCCTGGGATGGCGTGTCGCTGGCCGTGAGAAATGGCGAGGTGTCGGGGGAGCTGCCGTCGATCTTCAGCTCTACGTCCTTCGTGTTCCTCGCTGGACGGTCGCGCGGAAACGCTGTCATTGTTGCTCTCGCGAACGGGAAGGTGGTGGCGAGAACCACTATCCGCGTGGAGGTGCTCACTGTCAACGACATCGTGGTCTCGCCTCGGCAAGTGGGCTTCCAGGTCTTCCACCTCGACACGCAGACGGTGCTCCTCAACGTGAGGTGCGGTGGGCTGTTGGCTGTCGTCGGGGATTCGGGGCGCTGACGGAGGGTCGCGCAGCAACCCGACGGACTTCGCGATCGACTGGTCGGCGGACCGCTCCGTGGAGCCGCTCTCGTCATGGCTGTCGGTGTCGCCGAGCAACGGGACACTGGGGTCGCAGCAATCTGTGCACATCAATGCAACCTTCGTATCGTGGCGGGCGGCGCCGGGGCTGCTCACGCCGCTCGGCGCGATCCCCGTGCGTGGCGTGATCAAGGCGCCGCGGGCGACGGGGGCGCTGGCCGTGACGCTCTTCTCGGTGACTGCGGAGTCGTTCGAGGCGCGGTTCGAGACGGAGCCTGCGAGCCTGAACGTGACACAGCTGCGGCCAGTCGCGCGTCCGATGTGGATGCGGGTCATCAACGCGAAGCCCGTGAGCATGGTCATGTCGGTGGGCGCAACGGTGCCGTTCGTGTCGGTGCAGCCGTCGACTGTGTATCTTGCGGCCAACGGCTCCGCCTATCTGGAGGTGACGGTGCTCAGCGAGTATCAAGCAGATGACCTGGTCAGCGAAACGATCACGGGCAGGCGCCGGCTGGCGAACGGGACAGAGCTCGCGGTCTTTGCGGTGCCGCTGGCGTCGGAGGCGCGTACGCCGCGCCTGGAGGCGCAGAACACGGACTTCGGCGTGCTGCTGCGAGCGAGGCGGATGAGCAAGCCCGTGGTGCTCCGGAACCCGTACTCGTTCGCGGCGGTGGCGTACGCGGTGTCGGCGAACTCGACGGGGCGGCTGTGGCCGGCGTCGGACCGCGTCGAGGCTGGGGCGGCGCTTCCCGTGGAGGCGGAGGTGCCGTCGGCGAGCGTGGTGCTGGACGGCCCGCAGGCGGTGCCGGTGATGTTGGATCTGGCGGATGCGGACTGGGGCTGGGGCTGGGGCCTGCGGAAGTACCCGATGGCGTTCAACCTGTCGGTGGACCTGCAGACGCCGCAGCTGAGCGTGGAGCTGCTGTTGGGCGCCGTCTCGGTGCTGTCGACGCAGGTGTCGCAAGTGGAGATGCGGCTGACGAACCCGCTGGGGTCGCCGGTGGTGGCGATCTTTGCACGGAGCGAGCCGGCGGTGTCGGTGTGGCCGTCCACGGTGGTGGTGCCGGCGCGCGGGCAGGCGGCGGCGACGGCGCTGGTGCGGGGCGCGGGCGTCGGCGTGCTGGACGGGACGCGGCTGGTGGCGGTGGACGGGGAGGCGTCGTCGTCGCGGGTGCCTGGCGAGCTGCGGTTCCCGGCGCGGTCGTCGGGGGTGAACGTGACGGTGGTGCCCGCGCGGCTGGAGGCGAGCGCAGCGGAGCTGAAGTTCAGCGCGCCGCGGCCGCGTTCATCCATGCAGCGGCTGCGGCTGCGGAACCCAGCTGAGTTCACGGCGGTTTCGTTCGAGGTGGACGAGGCGAGCGTACCGGCGCACGTGCAGGTGTGGCCGCGGCGGGGCTCGGTGGGCCCGAACGAGAGCGTGGAGCTGGCAGTGACGCTGGACTCGCGGCGGGCGGCGCTGGGGGCGAGCTCGGCGACGCTGCGGCTGGTGGTGGAAGGCCGTGAAGAGGTGCTGGTGGCGGTGTCGGCGTTCGTGTTCGAGCTGGGAACGCTCTTCCCGAAGCCAAACTGGCCGTCGCCGCCGTCCTGGCCGGCGACGGGCGCCGCGCCCAAGCCCAGAGGTGCGCCTGATCATAAGCAGCGACGTCCAGTTATGTGATTTGGGCATGCACGTTTCCGACGCCTTTGCTGCGCGCAGATGCGGTGCCGGACAGCACGTCGACGCTGCTGTGCGAGAAGACGGTCGTGCGGCCGAACACGTTGCTCAACTGCACACTGGAGCTTCGTTCGTGCGGTGTCGCTGTAATTGTCAATCCATCGGAGCTCGTGGTGGTACTTGCAAGCAATGGCACCCGTACAGTTTCGTTGGGAAGCTCTTCCTCGTCCGCTTTCGTGTTCAGCGTGTGGGCTGGCTCTTCGAACGGAACTAATTCGACCGGTGTCGACATTCGCGTTGTTAGGGCATTCAACTTCAGCATTATGGTCGCTTCTTCGCGCATTGATATTCTCTGTCAGTTTTCGCCCAGCCGTGGGATTTCTCTCGCTACCCTCTGCTAATCGTTTTTTATCACCGCAGCTGTGCCTGATCGCACCTCATCGATCGTGTGTGACGACCTTGCCGTTTGGGCAGGCGAGTCGACCCGATGCAACTTTACGTTCGCGAAGAATGGAGCGCCCGTCTTCTTTGATGCCTTCTCCATCGAATCCACCCGTGGAGTCATTTTGGCGACCTCTGGTGTTCTTGTCAGCTCCGCTTCCGTTCAGTTCGTCGCTCTACGCAGCAGAGGTATCGCTCGAATCACTCTTCGGGCAGCAGGCGTCGTCGTGGCTGCCACGTCCGTATCTGTCCAAGTGCTGAAGCCGACAGACGTTGTCGGAAGCCCTTCTGTATTTGCGATTGTGGCGTACAAGCCAGACCGCGTCGACCACTACGTCAACGTTACAAATGTCATGGAATACGCGATCGACGTCGGCGTTTTCGCGTCGGCCTGGCCGTTTGTGGCGGACGCGGCGTTGAATGGATCGGCGTTCCTGGAGGCCTCCCCGGCCAACGCCTCGCGGCTGGCCCCTGGAAGCGTGGGCACATTCCGGCTCACCCTCGACTCGGGGGTCCTGCCGTACGGCTACGCGTCATCCTTCTCCGTCGCGTGCTCGCTTCGCGTGTACGGCCGCGAGGGCGTCTACGAGGTCAAGTCCGACCTCTTCAAGGTCGCAGTCCGCGTGTACCGCGCGCTTTTCGACGCCGTCCCGTCCGCGCTCGCTTTCTCGCACCTCCGGCCGGTCGCCAGCTCGCAGCGCGTGGAGGTGAACAACACGTTTGACCTGGACGTGCCGTTCGAGCTGCAGGTCCTGAACGCGTCGTGGATCGCGGTTACGCCGGCGGCCGGCGTCCTCCCCGTGATGTCCACGTCGTCTTTCACGGTGGAATTCCTCTCGGCTTCGGCACCGGCGCAGGATTTCGTGCAGGTCGCCGGCATCCGCCGCCGCGACGGGTTCAACGAGACCGTCTTCGCTTTCTCGGTCAACGTCTCCGCCCTCGACCCGGCCTTGGGCTTCGCACCGTCGCCCGTGGAGCTGGGAACGCGCCTGCGCTCGAGCGCGCTCACCTTCTCGTTTGAGATCTTCAACCCGGTTTCGTTCTCGAACGTGACGGTGCGCCCCAACCGTCTGCATGCATCCGGTTCTGCTTGCTTCTCATGTTGGTGTCGCCCTTGCAGTTTGCTTTCCTGAACGATTCGTCGTGGCCGCTCGTCGCCCTTCCCGCGGACGGCATGCTGGGCCCCGGTGAACGCATGAACGTTTCAGCTCGTCTCCTCGCGGAGAACGTGACGGCGGATGGGCATCGGACCTTCCCCGCTCTCTATGCGGTCTCGGACGCCAGCTTGGCCGCTTTCTATCCGTCTTCCGTCAACGTGACCGTCGATGTCCAGACGCCACGCGTCCGCATCGCGGACCGCTTCTCCTCCGCGCTGTACAACAAGCGCTTCAACGTGTCCATCAACGCCTCCAACCCGTTCCCGGAGCCGATTGTTGTCGCCTTCTCGTCCATTCTGCTCAACGGGTCGGTGGCTTCTGCTGAGGTCGCGGTCGTCTATCCGGCAGTCTTTGTCGTGCCCGCCAATAGCACGGTCGAGCTCGCAATCGAGCTCAACACGACGCTGCTGCCGAGGAGTGGCCTCGCCAGCTTTGAGGTCACGTACGCCGTCTCTCGCGGGCTTGAGCCCGGCGACTTCGCGTACCCCGTGCGCCGCTTCTTCCACTTGAAATTCACGCTCAGAGCTCCCACGTGCCCTGACTCTGACTCTCCCGCGGCAGGGCTCGTTCCACTACGACCTGATGGTCGCGGACCCGACCGTCGTCCCGTCCCCGGGCGCTCTCGCCCTCCGCGGCCTGCGGCCCCTCAACTACACGTACGAGCTGCTGCTCTCGAACCCCGTGCGTGGTTTCTCGATCCTCTGCCTGCACCCACCTGCTTTTTCTTGACGGTTCCCTTTCCAGATCGACTTCGTGCCGGTGGCGTTCGAAGTGGTTGCCCCGGCGCAGGGCCTTCCGGCCTGGTTCGCTGTGGAACCGGCGGCGGGCAGCGTGCCTCCGCTGGGGACTCTGAATTTGACGCTGACGCTGGTCACCATGGGATTGGCGGAGGACTACGATAACTTCACGCTCGCGCTCTCGATTGAGGGCGGCACCGCGCTCGTCTCGGTCAACCTGACGGCCGAGACGCGCACTCCGACGCTGACAGTCCTGAACGCGGTCCAAATCACTGCCATCCTCCCGGCGGCTCGCTCTTCCCGTCTGGAGTTCTCCAACCCGATCGCGTGGGCGCCCATCGAATTCGACTTCCGCTGCTGCCTGCCCGCTTGGGTCTCGCTCGACCCGCCGACGGCTACCGTCTCGCCTCTTGCGAACTACACTGTCAACGTCACTTTCTCGTCCGGCAGCTTCCCGCTCGAGTACAATGGCAGCCTCGCGCAGTCGGTCGTTGGTCTGCTTGAGCGCAGCAATTTCGCGAACGTGTCCTTCAGTCTGAGCCTGGAGACTAGGGTGCCGGCCGTCGTGGAGCCAACCGCGGCCCTGCTGGTGCTCTCTCAGCCGAATGATGCCCAGCTTTCCATCGTGTACGGCAACCCGTACAGCTTCGAGGGCGCCGAGCAGGCCGTCCGCCTCGCGACGGCGTCGCTGCCTTCTTGGCTCCTCGCGTCCCCCGCCGAATTCACCCTGCTGCCTGGCGCCAACTTCACCGTTACGCTGACGGCGTTGAACAACGCTCTCGCGCGGGTCGTTTCGCGCAACGAAACGGTCTTGAACGCGACGGTGGCGCCCCTGTCGGTGCCGGCCGCTGCCCTGCCCACGCTTGGCGTGCCCGTCGCTGTGGATGTGCGCGTTCCGCGCGTGGACTTCGCTCCGTCGGCGGGGCTAGACGTCCGTGGCTTCGGCCCGGGCATCATCAACCACACCATTACGATCACCAACCCGAACGAGTGCGTGTCATTTCATCTTCTGCGTGCGCGGTTGCTTATTGACTGTTTGTTTTAGTTATCCCATCGTGTTCCAAATCGACGGCCTGACTCTGCCTACGCACCCGACATTCGGCCTCTGGCTGACGCCTTCGCAACTGACTCTCGCCATTGCCGCCAACGCGTCTGAGACGCTGTTCTGGGCCTTCGACACGGATCGGGCGGTCACACAAGTCAACTCGGGCGCTATCTCGTACGGCGTGCGCGGCGCCGATGTGCAGGCGTCGCTCCCGTACCAGCTTCCGTTCCGCGCGGTGTACGCCCTCGATCGCGTCTCCGTCAGCCAGGCGACCGTGGCCATCGTCGCCACGTTCCCGAACCGCGCCAACGGCACGACGACGGTCACCAACAACCAGCCTCTGGACATCGAGATCCGGCTCAACACGACGCTCATTCCGCCGTACCTCGCCATCGCCCTTCCGGACGGCTCGCTGGCTCAGAACTTCACGATCCCGGCCAACTCTTCGATCGCGTTGCGGTTCGATGTAGACTCGACGCTCATGACCGCCGAGTCGGACTCGGTCACGCTCGTTGGAGAGATTGCCGTGCGCTCCTCGATAACTGTTCGGTCCCCGGAAAACAAAACCTGATTCATAATTTGTGCGCAGGGCCGCCCGTGGCTCGCGAACAGGATCACCATCACGGCACGCGTCCGCAGGCCGCAGGTGGTCCTCAGCGAGACCTCGATCTCGCTCTCGGCCCTCCGCCCGGACAACGTCTCCGCGAGCATTGCAGCGTCGCTGCCTGCCACGGCGCTCGTCGGCGTGACCGTCGCCATCAACGCCTCGAGCCTGCCGCCCTTCATTACGATCGCGCCGCTCTCGTTCTCGTTGGCCGATGTGTTGTCGACGGCCTCCATCAGGGTCGCTCTCGCGAGCGCGGACGTGCCTGCCGCAGCGCCCGAGCTGCAGACCTTCGTCGTCGCGTACAGCGTCTTCGGCATCGGCGAGCGCAAGGGGGTGCCGTCCTCCTTCAACGTCACCGTGCGCGTGGGCTCTCCGAACGTCTACCACGCCGGCGACCCGAGCGCGCTCACGATCACTGCGATCGAGCCGCGCACCGGCTCGAACGGAACCGTCTTCCGCAACGGCCTCTGGACTGCCTTCGACTTCCGCTTTGACGCGCTCCCGACGTACCTCTCCGTGGTGCCTTTGGCCGGGCGACTCGAGCCGGGCGCGAGCCAGGCGATCACCGTTACACTATACACGGAAGATCCGTCGTTCTTCCGTAACATCACAGAGATCATCCTTAACGTGCGTTGTTGCCATAAAGATGTGCCATTTATTGGATAGTGCGTGCCCTGATGTTTGTTCATTTGCAGGGCACGCAAGGAGGACTTCCTCTGTCTCTCCACCTCTCATTCAAAATCATCTCGCCGGACGTGCAGGTCTCGCCAGGCGAGATTAAGTACGAGGACATCAAGGTTAGTCGGCCGATTGGGTTTTATCATGAGCCCGCGATCTTCGTGCTCGGTTGCTGACTGCCCGCTGCAGCGCACAGCCAGTCAAGAGAATCGCACGCGCGAGATAGTGCTCGAAAACAAGATGGACTTCGACACGCCGTTCTCTTTCGCGTTGCAGTCAATTCCGTCGTGGCTCTCGCTGAGCCCCACCTCTGGCCGGCTGCCCGCGTTCGGCCTGGTCCGGCTCAACATCACGGTCAATCTCGACACGTCGCACGGCGGCCTCGCGAGCTCCCGTGCGAGGCTGGTCCTTCGCGGGAGCCCGAACATCACCGTTCAAGTCGACGTCAACGTGAAGGAAGCCATCATCACCATCCTCAAGGGGGACGGTTTCTCGACGCGTGTGCTGCAAGAGCCGTACATCATTCGCCCGGAGAACATCACCCGCATGCTTTACGTGAGGGACTTGAGTGACAACGTTGCCGACACGGCAGTTGCTGTTTCTGTGGAGAGCGGGAAGCCTTGGCTGGAGGCCGTCCTCGCCGCGCCCGTTATCCCGGCTAAAGGCAATGTGAGCCTTGCGATCAACATCAAGTCTGGGCAGATGAATCCCTCTGCCTTCTACACGGATACCGCGACCATCACAGGTGACTCTTTCGAATGTGTCATGCTTTTGATTGGCAGCTCTGACTTTGTTGGCAGTGGACGCGGAGGGCCTCCTCTTGACAGTCGAGGTCTCCATCTCGGTCTTCGACGCAACACTGCGCGCGGTGGACGTCGCCACTGGCGCGGCCATATCGGACCTCGAGCTCCGCCAGCTGTCGCCGATCAACACGACGCGCGTGCTGCGCCTGCACAACGACTTCTCGTTCGCCGACCTGGCCTTCACGCTCGACCTCACCCGCCTCCCCTGGCTTCTCTGCAACGTGACCAGCGCGAACGTGAACCGCCTTACGCACGTAACCGTCTCGGTGACGGCGGTCGGCTCCTTGATGCCCCTGTCGGATGAAACGTGGCCGCTAGTCGCCGCCATTGGCGAGTCCGGGTCAGGCACCCGCGCGCAAGTCAATGTACTGCAGAAGGTCGTGTCTCGGGCATACGTGCCGCAGCTTCGGCCCTCGCTGTCGTCCGTCAGTGTCCGGACGCTCAACACAATCACGGACCCGACGGATTCGGTCCAGCTCGTCAACCCGCACCCGCTCCCGCAAACCGTATCGGTCGTGAATTCGGCCACCGCCTGGCTCGCCGTGTCGCCCTCGCAATTCGTCCTCGCCGGCAACGCCAACACGACGATCACTCTGACTTTCAAGGACAAAAACATGGCGCAGAACAACACGGACGTCGACTTCGTTGTGGACGGCGCCGTCGCGCTGCGCCTGCCCGTGAACCTCACGATGGACGTGGTGCGCCTGGAGCAGCGCGAGCCCAACACGACGCTCCACATCGAGGCGGTCCGCCCCGACGACGCGACCGGGACCCTCCTCATCGCTAACCCGATCCTGGCAAACCTCACGTGGACGCCTACGATGCCGTCCTGGATCCGCCTGAATGACCCGGTCACGGGTACTGTAATTACATCTCTGGAGATCGCTCCGCAGGGGACACGGCTCGTGCGGGTCACGGCTCTGCAGTCCAATCAGACCTCTGACGGACCGCCTGTGGCGACCATCGGAGGTGGCAACAGCCTGAGGGCTACCCTCGGAGACTCTACGTCCTTCTCTGTGAACGTCTCCGTTCGCTTCTACACGCCCGTTGCCTCCGTCGCCTCGCCGATCCAGTTTGGCTCCGTCCAGTACCCTGCCACGTCGGTGCCCATGGAGGTCACGATCAGGAACGTGGGTGACGCCAGCACTTCCGACGGCCGCCTCATCCTTCCGACGGGCTTTGTGGGCGTCGGTGCTCTCGACTTCCCAGCGATTGCCGTAAATGCAAATGTTACGCTCCTCGTCGCGGCGGAAAGCTCAAAGCTGCCGTTCGGCTTGACGAATCGCAATGCGACGGTCACATTCGTCCGGCGTCCCGTCGTGAACACGAGCGTCGCCCTCACCGTCACGGTGCTCCGCGCGGCGGCTGCCATTGCGCAGCCGGCAGGCAGCTCGGCGTCGTTCGTCACGCTCTGGCCGGCGGCAAATTCAACCACGCTCACGATCTCGAACGAGGCCGGCGACGGCGTCCTCTCCTGGCGCCTCTCGTCCGCCCTCCCGCCGTGGCTCTCGCTGAGCAGGACGGCCAACGATTCGGTCCCAGCCGGCGCCTCCGACAGCGTCCACGTCGAGCTCCAGAGCATCCACACGGGCAGCGTCAGCAGCGTTTCCACCGTTGTGCAGATTTCGACGAACGCTTACGCCTCTGCCGGCTCCGTGACTCCCGTGACTCTGTCGGTCACCTACACCTTCACCGTGCAGCGCGGCATCCTTTCCGTGCAGGACGTGCCACGCCTCCAGACGCTCGCCCTGCCCTACCCAGACGGCGTCGACAGCCAAGCCGTCGCATTCTCGAACACCGGAGACGGTGAGCTGACGTTCGCCTTCGACACGGCGACTCGGCCGCCCTGGATGGCCTACGCGATTCAGGGCTCGACCGGCGCCTGCACCACCCATGGCTGCACGCTGCCACCCACCGCAAACGGATCCGTCTTGGTGGAGTTCATGTTCTCCGCCAACGGCGCCCCGGAAAAGGTCGGAGTGAACGTTGCGGGGCTGGTCGTCTACGGCAACAGCTTCCGTGGCAACTACACGCTAGCGCCCAGACTCACCGTGCGGACGCCAGTCTTCGCCATGACGCGCACCGGCTTCAGCGCGAGCCTTGTCCGAGGGGAGTCCTTCAGCACCGTCCTGTCGGTGTCCAACCAGGGCAACCGGGACCTGACTTGGAGCCTTTCGGCCGCCAGCCAGAACCCCTACAACGGGGCCTCGTGGCTCGTCATCGCCGGCGTGGGCGCGACGACGACGCAAACGGTCGCGCCGGGACAGACGGCGACCTACGCGGTTTCGATGAGCAGTCGGCGCGCATCTGAGTACCAGGAACTGCATCTGAATCTGTCGAGCAACGACCCGTTCCGCGAGTCCCAAGCCATCAACTTTACCCTCGCCGTCAGCGAGTGCACGGCTGGCCTCGTGCCCGACTTCTGCGGTCCGTTTCATTTCATGCGCCCCGAGCGCTCGATCTTGTGCGCTTGTACTTGCTCAAGCTCGTGTCTTCGCAGGTCTCTGCCTCAACAGCACAGACCTCAACATCAACCAGACGTGTGTGATCAGGAACTCGAAGGGTATCTCCATCGGCCAGGCCGTCGGAGAGCCGGTGCGCCCTGCAGCAGCCGCGCAGGGCTAGCCCTCGTTCATTTCGATGACGTTTCATTTCCTCAGTTCTGCGTCCCGTCGCCGTCGGTGTACTCGTTCATGGTCAACATTTTCTCGTATCTCCACCGCATGGACAGCAAGTTCGTCGTTCTCGACCTCGTATCCTAGTGCGTGCCTTCGGGCTTTGAGTGCAGCAAACAATTGCCCACTTCTGACCCACCCGCCAGCAACCCGACCATGAAGACGTACGGCAACATCAGTTCAGCAGCCGTTACCGAGGTCGGTTCCGCCGCGAACTACTCGCTCCAGTTCTCGGCGAGGACGCCATCGGTCGGCTGCTTCGCCCCCGCCGTACGCCTGTCGGACGCGGGCATCGCGGGCGTGGAGTGCCCTGCCGCCAGCGGCTACATCGTGGATGCCTGCGGCGTCTGCCTGCTCGGGAGCAGCCCGCTCGTCAACCGGTCCTGCGCGGACTGCAAGGGGATCCCCAACGGGCCGAACCGCTGGGACCGCTGCGGCAAGTGCATGGATGTGACGAGCCCTGACTTTGGAATGACCTGCCTCGACTGCAGTCTTGCGGTCAACGTGCGTTGTTCAAATTCGCTGCCGAACATACTAGTACTGTCCGTCTGAGGTGATCGTCCTGACCGCGATTGCGCAGGGCACTTTGAAACTTGACGAATGCCGAGTTTGTGGTGAGGCCCTTTTTCGATCCTACTATCGTGCGGTTTTTCTCACATTCGATTTTCCGCTCAGGTGGTGACAACTCGACTTGCACCGGATGCGACGGCGTCCCAAGCGACAAAATTGGAGGCACGCAGTTCGACCCCTGCGGCCGCTGCGGAGGCGATCGCGATGGAAGCAGCTGCCGTATGGTCATCTCATCGGCCACCCCTCTGCTCGCTTCCGAGGCGCTTGGCACAACCATCACCATCACCGGCGGCTTCTTCACACAATCGTCGTCGGATCCGAGGGTGCCGTCCATTGATGTCGACTTATATCCACTTCTGGTCCCGCTTATCCGTCTCGGACAGATGGAGGTCTCCGACTCCAACTTCGCGTGCATCCTGCGGCCCGCCTCGGGCGCCTCCTTCGTGATCCCCGCGACGCGCTCCGAGTCGGCGCCCAACACGACGGCCTTCTGCGCGATCCCGACGAGCGTCAAAGTCGGCCGCTATGCGCTGGTCGTGACGCTCACGCGGACCGCGCGGGCCGCCGCCTCGGCCATGCAGACCTTCGTCCAGTCGTCCACCACGTACACAGTCCAGGCCGCGGCCAACTTCCAGGTCTTTGAGGATCCCGGGCGGGCCGTCTCGTTCGCGCCGGGGTACGGCTCGACGGAGCGCGACGTCTCGGAGACCGCCACGTTGACCGTGAACGCGCCGGGCTTCTCCGCGGCGGACTTCACGGAGCGCACGACGACCATTTGCGTTCGCTTCGTCACGACGGGCGCCGTCGTCCAAAGCACGGGCCTCGCCGGCCTCAATGAAACGTTGGGCTACTACACGCAGCTGCTTATCGGCTCTATTCCGAAGGGGACTGCCACCTCGCAAATTGAAATCTCGGTCAGTACTCTGCACTCTTCTAGTGTGTTCGTCAAGAAGTTTGAGCATCTCTGTTTTGCAGCCGAACTGCAGGGACTACTCGTCGAACAGCCCTGCAGCGATCACCTGGCTGTGTACGTTCCGCGCGAATTTCGCAACTTGCGCTAGAGCTCATCCTGTTGTTTCGCAGCGGACCCCGTCATCGCTAGCCTGAGCCCGCGCTTCGTTCCCCTCGGCTCCTCCAGCGTGGTTTGAGAGCCTTTCTGGCTTGCAAATGCCTTTGTGAGCTAAGAATTGCGCAGATCACGATCACGGGCTCGAACATCCGCAGCGTGCCGCAGCTGCAGTGTGTCTTCGACGCGGCGCCGGTCGGGCCTTCCTCTACGACGTTCGTGAGCGCGGAGCGCGTCCTCTGCAGCTGGACTCCAGGCGTGGGTGGCGAGCGGAGCGTGTCGCTTTACCAGACCACGACCGGATCCGTGAAGAACTCCGGCGCCGACCTCGCCGTGTTCGCGTATGGTGCCCACCTCTCGTTTCGTTGGTGATCGTGCTCCAGCACTGACTGGTTCCTCAGCCGAGCCGAACGTCGCCTCGATCACGCCGCCTTCGGGGCCGGTGGCAGGCGGCACGACCGTCTCCATTCTCCTGGAGACCGACCCCGTCCCTGGCAGCGCCGCGGCACCCGACGTCCGCTGCGCCTTCGGAAATTCGACCGTGGCGGGCACGTGGACCGCCGCATCGACGACCGTCTCGTGCCAGACTCCCGCGGCCGCGAACGGGACCGTCAGCGTGCGCGTGTCCTTCACGGGCGGCGCGAACTGGTTCGCTGCCCGGCCGAGCTTCACGTACTACGACCTCGGCGCGGCGCCGGCGGACTCGATCTCGGTCACTCCGTCGGCCGCCTCGACCGCGGGAACTCCGCGCCCCACCATCGTCATCTCGCACCCGGCGTTCCGCGCGCTGCCCGCGGCGGCGACCCTGGCGGGCACTTGCCAGCTCAAAAACGGCACAACGGCCATCACGGGCGTCATAGCGGCGTCCTACTCCGCGGGCGCCTTCAGCTGCGTCGTGCCGGAGATCACCGGTCGCCTGGCCTCCGGCGTCAAAGAGAGTGTGCACCTTCACTTCGCGCCGAACGGGCAGACCGCCGTCCCCATTCCGTTCTCGCTCTTCGGTGCGCAGATTCGAACCTGATTCTGTTTTCCCCAAACTGAGTGGCCTCGCAGTTCTGCCGTCCATTGTCTCCGTAATTCCGGCTGCCGCGCCCGCACGGGGCGGCTCTGTGGTGACGGTCACCGGATCGAACTTTGACACCACGACCGTGTGCATCGTCGGCGGCCAGCGCTGGCCGGCGGTCTACGTCAGCGCCTCGACCATCCACTGCACTTCCGGCAACACCAGCGTGGCCGACGTCCTGCTCCCTCAGTTCCAGGTCCAGACGCTTGACACCGAGGCTACCTCGGCGTTCGCCGGATTCGTTATCTACGGTCCGGACTCTCCACTCCCCATTTACTAGACGTTCCCTGATCCTTTGCGCGCAGCGTCCTCCGCGCCGACGAGCATCACTCCGACGACCCCGCAGTCGATCACGTCCGTGGCGCTCACCGTCTCGGGAGCCTTCTTCGCGACGCCGGCCATGTCTTGCCGCCTCGTCTCGCTGGACGGGGCGACGACCGTCGCCGGCCAGTTCCGCGCCGTCGTCGCCGACGTGGGCGCGAGCCCAGCGGCTGGCACGCGGTTCACGCGCGGCACGTGCACGCCGAGCGTCTCCGTGGCGTCGAACGACTACCGAGTCGAGGTCGCGTTGGACGGCGCTACTTTCGTCTCCTTCCCGACGCCCGTCTGCGCCTACGACGACGCCCGCTCGCCCTCGGCCGAGTCAGTCCGGCCGTCCCAGGGCCTCGCCGGAGCCAGTGCAGCCACGGCGGTAACCGTCGCCGGCTCGAACTTTGCCAACCTCTCCACGCTCGCCTGCGCTCTCGAGCGGGGCGGGGCCGGCATGCCGTATGCGTACGTCCCAGCGCGCTACATATCGAGCCGCTTGATCTCTTGCTTCATCCCCGCCGAACCAAGCCTCACCACGTACGACATCCGCGTCTCCAACGTCAACGACACCGAAATCGAGACGTTCCTGTCGACGAGCAAGACGGCTTTCGAGTACCGTGCGCTTTTCGATTTCATAATTCGCGTCCCCAGTTGCAACGCTCACGCTCGCACACAGGCGACATTACGCCTAGTACATGCAAAACGGATATTGTCAACGGGATCATCTCGTTTGAGGCGGGTCAATCCGCGTTTTTCAGTATCTTCGCCTACATCCGCATCAACGGCACCGAACATCCGAAGCGGGGCGGCGGCGATAAATTCGATATCCGCATCGAAACGAGCACTGGAACAGTCCTGGAGTCAGACAGTACTGAGCCGACTACCGCTGGGACTGCCGAAGGGAACCCGGCCTTTGCAACAATGATTGCTCGCTCGACTGTGGCTGGGACTCACGCATTGCACGTCTCTCTCGGCGGCGTCGGCATCCTGGGATCTCCGTTCTCGCTTGTCGTGCGCCCGTCCAGGGCGGACGCGGTCCGCACCTCAGTGGTCTCCTCGAGCTTCGCCGCCGCCGGCTCTCTCTCGGTCGTCGTGGTCCAGCTGATGGACACGTACGGCAACCTTGCGCCCCACACCGCGGCTTCGGAGGTCACCGTGCGACTGGTGGCCTCTGGTGTCGACGCTGTGGTATTCACCTGCGCCGCCGACGCGACTGCTGTCGGCCTCGTTCGCTGCTCCGGCACAGCTCGCGTGGCCAGGACCTACACGGCCCTCGTCCAGCTGAACGGCGCCAACGTCACGGGAAGCGGCGCGTCCGTTTCCATCGTGCCGGGCCCGGCCTCTGCGGCCTCGTGCGTCGCCTCGTACTCGACGGCGCGGATCCGGGCGGGAGAGACGTTCGACGTTTCGGTTCTCGCCCGCGACGCGGATGGCAACAACGTGACGGACCCGTCGGTCGTCTTCACTGTCTCCGTCTCGGCGCCGTGCACGTCGGGATCGGCGGCCATCTCCTCCGCCTCGTCTCCGTTCTACGTCGTCAAGGGACTGTCGTGCACTCTCCGCGGCGCCTTCAACGCGAGCGTCCGGCTCAGCGGACAGCTGCTGCCTGGCTCTTCCCAGGTCATCGAGGTCGCGCCCGCCACCCTATCCCTCACGACCACAACGGTCTCGTACTCGCCCCAGCCGATCTCGTCGGCGCTCTCGCGGCCGGTCGGCTCGGTCGTGGGCATCGACGTGCACCCCCGCGACCAGTACGGCAACGCCCGCGACGTCGGCACGGACTCTTTCGCCCTTGTCGTCGACGGCGCTGTGCTCCGCAACTTCACTGGCGTGCTCAACGCCGCAAATGCGACTGTGTCCCTCTCCGAGAACGACACAACCATCTCCGGCACGTACACGGTGAAGATTGCCGCGTGGACGGCGGCCGGCGTGCAGGACGTGGCGGGCTCGACCGTGCAGCTGACGCTCCTGCCCGGCGAGCCGGTCGGCTTCTCGCGCACCGTCGCCGCCAGCAGCTTCCTCTGCTCCAACGGTACCGCCTCGGCCGCGCGCGTCGCGCTCCCCGCGTCAGGGGCGTACGCGTTCGCCAGCATCGTGGCGGGCTCGCACTCCGCGATCCACGTCGACCTGCGCGACCGCTACGGCAATGCCCGCAAGCTCGGCCTGAACGAGACGGTCATTGTCCGCTTCGCCCCGCAGGGCACGCTCCAGCCGGCCAGCACAGAGGTCGTAGAGACGTCGGTCTCCGGCCCGCTGGAGACGTCGGCTGTCACCCTTCCCTTCACGCTGGTCCCCTGGTCCCAGACAGACCCTTGGATCATCACGGTTCGCTGGACCGCGTTCCCCGCCGGCGGCGCCGGCGACAATGCGACCGTGTCCCTCTCCGGCCCGCTCGGCGAGGCCGGCCTGGTCATCAACACGACGGAAGGTGCGCGGCGGCTGCGATCTCTGCCCGCTCCAGTCACCCTCGCGCTAACCGCCGCGCAGCGCGGAGCCCGTCGATCGCCTCCGCCAGGTTCACGTCGACGGGCTCCGCCATCGTCGTGCTCTTCGACGTCGCGACGAACCGCGCCGGCCTCACAACGACGGCGTGCGGCGCGTACTTCGACGCGGGGACGATGCTGCGCATCGGCGCCGACTCGAGCTGCGAGTGGGCCTCGTTCACCGAGCTGCGCGTCATCCTCGACACGGCGTCACTCTTGAACGTGGGCGCCAACCTCACCATGCGCTCGGACCTGGACCTTCGCGTCCACTCGAACAACTCCCGCCGCGCGTCCGGCGGGTCCGCATCTTCTTCTTTTTCTTCTTTTTGGCGCTCTTAAGCTTTCCCCGCTGCAGGGCCCTCACGGCGCTGGTCGGGGCCCCCGAGACCGTCGTCAAGATCAAGGCCAACATTCTGGTTCGTCGAATTTCTTCTCGGCCACTCCCCTATCTAACAGCAGTGCCGCAGGGCCCCTCGTCCGTTGCTTTCTGCGAGGACATCTTCCTGCAGGCGATTTCGGAGAACCGGCGCCTCACGTACTTCTGGAAGTCGCCCCAGGCGGATGCGCTCGACACGACGGCCACAAAATCGATCTTCACGTCGGGCAGCTCGGACGCGTACCAGACGCGCTTCATCCCGGAGTCAAGCCGCTACCCGGCGGGGACGTACACGGTGAAGCTGCAGGTGAAGAACTTCCTGGGAGGCGTCTCCGATGAGACGAGCATCACGGTGTGTTCGCCTTCTCAATCGATCTCTTTTGCACCGCTCACTCCGCGTCGCAGTTCACCAAGGCGACCGGCCCCCTGCCCGTCGTCCAAATCTTCTCGATCCCGCTGCTGCAGATCGGTTCCTTCGCGCCTGTCGCGCTGACCGGCGGGGCGCGGCTCGCCCGCTGCGAGGACTCCGCCGACGACCTCACGTTCAAGTGGGAAGTCCGCAACACGAACGCGAGCTCGCCCAAAGTCCCGCGCATGTCGGGCATCGTCACCAGCACGCGGTCGCTGTTCCTGCCGCCCAACACGCTCCCGGGCGGCGAGACCTACCGGATCACATTCACGGCGACCATCGACAAGAACCGGACGAACTCTGACTCGGTCGAGGTCGCCGTCGCCCGCAGCGATCTCAGCGCCTCCTGGCGGGATTCCCGTGCGTCCTGCGCGCGCGCTCTTTGATGCCTGACTAATCTATCTTATCATCCTAACACCGTCCGCATGCAGAGTCCAGCGACCTCACTGTCGGCGTCAACAAGCAGTTCTCGCTCGACGTCGTCGCCGAGGACCCGGACGACTCGCTGACGCAGAAGACCGACTTCGAGTACTCGTGGACGTGCCTCGACGAGGGCACCGGGCTGCCCTGCCGCCAGACGTCGGCGAACGCGCAGCAGAGCCTGATCGACCTCGTGGCGCGCGCCTCCGGCAACTTCGACCCGCCCGGGCGCTGGAAGCTCAACGTGCCGGCCAACTACTTCGGCCTGCCGACGACGCTCTCCTTCAACGTCACCGTCGCGCGCGACACGCGCACGATCCTCCTCCGCCGCCGCGTCAACATCGTGCAGGGGGCGCCCCCCGTGGTCTCCATCTCCGCCGTGGGGGTACGCGCCTCTCCTCCCGCGCGGTCCATCTCGTTGCCTCGGCTCTGATCGGTCGACTTCCGCAGGTGTCTCGCGGCGGCTTCATCTCCAAGAAGGGCGCGGCGAGCCTAGACGGAAACTTCGTTCTGGCCGCGTCCGTGGATCTGCCCGGCCAGTTTGAGTACGAGTGGTCCGTCGAGACTCCGGACGGGATCGACATCCCGACGGTCAACTTCGTGACCGGCAAGCGGACCTCCCGCGTCAGCGTCGACCCCCTGTCGCTCTCGTCCGGCGGCGTGTACGTGTTCAAGGCGGCGGCAAGGGCAAAGAACGAGCGCAGCCCTTCCATCGGCCGCGCGTCGTACACGGTGACCGTCGCACGCCCGCCCGAGGGCGGCAAGGTGAGCGTCAACGCAACGTCGGGCTACGAGCTCGACACGTACTTCGCGATCAACATGACGAGCTGGCGGCGCGGCTACGAGATCAGCGGCGACACCGATACGCGGCCGCTCACGTACGAGTACCGCTTCGTCGTCGGCAACGCCAGCGCGCTCACGGGCGCCGTGGAGAGCATCCTGTCGCTCCCGTCGTTCGGCAAGGAGACCTTCGCCACCCAGCTGCCCGTCGGCGACCCCTCGAACAAGTGCGGCCGCGCCATCCATCTCTGCAGCTGCCGCGCTCCTCTCGGCTCTGACATGCGATCGCCCCCGCCCCCGCCCGCAGTTACCTCGTGACGCTCATCGGCTACATCTCCGACCCGCTTGGCGGCGTCACCTCGCGCTCCGTCTACGTGAACGTGTACCCGCAGGCGTACAAGGCGGCCACCGAGGGCCGCGAGGTGCGGCGACGACCTCGCGCGCGCCCGCACCTTGCGCGAAGCTGATCGCGCGCCCTCGCGCGCAGTTCGACATCACCGCGTTCGCGAACGACTACCTCGCCGGCCCGTTCATGAAGAAGGCGCACCAGGAGGGCGACTGCCAGGCGATCCTGAACATCCTCGCCTCGCTGGGCACCTTCATGAAGAACGCCCAGGAGGCCTCCAACGCCAAGGCGCAGGAAGTCGCCGTCGCCATGCAGAGTGCGCCCCCCTCTCTTGTTGGAAGGCGTTTAGACGAGCGGTGCTGAGCTTTTCGCAGCGTGCCTGAAGGACGCGAACGGCCTCGAGTGCTCGGGGCAGGGCTCCTGCTCGGGGCGGCCCGACTTCAAGTGCATCTGTAACGGAAATTTCAGCGGCGTGCGGTGTGGCCTGCTGCCGTCGGACGAACTCGCCGCGCGGAGCGCGATGGCGGGTGTCCGCGACAAGCTGCTCGGCCTCCTCGACGAATGCGTCAACAAGACCGTCTGCAGGCAAGCGACGGGCTCCATAGCGTTTAACCCCTGCGATGTATTATATGGGAGCTGCTGACGCGCGCCGCTCGCAGCACCGCGACGATGTCGCAGCAGGCGACGACGACGCTGCAGGTCGTGCTGGACAACGCGGCAACGAACGAGGCGACGAAGACGAAGGCGTTCAACCTGATGCGGCGGATCACCGCGTGCAACAACACACAGCCCAGCGTGGACGCTCTCAAGTCTGCGTCCATCCAGAGCGGCCTCCAGGGCCTCGGGGGCGGCCCGGACGCGGTGGTGGCGCGGCGGCGCCGGCTGGCGGCGGTGGGCGGCAAGGAGGAGTCGGACGCAACGTCGCGCCGCTCCGGCCTCTACATGCTCGTCTCCGGCAACAGCGTCTCGTTCGCGACCTCGTCGCCCACGGGCGTCGTCAAGTGCATCCTCGCATCCTTCTCGTCCGGGGGTTACACGTACATGTTCGACGGGTACGCGGCGCACGTGCCGCTCGCGGGTTCGACGGTGGCGGCGGCGACGGTGCAGGGCGGGACGGACCCGTCGTGCGCCGACACGCCCAACGACGTCGCCGTCTCCGTCGCCGCCGACAGCGCCTTCTGGTCTGCGAACGGCGCGACGGGCTTCGTGCTGCAGCTCGCCAAGTACGGCGGCAGCGGCTGCTCGAGCGGCGTCTGCCACTTCCCCGTCGCGGCCGCCGGCGCGATTTCGCCGTACGTCACCGTCGAGGCCTCCAAGCCGACGGCGGGCACCGACGTTCTCTCGCTCCCCGCCGGGGCTTCCTTTGACGTCACCCTGCCCATCGCCAAACCTGCGGCGGCCGACTCGTGGCCCCAGATCGGTGCGCAACTCAACGGTTAGATGTTGCATCGGCGCGTCGCTAACGTGCTTCATTTCTCGCGCGCAGTCACCTGCAAGTACTACCTGGAGAACACGCCGATGGCGGGCTGGGCGGAGGACGCCGCCAAGGCGGCGATCGTCCCGCCCGTGAACCTCTTCGCCGCGTCGCCCCGCGCCACGTGCCGCGCGACGGCGTTTGCCGCATTCGCGGTCACCGCCGCGGACCTGGCGCCGGCCGTCGTCTCCGTGAGCCCGAAGATGTGCGCCTTGACGCTCTCCTCGTGCACGGTCACCGTGACGGGGACGAGCCTCTTCACGACGAGCCCGGCCGGCTACGCCGCCAACGGGAACGTGTACGACGCGCTCGCGAGGCAGCCGCTCCGCTGCGTCTTCGGCGTCGACGGGCCCGTCTTCGAAGCGACCTCTGTCACCAGCACGCAGGCGGTGCGGCGCATTCGCTCGTTTCCTTGGCCGTCGCCGCGCGCCTCACGCGCGATCTCGATCGGCAGGTGTGCGCGGTGGACCCCGCCAGGCTGCCCGGCCCGGGGCTCTTCCAAGTCGGCATCTCCGTTCTCGGGCGCAACGCCTCGGTCGCCGTTGTCAACGCCGCGGCGCAGTTCACCGTCTACGGTGCCCACAGAGGAGCCTTGCGCCCTGAGCCCTGCGGAAACTCCGTCTGACGCGAGCGTTCGCAGCGCCGCCGACGCTGACCAATAAAGCGGTGTCTCCGGTGGCGATTGTCTCGGGCACGACGGTCTTGGTCGCCGTCGCCAACTTCCCCACCAGTCTCGGCGTCGCCTCCGCCAGCTGCCGCTTCACGCGCGTGGCTGGCGGCGCGACGCCGACGGCCACGAGCCCCGCCATCGCCATCTCTGCCACGCTCGTCCAGTGCACGGCGCCAGCGGGCCTCCAGCCGGACCAGCTGCGCGTCCAGATTTCGGCGGACGGCGTCAGTTACTTCCCGGCTGATAATGACGTTTCCAGCCAGACTCCCATCGACTTGCTCGGTGAGAATTGGATCACAGCCATTTCGTTGTTTATGGTCCACTGATTGTGTACGTCTTTCGCAGGCACGTACACGCTGAGCCGGCCCAACGCGAACCCTGTGGATCCGGGCGTAGCCACCGACATTCCGCTGACCGTGGCGGGCCTTCCGGACGCGCTGCGCTGGGCCGAGCTGGCGGCTGCCGGCACCCCGCGCTGCCGCATCACGGACACGAGCGGCACGGTCATGGGCACCTTCGCGGCGAATGCCAGCTCGGCCACGGCCTTCGTGTGCAAGTTCTCGCCGCAGGCGGCGGCGATCCAGCTGCAGGGCCAGGGCACCACGTACCGCGTGTACCTGGCCGTGGACGGCACGTCCTATGGGTCAGAGTTCGCGACATTCGTCACGACGACTGTCGTCACGCCGACTGTCCCGCCCGTGCCGACCGTGCCTCCCACGCCGACCGCCCCGCCCACGAGCTCGGTTCGCCTCTATCTATCTAGCCTTGCGCATTCGCCGCGTTCTAACCGACTTCCAGCCGACGCCGGCGCCCGAGACGCCGGAAGCGACGGCCACGCCGCTGCCGGCGCAGTCGCCGGCGCCGACGGCGAAGCCGGAGCCCGCGCTCCCGACCATCGATGTCGCATCGGTCGTGCCGCGGGGCGGTCCGGTGGCGGGCGGCACGGCCGTCACCGTCAAGTACGGCGGCGCAGGCGCGGACAAGGTGACCGAGCAGAGCCTCGCGGCCGGCTCCGTCAGCTGCGTCTTCGGCACGGTCAACGGCCAGCGCGCGACGGCTCGCGCCTCGGGCGCGGGCGCAGTCGTGTGCACGGCGCCGCAGCCGCTCTCGCGGCAGGCCGGCGTCGTCCCGGTGCGGCTGGTGGTCACGGGCGCGACGTCGCTGGAGGGCGCCTGGGCGGCGTTCAACTACTACGCCCCGCCCGCCGCCCGGTCGCTCTCGCCCCGGCGCGTGCCCCTCGCGGTCAACGTGCACACGACGCTCTCCGCCGAGGGCGCCTTCCCCGTGACGGGCGACACCGTGCTCGTGCGGCTCGGGGGCCAGGGCGGCGCCGTCGTGGCCGCCCCCTCCTCCGGCCTCTCGGAGCAGAAGCTGCAGTTTGTGGTGCCCGGCCCCGCGGCCGTCGCCGCCTCCGTCTCGGTCGAGGTCGCCTGGAACGGCCAGGACTACTCCCCTCTCAGCGTCACTCTCGAGTACCTCACCCCGCGCTCGTACGGTCCGTCTGCTCTCGGGAGTCTCGGAGTCTGCCCCTGCGCTTTGCTTACGCCCCCTCGCAGTCGACGTGACGGTGCGCCTCGGCCTCGGCTCGGCGGACGCGGAGCGCGCGGTCGTGGACGCGTGGAAGAGCGACAAGTCGAAGCAGTCGGAGGCGGTCTCGCTCGGCGTCCGGCTCCTTCAGCAGGCCGGCCTCTCCGCCGTCGACGCCTCCCGCGTCCTCTTCAACTCTGTCGAGTTCGGATCCGTGAAGCTGACGTGCGGAATCCCGCCGGCGGCTCTCGCCGGCACTCCTCGCTCACGCTTCGTTCGCAGGCTCCGCGTGCTCGACGGCGCGCCCGACGACGCGGCGGCGGGAGACGCGAAGGTCGTCGGCGACGCGCTCGTGAAGGCGTTCACGACGGCCCCCGCCAACTCGCTGGCCGTCGGCACCAACTCCTTCAGCCTCGCCACGGGCGGCGCGAGCGTCAGCACCACGGCCCCATTCGGTGCGCGCTCCCGGCCCAAGAGAAGGCCTGCCGCTCCTCCTGACCGGACCTCGCAGCGGGCTTCACGGTGAAGATGCAGGCGCCGACCGCCGAGGACGAGGCGTCGCTCGTGGCGCGCTGGTCGGCGAGCGGTTCCACGCAGGCGTCGGCGTCCGCCGCCGTCGCGCGCCTCGCCGGCATCGACGCGGCGCGCCTCGCCGTGCACGACTTCCGCCGCGGCTCCGTCATGGCCCACGGCCGCGTCTACGACTCGAAGGAGGCGGCGTTCGACTCGGCCGCGACGGCCGCCGCCGTCCCGCGCACGATCCGCGTCGGGTCGTCGCTGACCATCGACGGCGTCGCGCTGACCGTCGTCGACGCCTGCACTGACACGCAGTGCGCGTCCGGCGTGGTGCCTGGCGGGCTGCAGCCGACGCCCACGCCGGCGGGCAACAACGGCCCGGAGGCGCCCCCGACTGGCGGGTCGGGCTCGAGCGCCGGCGCCATCGCCGGCGGCGTCATCGGTGCCATCGCCGCCGTCGCCGTCGTGGTCGGTGTGGCTCTCCTCATCCGCCGCCGGAGGCGCGGCCGCCACGCGAACTTCTTCGCCGACAACACGGGCCGCGTCACTCCGACCGCGTACGACGCTGAGGGCGCCGCTGCCGACGTCGGCCCGCGCCCCGCCTCCCGCGACCGCGAGGAGACAGTGCAAGCAACGCAGCCGCGGCCCGCGCAGCCGGTGCGTTCGATTTGGCCCGATCGCCACTGCGTTCCTGATGACCGACCGCAGAGCCCACTGCCCGAATGGGCGCCCATGGCTCCCTCGTCTGCGGACCGGCAGCAAGGGACCGGGCGCACGCCTGCAGCCGTGCCGAACTACGGCACCATGGCGACAGAGGCGCCGCACTCGGGCTCGCGGCAGCAGAATGTGACCCACGTGCACCTGCACGACCAGCGGGCTGAGCCGGCGCTCGACGTCCACAGCGTGACCGAACAGGGTGTCTCTCCGGAGCGCGAGCGGCCAGCGCCAGCTGCGGCGAACCCCGCACCCACCAACCTCCCACCCCTCCGCGACGGCAACAATGTCGAGTTCCCCCACTCGCTTATCGTGCTCGTGTAGTCGCCGAGGGGGCAGCCGCTGAGCTGCATTAGCTGTACATGTAGATTGAGTTTGATGATGCCGCGGCCGTAATTATTCAAGTGGAATCAGTCTTACTATTAGCGGATCCGGATATCCGTCCTCGTCGGCAATATAGACATAGATATATATCGGTTGTATTGCATTCATGAATATAAATCTTCCAAATAACAACTTGCCAATTGCAAGTTGTTCATGATCCTCGAGAAGAGCTCCTCGGGAAACTCGACGAGGTCGTCGGACTCGGGCGTCGCGGTCGCGTCCGCGGTCGCGGCGGGCTCGGGCGCAAAGAGCTCTTCCGGCAGGTCGACGAGGTCGCTGGTCGCGGTCGCGTCCACGGTCGCGGTCGCGGTCGCGGTCGCGGTCGCGCTCGGGTCGGTCGCGAGGATCTCGAGGAGCCCCTCCGCGTCAAAGTCCATGTCAAAGTCCATGCTGAGAGGCAGAGGGAGGAGGGGCTCGGGCGCGCGTCTCGAAATTTTCTGGAGAGAGAGAATGAGCGCCGGGCGGCGCGACGCGCCGACCCCGTCGGCCGCGGTTGGGCCGAAGTCTTCGCGTATCCCTCCTCGCCGTCATCGCGTATCCCTCCTCGCCCGGCCCGGGGGCGTCATCGTCGCGGGGGATACCGCCCCGCACGACGGCCAGCTGGAGCGCCGTCGCGCGCGGCCGACGCCGGCGTCCCCGGCCTCGGTCGCGCGCGCGCTCGCGACGACGACGTCGATGTCGGCCCCCGTGATGGGCTTCTCGAATGTCGCGTCGTAGGACGCGGGCGGGGGGGGCGCCCCGGCCCGCGCGTCCCCCGAGCACCCCACGACGACGGGGCGCCGCGATAGCTAAAAACAAATTCTGGAATTTGCCTGGAAAAAAGAAGAATGAATCCAATTGCAACAACGAAAGGATGACAAAAACTAGAATGATACTGTGAATTACGAAAGGTGAATTACGTATACCGGCCACGGCCCACAGGCTGCGCTGAGCGGGATGCGCTAAGCAGTTGGCTAGGCCCAGAGGCGCCCCAAGCAGAGAGGGATCCGGACAGGCCCGTACAGCACCGTAGGGCGACGGCAAGCGGGTGCCATTACGTACACAGCAGGCGCAGAGCCGGCGTAAGACAGCAAGTAACAGGTACAGCGTAAGACAGTAAGTACAGAGAACAGGGACGAGAACGACAGCCAGCAAGCGAGCGCCGCGCAGGGCAAGCGAGGGCCCAGGGCTAAAATAAGCGGGCCAGTTGGCAACAACGTGGCACCAGGAATAGCAGGCTACAAAGGGTACAAGGCAAGGCAAGCTGCCGGCTTAGAGCCGACGACCAGGGCTAGCTGGGAGTCGGAAAGTGGGCGGCACAAGGCCCACAACGAAAGGTGAATTACGTATACCGGCCACGGCCCACAGGCCCACAGCTGCAGTCTCTAGACACCAGCACTGCAGGGGCTGCCCAGGGGGCACAGGGACAAAAAGCAAAGGAACTACTGTAAACGTAGGAATCTTCTACAGCGTCCTTATTTCGTCTATATTCGTCAGACCCGAGCTTTGACGAATATTTGATACTCTTGAACAGAATTTCTGTATGGATCTAGCCTAGTAGAAGATGACAGACACGAAGCAGAAGACGAAGGCAGAGGCGGGACCAAGAGCAAGATTAAGGGCCGGAGGGTCACACCGGGTCCGGCCCGCGGCCGGCAAACCGCCGGAGCCTCGGAGGGAACTAGAAGGAGACGCTGCTCAGACGCAGGCTCGGCAAGCCGGCGACGGGTGCGACCAAGACTCCGGGAAGAGATCGGGAATTCGAATCGGGAATCATTGCTATATGTGCCGCGCGCGCGCGAGCGCGGGCCCGGGGGCCGCGTGCATCACGGTGCATGCAGCGCGCGCCGTGCACGTTCAAAAAACGATTCATAAGATTCATACTATGATAAGATTCATGAGTTATCAATGTCATGTCACATGTACACAGTCAATGTCAGTCACAGACTCACAGTCAATGTCAGCATACTAGTATGCATGCCATGATGATTAATTACTGTAGAACTAGTTTATTTAGTACAGGAAAATAATTAGTAGTTCGTCAAAACTGTCACTTTAGCAGGGGCAAAATCTTTAGTAGGTCGGTCTGCGAAGGGCTTTTGTATGGCGGAGAAGGGACTACCCCTAAGAAATCTCGGCTTTAGAAGGCGAGAAATATTTAGTAGATCGCCCAAAACTTTTTAGTACTATAAATATGCAGCACACTAAATATTTCTAGTTCTACAGTACTCAGTAGTAGTACTGTCACACTGTGTGACTCACACAGTGTGGTCATGAATCATGATCGACTCATCAATGAGTCATCATCAGTCATGAACATGACCGTGTCATGACGTCGACGTCGAGTCGTCGACTCGCGCGCGCGAATCGCGATCGTCGTGACGACGTCGTCGTCGAGTCGACGTCGACTCGTCGTCGAGTCCGACGAGTCCACTCGGAGGCTAGAGTCGGAGACTCGGAGGACTCGGAGCCTGCAAGTTCCTGCAAAACTTGAAAAGGCTCGATCATGCAAGCTCCAAATTGCCTCCAATCTACTAGTAATTGCGAAACTTTCTTATAATTAGTAAAACAAAATATTAATGCGTTTTTGGACTTGGACGCCGGACGCGCCAGTGTGGCCCTGTGTAGGCCCTGTAGGGCCTGTAGCGAGAGTCTGCTGCGAGACTAATAGTGCACCCCCAAATAAATGCATTTTGACGGCAGAAAATGCATTAAGTTGGAGACGCGTTAATATTATGCGTGCATTAATACTCTGTTAAACCGTGAAACGGTGGGCTGCGCATGCCAACTTGGCAAATTGCCAATTGCAAGCGCTAGCTCATCATGATTACTAGTTAGGGCACTGCCGGCGGCCACGCGCTAGCCGGCTAGCTCGCCGGCCAGTTTGGGCCAGGGGGCGACGGGCTAGGCGGCCGAAACCCTGGCTTGCCAGCCAAGGGGTTTTGCCGGCTTTCTATGGCTTGCCTTCCAAGTCATCAAGCCCCGGGCTCGCAAACGAGCCAGCGAACGAAGATTTGGTGAAGACTGTGAAGTTAGCGCGAGCTGCTCCAAGCCAGCCAGGCCGCGCTGGCCACTTGTACCATAGTAACTGGCAAGCCGCTTCCAAGCCAGCCGAAATTTTGGAGCCGCCTAGCCGCTAGGGCCAGCCCCGGTGCCGCGCGGCGGTGCGAGGACCGTCGGACTTGAGATTTTGGGCCAGCCCCGGTGCAAGGGTCTAGCCCCGGGCCCCCGACGGCCAGACCCGGGCCAGTGCCCTAACTGAGTCACGCGATTCACTGAGTCGACGTCACGCGGCTGAGCCGCGTATACGTCCTATTGGCTGAGCTCGAGCGCGAGTCATTGCAATGCGGAGCTGGTCATTGCGGAGTCAATCCGGAGATTGCGGAGCTCAAGTTGCACTTGCGCATGCGGAGCTCGACGCTGCTCGACGCAGCTCGAGTCAATTCGGGCTTGCAAGTTGCCATATGTTGGAACTTGCAAGTTGCAACTTGCCGTTCGAATTCCTTCCTTTCGAATTCGCAATTGTGGCAAGCTTAACACTAATTTTGGATTAAATTCCCCAATTCTTTAAATTCGGTTATATCTATGTATCCATCGCCCATCTCAGCATCTCTGCGATTTCATTCATTGTGTAACTGTAAAAACTTGGTGTAAATTCATTTCAAAATTAGCTGGTTCTGTAAGAATTTGCCCCATCCGGATCCGAACAATCGCTTTCGAAATAACACGTGACTTATCTCGAGTCTCGAGCGTCGGAGCCCCAAGTCGGAGTCGGTCCGATTTCCGAAGTTCACTAGCACTAGTCTCTGTGATGACGCGACCACCTCCGACTGGCGTCACCCGGCCCGTGACCAGGGATGGGAAATTTAAATTTTTTGGGGCGAGGGTCCAAACATTTTTGCAATTGCCTTGTATGAAACATTTTTGCGAACTTTTTAGAAAATGTTTGCCCCGAAAGAATCGAATTCGAAACCATCGTCTAAAGTGCTTCAAATCGCGTTCAAACACGTCTAAAACATTGTTTAACTCATGTTTATCGATCGCAGGCTTGCGAGAGCTGCTATCTGCACATGAAACCCGCCTGCAGCTGCTCGTGTTTCAATTCCAGGCCAATTGCAAGTATACCGGTACCCCCCCTCTAGATCTGAGGCTCCCCAACAGGAGCCAGAAGCTCAAGAACTCGCCTTCCACGCTCAGAATAGCCTCAGATTGCCTTCTGTGTCGTTTATATCTTCATTTAACTTCGCCTAAGCCGCCGCAAACGATATATTTCGGAGGATGAGGGGGGTGGGGTGCGCAAAACTTTTCCAAAACTTTTGAGGGCCGAAATTAAACGGGGACCAAAACTTTTAAAAATTTCTGAAACTTTTTGCAAAACTTTTTGCATTCTTTTTCCAAAAGTTTTGGGCGGCGAACCCTGAGCGCCGGGAATCCGGGATTTTCGGGAAGGCCCGCCGGCGGGATTCGCCGGCGATTGGCACGCCGATTGCTATTGCAATTGCGCATCATGGCATGCACGCGCACTTGCAACGCTGACTCTAGCCTACCGGTAGTAGTCTCTACTAGTAGATCTGCGGCGAGTCTGCGCATGATCATGAGTCGCGAATCGCGATATATCTGCCGAGGCCCGCGGATCCCCCGGAGAGTCGGAGGCGCGGTCCGACTCTCGAGCTCGGATCGGAAGTCTGACGTCCGACGGTCGTGCGATTGGCTCCGTCATTCGAAAAATTCGAAGGGGCCCGGCGGACGTCGACGCTGCAGTGGTGAAGTGAATTTTTTCTGTCCTGTAATTGGTCAGTCGGCTTAAATGATCGAACCGTTGAACCGCAGTAATTGGTCAGTTGACTGCTCATGCAAGCAACTTGCATGATCGAACGGTTGAACCGTTGAATCCTACATTCATTTCTAGTTTGATGCTGAAGCGCGCTCCTATTCGTCGGCGGCCTAGGCTAGTAGGCGCCGCGAGCTCGAGTCGCGATTAGGGCACTGGCCGGCGGGTCTAGAAGCTTGCACCGGGGCTGGCCCAAAATTCCGAGAGCTTGCACCGGGGCTGGCCCTAGCGGCTTGGCGGCTCCAAAATTTCGGCTGGCGTGCCAGCGGCTTGCCAGTTACTATGGAACCGGTGGCCAGCACGGCTTGGTCTGGCTTGGTGCAGCTCGCGCTTACTTCACCTATGCTTCGTTCGCCGGCTAGATTGCGAGCCCCGGGCTTGCTGACTTGGCTGACAAGCCGGGGAAAGCCGGAAAAACCCCTGGGCTGGCAAGCCGGGGTTTCGGCCGCCTAGCCCGTCGACCCCCGGCCCAAACTGGCCGGCTAGCTAGCCGGCTTGGCCGCCGGCCAGTGCCCTAGTCGCGATCGCGCGAGTCGCGAATCTCGCGATCGCGAGTACTACGCCGATTCGCGAGTCTAGATCTCGCGACTCGCGAGCCTCGGCCGGATCCGGAGACTCGGCGGAGAGTCGGCGGAGACTCGCGAGTGGCACTCGGTGCCAGTCGGTGGCACTCCGACCGCGTCGGACGGTCCGAGTACCGTCCGACGGTAGGGTTGGCAGCTTGAAATTTCAAGCCATTGAAATTGCATTGAAATTGAAAATTCAATTTCAATTTCAACGCCGCCCGTTGAAATTGCATTGAAATAGAATATAAAAATAATAAAATATATTGAATTTCTCCGTTTTCGCACCCTCAGCTTCCCCTTCCCAGCCCCTCCGGCCTTCCCGGGAGCCCTCCCAGCCCGTAAAGAGACTCAGAGAGTGAGAGTGAAGTCGATTAGAGACAATTCAGAGGGAAAGAGACTCTCCGCAGTGCGTGGGGTCTCTGCAAGTGCTGCACTGCGGATTGAAATTTCAATTGAATTTTCAAAGCTTTCAAAGGGTCGACTTTCAGTTTCAACGCCAAATTTTTGAATTTCATGAAATTCACCAACCCTATCCGACGGTCGCCGAGCTCGAGTCGCCGCCGACTCGCCGGAGTCGGTGGCACTAGCCCTAGCTATAGGCCTATAGCTAGTAGCTCGGTGCACCGTGCACGTGATCCGATGATCTCGATCACGACTCACAGTGAGAGTCACTGAGTCGCGAGTAGTGCTGGGTTCAGTCAGGCTCCAGCCCTGACCCAGTCGCTCAGCCCCCCTGACTGTGACTGAATCAGTCAACCCGAGGTTCAGTCAGGCTACCGTGCAAAAACTGAGGAAAATGACCCGGAAATGACCCAGCGATCCATCTAAGTTGCCAAGTACGTATACGTATACGTATACAGTGCGAGGGCAGTAGGGGGAGATTAGGCGAGCAAAGAACACTGAAGAAAGGAATTCGGCCCCCGTCAGGTGTCAGACGCCGTTAGCCTCATTAGCGCGGGCGGTTTTGTTCAGATTGCGTTGTTTTTCTGGAGGAAAGACGACAGAAGATCCTTTTTAGGTCGATCCACGTCGAGCTTCAGATGGAAAAAGCCCACAGGGGGGCACGCTCCCAGCAGGGTTTTGTATGGGACTGAGAGAACCTCAGTCGGCCAATTTGGTGACTCAGTCGGGTCAGTCAGACCCTCTGACTTTGACTGACAGTGACTGAACCCAGCCCTAGTCGCGAGTCACGACTCGCGAGCTCCGATCGCGAGCCTCCGACTCTCGAATCGACTATCATGGTATAGCTGCTACCGTACGTAGAGCAGGAAAATACTGGACGCAGAAAACTAGTTGAGCCCGAAATTAGTGGACCGAAAACTTGACTCGATCAGTCCACTAATTTCGGGCTCCAGTATTTCCCTGCTGCTAGGCTTCTTGATACAGTACCCCCCCAAAATTACCGCCCCTTACAAGCCTGACAAGGTTTTTGTCCACTAATTTCGGGCTCCGGTATTTTGCCTAAGGCAGGGCCAAGTTTTCTAGTCCACTAATTTCCGGCCCACTATTTTCCTGCTCTACGGTACTGTAGGCGTAGTTAAATTGCCGTGGAGCGTAGTTACTCGTACGTACTACGGTATACCGTAGTACTGTAAAACGAGAAATGTCCGGCAGCACTTAATATTCGGCGCTTTTCGGCATAGCCTCGCGGTGCCGAATATTTGAAACTGCCAGAATTGTGCAAATGTATGGCAAAAGAGGGATTGATGTACCCGCCACCTAGGCGGACTGGCTGTGTTGCCGAAAATATGATGCCGATGAACCACAATTTCGGCGCATTTTTCAGGTTTTGCCGAAATAAAGTGACGCCGGACATTTCTCGTTTTACAGTACGCCTAGACTCGCGGCCTAGTACGTATATATACATAATCAGTGACTACCGCCGTTTCAAAGTTTCTTAATTAGTCTACTAGGCTACCGGCCGCGGTTATATATATAATTACGGCGCGGTAGCCTAGTACTACGGTTATAGGCTAGTATGATATCTAGAGTCTCACTGAGTCAGCAGAGTCTAGAGAGAGGAAATTCCGAGCTCACGTCTCGTCATCGAGCCTCGTCGCCTTCAACTTAACTTTTGCAATTGGCAAGCCTGGAAGGCTTGGCCCCACCGTCGCCGGTCCGTCGGACGCGAACGCATATCGTTTCCTCGCCGGCAGCCTTAGGCCGTCTGGCAGATCAGCATCGCCTGGGCATCGCGCAGCACGCCAACTGCACCGAGATGCGCATTGCGGAGCTGATCAATTCTGAGGCGGCCGCCCAGCCGCCGCCCGTCGAGCTCGCTCTCCCGGCGCGCCCCGCGGACGAAGTGTCCGATGTCGACGAGGAGCGCTGCCCTTTTGTCCTCGTCCACGCCGGCAAGGGCCGCCCCGCCCCCCACTCGAGGTCCGCGCGCTCCTACGACAGCGACGACAGCCACGGATCGCCGGTTCGTACGCGTACGGCCTGCAACAGTGCAGCGCTGGCTTCCCGCATTTAATTTAACACTCGCGCGCAGAGGTACGAGGCCGTCGGGGAGCAGCCCGGGGGCGGCTACCTGCTTGTCAGCGTCCGGTTCGCCCCCGCGCGCGCGCAGCCTGCTGGTGACCCGTCTGACCGTCGGACCCCCCGGCCTCCCTCGAATGCGCGTGCAGGCGTTACAGGCTGCAGACGAGGCTCGGCGGCGGCCTGGGCGCCAGCGGGGCGGGGCACTGGCACGGACGCGTCCTGAGGGTCCGCCTCGTCTTTAATGGTCCGCTTTTGCCCACCCCTCCGCCCTTTTAATAAGTGCCTTCAACAGTAAATTTATTCTTGCTCTGACCGTGAGCCCCGGAGCAGACAACGGGCAGGCTGTGCCGGCGCTGGACAACAGCGCGGGCCCGCTCCTCGCGTTCCCGACGGAGGCGGGGCCCTACGGCCTGCCCGTGAGCTCCGTCTCCCTCCGCATGGACGCCAGCGGCGTCTCTTCCGCCTCCTTCGGGATCGGAGCCAGCACGTACAGGCTCGGGGGGCGGCCGTTTCGCCTCCTTTTCGAGGACGACTCCGGCCAGCCCATCTCTTCCTTCGGCCCCGTCCGCACTGTCGCGCACCTGCCCCGCGCCCCGCGCTCTGCACGGTGCTTTGAGTTTTTTTGGTTGCAATTCACTGCCGCCTCCGGCGCCCCGCCGCTCACGGGCCCCGCCCACAGCGCCCCGACTTCGATCGCTGCGGAGGAAATTAAAGTGTCCGCCGCCAAGCGGGGGCGGGCGGAAGAAGCGCGGCGACCGCGGGCGGGCAAGTCCGGGAGGCGCTCGGCGCTGGCGCTGCCGGCGTCGCCGTCGGCGTCGGAGCCCGGGAGCGCGGACGGGGACGACGCGGCGTCGACCGCCTCGGCCTCCTCCGACGGCGCCCGCAGCGCCTCCTGCTCCCTCTTCGACCTCGCCGCCATCGCCTGCGCCTCCGCCCCCGCCGAGGCCCGCCCCGCCAAGCGCCCCCGCCCCGCCCCGGAGCCCGCCCCCCTCCAGCTGGATCGCCTTCCCTTCCCGTCCTGGCCTTCCTTCCCCGTGTACACGGTCTCCTAGGCTCCCCGGCATCGCTCCCGGAGTCCTTTTGCCTATACGGGCCGCTGACTTCCGGCCGATTTTCATCCGCGTATATATACGTGCATGCTCTTGGTTTCGTATACATTTCATATTTATGTCGATTCCGCATTTAGAAGCCGGTAGATAGCTATAGCTTCGGCAGGACTTGCAGCACCCACAGTGATGGGTATCGATGAATCAGTTAGCGCTGCTGATGTACGCAGGTTCGTAAGCTGAGGACGGGATGAATCCGTCGTCATAATGGCCAGTAATTTTCGCTCGGTACTGGCAAGCTAGCATGCTAGCACGTGCATATTTCGTTCCTTGCCCAGTCAGTGCTGAATTAGCAGTTCGCGATGTATGTAGCCTCCCATTAACAGAGACTCACTTTCAGTCCGTATATGTAACAGCACTTGATGTCAACCGCGAAGAAGCTTTAGCCTAGTCTGTACATCTCTACCTTTCATTATGCTGTGATATGTACTGCCCAACTGTAGTTTTGCATTCTTGCGATTCGATGATACAAACTTGCATTGAGCTCTCGTCTGAATGTATGTCATATAGTTAGCTGCCTCGTCGTAGATCTACCCCGCTCATAGCGGTGTGGTTATCATACACGCTTTCCGATGCATGCCTTCCGTGTTCGAATCGCCCTGCGATGAGAATCACGCCTTCAAATCCCGCCCGTTCCACATAATTCCGATCGATCATGCCCCACCTTGCCTGTACACGCCCCCACAGTGCTGGAGTAGACTAGAGGCTGTGGCCGGTAATTCACCAAAAAAAAAAAAAAGATATATAGCAGGGAAGATTGGTACAGGTGTCGGCCCTATCGTAAACGAAAAATAATAATGTATAAAAAGAACTAATCGCGAGCCTGGCTGCCTCTCTTGCATTACTGACGTCGACTGGTGCTGCGCATCACTGATCATGACGAAATTCGGCCCCGGCCCGCCGGCCAGGTTTCAGAATAATTAAATACTATATATGATATGGCCATGTTAGTGGCCTCGTTAGCGCGGGCGGTTCAACGGTTTCTAGATCTTGAAGTCTCCGAGGCTCAAGAGTAGCCTAGCAGCAGTACTCGTTGAAGCTTTTAAGATTGCAATTGTTGGTTTTCTGTAGATAATTATATAAGCTAAGACGACAGATCTAGACGCCCGGCGCCAGCTGCAGCTGCAGCGCGCGCCCAATATTAATCCGACTGATCGATATCATGATCGTGAGGTTTTCTTGAGCGTTGCGCATTGTCTTGGACGGGCGTGACCCAGACTCGGGTCCCAAAGTCACCCAGTCGTCTCATGATCAGTCAGATCGACACTACATACGAACTTGCAATAGCCACACGTGCATGCACCGCCGGCCGCAGCGCTCGTCCGACACAGTCATATGCATGATCACGGCGCCGGCGTCGGGCTCTAGAGACGTCGCCTGCGCACGTGGCTAGTACGCATTATACTAGTACTACTGATATACGTAGTCTTATTCACCAAATCTACAAAAGAATAAGATGATCTTCCTCTGACTTGGCTTAGAGCGAGAGAGGTGTGCGTCGAGCTGTGGAGCTCAAGACGCGTCACGCCGGCGTCTGCTTGCGAGAAGGGGGTGCGCCGGCGGGGGAGGGCGACGGGGGCCGGGGCGGGGTCGAGGGGGGCGTCGGGGCCTTGCGGCGGGCGGGCAGGCCCCGGTCGGCGTTACCGGTACCCCCCGACACCGACGCCGAGGCCGAGGCCGGGCGCGAGGCGGCGATGGTCGCCGCCGCTCCGTGAGCTCCGCCCGCCCGGGCCGGGGCCGGCGGCCCCGGCGGCGCGGCGGCCGGCACGGGCGCACCGCCCCCGTGCCCGGCCAAGCGCTGGCAGGCCGGCGTGGGGACGCGGAGGGCGGCCCGCCGGCGGCGGCGCCGGCGGCCGGGGCGGCCCCCGCGTCCCTGTCCCTGCTGCGCGTCAGCTCCGAAAGGAAGAGCCTGGGGGGAGGGTCCAGCGGGGTACCCGAAGAATGCCCCGTCGTCGGCGTCCGATGCAAGGGCCTCAGGCGGGGGGGACGGGGATGCGACAGGGGAGGCCAGAGGCGCGGCAGGGCCGGCGCCGGGGCGGGAGGAGTACGGGGGTACAGGCCCCGCGCTGGAGGGCCGGCGGGGGCCCGCCTCCAGACGGTAGTGGGGGGCTGTAGGTGCCGCGGCCTGGGGGGTACCGGGCCGGAGGCCGCGGGGCGTGGGGCCGGGGGTAGAGGGGTTGGAGGGGAGGGGCGGGGCCGGTGTCGAGGCTCGCGACGGGCTAAGGGTTCGATTCGTGGGGGGGCCGCCGCCCCCCGAGCCGATGCCGGGACCCGCGGGGGCTAGGACCGGCAGGACGGGGGTATCGCAGGAGAGGCAGCGGTACCTGGCGGCGCTCAGCGAATCGGACCAAAGAAAGCGGGGGCGGAAAGGGGGAGAAGGGCGGCGGGGGGTACCGGGCGGCCGCGTCCCGGTCCATGAGCCGCGCGACGAAGGGCTCGAGCGTCGCCTGGGGTACGGGATATCAGGGGGGTGGAGGGGGGGGCAGGAGCCGCGGGTGCGGCTCGGCAAGCCCTGGGGTTAGAGCCGGCGGAGCCGCCAAGCCGAGGGTCCTATCCTCGGTTTCGGTCCAGGTTTATCAGGGTCCGTCGCGGCCCCCTTAAAATCTTCTATTGCTCTAGTCTTCCTCTATCTGTCGGTCAGGGTCGCAGTCCCGCCTCGAGCTGGGAAGGCTCGTGCCGCTCATCCCTCAGCCTTTACTCCACCATTCCCACCGCTCTCATCTAACCTCATCTTCCTTCTAGTCTCTGAATGCTAATCTTCTGATGCCCATCGACGACGCTTCCCTCCTCTTCTGGTCTCCTACTGCTTGCGAGCGCGCACCTTGAGCTGGGAGAGCTCGAGGCGCTCGGCGATGCTTCGCTCCAGTGCCGCGAAGACCTCGTCCCGCAGGGCCTTCGGAGGCGGAGGCGGGTGGGCTTAATGGTCAGATACGGGCGAGGGGGGGTAGCCCGCCTAACGGGGGGGAGGCCCAAGAGCGTCCGCCCCGCGGGGCCAGCGGACGCCCCAGGGAACAGAGGGCCCCCCGGGAAGAGGGGGTACGGCCTCACCCTGATCTGCTGGTTGACGTACTCCTTCGTGGCGGCGCCGGCCCCCTGCTGGAGGAGGTACCCCTGCGCCCGCCCGTTCGAGACTCGAACAAGCGATGGGCGCTGGGGGTGCCCTGGGCGGGGGTGGGGGAGGGGGGGGGGGGGGGCGGGGGGGGAGGGGGGGGGGGCGGAGGAGAGGCAAAGGCGAGCTGGGGGATCAAGCTATCTCAAGCTTCTTTTGAGCTTCGTTGAGGTAGTTGAAGTGAAGCGCAAGCTCTTCTCCTTAATAAGCACATCTCTTAAGGACGCGGGCGAGCGAGCGCGGGGGCGGGCCTTGAGGGCCTGGAGCTAATTATACAATTGTTTTCAAGGGTCAGGCCTTCTCCTTGATTAGCGTCTGTAAGCTTCTTAGGCGCGGGGGCGCGGGCGGGCGGCGCGCCTTCAGCGTTTGGAGGTCGGCGATGGCACGGCCGTGCTCCCCGAGAATCCGGTTCACCTCCTGCGGGGTCCGTGGCCGGGGCCGGGGGTCAGCGGGCGGCGGTGTTGCACCCGGCGCGAGGGCAGGATCGAGAGAGATCCGAGCGCCGTGTCTATCACGTCTAAATAATATCAGACGCGGGCGGCCATCTAAGCGTCACCTAGTATCTTAGGCATCCAGCGCCTAAGCTCGTAGCAGCACCCGGTATCTCGCCCGCCCGCCCGCCCGAGCGCCCGCCCGCACCACCTTAGACGTTTAGCGGCACATCTAGCATCTTAGACATATATCTAGCGCCCATCTTGGACACTTAGCGCCTGTGCTTCAGCCGCCCGCCGCCCGAGGCCCTAAGACATAGGCGCTAGATGTCTAAGATGCTCAGGCGCTAGACGTCTAAGGTGCTAGATGTCTGTCTTATAATAGACGTCGCCCGCTCGCGCCCCCCAGCCCGCTTTCCCGCACCTGGGCGTCTTAGACGTCTAGGGCCTGCCCTCGGGCCACGCCCCCCGCGCCCCCTCTTGGACATCTAGCGCCTATGCTTCGCCCGCCTTCCTGCACCGAAGCATATAATCTTAGACATCTAGCGGCACATTTAAGCATCTTAGACGTCTAGCGCCTGAGGTGAATGCAAGCATCTTAGACATACATCTAGCGCCCATCTTGGACTTCTGGCGCCTGTGCTTCGCCCGCCCGCGCGCACCTGAGCGAGGCGGCGGCGCTCGAGGGCCTCCACCGCCCGCGCCGCCTCCTCCGTCGCCCCCGAGAGGGGCGGCACGGCCCCGGGGCCCGGCGAGGGCGCGGGGGAGTAGGGGCCCCCCGGCGAGTGCGTGCCGGACCCGCCGGAGGGGGTGCCCGGCCGCCCGGGCGAGGGCGAGGGCGAGGGGCGCGCGAGGGGGCGCGGGGGGCGTGGCCCGAGGGCACGGCCAGCGTCGCCCCCGCCTGCGCGGCGCGCGCCTCGCTCAGCTTTGGCCTCGGCTCTAGGGGAACCCGAGCGCCAGAGAACACCGAAGCGTAATGTGGAGACGCGCTCCCGGACGCTTCGTGGGAGGCGGCCTAGAAAGTTGCTAGGGGCACCCGGACGGCCTAGAGAAGGGGGGGGGGAGGGGGGGGGGGGGTTCTTCCTGGGGGGCGGCCTAGAGAGGGGGCACGGGGCGCGGGGTACCTGGACGGCCTAGGGGCGGGGCGGGGGGGGTGGGGGGCCTAGAGAGGGGGAACGGGGCACGGGGCACCTGGACGGCCTGGTGCAGCATGCCGAGGTCGTGCGCGAAGGCCGAGACCTGCCGCCGCGAAGATTTTAGACGGCTCAGACACGGCGCGCAGGGCCGAGCGTGGAGGGGCAGGGCCGAGCGAGCAGGGCCGCCCCGAAGATTCTAGACGACCCCGCATCGCGATCGCGACGGGGCGCGATGCGGGGGCGCGGAGGGGCTGGCGCCTCTTCTTTTGAAAGCGAACAGAGGGGACGGGTCGAGAGCCGATAGAGGGCAGGCGGGTGAGGGGGCGGGTGCGGGGGCGGGCGGGGGGACGTGCCTGGGCGCGGAGCGGGGCGATGGAGGCCTCGGTGAGCCACTCGGACCGGAGGCCGTCCAGCTCCCCGCGCCACGCCGCCGCCGCCGCCTCCCCCGCCGCGTGCCGGATCTGTCAGGCGGCATCGTGCACAGGCGACGCGTGAGAGTGCGATGCGTGCGGGCGTATAAGGCGCGGCTTTGGGGCGGGCTGCTGCGTGCATGTCCTCCTCGGGGGGTTGGGGGACTGCGGGCAGGGGGGTACCTTGAACTCCTTGAAGCGCTCATCCAGCGCCGCCAGGTTCCTGCGCGCCCCGTACCCCTCCCCATCGTATCGCGTACCCGCACCCCGGAAGGTGCGGGGAAGGTTCACACCGGGCGATCTGGGACGGGTCCGCGGCAGCGATTCCAGCCAGCTCCGCCTGCCGTACCCCCCTGGGCGGGGGTACGGGAGAGTTCGGGGGCATGGGGGTACCTCCGCGGCCGCGAGGCGAGCCTCCAGCGCGGCGACGCGCTCGCCCGAAGCGTTGTCCTGAAAAAAAAGAAGAGTCAGCCTGGGGACGGGGGGGGGGGGAAGGGGGGGTACGGGGCCCGCCTGGTTCGCGATGCGGTTGTGGATGCCCGACGCCAGCAACTCGGCCTCCGTGACCCGCTACCCCCCCAGGTTTGAGGACAGAAAGAAGGAGGGGGGGGGGGAAGGGGGGGGAAGGGGGGGGGGAAGGGGGAGGGGAGGGGGGGAGGGGGGTCCGAGCTCGCCTGGTCGAGAGCGAACATGCCGCCCCGCATTTCATGCATCATCCGCGCGTGCTCCTCGATCTGCGGGTTCGAATCGGGAAGGGACCTCATAACCTTCTTCGCGAAGGGGCGCGCCTGGGATCGGAAGTGGGATAGCGTTTCCGCGAGCGCGTCGTGCATCTTCTGGAACAGAACCAGCTCGCTCCGGTCGATCTTGCACGAGATCAAATCCGTGACCTGCGCGCGGGAGGCCTTTGAGCGGCGGCGGCGCGTGCGAGGAGAAAGGGATCGGAGCAGGGCGGCTCGCCTTGTTGATTTGATCCTGAAAGTGTTTGTTGGCGGCAGTGAAGGCGGCAAGCGACGCGCGGTCGGCCTTGCGCTCCTCGAGCTGCATGCGGGACGCCGTGAGAGAGGGAGCGGCGGCGCGGGCGGGGGGCAGAGGGCGGCGGGCCTTGTGGATGGACCCCGCAAGCCGCGAGATTCCCTCCTCTAGCCACTCGTCCTTCTGCCGCAGCGCCTCGAGCATGTGCTGGTAGCTGAAGCCCGAGAACGTCGCGAGGCGCTCCTGCATCGACTCGACGCTCGCCGCATCGGCCTTGCGCTCCGACAGGTCCTGCACCGCGCCCTCGAGCAGCGCGACCCGGGCCGCGAACGCGCTCTGCTGCTGCCGCATCGCCTGCTGCATCGCCCGCAGCGCCTCCGCGGCCGCAGGATCCAGAGCGCCGAACGCATCCGCTTCCGCCATTGCGCGGTCTCAAGCGCCCGCCGGGCGGCGCGCTCTGGGACGGGCCCTAAAGGCTGCACAGCGCGGAGTTCAATTCCCTGTTGTGCTGCAGCGTCACAGCGCTTGCAATTGCTCGGGGGCGCCAGTCGAGGCCGGCAGGGTAGACGGAGATGCAGGCGGCGTGGCGTCGTCCCGGGCACTTCTAATTGTTGAATGCGTCGCGATTCTCCGCGCTACAGTGGGCGATGCAGCGGGCACGCGGGCTTGCAAGTTGAAGCTGGGCTCGTCGCTGCGAGAGACAGGGGCGCAGGTGCTACTCTTTTCCGGCTTGCAGATTGTGCCGGATAGGCCGTGTTGTGCTCAACTTTTGCGCGCGTGCTGGGTACAGGTGCGGCTGCTTTGCGGGTACACTGCAACGAAGCGGGTGTGAAGCGTAAGTTCCCGCCGGCAACCTGCAGCTGGCTTCGGCGCAAGCAAGCTGAGCTGCAAGCAGCAATGCGAGCGACCTGAATTGATATCGCTGGCGCGGCCAGCGCGAGCGCGTGCGGGTCCAGCATGACACGCATCCACCCGGGCGCCGCGGATGGTGCACAGCTCAGCTGCGCACTTGTTCCTCTCTGCCTTTCTAAGCCCGGGCTGCGACCCCGGTCTCCCGCATGCGCAGACGGCCTCGAGGATCCCGCGACGCCGCCCGCGAAGCTCCGGCGTTACGAGGAAGAGGCGCGGCGACCGGGCAGTTGCTCCGAAGAGACGAGGAGCGCGCGGGCGGAGGCATGGTCGGACGAAGCTCTGGATCCAGATCCGGATGCGCATGCGCAGCTTACGGGCCGGCCGCACGGCCCTTTCTTCGGCGATAGGCCGCTCCCCGAATCGCACTTCGGCGTCATGGTCGACATGCTGGCCGACGCAAAGCTCGAGGAGGACACGGCGGCCGTCCTGAGGGACGTCGCTGCAGCTGGCGAGCCGGAGGGCGCGCGCGTCGCCTCTCCGCCCGCGCCCGCGTTCGTACCCCCCGCCGTCGCCGGCGACAACCTTTCGAGCTCCCCCCCGATTCCTGCCCCGGCCCCGGCGCCCCCACTCCTCGACCCAGGCCTAAGCGCCCAGCCGGCGGCCGCGGCCGCGGCCGTAGGCCCCTTCACGCGCCAGCCCGTGCGCGCAACGCCGTACCCCCTTTCCCCTCGCTCCCTCTCAAACCCCCCGCAGGCCCCTCCCCCGTACCTCTTCCCCAGCGGTGGCGCGGCGGCGGAAGTCGAAACCGATCTCGACGCGCTCGCCTCGCGGCTAGAGGCGATCCTCCCGAGCGCCCCGGGGCAGCAGCAGCAGCAGCAGCAGCCGTGCGGCCCGCGCCCCTTCGCGCGTCGCGTGATGCGCGTAAACTGAGAACGAGAGCGCAGGGCGCCCACCGCTGAGCAGCCGCGTACCCCCGAGCTGGCGTCTTCCCTCGCCCAGGTGATCATGAGCACCCCGTCTGCCTCGCGCCTGTACTCCGCCAATCCTCAAGTCTCCCCCCCCCCTCGCGCCAGGCCCTCTCGGACGCCCGTCTGCTGGGTACCCCCCTCTTCGCCACCCCCGGGGGGCGCCTCCGCGCCCGCCGCATGCTGGCCTCCATCCGATTCTCGGGGTACCCCCAGCTCGTGCGTCCCCTTACCTCACCACATGGTTAAAAGCTCTTCATCCTTACCTCGTTAACCCGCGCTACAGGCGAGGGGGGTACTGCAGGCGCTGGTTGCGGCGCTGCAGCAGTCCCCCCCAGACGGCTGGACGCCCGCCGCAGCCGAAACCGCTGTCGATCACGCCACCGCCCTCCTCCTGGTACCCCCCCTTGAGAATCCCTCCCCCCACAGTCTTTGACCTCGACCTCGTTACCAGCTGGGTACGACGGAGGCTCCTCGAACCGCTCACGATCTTTTTGCTCTCGACTGGGACCTCTGCTCCAGGGTACCCCCCCTTCCCCTTCCCAAGGATATTCGCTCTACCCCTAACTCACTCTCCTATCCCTCTTTCCAGCTCGTGGGGCGGGTACAGCTGCTTGGGGGGGAGTTGGGTGCCGCGCCGGGTACCCTCCGCCCCAAGGCCCTCCTCTTCTGCGCGATGGCCTTCGATCGGGTACCCCTCCTTCCCCCTCCCCCTCCGGCAGCATCTGACGGAAGGCCCCCCCCCCCCCCCCCCCCCCCCCCCCAACAGTTCGACAAGGCCGATGAGGCTTTTGGGATGTACTTCGAGGCAAGCGTACCCCGCCCCAGACCAGTGAGATTGCTGAGCGTAACCGGTACCCCCTCTCCCCGCAGGCGTGGGCGGAGCTGGTGAAGCGGCAGCTGACCCCAGGCCCCCTGGAGGCCGCCCTCATCCCCGCCCTCGCCGACCTCCACTGTACCCCCCCAACCCACATCTCTTTGAGCGCACCGTACCCCCGAAGAACTCACTCGTTCCTACCTCTTACTCTTGCAGTCGCCTATCTAGATCTATCGCCGGCGATGGGCCAACACAGTGCGCTTCAGATCGATCTGATCTGTTCTGATCTAATCTAATCTGATCTCTCCCCCAGTCGCTTCGAAGGCATACGCCCTGGCGGGAAGCAGCGTCGCGGCCCGCTACTCTCAGTACCTTGTCCTCCACGTCCAGGGTACGTCGAATTAGCGATTCGAATCCTCTCTCTCCCCCTACCCCCCCAGCTTTCCTCCCCCGGCGCCCTTGAGCTCGCCGCTCCTTCGAATTCGAGTTCCAGTCTCTCCCCACCGCCTCCCCCCCCCCCCCCGCCCCCCCCCCCCCCTCCCCCTCCCCCACCGCCGGGCGCAGTGGCGTCGCTTCGGGCGCGGCGGGAGATCGCGAGGGCGACGGCGCTCTCCCGCGAGGCCCTCGCGCTCGTCGAGGGCCTCGGGTCCCCCTACGTGTGCGCGCGCCCTCGCTGAGCCGCTGAGCGACTCGATCCGGATCGAAGACCAAGAGATCTAATATAAGATCTAGATGTATAATATAATATATAGGCTGTATTAATTTAGATCTGAAGGGCCTGCCTCGGCCCCCCCCCCTACGTATGTGTGTGTGCGCGCGCGCGAAGCCGCTCAGCGACTCGATCTACCGCCCTCACCGCCTCCTCCGCCCTGCAGCCTGGCGCAGATTCGCGCGCTCTCCGTATACGCCCAGGTGCGAGCGAAGTTTAAGCTCGCTTGCAGTCCGGCGCACTAGTACTCTCCCCGTCGCAGCTCAGCTTTGGGCGCGCTTGCATCCAAACCTGGATCTAGATCTGTAGCTAGCCAGCTAAATATCAATGTTAACGTTAAATTTCGTTGACGCCGTACCGCCCCGCCCCGCCCCGCCCCGCCCCGGCCCGGCAGAACCTGGTCTTCGGGGGGCGGCTGCGCGCCGCGACGACGGCCTGGCTGCGCGCCCTGCGCGCCCTCGCTGCCCTGGGGGACCCTTCCCTCCCCGACGTCGACTTCGTGCCCAACCTGCTCGCGCGTACCCCCCTCTCCCCCCCACTTGCGCGCAAGCTAGCGAGAGAGCGGGGGGCGCCGCCGCGGCCGCCTCGAGAACGGAAGCTCGCCTAGCTACTACGTATACGGCCCCCGCCACGCCCGCGAGGGACCTAGCTCCCAACATTCTCCCCCTCTTCCACCCTCTAGTTCAGGACGCGGGAGCGGAGGGTCGGGAGGGGCGTGCTGGGGGCGGGGGGGGGGGGGTGGGGGGGGGTGTGGAGGCGAGGACGCGGTAATCTGGGCGGCGGGGCGCGCTCATGATCAGCCAGCCCCCCCTCGAGCCTCCCCCCCCCGCGCAGGTGCACGCGGCGAAGGTGCGGGTCTCGGCGGCCGCACGCTCCCGGGGACTCGCCGTCATCGCCCGCTTCGCCTCGGTCGGTGTTCTCGTTCTTGTCTGCTCATATATAATCAAGCTTCCAAGCCTCCAAGCTTAATTAAACTTGCAAGCTTACCTTAGCTCGTCCTCCAGCTAGTCCTAGAGGGGGGGGCCTCGCCCGACCTATCTATTTCATGCGCGTGACCTAGATCTAGCTCATAATTATAAGCGGTCGTCCCCCGCATCGCCTGCCTTAGTTCCGTTTCCAAGCCTTCGAATCTGCAGCTGGCTCAAAGTTATACAGGCCTCTAGAAGCTTGATTATAGACTATTTCTGGACTGTTGATCATGAGCAGAAAGCGGAACCTAGGGGCACTCTATATTTAGACGCGAGCGCAGAAGGCGGACCCGGGAGGCGAGTCGCCCCTTTCGGCGCATGTCCACTTCCACCGCGCCGAGACCTTCGCCGAGATGGGCGCGTACCCCCCTCCCTCCCCTTGCAATTGTCCCCTCCCCCCGGCCCCCTCCCCGTCCTCATATGAGCGCCTCCAGCGCCACTAGGAAGCTTACCCTGCGCTAAATTATTAGATTCCAAAGCTTAAGGTTGCTCGGCGGTCACCGGGTCTCGCGCCCCCCGCAGGCCGCCCCGCTCAGGCGGCGGAGCACTACGGAGCGGCCCTCGCGATCTACTGCGGCCGGTGCGTTTGATTTGATCTCTAGCGGGAGCTTCGCGCCTAGTTCGTCTCCGCGATTTTCATCCCCTGTGAGAAGGAACGAAGAGCCCTAGATCTAAGGGATCGAAGCCGCTCCGCTCAGGAGTACTAGCTATAGTCTTGCTTCGCGTGGCCTGTCCTCAGCGACCCTCCCTTCGGTCCTTCGGCAGGTTCGCCCTGCATTTTCCCCCCGAGCACCCGCGGGTGCGGCGCGCCTCGCGGGCCCTGCAGGAGACCCGCGCGGCCGCCGCCGCCGCGCCGCCGCCGCCGCCGCCGCCGCCGCTGCCGCCGCCGCCCCGCCCTCGCTATCGGCGTTTGCCCGGTTCCTCCTTCACCGGGGCCGGGCCCGGGGGGCCGGCGCCCCCTCCGTCCCCTTTGCCGCCCCCTACGTCCCCTTTGCCGCCCCCGCGGCGCCGGCGCACGCGCAGGAGCAGCAGGCGCCGTCCGAGCCTCCCAAGACCGATACCGAAATATATATGTCGAGTCCACGTTAACGTTCCTTTTTCCTATTTTTTAGACTTTTTCGCAGCTTTTTTTGAGAGAGACTACAGTGGGGCGAGCCCCCAGTATACGTAGGTAGTGATATTAAGGATAACAAAGTAATCACAAATCAAAGATATAGCAGACTATCACAAAACACATAATTATAATATACTAGTTCGCACCTGGGTGCGCGTGCACTTTGTGTAATCGATATCAAAGTACTTTTCACCTATTTCTACTTTTGCTTGGCGTGCTGATCGTTATGCTTAGCGAATGCTCCTATGGGTCGACGTCTTTGTTTCAATTCGATTCATGATCAATTTCGCCTGTGCTTGCGATAGTGCTAGCGTGGTACACGTGTCCGATTTTGAGAAATATATTACGGATAATGTCGTGCGCGCGCGAGCTGACTTCAAGAGGGTGCCAACGTCGCCGAATGGAGAATTCGATATTCGAAGGCGAAATAAGATATGCCGAGTGGGGGCAAATCAAGTCAAATGTGGACAGGTCATTAATATTGCTGGCCATGGCCATGGCCATGGAGCATTTATATAAGCACCGTCCCGCGTCTTCCCCACATGTCCTGGTTAGCACTTTCCTGGCAGCGAGTCGATGAGAATGCGTTAGTATGCATCCACGGCCCCGAAAACAGCTTGAAGCGCGAAACAGCGGAATGTTGACTTGCTTGAGAGGGTGTCAACGTCGCCGAGTCGAGAATTAATATATTCGATTCGAATTTCAAAGGTGAAATATATCAAACTCAAACCACACTCGAGCTCGAGCTCCAGCGGGGGCTGATCAAACTAAATGTGGCATGCGCATGCGCATGCACAGGTCATTAACATTGCCAAAGTTGGCCGGCTTTTTTTTTGGTGAATTACCGGCCACAGTCTCTAGACACCAGCACTGCGGGGGCTGCCCAGGGGGCATAAAGACAAAAAAGCAAAAGAACTAAGACAAGAGCACGAAGAAAGATAAGACAAAGAGCCAAAATCGACAATAATAAAGAAAAGACACAGAGCTCGAGACAGATCGAGAAGAGACGATAAAGCGAGCAGATCTAGGGACAGAGGATGACTGACACGAAGAAGAGCCAGAGCTAGAGAGACCATCAAGATCGGAAGGAATTACATCACTAAGAAGCGGAGGACAAAATTGAGAAAGATAAATAACAGGAAGCAGACAAGTAAGAGGAACAACAAGACGACATGGAGGCGGAGGCGAAGCAGGACGATGCGAAAGGGCAGAGCTACGGCACGAGGTCGAGGAGGACACAGGAGGCGGAGCAGGAGGATCAAGAGCAGGCAAAAGGACAGTCAAAGGAATCACTAAAGCCGGCCGGGGTCGAGGCGGGCAGTCGAACTGCAAACGACGGCGAACAACAGGTCGAGCACGAGGACTATAGCTAGTAGTGAAACTAACTCTAGCATCAACACTACGATCAGAATCCGAACCAGACCGAACTAAACTAGAAGACGAAGTACGCCGGCGCCGGCGGGATACGACCAGCGAAGCAGAAGACGAAGGCAAAGGCGGCAGTCCGGTATCAAGAACAAAGGCCGGAGGGTCCAGCCCGGCAAACCGCCGGAGGGAAGTAGAAGGAGACGCAGGCTCGGCAAGCCGGCGACGGGTACGACCACGAGTCCGGGAGGAGATCGGGGAAGCCGGTCCCGGAGCTGAGGGCCCAGGAGCAGAGCCAGGAGAAGGTAAGCCCGGCGAGAAATCTGACCCGGAGCCGGAACCCAGCGAACGACGACGACGAAGAGGCCCCCGAGGAGCCACGACGGGGGAGCTACCGAGCAAAGTACTGACAGCCGGCGCCGAACACGGCGGCGGAGGTACCCCGCAGATAGTGGCAGGCGGAGAGTCCAGGGTCGAGCGAGAGATCCGCCGACGGGAACGCGGGGGAGGCCGACGAGACGGAAGAGGCGAGGAGGGAGCCGAGGAAGGGTCGGAGGCAGGGGAAGGGCCGCGAGCAGGTGACGGGGATCGCTGCCGGCGCCGAAGAGAGGGCAGCGAAGCAGGAGAAAGGTCGGGTGGCGCCGGATCAGATGACATGGGAGTCATGGGCGGCGCAAAGAGAGACAAGCTCGAGGGCGCAAAGGCCCGACGAGGGCGCCGGCGGCGAATCTCACGAGTGCCAGGAAGCGGGATAGGACCCGCAGATGGGACCCGAGGGGCCGAAGGGGGAGCAGGGAGCCGGAATGACGGGGAGACCGAAAAGAGGACAGTCTCGCCAACACTCGGAAGCGGGGCAGAGGCCGTGGACCCGGAGCTCGAGGGGGGGAGGGAGGGCGGAGGAGGAGAGAGAAGGCGGCTATTCAAAGGGTATGGAGAATCGAGAGCGGAGGCGAGGGAGGCCGAAGTGATGGCGAGCTCTGGAGGCGAGGGGGCCTGCAAGCGGACCCGGGAAAGTGGATGCAGACGCAAAGAGACTGGGGACGTAGTGGCGGGAGGGGCATGCAAAAAGATAGTGCCGCCCGGCGTCACAGTTGCAGAAGCGGGGGCCAGAAGGATGGGCTGAAGAGGGGGCTGGACCAGGAGGACGTCAGAAAGAGGGCCGCGCGGGGGCGGAAGTGGAGGAGCAAGGGGAAGAGGTAAGAAGGGGTACGGAGCTGCAAGATGACCAGGGACCTGCCGGGGAACAGGCAAGTGAAGAGGCCCCGTGACAGCAAGTTGTAAGGAGGGAGGAGGTAGAGGCGGGGCCAGCGGGCCAAGGAGCACAGGGATCGGGACCGCAGGGAATGGGGGAAAAGGAGCGTCGAGAGGGGCAGCGAGAGCAGGAATAGGAACGGGCCCAAGGGTCACTACAGGGGCCAGAGCAGGAGGGGACGGCGCAGGAGGCGGGCGACCACCAGGGATCCCCAACGGGACATTCCCACGAACGGCAAACTCCGCAGGATTCCGGAGGACAGAATCGATGTCACGCGAAGAGACGAGGTTGTCAGCACCGCCCGAAGAAGGAGCGCCGGGCGAGTCAGAATCAGCTCCGGCGCTCCTTCTTCTGACTCTGAATCATGTGCGTCATCGTCCGAGGCGCCGGCAGCCTGATCATCAGCGTCAGCAGCAGCCAAGCGAGCGCGCCGCTCCTCCAACAAGGCCGAAGCCTGCGGGATGGTGAACTCTAGGTACGACATATTTCTGTCCCAGGCGGCAACAAGCGCGGCGCGGTTGTAAGAAGGTGCATCAATGTCAGCCTCCTCAAGATCGCACCGAGCGCGAGCAACCTGTTGGATGGAAAATACGCCAGCAAGGATCGCTCCAAGTGGGTTAACTTTCGCCAGCGAAGGCAGAAGGCGGGGTTAACTTTACTGCGCAAAATGGGCCCAGATAAATCCGGAACCGAGAGGATGTGGAAGAGAGAGAGGTCAGGCACTGCGACCTCTTCACGCTCATCCGGTGGAAGAGTAGAAGCCCAGAGATTCAGGCGCTCACGAATGAAATCCCAGAACGAACGAGAAAGCGGGCACTCAGAGAAAACGTGCGCGTGAGAGCGAGCAGATCCGTCATTACAACCCCGACAGAAACGACGGCGGGGCGACTGTTGCTCGCCCAATTGCAAACGATACAATTTGAAATGCAAACGGTAAAGAGCATCGATCCAAAGCATAGGGAAACACTGAAGGACGACAAGATTAGGAAGACGGGACGGAGACAAGGCGCCGGGAAACCCCCATTTAGCATCGGGCATCTGAGCGTGGCTAGACACATCGCGAAGCCGCTGGACCTCAAGGCAGTAGAAGCGACGAACAGATGAGAGGCGGAGAGGGAGCATACGAGCAAATGTGAACGCAAGATTATCAAGAGAAAGGAAGGCAGAGGGGCCTGCTCCTAGAATGAAAAGACCGGGCAGGGTTCCGCGACGTAGAGAGAGAAAGACAGCGCTAAAGCAAACGTGCAGCGGAAGCAAACGAGACAGAATTGAATTATAGGATAGGCCCACAGGGTGGGAAGCCGCAGGGCAGCAAGAAACACGCGGCACGTAATCCAGCACCCGTGGAATTATCTGGTTATCGCGAACGGGGAAGGCGACAAAAGTACCGCTCGGGCCCCGAAGGAGAGCAACCGAGGCGTCCGGTCCAGACCACCAGAGATGCTGAGGTGGCGAGGCAGGGACCTCGAGGACCTGGCGCCATGCTGCCGGAAGCGCGGAGCACAGACGAGGGAAAAAGGAATGGAGGGCGGACGAGGCAGCTGCTGGAGCCCGGAATCCCCGGGTGGTACAATCCCAGATATCGCAGACCCGCAGCAAACCAGACCGTGCACAACGACTCCAGTCGACCTTGGCACCCGGAGCATCGAACAGGGGATTAAAGAAAAGAGGTTGGGATAAAACTTCGAGCGAGGTATGAGGCTGACACACGCCCTGGCGCTGAGACCACTCCGAGAAAGCCTGCTTCCAAATAGAAGGCAAGTCAAGACCGTCAAGTGGGAGACGAAGCGAGATAAGGGCGGGGCCGTAGGAAAAGGGCGCCAGCTGAGCGTCCAGTTTGCTCAAGAGGTACTCCTTCCAAGGAGCCGAGCAGGACGGGTCAGCCAACAAGGCCACCCACTTCATTTTTAGCGACAGAGAAAAAGCACGAATATCAGGGCAGTTAAGACCACCTTGACGCCACGGCAGAGGAGAAATATACTTCGAAAGTTGCCCGCTCACGCCGGCGAAAGACCGAAGCTTGTCTTGCCACGCAGAATACTGGGCATCAGGGGGGTCAAGCAAATACAGAGCATAATGAAGGGATCCAATAAAGACTGCCCATGCAAGAAGCACGCCGGAGCGCATCGGCATGTGATAGGTTTTTGCTTGCTGCACACGGATATCAAGAGCAGCATATTTCTTACGCCAGAAGCGAGCCAGATCGGGCTCAAGTGGAAAGCCCAGGTACTTGCGGATTTTCTCAGCGGGAGGGAGATCCGTCACCTGGAGACGCCGCCAGGGACAGTCCTCGACGCTAGGCCACGCGTCCGCAGGAATATCGCGGAGCGGAAGAAGGTTAGATTTGTCGAGATTAATAAGGGCGCCAGACAGCCGGCAATATTTGTCAAAGCACTCTTTCCAAAAGGGTAGCTCGGCAAAAGAAGAGATTAAAGGAACAGTATCGTCCGCAAACTGGAGTACCTTACTAGGGGCCCGGCCGCGTTTGGCGCGCCGGGGGTGCAAGGGGGGAATCGGGATCTAATGAAAGAGTAGTAGTGGCACGAACATGCACGGGGCAGATGTAGATCGACCCCGGCCCAGCGCGCGCGGCAGGTTGAATTAGTAAATTAAAGATAGACACAGAGCGGCATCTGGCCCGGCAAGGCTCGGAGCGACGATAGCTACCAGAAGCTGGATCCGTAACGACCGGAAAGCGGCGTGCAGCGGCGCGTCCGGAGGCAGTGCCCAGGCCGGGTAGCAGGCGGCGGGGGCGCACGCACGTGCACGCGGCCCGGCGGCGCAACACAGGGCTGCACGCGGCGTGCACGCAGGACACGAACTATAGCTAGTCTGCTGTCCGGGTGCCGATCGCAACAAGAGCGCCGAGCGCCCGGCCCGGCCGGCGTGCTCGGCCGGCACACGCGGTTCTGCAATATAAGCTCGATATAAGCGCAGCAAGAGAGTACGGTCTAGATCTGGCCGGCCGGGCGTGCTCGGCTGCGATCAGCTGCAGCGGCGCAGGCAGCAACGCAAGCAGTTTCTAGGCGGAAATCTAGAGGAGACGTTGACAGGTAGAGAGAAGTGGTTCCATGCAGAATTGCGCAACGAAGAGCAAGGCGTACGCGACGCACTGCGAGGAAGCCGAAATCTAGAGGAGACAGCTAGGGAGAACTGGTTCCATGCAGAACCGCGCAAGGAATTCGAAGACCGGAGTTAGAGAGAAGTTAGTTTTCCCCTCGAAAACCACTTTTCCCCCTCTAATTCGACGCTCGAAAGTCGAGAGCTGACCGGTCCACCGAGCCAATCCGAACGCGAATAACCCGTCATTTTTTTCCGGTGTTGCAAACTGGACCTCGAAAACGGCCTCATAGAAAAAGTTTTGGCTGAAGCGAGGGAACGGGAAGCAAGGGGGGGAAGACCTTCGGTCTTCTTTTCCCCCCTTGCAACATAGGGAGTTAGGAGAAAGGCGGACACCACGTATACGCACGTCAGCATTAATCAGAAGGGCTAAAAGGTGCGTGCATAAATTATACAAATAGGGAGACAGGGGGCCACCCTGACGCACTCCGCATCGAATGGGGAAAGGGGCCGAGGTCCAGCCGTTAATGTGAACAGAACCCTGCAGATCAGAGTAAAGTAAGCGAACCCACTTGATAAACTGAGGTCCGAAGCCGAACTGTTCGAGCGACCAAAACAGGAAGCTCCAGTTAACGCGGTCATAAGCTTTTGAAAAATCGAGAAATCCGAAGCAAAGTTGTTCAAGCTCAGGATTACCGCCCTCGTAATGCATTAATAGATAAACGAGCATGACCTGGTGCACTGCGGAGCGACGATGAATAAAGCCAGATTGAAAGCGGGATACAAGGCCAGGCATGAGTGGTGTTAAACGGTTGGAAAGGGCGCGTTCAACTGCACGCTCCTCAACATTAGATAGAGAGATTGGGCGGCGATTCGCAATCAAAGTAGGGTCCGTTGACGGCTTCGTTATAGGAGTAATAAGGACGTGCCGCAAAGACTCAGAAGCCTGACCGGACTCATACATAGCACTGAGATAAGCACAGAAGTCGGGGCCAATCTCATCAAAAAAGCGAACGTAAAATTCAGCAGGGAGGCCATCGACGCCTGGAGACACTTTTCTTAGGTTCTTGTCATGTAAACGTAAACCATTTAAGAATGCATTTGAACAGGCACAATTTTATGGTGCAGCTTGGAAATTGCGACATGCTCACACCAGACGTAGAGTAGTTTATGGTATATGGACCTGTTCACAAAAGTCTATATTAGGAGAAATTTTTGGCATAGCGTTTACGTAGAAAAGAGGGACTCACAAGTTGTTCATAAGTGCTCGTTATCATCCAGAGGAATTTGTGTGATATCGACATTCGCAAATAGAGCATTATAAAGTTCGTATGTGGTATAGAAATTGTTGGTGAAACCACGTTTGAGCATTTCACGATACCATTTTTATAAGTTGGGGGTGGAGGTACCATTCAACTCTTCGGGTTTCAACAATGTTAAATCATATTCCGCAAATATATCCTCCAATTCATTATAAAAATCATCCGGTCTATACAAATCATTTAAATTCGTACCATATGGTTCGGGGCTGGCAGGCACTAGAACTGGCAATCTGGCACTGCTACGTATACAGTGCTACTTCAACATGGCAAAGCCCGCTTGGCAAAGAATTCAAAAGATCCGAAGTCGCCGAGTCGATCATGATTCATGATACTAAAAATTCATCAGAAAAGCTGATCATAATTCATGAGCTTGTTGCAAGGGGGGAAGGGGCCCCCTTGCTACCCGTTCCCTTGCTTCAGCCAAAATTCTTCTATGAGGCCGTTTTCGAGGTCCAGTTTGCAACGCGGGAAAAAAATGAGTGGAAATTCGGTTGCAGCGACACGTGTTTGTCGCTGCGGCCGTCCATGCAAAAAGAGGTTTTCGAGGGCGAAGACCAGTTTTCCTCGACTTGACGCCTGGAAACCAACTTGGCAACTTCTCTCTCATTCCGGTCTTTGAATTCCTTGCGCGATTCTGCATGGAACCAGTTCTCCCTATAGCTAGCTGTCTCCTCTAGATTTCGGCTAGCTCGTTGCGCGGTTCTGCATGGACTCGTTGGAGTTCTCCCTAGCTGTCTTGCTCGATCTCATCTAGCTATAGATTTCCACTTCCTCGCACTGCGCCGCGTACTCCGCACGGAACCACTTCTCCCTAGCTGTCTTGCTCGATCTCCTCTAGATTTCCACTTCCTCGCACTGCGCCGCGTACGCCGCACGGAACCACTTCTCCCTAGCTGTCTTGCTCGATCTCCTCTAGATTTCCACTTCCTCGCAGTGCGCCGCGTACGCCGCACGGTATATACGTACCCGTGCCGCCTGGACTACTTTTCACTGCATCAAGCTTGCACCGCAGCACGTGTATCGACCGTGTGAGGCCCTTGTATACCCCAAAATGGCCGACTCGGAAATCCATTATCCTGCGGCGAAACCGAGCTACTCGGGGGGCGTACAGGAACTGTTAAGCAGCTGGCCCGGACTGTATACGTAGCAGCGCCGCGCCAGGAGAGCGCAGGGCACGTATCGGAAGCACTAGGCGGGTAGCTGGGCGCGCTGGCTAGCTCCCCGGCGCCCGCGCCGCCGACCAACCCGACACCCTGCCTTCCGCGCGGTCGCACGCCCCGCGCGGCGAGCCTGGCCTAGTCTGGCCGCTGGCAGCACGTCCTATATGTTCCAGCCGGCACGTAGCTAGCTACAGCCAGCACCGCGGACGCTCCGCGCCTTGCGAACGGCCGACCTGCGCGGCTTCGGTGACTGCGGGCGATCCGTCGCTCCCGGTGCCGCTGTATCGCTTCCGAAGGTGCCACATGCATGCTTCTGCGCCTATACGATGCCCAACATGCGTTTGCGGTCCGCTGGCGGCGCCTCCTCTGACCGCGGCCGCAGTGTGCTCGGGAGAGCGCGGGGCGCTTCGCGGGGGCGAGCGTGGTGCGACGCCGTCAGCCAGAGCAGCGTTCTGCACAACTAAGAGCATCGTTTGCCGTCGCAGAACATGTCCGCACTCGCTGGCGCGGCGTGCCGCTGTCCAGAACCGCAGGAGCCCGCGCTGGGCCGCCTCCGAGCGCCTCGGACGCGAGGGGAAGACACAGCGACGCCGCCGACACCGCCAGCGGACGCCAAACCCGCCCGTGCAGCCCCGCCCGCGCTCCCCGCCCGCCCGCAGCGCGCCCCGCCGCAGGAGCCCGCGCCGGGCCGCCCCCGAGCTCATCGGACGCGAGGGGACGACGCCGCGACGCCGCCGACACCGCCAGCGGACGCCGAGCCCGCCCGTGCAGCCCCGCCCGCGCTCCCCGCCCGCCTGCCGCGTCCGCCGCCGCAGGAGGCCGCGCGGCGCCGCCGCCGGGCGCCCCGGACGCGAGGGGACGACGCCGCGACGCCGCCGACGCCTCCAGCCCACGCCGAGCCCGCCCGTGCGGCCCCGCCCGCGCCCCCGCCCGCCCGCCGCGCGCCCCGCCGCAGGAGCCTGCGCCGGGCCGCCCTCGAGCGCCTCGGATGCGAGGAGACGACGCCAGGACGCCGCCGACACCGCCAGCGGACGCCGAGCCCGCCCCGCCCGCGCTCCCCGCCCGCCTGCCGCGTCCGCCGCCGCAGGAGCCCGCGCCGGGCCGCCCCCGAGCTCATCGGACGCGAGGGGACGACGCCGCGACGCCGCCGACGCCTCCAGCCCACGCCGAGCCCGCCCGTGCAGCCCCGCCCGCGCCCCCGCCCGCCCGCCGCGTCCGCCGCCGCAGGAGCCCGCGCGGCGCCGCCGCCGGGCGCCCCGGACGCGAGGGGACGACGCCGCGACGCCGCCGACGCCTCCAGCCCACGCCGAGCCCGCCCGTGCAGCCCCGCCCGCGCTCCCCGCCCGCCCGCCGCGTCCGCCGCCGCAGGAGCCCGCGCGGCGCCGCCGCCGGGCGCCCCGGACGCGAGGGGACGACGCCGCGACGCCGCCGACGCCTCCAGCCCACGCCGAGCCCGCCCGTGCAGCCCCGCCCGCGCCCCCCGCCCGCCCGCCGCGCGCCCCGCCGCAGGAGGCCGCGCGGCGCCGCCGCCAGGATGCGAGGGGACGACGCCAGGATGCGGCCGACGCCGCAGCTTAGCCACGTAGCTTAGTGTAGCTTTGCTTTCTCGCCTCAGAGGCCCGCGAGCGCTCTATTTAGCCTATATTTTGTTTCAAAAGCATGTAAATGACTTATATTCTGTGCCCTGAGCGCTGCATGCAACTGGGCGCGCGAGGATCACTCAGGAGACATCTGGGGCTCCAATTTCCAGTAGTTCTTGAATACGGACCCAGGCTTTGATCGGCGGCCTTCGGTACCGCCACCATCGTCTTCAGCACCCTCGAAAACCCCCGGGGACGTGAAATCGCCACTTCTGAGTGAGTTGATGCTTCAATCAGGCATCATGAGCAGGTCGGGGTGGCATTTTGGAACTTGAAAACTGAGAAGTCCCCGAGAGGGTCCTACGAGTAAAATTCAAGAGACCGGTCCGGCCCAAAAACACTTCGGATCACCCTGTATCTTGGTGCAGTGACATAACTACATGTGATAATGATTCTGGCTCAAAGAGCGCCTGCTGGGGCCAGCCGGTCGCCCAGGAACTCACTGGCTCACTGGAACTCATGAGCAATCTCTGCTGGGGAAGCGCGCGCCAGGGCCGCGTTGCATCCGCGCACGCTCTATTTATGCGCTCACCGAATCGCGCTACGGCGGCCCTGCGAGCCCTCGCGGTGCGGAGCCTTTGAAGCGAGATCAAATCGTCCAGCTGCAGCTGCTGGTGTATACACGGCAGGAGCAGGCGATATCCACAAGGAAGCGAGCGCCAGGGCCGCGATGCATCCACGCAAGCTCTTTCAAGGCTAGCATCGATGCGCGCTCGCGGCGGCCCGTCGCGCCCTCGCAGTTCGCAGCGGAATCGAATCGCCCACGTGCACTGGGCCAGGTGCCCCTGCTGGAGGAGGTGCGGCTGGCGGCGGGGGCGCGTGCCGCTGCCCGCACGCGCGCTCTGCGCGAGCTCTAGATGTGTATCGTGGCCCCAGACATCTCAACCCGCACCGCCCCGCCGTCGCAGCCATGCCATCAAGAACCGCATGACATGCTTGATTGCACACGAGAGCGCATCTGCCTGTGGCGAGGCGGGCCACGAAGCGGAGGCTTGGCGGGACCTCCGCAATGCGGGCGAGCGGTGCGCGGTCTCGGAGGCGGCGAAAGATGCCATGGCGACTCGAGGCCTGCGAGAGGCGCGCGGGGCTGGATCCAGTTAGGCCGGGGCGCGCGAGCGCGGCGGAGCGGGGCCTCGACACGCACCGTTCCGAGATGCTCATGTTAGGCATGAGCCTCCTCCGCTGCGGCGTGGTTGGGCTGCGCTCCTCCGCTGCGGCGTGGCTGCGCTCGGATCAAGTCTCGCGCGGATCAAGTCCTCGCTGCGCGCCGGCTCGTCAGCAGCGCAAACGGGCTTAAGCTAGCACTATGAGCGTTAGAGAAGCGGTCTGGGGCCGCTCGCTTCATTCCGGAGTGGAGTGGAGACGACGGCCCCCATCAAATCGCCGCCCATAGAATACTAGCAGTGTCCGGAGGGCGAAAGTTGCGCAAACGCTCCGCATTGATAGGCGCTAGAGCGACAACACGACGGTTCCTTGTTGCGAGCGCTGACGAACCCTCGCTGGTGGCTGCAGCAGTCTGCTTCACTGCTGCGTCCTTCTTGCCGCCGGCTTTGGGGACCCACTTCCACTTCCCGTTGATCTTCACGTGCCCGCCGCCCGCCGGAGCGCTGGCTGCCTCGCCGGCGGTCGCCGAACGTTTAGCCCGGTTCGAATCCGCCAAGTTCGGTTCTGGTTCCTTCCCCCCCCAGATAATGCCCGGAAAAGGCTGATATTTCGATAATTTCAAAAAAAAGCGAGCGTGCACAGGGGGTGTCGGGAGGGTCTCCCGACATGTTTGGCATGGTTTTTAAAAAGTTTCAAAAGTCGGCCGTTTTTGCCCCCCTAGTGGCCTCACACGGACGCCCGCGCAGCCCCGGGCCCGTGGGCCGGAGTGTCCCGTACCGCGTAGCTTTTCCTCGCGATCCAGCCTCTGCTCGCAGCCGCACCGCTAGCGCTGCGCCGACGTCGTTGGCGCCCCGGCGGCTGTCCCTTCGCGCCGGGCGGTCCGCACCCTCGAGTGTCGCCTCGGCCCGGCCCCGCGCGTAGGAAGGCCTGGATCGCCTATGTTTACGGCGAGCCCTCTGCAGACAGCACCATCATCTTTTAGCCAGCTGTTCAGGGTTAGCGGTAGGCCGTGCGAACACAGTTGATGCGCAGAGTTTTTTCGCTCCAGAACAATCTTTCATATACAGTGCGCTCAATCTGGCCTTTCATTCAGGCTTTTCTTTATTCCGTTAGATCCCAGCGTCTGCTTATCATCCCTTTTCTATTCTTTTCAATCATATATAATCTGTCTCTATCTTTACTACTTCAACCTGCCGCGCGCGCTGGGCCGGGGTCGATCTACATCTGCCCCGTGCATGTTCGTGCACCTACTACTCTTTCATTAGCTCCCGATTCCCCCCTTGCACCCCCGGCGCGCCAAACGCGGCCGGGCCCCTAGTATATGTGTGTTTTTTCTTTTTTCCGTTATAATTTGCAAGCTATACCCCCCCCCGCTGCGGGAGCGCGTCTGTTAGCCCAGACGCGTGCACGTCTCTCACGTCAACCATCTGGATCGTAATCTGTGGCTCTAGACGAGCTTGAGCGTATGCCGCGATCAGAGCAGAACCGGGCGACAGCCAACTTCGACCTTGCCCCGCTGCAGGCGGAGTGGCAGCGGCTGTTTCCGACTAGCGCTGTGCCATTGACAGTGCTCACGCTTGTTACTGTTGCGACCGTCGCCCAGCTCTATCCGCCAACCTTCAGTTATGCTAGCATCATGATCATTCCTCCGACTGCTTGGACCTTCTACACGCAGCCGGCCTTCGATGCGCTACAGCAGCTGATCACTGAGCGTGTGAGCGCTCTTACCAGCGAGCCAGCGCATTCGGTCGCGCGCTGGGGTCGCGGTTTTCTTGTGATCTTCAGCAGTACTGCGCATTGTGAGCGGTTCCTGACATCGGTCGGTGCAGCTGGCCTCCAGTTGGCCGTTCCAGCCCTCGGCATTCTTGCGGCCGCTTGGATTGTCGGCCGTGAGCCGACGCCGCCGGCGGGCGGTCTGCCTCCTGACCCTGGCCAGCCGCCGCTTCAGCGCCCGCAGGGCCAGGATCACTGGATCTGGCTTGAGAAGTTTCAGCATCGGCCCGATGAGGACCCTATCCGCCATTGGCTGGCGCAGCGCGGCCTGAAAGTCCGGCACATTCATTATCAGCAGCGGGGCATGCCAGCCGGGATTATGAAGATCTATCTCTCTGAGCTGCCCCGCTCGATGTGCAAGTTGCTCTTCCTAATACGGTTACCTTTGGCGACGGGCTTGAGCTTCGTGTGGCGGCCAGCTGGCGGGACTGCCGCCTGTATGGTTGCGGAGGCCGGCCTCACCTTCCTCATCCCCTAGCTGACCATCACCCCTCTCTCTCTGAATTTCATACCTCCAAACTCTCCGCCGCGTCCACTCCGTCCTCAGCGTCCCGGCCTCAGAAGGCGGCCCGCAAGGAGACAGCCGCAGCTGGGCCCAGCGCAGCTGCAGATAAGCCTGCAGCTGATCAGTTTACTTATTCTTACCCAGCAACTGGCCCGCGTTGGACGGAGGCAACTGGTCCTATGGGCCTTGAGCTCTCCGCCCCGCCAGGGCCTGACGGACAGCTCTCCAAGCCTGCCCACCGCATTGTCTTCCCCCTTCAGGCCATTCTCCAAGCCCGGGCCGGGAAGGCCTCTGCCGCACCTCCCGCCCCCTCTGGCTCCGCTGGCGGCCCTTCGGACATGGCTATAGACCCGGTGAGCTCTTTCTTTTTGTTCAGATCTAATAGGGGTGTACAGTTGGTGGCCCCCCCGGCTGCGCTGCAGTTGGGGTTGTGGACTGCCAAAGCTGCACTGCAGCTGCGGCATGATGCCAAGGCTGCGCTGCAGCTGCGGCACCTTGAACTTGCAATTGTTCTGATCTGGGCTTTAAAACTGGATTACTGTTTAAATACGATTTTTTTTAAAGATCTACGGCGGGCGTACCCACTCGTAGTACACAACGAGGATACAAGTCACGGTATCAGAAATCACGGGGATTCGAAGTACAACGAAGCGGAAACAGTAGGAACCGAACCCGGAAATCCGGGAGGTCGTAGCACGACCTTGTACCACTGCGCTAAATACGATGCATAGACATCTCATAAATTGGCACTCTTATTACTTTTTTCAACTCGCCCTCACCTTGTTTCTGAGCGCAGCCCGCTGGCCTGCCCACGGAGATGACGAACATGCAGATCGCTGCCGCCGGCCGTACAATTCCAACACGCGTTCGGGGTGCCGGTTCTGGCACTGGTGCCGGTTCTGGCACTGGCAAGTAGGGTCGTCTCGTATTTTGCCCTTCTTGAATTTAAGCTTGTACATAGTTTTCTCTGGATTCTTTAAACCACCGTGATCATACTATGGCCATCAATATTGTCTCCCTGAACGTTGCAGGGAAATTAGTAGGAGACACAAGCTTCTGTGCTTCACTTGGTATGCACCACGTTGATTATCTCCTTAAGTGTGCTCGTGAACAGTCTCGCAAATCCATAGTTTGTTTACAGGAAACTCACGTATCGAGTAAAGTAGACGCTGATTTTCTGAAAGGCAAGTGGGGGGCTACCCCTTCGTACTGGGCTTTCAATCCAGAAGTTGCCAGTCAAGGTGTAGCTACTCTCTTCCCTAATAAGCGATTTAGCATTACCTCGCTAGCTCCTGCACAGAGTTCCCGGCTGCAGCTGTTCCTGTTGCGCTCTGGAACTGTAAATATTTACCTGTGCAACATTTACGCACCTGTTCAGGATGCTGAACGGTTAGGCTTCTACGAGACATTGTGTCATACTCTGGATTCGGTCGTTCCTGTGGGGTCCCATTTAATCTTATGTGGTGATTTTAACTTTCACCTTTTGCCTTCTGACGCGAACAGTACTTCGGGGCGGGTGTCGCCCCCTGCATCCTTTGAAGCGGTTTGCTCGCAATATCAACTCCAGGATGTTGCATCGCTTGCTACGGATGAGCGCCGGTCTAATCGATTTAAAACGTTTTATCGGACTAATGCCCAGGCAGCCTCGGGGGCCGTCGAATCTCGTCTAGATTATTTCTTTGTCTCTCAATCCCTACTCGCATGGAACCCAGTGCTCGTCCCATGGATGAAATACACTTCCAGACATCTTGATAGGCCTCTTTCTGATCACATTGGAATTCAACTCACGCTGTCCCCTCCAGTTCATCAGCGTGGGCCGGGTCGCTGGAAGATGCGATGGGACCTTTATGGCCATGGGAAGAACCCAGCGTATCTCGCTGAAATTCGGAAGGTTTTTCAGATGTGGCGTGCTGAGTGGCCTTCGCCTGCATCCGATTCTATTCTTCGCTTCGAAGCTCTTAAACGGTATCTACAGACTGCTCTCTCTGCGTGGGAGTCGACTGAGCGGCGCAAGAATAAGTCGGCTTACTGGTCTGCCATGAAACGTCTCGAACGTCTCATCACCGCCTATTCGCAGGGCGAGATCTTACGGGACAGTTTCTTGAGTGGCCGCTCTGCTCTTTATAGAGAGCTGCGGGAACGCATGCCTCAAGTGTGTAGGGCTGCCGTTCAAGCTGACTCGCTATTCTCAAGTCAGAACGAGGCCACATCGAGACGGGAGTTTTTCACTCATTATTTCGGAACTGCTGAGCAGGAGACCGGATGTGAGAATAAACTCCGGCCGGCCAACACCCCGGATCCCTCTTATGCTTCTGATAATCCGTTTGTGCTTACGACGTTGTCGGCAGCTCATTTCGCTGATTTATACGATGGTCAGCAAGCTCAAAGTGTGGTGGCGGCGCATCGTGATGAACGGGCTGAATGTGCGTCACTGTATGCGCCTTATAAACTCATACCGCGGGAGGCCGTGGATCTCGATACCCCACTGGCCGCCTATGAATTGTTGCAATCGTTTAAGGATATATCTGGGCTTAGAAAATCCCCTGGACTTGATGGTTTAGTACCTGAATTTTATAGTACTTTCTGGGGCGACATTGGTCCAGATTTTATGGAATACCTTAAGGCTATGCATAATCGGAAGGCGGCCCCTGGCTCGCTACGAGATATCCTCATTGTCCCAATTCCGAAACCTGGTACGGATGCGACTTTGGTCACTAATCGTCGGCCTATCGCTCTATCGAATGTAGAGGAGCGAGCAGTCGAGCGGGCATTATCTAACCGCTTGACCCCTATCATGCCCCGCTTAATATCAAAATATCAGTCGGGTTTTATCACCAAACGTTCTGCGGTGCATCAATTTATGCTCGTATATTTATTGATGTATTATGAGGGGGATAATCCCGATCTCGTCAGAAGGACCAGGTTTCCGGTACAGCTGAACATGCTCGTGCGTGCTGCGCAGCGTAGGCAAGCTGGCAGCGCAAGCGGGCAGAGCTGGTGTGTCGTGAACAGGTGCAGGGTACAAGTGTGTCACCCGGGGTCTGAGCCCGGGAGGGGTACATGAAAAGTAGTGGGGGTCCAATCGGTGCACTCAAAGAGAACGCTGCAGAGACTAAGGCCAAGCACCGCGAGTAACAGGACTCGGGGCGCCGGCTCCTGACGGCATAAAGCCGTGAGGCAATAGCTCCGCGTGTTCCTCGTCGGCACGTCCTCGTGCCGCCCAAGGGAGGCCAGGAAGCAGCCGGAAGGGGCCGGCCAAGGGACGTAGAGGGTGATAGCAGGAAGTGGCAGCCTGGCAGGGTCCAGAGCCGAACGGGTGATCAGCCCGCGGCTTCAACTGTGCAACCCAATCAGCGCCCAAGGAAGGGGAGCAATTCAGGAGGTGTGCGACCAACGCGGGTCGGACACACTGAACGGAACAGCTACAAGAAAAGGTTCCCAGCCCGCTGCTCCGGTTGAGCAACGGGAAAACTGGGGGTAGGTCCGATGAGGACCCTCCGTCGCTGGAGCGACGGCCAGCCAACCACCACTGTAGGGCCCACTGCCGGGTGCAGTGGCCCTCCGCTGCGATGAGCAGCGGCCAACCATCAGGGCCCACTGCCGGGTGCAGTGGCCCTCCGCTGCGATGAGCAGCGGCCAACCATCAGGGCCCACTGCCGGGTGCAGTGGCCCTCCGCTGCGATGAGCAGCGGCCAACCATCAGGGCCCACTGCCGGGTGCAGTGGCCCCCCGCTGCGATGAGCAGCGGCCAGCCATCAACAGAGCCTGCCGCTGGTGCGGCAGCCCTCAGGGTCCACTGCTGGTGCAGCAGCCCTCACAGTCATTGCATCGACCACCAAGGTTACTCAGGTGAAGCTCGGGAGCCCAAGCTCCGCGTCCGTCATAGAAGCGAACGCCACCAACCCCATCGCAATAGTTAGGCGAAGTCGTGCTTCGGCCAGCCTACAACATGGAGCTGTACGCTCTCCTCCTGCTCAGACTCCACGGAGTCGGCGTCGCTGTCCTCCTCAGCCGGGCGGCCCTCCGAATGAGGATCGTCGTCATGCAGGATCGGCGGATCCTCCATCTGCTGGTTACCATCCGCGTCCAGATGCACCGGAGGCGGGGGAACGGGTTCAGGGGCTTGCCGTCAAGGCCGGCCAGGCTTCGGATCCTCGGCAAAGTTATCGGGGCGGTCATAGTACGGAATGATGTTGTCGACGTGCACCACAACGTCCGTCGAACGATGCATTCGAGACGACGGGTCGCCGCGTACGGTGTAGAGGTAGCCGCGAGAGAAGATCCCCACGACCACGTACGGGCCGGTCCAGCCGTTGCGAGTGCCATGCTTCATGACGTTGGTCGCCTTCGCGCTTTCGCTCCAGCAGAGCACCTTGTCACCCGGTACGAAAATCTGACGAGGTTCGTTGCCGGTGCCGTAGCGAAGGAGCTTGTGATTGTACATCTTCCGATGGGCCTTGACCGCCTCGGCGACACTTGAAGCCGCCCGCGCGACAGCCAGCGCGTACTCCGCGTACGTGTAAGGCTCGCCGAAGGGTTCACGCTGAACAAGATCCAAACGGAGGTCCCCGGGTAGCACCAGCTCGCGCCTGTGGTGAAGCGTAGCCGGAGAGAAGCCGGTTGCCGCGTGGATCGTAGTGCGCAGCGCGAAGAACACACGGTAGTGGTAATACGGCCAGTAGACGTTGTCATGCTTGTCCTCGGCGCAGAGCGCGAAGATAAGTCGCTTGTACACCCCAACTAGTCGTTCGGCACCGCCGTTGGTCGACTGATGAGAGACCCCGGTGTAGATGAGCCGTACGCCCTGCTTGGTCCAAAACTTGCCCCAAGGAGTGTTCGGCTTGAAAACCGTACCGTTGTCAGTGAGATAACGTTTGGGCGTGCCGTTCGAGGACTGGATACTCTGCGCGGCCCATTCCATGGCCGTGCCGTCGGCCTCCGTGAGCATGATGATTTCCGGATACTTGGTGTACGCGTCGATGTCGATCAGCACTTGCGTGAAGCGGTGAGGGGCATCTTTGGCGTGAGGCATCGGGCAGAGATCAGCTTGGCGAAGGTCGCCAGGGTGCCGCGATTCGATGATCATGTGCTGCACTCGAGGCCGGTGCTTGGCCTTCGCCAACTGGCAGTGATGACAGGTACGGACGTAGCGGTGCACCATGTTCGTCATGCCAGGCCACCAGAAGCGAGTCGCGATGTGCCGGGCGACGATGGACGCGCCTCGGTGAGCCCAGTCATCGTGATACGCTTCCATCACTGCAGCTCTCCAGCGCTGGGGCACTACCACCGGCGAGCCCATCCTTGGGAAGAGGGGAGCGCGGAGGACCACGCCGGAGCGAGAGAGGCAGTAGCGTCCCGCCTCCTTCGCAAAGCGTTCCCGCGCCTGCCCGCAGCCAAAGCAGGTCTTGTAGACGTCGGGGTCGCGGTTCAGGGCGTCAGCACCGTGAGTATGAGCGTAGCAACGAGCAAGGTTGTCCTTCCGAAGCTCGAACGCGATGATCATCTGACAGAGCAGGTCCGTCTTCTGATCTTCCACCATAGAGGCTCCGTCAACCGTCAGAGGCTGTAGAGCAGGTGGTACAGGGACTTCAACCAGCGGCTGAGGCCCCTGCATCCAGCAGTCGGCGACAATGGTCTCTGGCGGCAAGTAGACCGGCTTCGGGGCGTTGCGCCCGCCAGTACGGTCATCCAACGGAGCGACGCCGTCCGTCGTGAACGGTTCCGCAGGTGGAAGTTCGCGTTCGTTGCCCAGCGTCTCCGGTGGAGTCGGTATCGGGAGGAGAGCCTCGTCGAGCACGTCCATCGGTTCCCCAACCGAGCTGTTTGGCGAGCGCGGTGGGTCATGATCAGCCTTGCCGTCGGGCTCCGGCAGGGCGAGTTCGTGTTGGCGTCCGTCAAGATGGCGTTGCGCCTCCTGCCGCCAGTAGTTTTCGATCTCAAGCTGAATGCCGCCGGGGAGTTGGGGAGGTGGGAGAAGGTTCCCGATCGGATCCGCGTCAGGCAGCACCGGCTTGCAAGGCTCGGTTGCTGAAGGGTGGTTTCTGGGGGGGTGCAGGCAAGGTCGTCCACGCGGTCGTCCACGAGGTCGCCCGCGCAGTGTACCCCTCCCCCTCCCTCGATCTCCTGAGTCGCGAGTCCCGTCGCGCGTGGTGTTGCCGTGCGCGGGCGAGCTCCGCTGTTCCTCAGAGTGAAATCCCGTCCGTCCAGGGAGGTCGGTCTCAGCGCGCAAGGGCGAGCTCCGCTGTTCCTCAGACGAGAGTTCGTCGTAATCAGCGTCGGAGAACTCCACGGGATCCACCTCCGAAGTCACGTCCTCGGTGTCTTCCGTCACCTGCTCCTCTGGATCGCGGCGAGCGCGCTGTGGTGGCGAGTTGGGCGAGCTACGAGGCTCGGCCAATGTCACTGGTCGGCGTCGCTTTGTTCCAGGTGCTGGTGGTGCCCATGCACGTCCGTCGAGGCCGGCGGCCGCGATGGATGTCGTAGGCTCGGTCGTCACGGGGACGAGCGTGCCGTAGATCTCCGTCGGGTCGTCGGGATCGTCGCTGCGGGGTACCGAGTGTCCGTGAGCCCCATTGGGCAAGTCGGTAGTGAGGTCCGATCCGTCCGCCGCCCCAGACTCGTAGATCGGATGCGTGAGAGCCATGCGCGACTCGAAGTTGGCGACAACGTTGGTCGAGCCCGGCCTGTACTCGATCGTGTAGTTGAAGCCTTGCATGACGAGCGCCGCGCGTGAAGCGGCAAGTGGTCCGTGCGGATGGTAAACGGGTGCCCGCAGTCAAAGTAATGTCGCCACGTCTTGACGGCCCACATAACCGCGATGCACTCGCCTTCCGTCAGGGAGCTGTACCTCGCCTCCGTGGCTGTCAGGGTTCGGCTGATGAAGGCGATTGGTTGTTCTCGACCGTCAGAGTCGGTCTGCATGAGCGCCGCGCCCTTTGCTCGCAGGCTCCAATCCGTGTAGATGATGAACGGCTTGGAAAAGTCGGGGAGCATGAGCACGATGTCGTCGCACATGACCTTCTTGAGGTCTGCGAGTGCGTCGCTGGCTTCTGGCGTCCACTGAAGCTGCGTCGTGTCCGCTAGTTTCGCTGCGTGAATCAGGTCACGGAGCGGAAGCTCGCGTCGCGTGTAGTTGCGGATGAAGCGCCTGTAGAAGCCCGTCATGCCGAGGAAGCTGCGCATGTGCTCGACGGTCTGCAGCTCGTGTTCGGTAATCTTGGAGATCACCTCCACCTTCTTCGTGTCCATACGAACGCCTTGCGCGCTGACACGGTGGCCTAGAAGGTCGATCTCGCCTACCATGAAGTGACACTTGCTCGGTTTCAGCTTGAGGTTGCCCCGAGCGAGCGCCGCGAAGAAGGCCTCGAGATCGATGAGGTGCTGAGCCACCGTTGGCGAGTGCAGAGTCAAGTCGTCAACGTAGGCCACAACACACGTGGAGAGGAGGTCCCCGAGCACTGAACTGACCGCCCGACAGAATGCTGACGGAGCAGACTTGAGTCCGAAGGGGGTGCACACCCATTTCCAGGCTCCCCATGGCAGGAGAAAGGTGGTGTAGGCACGAGAGGCTTCTTCGAGGCCGAGTTGCCAAAATCCGCTCAGGCAATCACCGACGCAGATGTTCGAGTTGATCGTCAATGCGGGGAAGCGGGAAGACGTCGCCTTCGATCAAGTTGTTGAGCTGTCGGTAGTCGACGCAGAAGCGCATCGTGCCGTCCTTCTTGGGCGCCAGCACCACGGGACTGCCATATCCAGCCTTGTCCGCCTTCTCCGCCGGGGGAGAGGGCCGCCGAGGGACTGTATAGAGGGGCAGCCGCTTGGGGTTGACACCTGGCAGTAGACGAATCTAGTTCGTGTACTTGAGAAGGTCGCAAGGATCAAGAACTTTGGCGAAGCATCTCGCTTGTTTGTGCACAAGGCTTCGGAAAGTGTCCGTCGTGAGCTTCAGCGCCCGAAGCATGTACTCGGACTGCTCGATTATCACGCTGATGATGTAAGCCCGCGGGGTGACCATGTTCTCGATCAGAAGCGGTTGCGGTTCGCAGAAGGTCTTACAGAGAGAGGTGTTGTCTGTAGAACTGGCGACGCTTGCCAGCAGCGTGCCCTGAGCGAGTGCCCTGGCCCGGAGATAGACAGGGACGCGAGGTATCAGCGCAGCCGTGTGCCGTAGCTTCGAGTCGACGTAATCGATGAGGACTTGCCCTTCTTCTGCCTCCAGCGCGGGAGGGAGCCTGTGCAATTCTCGAAGAGACTGGTGGAACAGTCGAACGCGTACAGCATGCGTGTCGCCTTGCGCCGTGACTGCGCGCAGTGTGGAGTGGTGGTGCAGCGGTGAAGTCATGGTCCCCTCGCCTTTGCGAGCGTCCAGCGCCGTCTTGTAGGCCCGGGCCGTGTCGATCACTGAGGAAAGGATCGCGGTAGCCACCGAGTCCGTCGTGTAGCTTGCGATGCTCGCGTCGGTTGCGCTGAGGCCGAGGAACTCAAGGAAGGGAACCGACGAAGTCAGGTCACGTAGAGTCACGAGCTCCGCCGGGGTGCTGTCGTAGGCCAGACAGGCGACAAGGTAGACTGCTGAGCGGAAGCGGGGAATGTGATGCAGCAACTGTGCGGCCTGCGCCTCGCGAGTGACCTTGTACGTGAGCGGGATCGGGCGCTTCTCGTCCTTGAAACGGGCCATGTCATCGTCGTTCAGCGGGCGCCTGCCGATCCGACGTGCAAGGTTGTTCTGGAACACGCCCGTGTTTGCGATGCCCACCGCGTCATAAGAGGCGGGGCACCACGCGACGGGGCGCTCGTCCGAGTACAGGTCTGCGTTGTCCAGCGCCGTCGTCATGAGCATGTACGATTGCTCGCCTGGCCAGTAGATCGCGCAGCCTGGGGCAAGGGAGAATGTGTGGGCGGGGATCTCGCGAACGTCGGGAGGCGGGTGAAGTCTGCCGTGCTCGTCGGGTGCGATGTGAAGCCGCGCGCAGAGCTCCTTGCTGAACGACGTGTCCGTGTCCTCAGCCTCCTCCGGGGCCGTCGGCGTCGTGGTCGAGGGTCCCGCGGTCGGCGTCATGACTGTCGGCGCCGTCGGCATCGCGGCCGAGGGTGCGACAGCGGACGTTGTCACCGACGGGGCTGGAGTCATAGCCGGCGCCTTCGGCTGCACGGCCGAGGGCGTGGGGGGATACGTCGCGGGCTTCGGAGTTGCGACTGCAACCTGTACCGTCGGCGGCGCGGCCGAGGGTGCGGTGGGCAGCTGGTCCGAAGGCATCGTCCCGCGCGGGCGCGCGGACGGTGGGCGCCACGAGCCGCCTGCAGCCGGGATGGCATCGTCCAAGCCGTCGCTTGCAGGGCGGGTTAACGAGACAGCAGCCGAGCCCGTCGGCGTTCCAGCTGGCTCGTCGTGGTCACTTGGCGACTCCTCGTCGCGGTCCTGGGCGCGCCGGCGGTACTCCTCGTTCCTCCGCCGCTGGTCCGTCTCCTCGTCCGCCGTGCGGAGGGCGGTGAGCTGCATGAGCGTCATGATGCGCTCGTTCGCATGCGGCACGATGTCGTCGAAGAACGGGAGAGGATCATCGTTGGCGAACTGAATGATCGCCCGCTCCACCTCCAGCTCCGACAGTTTGAAGGCCGTGCACACTTGTTCGCGGTGCGCCGGCGCCATCAGCAGAAGCACGCGAAGGAGGACGTGGGGAGGGTAGTCTTCCATGTAGCCCGTGCCCAGTGCGGGGAGGGACTGAGGGTTCCAGATCCGCTGGAGGTTGTCGAGGTTCGGAGGCTGTACCGGATCCGTTCGTGTGAACGTTCCCGTGACGTCGCACTGCCCCACCTGAGTCCACGGTACAGCTGAGATGTCCATTCCGTACGCCGGTTGAATGTGAGAGTAGGCTGCGGGCGCCCCAGCATCCAACCTGGCAGAGCGAAGGAGACCGTACTCGTCGCCCGGCCTGACGGACTTGGTCCAGCTCGTCGGGCGTGGCGGGTCCGTGACCGAGAACGTGGACGTGTCGGCGAGGGGGATGTTGATGTACTCATCGGCCAGAGAAGGGAAGACTGCCTCGCGTAGATCGGCGAGCTGGGGAGCGTAGACGGCGAGGTTGCAGTAGATGCGATGAAGCAGGTCGCACATGGCCGGAGGAACCTGGCGGCAGAAGGGCGGTTCTGTCCGTGACACCGTCGTCTGGAGAGGGATGCGAGCCGTGTACGTCGCGCCCGTGTCATTGTCGACTCCTCTGCCGCTGGTCATCAGGGAGGAGAAGGTGCCCGGGAAAGCGCCGCAGACGCCGCAGCCAGAAATCAGCTCCCAGCAGGTGCCCACGATGGTGCCCTGGGCGTCATGAAGCAGGCGCGGGTGAATGACGACGACATGGTACGAGTGAGTGTGCTTGATCGGCAGTCCCCCGCGTGCGCTCGGCGTGTAGGGGGCTGGGCAAGGGACGGGGCTGCGAAGCTCGTGCGGAGCGAAGCGAAGGTAGAAAGCCCGCGTTCCCGGAGAGAAGCACAAGTCCAGCAGCGTCATCTTGTTGAAGATCTCGTCGCCGCCGTGCGCGTTGTAGAGGACGGACCCCGCCGCACGAAAGCGGGCGCAAAGCGTCGCCGCCGCCAACTGGAAGAGCTGCTCCTGCTCCCGAGCGTTTGACTGCGTGAGGCAAGCGCGGCTGGTGTTGCGGAACGTCACCATTGTCGAGTCGGAGAGTGCGGGCGGGGGCGCCGGCGTTGAGGGTATCGTGGCCAGCGTTGCTGCGATCGGCGGGTTCGCAGACGTCGGAGTCAACGCCGTACCAAGTACCTCCAGAGGCGGCCAGGGCTCCGTGATGTGCGGCGGACCAGTGGGACGCTGGTTCGTCGTCGTCGTCGTTGTTGGCACCGCGGCGCTCGGCGGGTCCGATCGCGTCGGAGCCGCGGCAGCGGGGAAGGCGGGGGGTGTAGACGGGGATGGGGCTGAGGCCGAACTCGCGCGAGAGAGCAGCGGGATCCAACGCCGGCAAGTGAGTGAAGGAGGGCGTGTCCGTAAGGTGCATTGCGACCCCCAGAGCGAGCTTCGGGCGGGGCGGCGTCTCAGTCTTCAGGTACGCGATGATGTCCTGCACCACCGTGGACCAGCTGTCGAAGCGGATGTCGCCCCTGCGGCGGAGCTGCAGGGTGTACAGGTCTGCGTACGTCCGGGCGAACGCGCTCTGCGTGCACGCCGGAAACGCCATCTCGTCGGACGGGGCGTCGGTCGAGGTCCGTGTCGCATGTGGGGCTGACGACGTCGACGGCTGCGTGGCCGTGGACGAAGACGGCTGCGCGGGCGGCGTAGGCTGCGCGTGTGACGACGGCTGCGCGGCCGTGGTCGCAGTCGGGCGGGAGGGCGTCGACGAAGACGACGGAGTCCCCGAGGTCTTGGAGCTCGAGGCGTGGGCCAGGTGCCAGTTGGTGTGCGGACGCTGCCGAACGCCCTCGCGGAGTACCGCGTCCTGCTGCTCCTTCGTCGCCGTACCATCCACGACGGCCGCGAAAGCCTTCTGGTAAGCCCTGCGGGTTGCCTTGCCGTCGGGGAGGTCCGGGCCGGCCGCCATCAGGACCGTGTAGTACGGGTGACTAGCAGCGCCTTGCGTGCGAAGCGGTACAGTCGGGTTCCTGTTGCTTGCCGGCGGCAGCGGGCGCGGCACTTTGCCGAGGTCGCCCGGTGCGCGAGCAGTCACAGTGATGGGGCCCGCGACGAAGAGGAAGTAGGGGCGGTGCTCCGGAGTGTTAGGAGGCGCAGTGAGAGGAAGGCGGGAGAGCTCGTCCAGCATGAAGCGGTGAGCCGTCTGGAGGTACGCCGGCGGTTCGTGAAGCCGCGCTCGCACAACGTGCAACTCCACCGGTTCCAACGGCCCCGAGCCCCTCCGCTTGGCCGGGAACTGCTCGCAGTGAGGGCAGAACTCCTTCAAATACGGGGCCAAGCTCTTGACGGAGGAGCTGTCCGCGCGGAGGTCAACCGCATACAAGTCCGTCACGTCGTCCTGCGCCTGCATGAAGCAGGGGCGGAAGTTGTGGTGCGGCTTGATGAAGTACGACGAAGTCTCGCCGGCGACTCGCGAGTCGTAAGTGTAACCGCGCGGCCGCTTGCCGGCTTGCCGCGAGCAGAGGGCGGGTCCCCTGGGAGCAGCGATCGCCAACGTCTTGCCCTGCACAGGAACGATGAGGAGGGCCTCGAACGTAACCGTGCGGAAGTCGCCTCCCGGGAAGCCCGTCGGGTAGTGAGCAGAGCTGACGACGTCGGCACGGTAGTTGATATTGTCCTGCCGCTTGGCGTGTGCAGCGTAGGCGAGGAGCTCGAGGTACGGGCGCGCAACGTCCTCCGCGCCGGGAACGGGTGCTCCGTACACTTGGAGCGCCGGCGTAATGTGGTCGCGGTCGACGTTAGACGGCGCAGGCTCCGGCGTGAGAGGGCCGGCCGTCGGAGCGGTCGAAGAAGCCGGCGCGCCGCTTGCATTGCTGGAAGTAGCGGGCTGCTGGGGTGCAGACGTCGAGCCCATGACCATCGCCTGCGTTGCAGCAAGCACCGCGCGCGCCTCGCGCTCGATGTTGAGGGCGGAGCGGGGACGGGGAGGGGAGCGGCCGCCGGTAGTGACGTTGACGGGGCAGACGCGGACCGCCGCAACGTTGGAGCCGTGGGTGCCCAGGGCACGCTCCGCCGCCCAATGAGCCTGCTCCTGGATCCGGACCTGCGCCGCCTTGAGCCGTGCTTTCACCTCGAGTGCAAGCTCCTTGGACGTCTTGAGGCCGGGAGTCGTCCGCGCAGCGTCGACGGGCGACGGTGCGGTTGACTTGGCGGCGGGCGGGATGAAGCGGGTCGAGGCAGCAGGGACCGTAGGAGTCGTGGCAGCGTCGGCGCGCGACGGTGTCAGAGGTCCTGAGGTCCCGACGGTCGAGGGAGTGCTCGTAGAGGAGGCGGGAGCGGGGGCCTGTGTCGTAGTAATCGCAGTCGTGCCCGTGGTGGCGTCGTCGTGCGACGGCACGCGGGTGGCAGCGACGGGGAGGGCAGGAACGGCGGCTGCAGCCTCGACGCGCGAGGGCACTGCCGTCGGGAGGGTTGGGGTCGCGGCGTCGGCGTGCGACGGCGCGGAGTTGGTCGAGGAGGAGACGAGATCCGACTGCGAGGCCGAGGCTGCAGCGTCGTCGTGCGACGGCGCAGTCGGGGCGTCGGGTATGGGCGCGTCGTCGAGGGGAGCGACGGGCGGCGGGGGGCAGGCCGTGTAGGAGATGCCCATCGTCACCGGCGGGCGCGAGGCGCGGGTCGTGGCCTGGAAGGGGACGCCCTGGGGCTGCGTCGGAGCGCCGCCGCGGCCGCCGCCACCACCACCTCCTCGTCCGCCACCGTAGCCACCACCAGAGCCGCCGCGGCCGCCTCCAGGGGCGCCACGACCGCCTCCGGGGCCACCGCGTCCAGCGCCGCGGTCTCCCGGGCCGCCGCCGTTCGGGTTGGGGCAGTCTTTCATGATGTGGCCCTTTTGTCCGCAGCGGAGACACCTGTCGACCCACTCGCAGTGTGCCGCCAAGTGTCCGTAGGCCCCGCAAAGGTAGCAAGCGCCAGGCTGTTTAGTCCGTAGCGCAGCGGTCGGGACGCCCGTCGGCGTCGAGGTGGACGGGGTCAAGCCGAGGGTACGGTGGAGTTGGGCGACGATGGGGTCGGAGGTGGGCAAGTTGCGCAGCTCCGACCGGTACCAGTGGGTCGTGCAGAGGAGGTAATCGTCGCCAAAATGCCAGCAGGCGTCCTCTGGGAGGCCAGCCCTCACGCAGCGTTCACAGAGCCAGCGTGCACCGTTAGGACGGACGGGCTTGTCGGGGCGAAGGATGTTGAGGCCGGCGAGGAGATCCGTCTTCGTCTGCAGGCGAGGCAGGTTGAAGTTATGATCGGAGGGCCGTGTCTGAGGCCGGGTCGAGTTCGCGCTCGAGCCAGCGGGTGGGGGAGCCGTCGCCTGGTAGAGAGGGGCGGTCTGCGGGGCCGTCGCATTCTGGTAGACGTAACCGATGTCGGCGTAATTGAACGGGTATTCGGTCTCGTCGGCGTCACCGTAAGCCATCGTGTCCGTCGTCGGAGTTTCAAATTCCGTGCCCTGCGATTCGTTGAGAAGACGCGCCATCGAGATCTGGCCGAGCTGGAACTGAAGTACACGGTCCGAGGCAGAGTTTGCGCGGAACATGTTGTCGTACTGTCCGCCGCAGCAGCCGAGGTGGTGCTGGTGCGACGACGTGGACGACTGTGAAGAGCGGGGCTTGGTGTGCTCGTGGTCGACGTCCTCCTCGTCGTCGTGGTCATGAGAGCGCTGGTCGCGCGTGCGCGCGGCACGGGCGGCCAGCTGCTCGTCGGAGACGGAGGTCAAGGAGTCGAACGGTTCGCGCGTGCTTGCGGCACGGGCGGTCGTTTTCTCGACGGAGCGGGAAGAGGAAGAGGCCGAGGCTGGCGGAGCGACAGTCGTGGAGCGGCGGGAGACGTCTTTCCACGGGAAGGTACGGAGTAGCCACGGGACTTCAAGTAAGAAGTTTGCTACCGCAGCGTTGCACGCCTGCACGTCGTTGAGCAAGGCAGCCGGCGGCTGGTGTTTCATCGCCAGATCCTTGACTTCCTTTGCCGCCCTCCGGGCCTGTTTGAAGTTATCCATCTTGGCGAGCTGGTAGTCACCGAGGGGGTAACGTCCACTTTCCAGGTCCCGGGCCGCGATCATTTTCTTGATAACGTCATACACCTCCATCGGTGTAGGTTGGCCTTCCAGCTTGCAGACTAGACCCGCCCCACGAAGCTAAGAATCTTGGCGACGGTGCTGACCATCTCCGGGAGCGGGTAGCCGTTGTAAGCCTGAAGGAGGACCGTCTGTGTGCGGAAGCGCTCCTGTTCCGTAATGTTGATGGCCACCCAGCGTACAAGTGACGGGAGTCCGCGGATGCAGTGGTCGCTCTCGAGCTGGTAGGTGATGTTCCGAATCGTTCGCTTGATTGTGTCACGTTTAGTCAAAAGCCGTTGGCGTGTGTCGCGCGTGTCCCGAGACCGGTCCGCCACGTCCGGGCCCTTCTCCCGAACATGGTCAGTGACTGCGTCAGCCGCGTCGCGGTGCTCCTCCTTGGCCTTGGCGAGGTCACGGGTAAGCTGACGCGTCTGGTTGATCATGTCGTGGATGGAGGCCTGGTACTGCGACGGGAGCGCCTTGGCCGCCAGAGTAGCCCCCGCGAGTGCGAGCTTCGAGCTGTCGTCGGCGTCGGAGTATCGCTTCGTGTCCCCGTCGATTGCGCGCTGCGCGTCGTCTCGCCAGGCGGCGACGCCTTGCGGCGTGAGCGGGTTGCCCGGACTGGTGATGCAGATGCCGCCGCCGCAGTCAATGAGGATCGGCCGCTCCGTGTTGGACAGCGCGTTGAGAGCTTCACGTTCCGCTGAGGCGTTGGAGGTGACCGCAGCAACGTCCGTCAGCTCTTGAAGTAAGGTGTTGGTCGCCGAGCGCCGGCGCGGCGCGTCGTCGAAGTGCATGGAGTCCATCGTGTCTGCACGCGGCAGAGACGGAGGGAACCGATGCGGGGCCGAGGGGCTGGGGCGAGGAGGCGAGGGTTCCGGCGCGGCGTCGGCGCGCGACGGCGGCCGGGATCGGGGCGGAGTGGAGCGGGCGGGGAAGTGGTGCCGGCGACGAACGGGCGTCGGCTGGCGAGCGGGCGGGGCGGGGCGGGGACGGCGGCGACGGGTGGAAGCCGGGGCGCCGCGGGTAGATCACCAGCCGGGCTTCCACGCGGGAAGGCCGGCTGCGATCTGGGATCTCCTCCGAGGCTCGTGGCGTCCGCAGCGAGGCGGAGGCGAGGGGAGAGCCGAGGGGAGAGGACGGGGGAGGACGGCGGGGTCGGGGCGAGGCGCCGCACGTAGATCACCGGCCGGGCTTCCACGCGGGAAGGCCGGCTGCGATCTGGGATCTCCGCCGAGGCTCGTAGCGTCTGCAGCGAGGCGGAGGCGAGGGGAGAGCCGAGGGGAGAGGACGGGGAAGGACGACGGGGTCGGGGCGAGGCGCCGCACGTAGATCACCGGCCGGGCTTCCACGCGGGAAGGCCGGCTGCGATCTGGGATCTCCTCCGGGGCTCGTAGCGTCTGCAGCGAGGCGGAGGCGAGGGGAGAGCCGAGGGGAGAGGACGGGGAAGGACGACGGGGTCGGGGCGAGGCGCCGCACGTAGATCACCGGCCGGGCTTCCACGCGGGAAGGCCGGCTGCGATCTGGGATCTCCTCCGGGGCTCGTAGCGTCCGCAGCGAGGCGGAGGCGAGGGGAGAGCCGAGGGGAGAGGACGGGGAAGGACGACGGGGTCGGGGTAAGGCGCCGCACGTAGATCACCGGCCAGGCTTCCGCGCGGGAAGGCCGGCTGCAATCCGAGGTCTCCGCCGAGGCTCGCAGCGTCCGCAGCGAGGCAGAGGCGAGGGAGGAGCCGGGGAGAGGGCGGGGCAGGACGACGGGGTAGGGGTGAGGCGCCGCACGTAGGTCACCGGCCAGGCTTCCGCGCGGGAAGGCCGGCTGCGATCCGAGGTCTCCTCCAAGGCTCACAGCGTCCGCAGCGCGGCGGAGGCGGGGAGGAGCCGAGGGGAGAGGGCGGGGAAGGGCGACGGGGTAGGGGTGAGGTGCCGCACGTAGATCACCGGCCGGGCTTCCACGTGGGAGGGCCGGCTGCGATCTGAGGTCTCCTCCAAGGCTCACAGCGTCCGCAGCGCGGCGGAGGCGGGGAGGAGCCGAGGGGAGAGGGCGGGGAAGGGCGACGGGGTAGGACCAGGTTTCCGGTACAGCTGAACATGCTCGTGCGTGCTGCGCAGCGTAGGCAAGCTGGCAGCGCAAGCGGGCAGAGCTGGTGTGTCGTGAACAGGTGCAGGGTACAAGTGTGTCACCCGGGGTCTGAGCCCGGGAGGGGTACATGAAAAGTAGTGGGGGTCCAATCGGTGCACTCAAAGAGAACGCTGCAGAGACTAAGGCCAAGCACCGCGAGTAACAGGACTCGGGGCGCCGGCTCCTGACGGCATAAAGCCGTGAGGCAATACTCGAGGAACTTTGTTTGGGGTTCCTTGATTTCTCCAAAGCCTATGATCGGGTGAATTGGGAGTTTCTTTTCTGGACCTTGAATCAATATGGATTTGGGTCATACTTTACTGACTGGGTCCGTCTTTTGTATTCTGATCTGTCGGGGATGATCCATATTAATGGCTGGACAACGCCTCGGTTTCCCATCCGGTGCGGAGTCCGGCAGGGTGGTCCTCTATCGCCATATCTATATAATTTGTGTGCGCATCTATTAATCATGTTAATCGATACTGAACCCCGTATACGCGGGGTGCAAATTTCTGGGCGGTCCATATGCAAGGTCCTCCAGTTTGCTGATGATACTGTTCCCCTTATTGCCTCCTTTGCGGAATTCCCCATTTGGGACGCTCTCATTAAGAAATTTCAACGGTTAACAGGGGCGAAAATTAATCTCGAAAAATCGCATATACTACCCATGCACTCAAATTTATCTCTTCCACCTGATTGTCCTTTTGAGCGTATGAAGGTTGATCCTTCTGAGATTTCCGCAGATGCCAAGATCGCCAAATATCTCGGGTTCCCTCTGGAGCTAGTGCATGACCGGTTTTGGAATAAAAAGACTGCTGCTCTCGTTCTGCGCGCACAGTCAGTTAACCGAAATCGGATGCCTCTACGCTCTGGTGTTTTACTTGCGTGGGCTGCTATCGTGGGATCACTACATTATCCGCTGTATATTTTAGAACCGGGAGGTGATCGTTATAAAGCTTGGAGTAATTTAATCCGCAACTTTTCGGGTGTACGCGGCTCCGTATCTACATATGTTACGGCGCTTCCGTTTAAAGACGGTGGATTAAATTGCCCAGATATTGTTACGTTTTCGCTGGCTTTAAAATCTAAATGGCTTGCCTTCCTTAACGACCCGGCCTGTTCAGCTCCTTGGAAGGAATATATTCAATACCAAATAGACCGTCAGTTGGCTCCATTCTCTTATGCTAATGTCATTTTGGGGCTTGATGTGTCTGCCATCTTGCCAAGATTGCATTTGCCACCGCTTTGGCAGATGCTGTTTGAGGCGTGGCGAGATCGTCAAGCCGTTGCATCTCCTACAACCGTGCATCAAATTTTGACCCAGCCTATTTTTCTTAATCCTTTATATGTTCTTCCTAGTGACATTGCAGCACAGACACATACTGAGTTTGCGAGAGCCGGTGTACAGCGCGTCGCTGACATTTGGGATCCCGGATGTACAGTTGCACCGATTTCGTGCTCCCCCTGCAATGCTAGTTGATTATACTGCTGCCTTTGATCAAATTTGTCGTGCCCTGCCATCCAGTTGGCTTACAACGCTTACTGCTAATGCCGTACCGGAACGTTTCTTATGGTATAAATCGAAAGATGATAAATATGTGTATCTGAGGGGTCCCTCGGGCTTTTTTGTGGCCTTCCCTCTTTTTGAAGGTGAGATTGTCCCACGGGTGTTGGATTTCGTCCCCTGGCCCCGTGGCCGCCCTCCAGATCCGCTCTTGTACCCTGGCGTACCAGCTGGCCTCTTGCCGCTTCATGTGCTCTCCTCCCAGTATTTTATTTCTTTGCGCAGAGGTTCGCGTCCAATTCTGGTTTCGCTTGGTACGGGTTCGACAGCTACGCTTTCCTACAGCAATTTTGCTTTCACATTCGATAAGATGCTCACGCTTCAGGGCTTTTCTGTTCGGCGCTTTTACCAGCTCGAGGTACAGCGACTGTGGCGGGTGCGGAGTAGGGCTAAGATGCCTTCAGAACACTGGGGTCTGGATCTCCCTCTTAATCGCGTGTCTCAGCTCGTCGCCCTTCGTGCCTTTCCTATGCTGTGGCTCGATGTCCTCTTCCGTCTCCGATATAAGGCTTTCCCATCTTTACAACGGCCGCCGGTCGCGGCTATTTTCTGCCGCGCTTGTAATGATGGGCAGCATCGTTCAGTGCGGCACGTTTTCTTTGATTGCCCTGTGGTGCAGGGTTTTTGGCGGGCCATGCATGCTGAGCTCACATCCTTAGCAGAGGCTTTGCCCGAGGACGTGCAGCCCTCTTTACCATTGCCTCCTATTACGTTCTCCGCTATTCTAGATCCACAAGTTCCCGGTGTTGCGGGGACATTGATCACATCTTCTGTGGATGCCGATTTCTGTGTTCGGTATCTCGGTTATATTTTGGCGGGCATTTACGCAATTTTTCAGCTGTCCCGTGCATATCTCTCACCCGATAATTTACTTGCTGAGCGGGTACCAGTGTACTCCGTTAATGCTCTGCTAAACCTGTGGAAACGTTTTCTGGATATTCTCGAGATTACGTTGCCTCCTGCTGTCGAGCGCATTGAGCTTCTTCGTTTACGGCATTTAGGGGAGGGCTCTGATTACGATGGTTCAAACCCTGAGTCACGTGACCGCCCTAGCCCCCCTCAATCTATTTTTGATGCGAGCTTCTTTTCTGTGCGCGGAGCTATCCCTCTACAGCGCTTGGGCCCCCCAGCAGTCGCGGTCCCGGGCCCCCCTGCAGTCGCTACCCCTAGGCCTGCTGCTACAGTTAATGGCGTCGGCGTGAATCCTCAAGTTCAGCACATTGCGAGGCCATCTGCTAGCGCTGATACAGCTTCGGTCCCGGCTCCCTCGAGTTCTCGTTTGAGCTCGTCTGCCGATGCTAGTGCTAGCGCCGCTTCTGCCTCCACATTAATATGCCCTATTTGTGGGAAGAACTTTCAGTCTTCTGCTGATCGTGACCGTCATGTTCGGGCTGATAAACATCCTGCTAACGCCCGTGGCGTTCGCCGACCTCGAACCCCTCTAGTTCAGAGAATCCTCCAGATCCTGTGCCTCCTGCCCAGCGCCCCGCCTCCAGTCTCCGGATCCGGCACCCCCAGTGCTTGCTCCAGCTCCTGCAGCTGCGGCTACATATGCCGAGCCCCGTCAGCCTGTTCCGACTTTGCGACGGATTCGCTCCCCTGCACTCTCACCGTCGCCACCTGCTCAGCGGCTCCGTACTTCCCTGCCCCCCCTAGTCCTTCTCTGATACCTTCCGTTTCACGAATCCGCCGCCCCCGGTCTCCGTCGAATTCAACCTTGCCTCCCGATGCCGATCCGTCCCCTGTCCATGTGTCTCGGCGCCTGCGGCTTTCCTCTCCTGTACCTTCGGCTTCCCCTCTGGCTGTCCCGCCAGATCCACCTCGCCCGCCGGTTCCTGCATGGCCCCCTTTGATTCATGATAGTCTTGTATCAATCTTCGCTTCACCTCAACTTAGTTTACCCTCAGTTGTTTTGCCGTCACCTCCATCAGATGCTTCATCGATGTTAGTTAGGAGCACTGGCCCCCTCCACCTTCCAGTTCCTCGTGTATTCCATGCCTTCCCTGTACCTTTGATTCCGTTCCCTTTGTCGTTAGCTCTGCCTCTTCCTCCTCCATCTCTCACTGTTAGCCCTCAGGCAGTTCCGCCTCTTTATCTTCAGCGACCGTCAGACCGTATAGTTTTTGGCAGTGAGTATTTTGTGTATGGTGACGTTCCTCGTGTGTACCCTTCTCTCTCTTCTACTTCGCTATATTTGCCTCTCCCGCCTGGTTCAGCCCCATCGTCTGCCTTCCCTGTCACTACTGGCTTGCGTTTCGCCCCTCCTCTTATACTGCCGATTCCGAGTCTGAACCCGAGCTCTGCCCCTTTCCTCGTGTCGTCCCCAGTTCCTCAGATTAGTCTTCAGCCGTCCATTGTTTTACCAACTCTACAATCTCGATTCCGTTTAGACACTCCGCCAGCTTCGACTTTCCCCTCTAGTGGTGTCCTACGTTTCGCCTCTCCTACTGTTCTACCGCCTTTGCCTCCTGCGACTACGTCTTCTAGTTCTGCTGTTAGCTCTGTCTTGTCGTCTTCGTCTAGATCTTCGTCTTCGACTGTAGTTCCTCGTGCTCGTTCTCCTTATTTGCTGCGTCCCCGTGCTCCTCGTCGTTCTAGTGTGACTAGTAATTCTGCGTCGACGCCCTTGAGTTCTTCTACTCCTTCTCCTCGTGCTCGTTCTCCTTATCTTTTGCGTTCTTCTGATCGTGTCCCTTCTCGTGATCCCTCTTGATTCTGTATATATTTTGTGCTAGTTTACTGTATCTTTGAGTTGTGATTGCTTTGTTGTCTTTAATATCACTACCTACGGGGGGTTCGCCCCACCGTAGTCTCTCAAAAAAAAATATGGCCGAAAAATTAAAGGCGAAGTCCGGGGATCATGATCAGGAAGCTGGTTTACCACTGGGCCACTGGGCCAGTACCGTTACTACCGTATACCGGTACCCGTGACCGGCGCCGGTCCGGCGGTACCTTGATACAATGATCTGATGATCGGATTTGCGAATTGCAAGCCTGCAGCTGTGCAAACTTAAGCTTTTTGGTGAATTATAAATTATCGAAAGTTCGAGAGTGCGTCCGACGTTTTTTTTTTTGCAAAAATGACGGTATATTGACGGCACTACCACATCAATCTACCGGACCCTTCCGAAAGTAGACAAGTCGAATCTACCCAAAACCGAAGTTTACCAGTCTGCCTCACTAACAAGTAGAGAATAGCAAGACAGCTGCCCATGGGCCCATCCTCATAAAAGGTCCTGAAAAAACAGACCTATGTACTGCGGGGAGCAAGGGTTCTCGTTTTCCGATAGCCTGCCCACGTACACCTCAGTACATAATAGCCTATATTCCAGGATGCACGAGGCATATCCCTACGAGGAGTCACGAAAGCAGGAAAGGATCTGCGAAGGAACCCAACCTCAGAGATAGACGACGAGAAAGAAAGAAACGTAGCGTCGCGCGCGTCGCCTACTCCTACTTCTATATCTAGGACGAGAGAAAGAGAAAGGGGGACGACTGCGGGTGGCGCGCGGCGCCCCAACTCCGCCCACGGCGACCCGCGCGGGGCCGCCGCTGGAGCGGTTTGCCAGGGGTGAGCCGCCACCTCGCGCCGCGGTTCCTCCTCCTCGAGCTCCCGCCACCAGTGCGTGAGAACCAGTCCGCCGCCGCCAGACACCTGCCCCGATCGCAGCGCGGCCGCGGCGAGGCTCCACCGTCGCCGACCCGCTGGCGGGCGCCCCCGGGTGCCCGCAGGAGAGAGACGCGGGCCGCCGGAGGACGAGGACCCGAGAGCGGAGCAGAGAGGAGAGTCCCGGCGCCGGAGGAGACGCACAGGAGGACCCCCGCGCGGCGGAACCTCGGCGGCCGCCGGTCATCGAGAGGCCGGCGTCATCTGGCGGGAGGAATGGTCCTACTCGCTCCGCCTCTGCCGCCTTCTACTTTGCCGGGCGCTGTTGGATGGTGCGTCCGAAGAGCAACCTGCGCGCACGCGGGGGATCCGCCGCGCCCGGGGCGTCCTTACGCGCACGGCGTACGATCCAGGACGAGCCCAGATCGGCGCCGGACCCGCCAGGCGCGGCTGTCGATCTTTCCCGAGATTGCGCTAGCTGCCAGCGGGCGCGATGATCCCGGGCTTGCCGGAACGCCAGCAGGCTGTAGAAGACGAAGCTGCTACGCACTGTCCCCCGCGGGGTGCACAAGGGCGCCGCCAGAGGCGGCCCTCGCAACCCCGTACCCCCCCGAGGGAATCTCGAGAGTGCGTCCGACGGTCTATATATACAGAGTCATATATATATGTATTACAGACTCCGTATTACATTATACAGACTCTGAGAGTCCAGCTTAATATTTATCTACTGCAGACTATATAGCTACCGGTATTATGGCGGTATACAACTTATAATACAAGCTAACTTAGTAAGTTTGCAAACTTCAAAACTTTGCCGCAGTGCATACTAGCCTAGGCCTAGTGCTATGCAGTGCTATGCCATGATGCAGTGCAGTGCACTGCTACTAGTACTATATATATATGCAGTGTTATAGCTATGCACTGCTACTACTGCAGTCTGCAGTATGCAGTGCTATGCAGCGTTAACGTTGCACACTTTTTGATTAGCAGGCCGGGCATATACCAGTATGCATATGAATATATATGTATACGTAAGCTGTACATCGAATGTTTGCAATAGGATTTCCTTGGAATATTAATTAGTGTCGATTTATCGAATTCGAATCAGCCGGCGAATCGAGAGACTGTGGCCCGTAATTCACCAAAAACAGTTATCTTTTTCAATTAATAACTAATTATATAAAGACGGGTACTAGCACGGAGCCGTTCGTGCACCGTGGCACGTGGTCTCTGCCAGATCTAGACCGTTGGACTCTCCGAGGCTCTGGCGCGGTACCGGTCACGGTGACTCCCGGACACTATTACTGCTGTCTTACCGTCTGCTGACAGCCTGCTGTCTTACAGCCATCTGTATGCGACCAATTCTGGGAAAAAATACTTTGTAATTAATGCCAGTGAATTTAAGTTTTGCTTCTGGAAATAAAAAGAACAAGTTCGCAAGGCCAAGGAATTCGCAATTCTAATGTTTCCGCCGGGAATCCGCCCACTTTCCAGTTTAATTGCAGTCAATTTGCAGACTCTAGATCTTGAGACTCTGAGAGGTTAAATACCTCTGCAGTCTGCAGAGTCAGTGCAGACCGTGCACCGTGCACGTGCACTGTGCAGTGTGGGCCGTGCGGCCCAGTGGAGTCACTGGGCCACTAAGCCTAGTACTACGCGTACGGTAGTTCGAATTCATGATCAACGATCATCGGATTAACGTTCCAAGTTCCAACGGTTAAAAACCGTGCTACACTGTGACATCACTCAGGCCAGTCTGGCTGCTGACTCTGGCTGCTCATCGCCGTCGATTCGCCGAGTCGACGCCGACTCGCGAGTCGCGAGTCTCGCGACGTCGACGCCGAGGACTACTGTAAAGCAGGAAATATTTAAGACCCCAAAATGTTTAGTAATTCCGAGGTTTGGCCGGTTTAGTAGGCCTAAAATAATTAAGAGTTGGTCGCGAAAGCCTTTAGCAGGCCTAGGGGGTTCCGGGTTGCACGGGGGCGCGGCGCGTACACTCCTGGCGGACCCGGTGCTCGACGCCGGCCGCGCGCGGCGACGCCGCGCGCTTCTGCGTTTCCGAAAGTTCCTTCGAGCAATTCAACTACGTATACGTATACTGCAGCGCCGATGTTACTGCGCTATATAGCTACCCCCCCCGGGCCTCAGGTTTAATAGTATCAAAAACTTTAGTACTCAGGCTTTAGAACTTTAGTACTATTAATATCCAACCTCTTAAATATTTCCTGCTTTACAGTAGTCGATGACGTCGACCCGGCCCGGTGACCCCGGCCCACCAGGGGCCAGTGGGCCACCATTGCCACGAAGGCCCACGATGCAACATTCAATGATTACCGGTACTCAGTGACTACGTATACTGGTATATATAGACCGTATAGTTCAACGGTTACTCGATCAGGCCAGTATCCCGCGGCCGGTAGCTATTTATATAGTATAGCTCCGACTCTCCGAGGCTCCGCGCACCCAGCAAGTTGCGCATGCAGGCTTGCAATTGCAGTGACCGTCGGAGATCACTCAGCTGCAGGCCGCTGGGCCAGTCGACGTCGACGTCTGACTAGCTCCGCGCACTCAGCTGCAGCTGCAGGCCAGCATCGTTAAAGATGACAGCTCGTCAAAGGAGCACGCAGCCTAGGCCGGCCTCCATCAAACCCGGGCATGCGCATGCAGCTGCGCGTGCAGGGCTCGCGCTGGCGTTCGTCTTGTTCGTGCACGCGGCGGGCGGCGCCCTCGCGCAAGGCCCCCCTTCGTGTGGTGAGCGCTCTGGAATGCAATGGAAATGCATATGGCATTAAATTTACAACACTGCGGCACCGTACGCGTCGAAAGATGTCGTACGCGTATCATAAATATTACGTCGTTACGTTATGCTTTTAATTTTCACCGGCGCACCCGTACCTTGGCAAAATTGCAACAGCGCTAGCGATCCTCTAGAGTTCGCCGATGCGCATACGTATAATATACGCACCCGCGGCCCGCCCGGCGCGCGGCCACGCGTACGATCGCGATCAAGATGGCTACCTTAGCCCCAATGGCTGAAATTGGAGCGCGTATTCAGGTGTCAAGTTTGGGACTGCCTCTAGTCCCACTGCGCGCTTCCTGAATATGTCTTCTTTTGAGGGCAAGTTCAAGCTCCGAGCCCCGAGCACTCTCGAGTTTTGGTATGCACGTCTTGATCTCTATTCTCCTGCTTAAAGAGCGGAATCGTTAACGTTTGCGCGCGCGCACCCTTTGCACGCCGTAGGATCAATCTGCATTCAATTCCCGAGTATGATGCTGGGCTGCTCAACTTTAAAGATAAGCATGATGATAACGTAAACAACTTATCCCCGCACGAGCTCGTGCTCTACTTTTCGAAGGTTCGCATCCGGATCCACAGTCTGACCATTAATATATATATATATGTTGTTCATGAGATTTACATGTAGAGCTGTGATCATCAGTAGTTCGATGGCCGCCGGACTCAAAAAAATCGCAGAATGCCACGGATAGTACCCCCTTCCTGTCCCTCTGGAGGTACTCCGCGCAGTACTTGAGTGCTACCGGTGCGCTGGACTTTACATGTGTACAAACATATGCATGCAACTACTTGTAGTCCTAGGCCTTGTTGACTGCTCGAGCTCTTTTCAATATTAATGGCACGTCTGCATGCATATGCAGCCTGGCGGATGTACATGTTCTCGTCAGGCATCCCCCTATCGAAATGGGTTCACATCGGTGCTTTGCGATTTCTGTATTTTCTTGGCCTTAATTATATATATATATGCGGTCGTGCTCAAACTTTATCATGGATCTGATCGCACTTGCAACCTTCAGCGATTGTCTTCGGAGCTCCCGTGCCCGCAACGTTCCAGCTCAGCGGCAACACGATCAGTGGGAACGAGGGCTCGCCTGTCTCCATCTACTTGAACGGAGAAGCTCAGGGCCTCTCGGGCCCTGCGGGCTACGCCTACGGAACCTACGCTCCCATTGTGACCGATCCTCCCGGATCCTTCGTCAACAACACCCCTGGAGCGAACGCCAAGGCTGGCACTGGAATCCTACAGGCAGAATCAATCGATTTCAGGAAAAACTTCATCGGGGCCAACTTGGGGGTGCTTAAAGTCTCAATCGCGCGAGGTTCTTTAAATGGCGTTTGCATTGTATTCACGCGATCGCACATTTGCAGAATACCGATTATACGACTTTCTCCAATGCATCAATCGCCGATTTGCGCTGGTGGCGCAACAAAGCGCTCACACAAGCGGAGGTACAAAACGTTTATCAGGTCAGGCGTCTACGTATGTATACTGTGACGATATCAATCTCCTCTGCAACTCGCGATCGTACCCGGTTTTATTAAATATTAATATTCGACGATGTTTCGGACAGAATGGGCTGGCTTGTGAAACCTACAACCCGGACGACTTTTACTTCTACTATAAATTTGACGAGACGGTTCGCACCCGGTCGCGAATTCGAAAGCATGGAATCATTACAAGTACCGATCTCCACTCATAAGTTTGACATGATGCGTGCACATGTATACTGTAGTCATCCAATACGGCTTCCGATTCGTCCTCCTTCGGTCTAAAGGCGACACTCAACGGCGGTGTGTTCGATTCCTCAAATATCCAAACGCGCGCACAATCGCAACTGATCATGCTCATGACTCACGCAATTTTAATTTCAGACGTCTCTTTCACCTGCACTTCAACGCGGCCCGCCTGCACCCCCACGCCAAGCCCGAGCCCGACGCCCTCCGCCACACCATCCGCCACGCCCTCCGGATCCTCGCCCAGCCCCACAGCCGAGGCGGCGCCCGCGGCCGGAGCCCCGGAGCCCACCCCAACTTTGAATTCTGCGGCGGCCGTCGACGCTCCCACTCCGACGCCGCCGCTCGCGGTTGCTGGCGCCGGCGCCGTCACTGCCGCCACTCCGACACCCGTCCCGTCTCCAGCCCCCGCGGCCGTCTCGGGTGAGCGTGCGAAAGCTTCAGTCACGCGCACGAGCTAGACATATATGCATTGCTCGGCGCTCACCCGAAGCGGCGTGTCAGGCGTCCCCCCATACGGTGGCACGTGCGTCGCCGGGCCATCGTCCGTCAAGGCGGCAGTGGAGCCCGCGACGGTCAACTGCTCCGGCTGGCGCACCGGCTCCCCGCGCCTCGTCTACTCTATCTTTTCGGACCTCAGCACCGACCTCCTCGTCTCGTCCTCCCTAGAGCCTTCCATGGCCTTCTACTTCCCGTCGGTGCGTCTGAAATATTATAAGATGCGACGAAGTTGCTGACAGAACGCTACAATTAACCCGCTCACGATATCGATACCAACCATCTCTTTGGCGCGCAGTTGTCCGATACGACGCAGAGCGCGAAGCTGACGGTCAAGATCGCGGACAGCAAGGGGCTCTCTACCACGTTCAGCCTGCCGTCTCCGATCGAGGTCACGCCGCTCGTTCCGCCGTCCTCGGGCACCGATGCGTTCGAGCGCTTCCAGGTTCGATGCCGCCAATTTTTTATAAAGATTGGCTGATTCGGTCATATTAAATATTATTAATACGCGCACGCGTATGATTTGCGTTTAATCATGGCGCGTTCGATCATGATCATGACGCGCACGTTGCTGACGCTAAAATCATAATCACAGAGTCTGATCGCGGTTTTCAATGAGCAACTGAAGATTATTGTCGATGTAAGTGTTTTACTTTCCCGCTTCCTATAGATTGCATTAATATTGGAGCTCATAAACTTGCGGCTCTAGAGCACGGAGGCATTCGGAACCAAGATGAAGAGAATCGTCGCCCTCGTCAACACGCTCAAGGTCGATAAGTAATGAGGTTATAGTTGGGTTGATTTGATTGACCATGAATCTGATCATGATTTCACGACATTTGAAGACGGACTACTTCAAGCTCACGGGCACCGCCCTCCGCCACCTCGCCCGGCGTGCCCTCCTCCAGACGAGCGCCGCAACCGACGCGCTCTCCGGCGCCCTCACGAACGTCATGACGGTGGGTTCACATATATTCAACATGCATATATATATAAAATTAAAGACGTCGACGCGAAATTACGAATCTCGATCGCGAGTCTATAACAGTAGCGAAAATAGTATGTGAAAATTAATGCGCAGCTACTAGCTTTAGCGCCATCGCCAGCGTGTCTAGATCTCTATTTGCGAAAATTCTCTATTTGTCCACAAATGAGTAACACGATTTCTACGCGAAGACTGTGAACAATGAGGCGACGAAGGCCGGTGTCGACCTTAAGGACACAGAGGTGAGCGAATCCGTTTATATTACCTCAGCGTCTACTCTATATATCTAGCGATATAGATGGGTCGGCCGCGGGTTGAGGTCGCGATGCATGTGCATATTAAAGAGGTAGCACATTAAACGTTAATTATAACGCAGACTGCCGGCGCCCTTGTGAGCTTCTTCGCGTCCGTGGCCCCCCTGGCTGCGAAGACTGGCGCCCTAAAGGCAAGTGACATCGCTTCTGGCCATGGAGACATGTCCACGTGCGCACTGGCTTTAACATAAAGTCTAACGAAGTGTCTTCGCAGGAGGCCGACGCGGTGAAGGGGGCCAGCCTCCTGATGTCCGTCATCCAGGCCAACCCGGTTCATCACTTCTATAATAAATGATCAGAGTTGCTTCTTTTGTAATTATAAGCGAGGGTGTATATATTAAAATCTTCCCAAGTCGCGTTACTTCGCATCTGATACGACGCGTGCGCTCTGTTGCAGAGCATCGCCACGACCGCGGGCATCGACTCGGCGGTGCGAGCGAAATATTAATATTTGCGAATCGCATCGGCCCACTCGCATCCTCGGCTCACACGTGGGCTTGGCAGGGCCTGCAAGCAAGCCTGGCTGGGCTCTTGGCAGCCATTCCCGCAACATCCACGTCTGAGGCCGCGACGGCCATCCGCAGCCAGACGCAGAAGGCCCTCAGCTCGGTCTCCACGCAGATCACCCTCAAGTCGGGCAACGCCTCCTGCACGGCCCAGCCGCGCTCCTCTAGCCTCGAGCCGCTTCGCTTCAAGGTTCGGATTCATTTTTCCACAAAACATGTAAAAAGAATTCACACCATCGATGTCCGCACATGTACATTTAGATCTAGATCTAGATCTACGTGTTGACGCCCAACGTGAAATTATAATTCTGGTCCCTCAGGTTTGCACGAAGACAGACACGAAGTCGCTCTCCCTGTCGATTCCGTCATCGGGCACGGGCCCCGCCGCGCAGGTTTGTTCGCTCTTGATTTGGTACCGGGCTGTTTAAATTTTTGTGAATTGCAACTACGTGCGCGTATGGCCAAGTTGACGTTCGTGCACGTGCGCGTCGCATTCGCAGGTCCGCTTCCCTTCGGACGCCGCCTCCGGCGACTTCCAGGTCCGACCGCGCCCCCCGAGCTCCAAATATAAATATACCGAATTCGCTTTGAGCTCATAGCCGTTGATCATGGGCGAATGCACCTCAACTGACTATGTTATATTCTGAACTGTTACGAACAGGTTGCAGTGAACACGCCGCCGGCGTCGGCATTCGGCGTCACCTCGTCCGCATGCTCCGTGCTCGCCTCGCCCATCTACGAGGTCACGGCGACGGCGTTCGCCGACGACGGAAGCGTCGTGAATCTCCAGAGCTTCAAGTCCAAGATCACCTTCGAGCTGCCCCTCAACAGCGCGTGCGTCACGAGCGCCGGCCAGACGGTCTCCCTGGTCTACTTCGATGAGGCCTCGCGCGCCTGGAAGGAGTGCGACAAGGCGACCTCCTCCAGCGGCGCTGTTTACGCGGCCACCTGCGATCATCTCACCGCCGTGCGCCCATGCCATTAATAATACTGCTTATTCTATCCGCTGTTTCCCGAATTCGAAGCTGACATCGACGTCGACGACGCCTGCCGTCAACGTTCCGCCCGCGCGCAGTTCGCCATGAAAGTCAGCAATCCGGCAACCGTTTCCGTGCCGTACTGGAGCGCCGCCGGCGCCCTCTCTGCCTCGTCACTGCTGTCGGCCGTCCTGGCGAGCGCGGCCGCGGCTGCGGCGCTGCTGCTGGCCAAGTACTAGCTACAGCTATAGCCACAATTGCAAACAAGTACTAATTCGAGTTCGACTGATAGGTCGTCGAACATCTTGCAGTTCGGGTCTTCGTTTCATTTCGATTTCGCTTGTGCTTGCGATTTTAGACCAGTAGTTTCCGATTCGCTGTAGCGCATTACATGTTTCCGATTTTGATAAATACGGATTGTGTCGTGCGCGCGCAAGCTTTAAGCTTAAGTGCATGTGGATCGGGCGTGGATTTGAAGGGGGCGTCGATGGGGGCAAATAGAATGGGGGTAGCGCCCCGCCGGCTTTCCCGCCCCCGACCCTTTTCCCGTCCACCGGGGCAGGTTCCCGCTAAATCACTGTGCCAAATGCATATGTCCCGCCGGGCCGGGGAGTCGTGGTTCGATTCAACGGCTCGCACGAGAATGCACCCGCATAACTTTCGACCATGCGGCCCCCGGCCCGTCCCCGGCCGCGGGGACCCCTGCCCCCAATTGCAACACAGCTTCCGATGCCCCCGACAGCCCTAGGCCTGCTCGACACAGCTCCCGTTTTAATCTTCCATTATATTACTAATCGTAAAAGCGGCCCGTATCTAGCCAGAGGCACTATTACATATACAGCTGGCTATCATCGGAAGGCGGGCTCGCCGAGTCGGCGAGTCACGCGAAGCCGAAGCCGTGGTCGGCGCCGATGGCGGCGTCGAGGGCGGCCCGCAGCGCCTCGGGGCTCGCGTAGCGCGGCAGGACGAGCTGGTTGAAGCAGGTGTGGGCCGTCGGCAGCCGCCCCGGCCCCTCCCGGTCCTCCCGCACGAGCTGGAACGGCTCCTGCCGCCCGCTCGACGCCACGAGGTGCGCGAAGCCACCCGGCGGCGCCCGCGGGCTCCCCGTCGCGAACGCAAGCAGCCGCGCCCGCCCCGCCGCCGTCAGCGCCTCGACGTAATCCCAGAACCAGGCCACCTGCGGGGCGCGTCACCGGGGGATTCGCGACGACCGGGCAGCGGGGCGGGGCGGGCCTCCTGCGAGTCGGCCGAGAGGCCGTTGCCGTAGCGCGTGTGGCGGCGCCAGTCCGCCACGTCGACCTCCGCCCGCCCCTCGACAATCGCCCGCAGCTCGCCCGGCAGCAGCGCCGCCGTCGCCGCCGCCGGCAGCACCCGCCGCAGCCCCTCCCGCAGCGCCTCCAGCTGTACCCCCAGCAACGTCAAGAGGGGGGAAGGGGAGGGGGAGGGGGGGGGACGCGCCTCCTGGCGGACGCGCCCGACGATGTAGTACTCCACCGCGAGCTGCACGTACTCCCCCTGCGCCGGCGCGCGTGAGGCCGGGCGAAACTTAAAGCTCAGGTGAGGAAAGGGGGCGGGCCTTGTTGGCGTCGGTGACGGGCTCGGTCTCGCCGCCGGGGCGCAGGGGTACGGTGCGGTGCTCCCCAAAGAAGACCTCGTCCACCGCGAACACCATACCCAGGTCCTCCACCCCCCGTCCCAGCACGTCCTGCCTCCCGTCTCAGAGAGGAAAACGACGACAGAGAAGATGAGGCAAGGCTTCGTTCGCACGTTTTGAAGGGCGCGGGCGATGGTCGGCTCCAAGGAGGCGAGGTCCGGCAGGCCCAGCGGCCGCCCCAGCAGGTACCCGTACAGGCACTCCGGGAACTGGGGGGGGGGTGAGGGGGGTACGCGGGAGAGGGCTGGCGGGGGTACGGACGTAGACGGGGAACACAGCGCCCGTGGCGAAGGCGGCGCCCATCGCCCACCCGCACAGGCGGAACATGCTGCGGGGGGGCTCAGCGGAGGGGCCGGGCCGCAGAACGAGGAGGAAGAGGGTACGAGCCTGAGGTGGCTGGGGTGCACGCGGGCGTCGCTGGGAGGGCCGGGCGGGACCGTCAGCCAGCTCAGAGGCACAGAGGGCCTGTACCCCCGAGGGCCGAGTGGGAGGGGGGGGGGCAGACCTGGAGGGGTAGTAGACGCCGGCGGCGTCGTCGTGGCGTCGGAAGAGGGCGGCCTGCGGGTCGAGCAGCTCGCGCGCCAGGCAGGCGAAGTACTCGCGCAGCACCCCGGGGCCGTGCGCCTCTTCTCCACGGAACGTCACCTGCGCCGGCGCGCGCGCGCCGCGTCAGCCGAGCGCGGGGGGGCGGGGGCGGGCGCGGGGGCGGAGGTGGGCGAGCCTGCATGTTGGCGACGGCGCGACGGAAGTCGCCTTCGGCTGTAGCGCCGGGCCCCCCCGCCGCTTCCGCCCCGGAAGGGAGGAGCAGATCCGCGCCCAAGCTCGCGATGCTGCGCGGCCGGCGGCCCGCTGTTCAGAAGGGCCCAAGCTTCCGGGCCCAGGAACCGGACTCGCCTGGAGTCGATGAGCGAGCCTCGGGAGACCGCGAGCTCCAAGGGCGCGGGGCCCGCGTCCTCGTACTCCTCGTACCCCTCCTCCTCGTCCTCGCCCCCGTCGGCGAGGGCGCGCCCCGCGGGCGAGGGCCCCACCACGAGCTCGGCCACCAGCGCCTGAGAACGAAGGGAGGTGAGGCGCGAGCGGACGAGGCGGACGCGGGGTCCAACTTCGTTCGGGCGGCTCGCCTGCCGCCGGAGGTGGGGCCGCACGGCCCCGGGCACCCGCCCCACCGCCGCCGCGAGGGACGATCCGCGGAAGGCGCGCCCGGCGATGAGCGCCTGCACGCAGTCCGAGAGCAGCCCGCTGCGCGCGCCCGCGCAGTGAGGCGAGGCGGCAAGGGTCGGCAAGGGCGGGACGTCGCGCATGCGCACCGGAAGGGCCGCAGCGAGTCCGCGAAGCCGTCGAGGACACCGGCCGCCCCCGCCAGGGCCGCCCCCGCCGCCATGCACCGCCACACGAACTCGGCCGGCTGCGATCGATCCCGACCGTGAGGGCGAGCGGCGGGGCGGATGGGCGGGCGGGCGGGCGGGCGGGGGCGAGCCTTGGAAGAGAGTAGGGCGGGGCAGCCCAGGAGGAAGGCGCTCCGGAGGGTGGGCGCCAGCGCGCGCAGGGCCGCCGCCGCCGCCGCGCTGCGCGCGACGCCAAAGAGTGAGTCGAGCGCGAAGCGAAGCGCAGCAGAGCGGGGCGGGCGGAAGTAAAGTGGCGGACGCGAGGCGGAGGGCGACGTCGGCGGCGCGGGCCTGCCGCTCGACCGCCTCGCGATCCTCGTCGGCGCCGTCGAAGTCGAAGCGCAGCGCCCGCGCAGCGCGCTCCAGCGCGCGCAGCTGCTGCTCCGCGGCCGGCTGCACCTCGATTGGCCGCCGCTCCTCCCCCTCCTCCTCCTCCTCATCCTCGTCCCGCCCCTCGCGATCGGCGGGGGCGGCCGCGGCCGCGAAGCCATGGAGCTCGGAGTAGACGGAGCCCAGGGCGGCGGCGGCCGCGTCGACGAGGGTCGAGGCGACGGCGGCGCGCGTCGGGGGGTGCCCGGCGATGGCGTCGAGGAGGGCGGCGGCGGTCTCCGGGGGGTACTCGGAGTGCAGCCCGCCCGCCGCCTCCTCCAGGGAGGAGAGGACGCGGAGCGGGAGGAGGGGCGCCGATGCCGACTGCCGCGCGGCCTCCGGAGAAGCGGCGTAGGCGCGCACCCCGGGCCGCCCCGGGCCGCAGAGCACGCGCAGGAGGGCGGCGAGCGGGGCGCCGGCCTGGAGGGACCGCGGGGGGAGGACGCCGGCGCCGTGGCGGCGGTGGCCCCCCGCCGCTCGCGTTGCGGCGGAGAGAAGCGCCTCGGCGACGGCCGGGGCCTCGTAGCAGCGCCGGAGCGCCGGGTTGAGCAGGACAGACTGCACGCGCGCCCGCAGCGCCGTCGCAGCGGCGCCGGCGCCCCGGTTCGCGTCGAAGACGGCAAGGAGGGCGTGCACGGCGGGTGCCCCCTTGCCTTCGAGCAGTCTGATCGCGTTTAAGCGCCACTCCTGCGGGCAGCCTGAGCGGCCGGCGGGCGGGGCGGGCGAGCGGCGGCGCGGCGCGGCGCACCTCAGCGAAGGTGGATGCGGCGAAAAACGCGAGGGTGTAAGGATGCAGGGCCTCGCTCGGGCCTTGCCGCATGAGCCGCCCAAGGAAGCGCCGCCACGCCGCTTGCGTCTCGCACAGCTCCGAGAGCCGCTGCGCCTCCTCCAGCGCCTGCTGCCCCGAAAAATCCCGCCAGGCGCCTGCGCGCCCTTCTCGGCGCGCGGCGGCGCCGGCGCGCGAGCAGAGTGCACGCACCGGCGGCGCGAAGGATGTCGAGAGCGAAACGGTTGGCGGAGGTGCGGCTGCGCTCCGCGTCGGAAAGCTCCTCGTCGTCGACGGTCATAGCCAGCGTTGTGAGCGTGAGCTCCAGCCTGCGCGCCATTCGTCCCGAGCTCGAGGCGTCTGCGAGCCGCGCCGCGCACCGCGCGACGAGCTTCAGCGGGTCGCAGTCGCCGTCCTTTAGCTGGTCGGCGAAGAGGGCGGGGGCGGCGAGGCCGGACGCGGCGTCGCGGGCGCCCCACTTGGCGCCGTGGAGGGCGAGGGCGAGGGCCGCGAAGTCGTCCCCCCGGGCGCAGGCGAGCAGGAGGCTGTTCTCCATCTGCGCGGCGTCCCCGTGAGGCGGGCGCGGGCAAGCGGACGCGGCGGGCGCGGGCCGCACCACCGTGTCACCGTACTGGATCCGCGGGGCCGGGCGGATGCCGCCGTCGCCGTCAGAGTCCCGCGCGAGCTCGAGGGCGGGGCGGGGCGGGGCGGGGCGGCGCACGGGACTGTTGAGGCACTCTGCGTGGGCGCTGCGCAGGGCCTGCAGGAATTCGTTCTTGCGCTCCGCGCTCCTGGGAAGTTGCTCGCTCTCCGCCAGGTGCTCGCGCAGCTCGGGCGCGATCGCCTGAAGCGGCGACCCCGTCCGCGCCAGGCTGGTTGGCCCGGCTCGTCAGCGGCGGCGGCGGCGGGTGGCGGGCCGCGCACAAGTGGCGGAGGATGCGCTGGTGGCCCTCGCTGATGCCGACGTCCTCGAGGCGGGCGCGCGCGTCGTCCATGGAGAGCGTGCGCGAGCCGCCCCAGAGCCGCTGCAGGGGCGCCGACGAGGGCGGGAGCCCCTCGGCGACCAGCAGCGCGTCGAACAGGTCCGCCACAGTCGCGCCCGCGGCCAGGCGCACGACTCTGCCGAAGGGTAAGGCGCGGAGAGAGCGGCTCGCGGGAATCTGGGCCGACCGTGTATTCTTGGAGCCGGAAGTGACGTGTGACTCCACCATGAGTTGCAGCGCCCGCACCGGCGGCAGCGGCGAGGCGGCTTCAAGCTCCGCATGCGATGCGTGTGCTGCAGGTTTGTCGGTCTTGTTGTGCTCCTCATCCTCAAGCCCGTTCGGTTCAGCTGCAAGCGCAGGCGGAGCTGGATCCGCAGCTGAATTCGAAAGCGGTCGATCCGGTCGACGATAAGGCCGCAGGCGCTCCCGCCGGCGCGACCCGCTCGCCGGGGACGAGTTGCACTCAGCAAATGCGCTGGCCTCTGTGGTCTGTGGTGGTGACGTTGTCGGGGCCACATCCAGAGCAACCGAAGCACCCGGACTTCCCCACGTCCCTGCGCCGCGGGCCTAATCAGAGAGAGAATATGGAGCGATTATACTGGCGCAGCACCTGGTGCGGATTGGGGCCCGCTCCCGCCATCCGAGCGCGCGTTCGCCTCCTGCTCACCGCCCTCCGCGGGCGCTGGAGCCGTCGTGGCCAGGCGCGGGCGCTTGTTCGGCGCTTCTTCTCGCCCGCCCTCCATCTTCTGGAGTTCGGGGCTTGCAATTAATTGCGCTTCCGCGGCCGCCGGGCCCAGCGCTTGTCGGCACCAGTACCCCCCGATGAGCCGCGATTTCGTCGACGTCAGCGCGCTAGCTGCGCATGCATATGCTGCGCATGCCGCGCCGGCATGCGCAACTCAGCATGTTCAAAATTGAGTCAGTGCACGTGAAACGTTAAAACGTTTGCCTCGAGCTCGCACCGCTAGCGCGCTGGCCTGAGCACACGGCAAGCTCAAAATTTCAATTCTTATCTGCTTCAAAGCCACTCACGATGACAAAACTAGAGGATCCCGGAACACGCACAAGCAAGTCATGATCACTGGCCATGCTAGGCCGTACATGCGCCACGGTGAGAGTCGTAAATGGAAAGGTCACTGTACACTATCTGAGTAAACGGCCGATCCGGCCGTGCATAGTCCCTAGTTGAAATGGTAAGGCGACTCGCAGGGGGTATGCGGGCGACGGGCGCGCGTTGCGGGGGGCCCTGTACCCCGCTCCGCTCACTGGCGGGGCCCCAGGAAATCTTTCACAAGCTGACGGAAAGAAATCAGAAGTCGAAATTCTGAAAAGAGGATGGGGGAGAGGGGGAGGGGGGGTACCTCGCGCTCTTTGAAAAGCTCGTCGCGCGTCTTTGCGAGCGCGGCCTTCTCCGTCTCGTTCAGCTGGAGGCCCGAGACGCGCTCGCAGTTGCCCTCCAGGTCCGTGACGACGGGTACCGAATAGAAGACGCCGGGGGGTACGTCGTACGAGCCGTCGCTGTAGAGCCCCATGGAGACCCACTTGCCGTCCGAGCCCAGCGCCCAATCGTGGACGTGCTGCGGGGGGGTAAGGCCTCGAAGAAGAAGAAGAAGAAGCGATCCCGCCGGGATTCGAACTCAAACTCGCGAACCTGGACGATGGCGTTCGCGGCGCTGGTTGCGCTGGACATCCCGCGGAGCTCCAGAACCTTCGCCGCCCGGTGCTGCACGTCGTCCACTGCGTACCCCCGTCGGCGGGGGCGGGGCGGCGGTACGGAGGTGCGCGCGGGCGCACGGTACGTATCGGCGAGCCACTTTGAGTCCGGAATGGCCTCGACGGCGGGCTTGCCGTTCACGGTCGCGTGGAAGACATCGGGATACAGGGTCGGGCTGCGCGCGAGCCGGCCGGTCAACGGCGCAGCGGGCGGCGGCGGCGGGCGGGGCGGAGCGCGAACCTGTGGTTGCCCCAGCAGATGACGTTGTAGACCTCGTCAACGCTGCAGCCGGCCTGCGCGGTCGCATGCGTCAGGGGCGGAACTCCCTCTGCGCGAGGCGCGCGGGGCGGGCGCGCCTTGCGAGCGAGCATAGAAACGGCGCGGTTCTGGTCAAGGCGGGTCATGGCAGAGAAGTTCTCGATCGGAATGTTGGGCGCGTTCGTCGCCGCGATCAACGCGTTCGTGTTCGCGGGGTTGCCGACGACCAGCACCTGCGGATCGAATTTGGGATCAAATCCGGATCGAATTCGAGCCGCAATCCCGGCGGGCACGCACCCTGCAGTCCTTCCTCGCGACCTCGTTGAGCGCCTTGCCCTGGTCCACGAAAATGGGGCCTGCAGCCGAGAGCGGCCCGGTGAGCGCGGGCGCGGACGCGAGCGCGGCGAGCCGAGCGACGCAGGGACCCGGAGCGCGCTAGCGCTCACCGTTGATGCGGAGGAGATCGGCACGCTCCATGCCGGGGGCGCGGGGCCGGGAGCCGATGAGGAGCACGAAGTCAGCGTCTTTGAACGCGACGCGGGGGTCGGTCGTGACGACAACGTCCTTCAGGAGCGGGTAGCAGCTGTCCTCCAGCTCCATCTTGACGCCCTCCATGGCCTTCATCGCCGGCTCGATCTCCAGGCACTGCAGGATGATGGGCTGGTTACGGCCGAGCATGTCGCCGTTCGCGATGCGGCCGAGAATAAGGTAGCCGATCTGGCCGGCCGCGCCCGTGATGGCGACGCGAACGGGGCGCTTCAGAGGGAAGATGGGCCGGTTCTTGTGGACCGTAGCCGTTTCCTTCCTGCGAATGGATCAAGATGAGGGATTCGTACGTGCAACCCGCGGCCAATCTAGGCGGCCTCCCGGGCTAAGTCCGCGGAAAACGTGCACGTACGCGGCGTAGATGTTGCCTGGCATGCCATCAAACGCCTCCGCGCGAACTGTGCGGGCGGCCTGGAATGTCCGGGCAACCCGCAAGTGGTCGGCAACCGCGGAGCCATGGAAGGCCGAGCGGAGCGTCCTCGCCGAGCCGGCCTTCAGCTGAGGCTGAACGGAGACACGGGCCGCCGATCGAAGCTCGGGTTGGGGAGGAGCGTGGCGGACGGCGACGGCGGCCGCAGGAACAATGAAAGCTGATGTCATTGCTTCGATGTCTCGAGGCGAACGTTAGCAGGCCGCGTGAACGAGCTGGGGGGCTGTGACGGGCTCAAAAGGCAAGCAAACTCGAGTGTGCTGTATCCCCCCCAGCGGCAGCATCTCCGCCCCCGAAGCCCGCACCGCGCACACAGACGATAGCAACGTAGGAAGAAACGCGTAGAGCACGTTTCTGAGGTCGGCGCACCGCCGCAGCGGGCGATCGCACAGGCGGCGAGCGGCGGGATCGGCACCGACTTTAGCTAGCTTCGAGCGAGGAGAAAAGCAAGATGAGGCAGCTCAAGTTCCACGAGAAGAAGCTCCTCAAGAAGGTTGACTTCCTGCAGTACAAACACGAGGAGGGCGTTCGGGAGATCAAGATCCTGCGCAAGTACCACATCCAGAACCGAGAGGACTACATCAAGTGCACAACGCCTCGCCGCGCCCCGCCGCGCCCGCCGCGCCTTGCCGAGCGCGGCGCAGGTACAACAAGATAGTCGGAATGATCACCCACCTCGTCGCGGAGCTGCGCAAGATGGATCCGACCGACGCCTACCGCATCGACATGACGGAGCGGTTGCTAGAGAAGCTGTGCGCCGCGCCGCCGCGCCGCTGCAGCGCCTGCCAGGCCGCTGATCGCGCCCCCGCCGCCAACCGCCCTCGTCTCGTTAGCTACTCGATGGGAGTCATCGCTACGAAGAAAGGACTCTCGCTCTGCGACAAGCTCGCGGCGTCCGCCTTCTGCAGGTGTGCCCGGCGCGCCCCGCGAATTCGCGCGTACGTGTCTCAAGCGTGTGCAGGCGGCGGCTGCCGGTGGTGCTGGTTCGCATGAAGTTCTGCGAAACTCTGCGGGAGGCGATCACGTTCATCGAGCAAGGACGTGCGCGCCCGCGCCTCTCGCGCCCTCGCCCGGCCCCAGGCGTTCGCGCCGCCATCCCCGACGCGTTTGCCCGCGCGGCAGACATCCGCGTGGGCCCGGAGGTCGTCACCGATCCCGCTTTCCTCGTCACGAGGTCCGCTCCGCTCCGCCCCGCGCTCGCCCGCCCCCGCCGCGACCACATAGATCAAATGTCGCGTTCAGGAACTTCGAGGACTACATCACGTGGGTCGACTCGTCCAAGATCAAGAGGAAGGTCCTCAAGTACAACGACAAGCTCGACGACTACGATTTGCTCGCGTAGCCGCAGGTGCAGGTCGACGTCTCATGACCAGTTGCCTCGCGTAGCTAGGAGCGTAGTGCGTAAGCTAGTTCAGTTTATACAACAGGACAGACACGGGCCCGCGGCCTAGTCGTGCTCGGGGCTGGCGGCGGCGGCGGCCGCCGCCTGCTTCGCCTGCATGTCGTGCAGGAAGGTCCAGAAGGAGGAGGCGCCGCCGCCCGTCTGCACCAGGAGCTGGTTCTCCCGGTAGAAGAGCTGGACCTAAGAGGGAAAACCGTTGAACTCAGACGCAAATCTAGAGTTCTGGGACGGACCTTGCGGCCGGCAACGAGGTACGTCGTGCCCCGAATGCGCCGGACTGGGATAGTGATCCCCACTGCGCGCGGAGGGCGGTCAGGCCGGCTTCGGGGGGAGCGGGGCGAGGGGGATACGGGCGCACGGTCCGCAAAGTTCTTCTTGATGGCTCGCACGTGGTCCTCGATGGCCCGCTGCGGGGGGTACCGTCGGCAACGCGAAAAAACGGGAAGGGGGGTACGCGCCTCGATGGCGACGCTGGGGGTCTCGCGGGCGAGGAGGCCCATCCTCCGGATGCGCTCCCGCAGCGAGGGAACGTTCGCCGCCCTCCGGTGCAGGTCCTTCTGGTACTCCTCGAAGGTGGCCCGCGGGGGCGCCACCGCGCACCACTGCGCCCGGGGCCGGCTACTGCTCCGGCCCGCCGGCGCCGCCGCCTGGCCGGCGCCGGCGCGGGCGGACGTCGAGGCGCGGGACGAGCGGACGGGGGACGTGGATCGGCTCCTGCGCACCGGAATCGGCGCCGGGGCACGGGGTTGCGGGGGAAGGGAAGGAACGCGGGGGTACCGGAACGGGGCGTCGAAGGAGCGAAGGGCGCCCTTGGAGGGGTCGGCGGTCCAGGGGTACCGCCGCGCGTCCTCCACGCCGGCGGACGGGCTGCGGCTGCGGCTGCGGCTGCGGCTGTGACTCGCGCTGGGGCTCCGGCTGCTGCGCCCGCGGCTGCGCCCGCGCCGGGGGGCCTCGCCGCGGGCCGGGGAGTCCCGATGGCCCCCGTGCGCCTGCGCCTGTACCCCCCCGCCCTCCGCGAACCCCACGCTGCGGCGGCGCTGGGAGGGGCTCCCGCTACGCTCCCGCAGCCTGGCCTTCAGGTCCGCGTTCGAGATCCTGAGCTCCTGGACCTGCCCGTCCGTGCCGAAACAGTCAAGAACGTTAACTTCTTCTGTAAATTAGATCAAAAGTCATTTTTCACCTGGCGGTGGAGCTCTTCCAGGGTTTCCTCTTGAAACCCCTCCTCTCCGTCGTCCCCGTCTTCGTCGCCGTCCTCCGCGCCCGCCGCCTCGAGCCACCCGAAGCGCCGGCGGCCCCGCCCGGCGCCCCCCTCCCCCCCTTCGCCCTCCGCCGCCCTCCGCAGCAAATCCAGCGCCTCTTGGAGCCGCGCGTAGAGAACCTGGAGCCCGAGCTAAGCTTAGCCATGTGACCTTCGCTCGAGCCGAGCGTGCGCGCCTCGTTGCTCTCCTCGGAGCTCCGCAGGCGCTCCCGCAGATCGGCGTTGATCGCCCGCAGCTCTGCGTTCTCCTCCTCGAGGCTCTGCCCCTTGGAGCGGCCCGCGGGCTCCCGCGCCGCATCGGCCACGCCGGCCTGCTCGCGCCGCCCGTCTGCGCCCGATCGTCGTGTGAGCGCAGCCCGGTCGCGGATCGCTGGGAGGACGGCGCTGACTGTACTCCTGCTTGAAGTTCTCCTTCTCCTCGTCCAGCACGGGCCTCGCCGCCGCGCCGCGGCCTGCACGCGCACGGCGGCGGCGGGCACAGCTAAGCTCGAGCACGGCGGCAGGCCGGCTTGGCAAGCTACAGCACACGAGCACTCACCACGCCTCTCCCTGACCTCCACGCCTTGCTTTAAACTCGCCAGCGTCTCCCGGAGTGTCCGGATCTCGTCGTCGGTGTCTGGGGCCGGTCAGATCGAGCACCAGCGCGTCGGCATGGGATAGGCGAGGCCCCACGCACTAGGATCGACGTCGTCCGACATTGCTCTGCTTCTGCGCTCGCTCGTTCGGACCTTGCCGTTTGCCCTCCGAATGATTGTACCCCAGGTAAACAAGAAAAAATGCAAGCCGCCTTCGTCGCCCCCCTGCCGCCGCCGGCCAGCCGGACAGCACGTACATTCGACGTCACTGCTACGTCCGTGCGGACCAGCGCAACACAGCCGCGCCGGGTCGCCGGCCAGAAGTTGCCCGCCGGCGCGGCACGTCGGGAGGCCGTCTTCTCGTCGAGCTTCGCCGGCCATCGGTTCCTTGTCCACACGCCGCGCCCGCAACAGGCGGCACTCGCCCCGTCCACGGTAATCAATCAGCAGCCCCCAATGGCCAGCGTCTGTAACGACGGGCCTGACCGCGGTGCGCAGATCGTCGCCTCCACCGATCACAACCCTCACCACAAGCCGCACACGCCCCGCGTCGATCCGTCGAAGTACAAGGTTCGCCCCCGTGCCCCGCCACCGTGCAGCTTCTTATCGGTGCCCCGCGCCAATGCAGTGCTCGACCGGTGATCGGATCGGCCAGGTGCCCCCCGCCAGCTTCGGCTTCGCTGCCGCTCGAATTCGCTGACACGTTTCCGGGTCGTCCTGCAGATCATTGCCGCCATCCTCTTCGTACGCGGCGCGCCTGTGCCCCCTGCATGCTCTGGCTCACATTCCCGAGCTTCGCGCAGCTCGGCTGCCTTGACGCCGGCTTCAGCGGTGACTGGCCCCTGACGGCCGAGCAGCAGATGACCGCCCAGCACGTCTCGACGGCCTGGGCCGCGGCCAACGCCCTTTTTGCCGTGGCCGCCGCGCGCGCCGTCCGCGCCTCGGGCCCTCAGGAGGTCCTGTGGTACATCACCAAGGGCCTCCTCGCGGGCGCCCCCGTCATGCTCGAGCTCCGCAAGCGCGAGAAGACCGCATGAGGGCGTACGCGCTTCGCTCCCCCACGCTTCCCGCTGCCCCCTCGCTTACTCACGCGCATGCAGACCGCGCGCTTCAATCTGGCTCCTGTCCGGCCCGCCGCAAGCCACCTCCCCTGTTTGGCAGGAAGCAAGCGAGTTTAATGCTTCGCGCTTGGATCATGTGTAGCACTGGGTAGTTTAGATAATACGGTAGATTCATGACGTAGGTGTACAGGAAGCAGTGTTAACATTACTCTGGAAGCAGTGTTCCGCGCGGGTTATACGGGTTATACGGGCATGCGCATGCGCATGGCCGGCGCCGCGGCCGGACGTCGACCCAGCACTGCATAAGCTTAAGTAGATCTATAGATAGCTCGATTTCGAAGGTTTACGTGTAAGTAGTTGTCAAACTTGGCCCTCTCCCCACGGCAGGCTCGCCCCTGTATAGCTATAGCTAGGGTGCCCAGGAATCAGTTGCAAGGGGGGCCGGCACCCGATCGAGTGGCCCACGTGCGCAACGCACGCGCCCGGGCAGCTGCACAGCGGCCATATCGGCACACCGATCGACGCCAACCCGCGCATGCAAGATGCCACGCCGCCACCGCGCCCGAGCGAAGCCCACTGCGGCATCCCTCGCGAACCCATGGCGAGAGCACGCGAATGTCAAACGCAGGCATTGATGGCACAGGGATCACATCATCAGAAAGTATTGAGTGAAAGCAGGTGTATTGGCTACGTATCGCATTCGAAGGTCGTTTGTCCTCCGAGCGCGGCCCTCCCTGTCGAGGAGGCGGTCAACGGCCGCCGCCTCACCCAGCAAAGAGGAAGAACGAGAAAAGCTCACTGCTTGTTTGAACACTCAAATCATTGGGGGAAGAGGGTCTGCCGGCAATGTGGTTAGCGGCCTGGTGATTCCAGCGATGAATGCAGAAAAGGAATTCAATCTAGGGCGATCGATCGAGCGTTGACCGAGCCCTTTCCTAGCTCTTGCGTGCCCCTTCGACAAGGAGAGCGAGAAGAGGGGCCCACCTGGAGGAACTGGAGGAGGAGGAAGGCAAGGATGGGGGAGATGTCAATGCCGCCGATGGGCGGGATCAGGTTGCGGAACAGGTTCAGGTAGGGATCCGTGATCGAGCGCAGGATAGCCACGGGCTGGGTCTCCTCGAGGTTCGGGAGCCAGGTGAGCACGACGCGGATGGTGAGGAGGAAGAGGTAGATCTGCAGGAAGTTGTTGAAAGTAGTCGTCACGAGGTTCGCGGCAATGAGAGCGCTGCCAGCGCCGTGAAGCGGCTCCAGGAACGGCATCATCTCGTCGGCGCCGGCCGGCGACTCCGGAAGCATCGCATAGTCGAAAGCAAGGCCGAGCAGGGCGAGGAGGCGGTGCTGGGCAGTGTGGGCGGCATCGGAATGAGCATCAGACTCCTCAGCCTGCGGGTCGGCGGGCGGCGCGGGGAATCAGCGGAGTCCGACTGCACGCGGGCTCGGGATATCTATCATATGCGGGCGGTTGTTGCGAGTCCGCACCTGCTCAATCTCCTTCACAGTCTCCACAACCTCACGGCGCTCCTGCTTGCTGAGCGACTGGAACGCCCGGGAGACGCTGGAGAACGCATTGGCGAGGGTGAACTCCCGCGTGCTGGTCTCCGGCTCGGCCGACGCAACGGGGCTGAAAGTGAACTCCCGGCGGACAATCTGGCGCCGCGAGGGGATGGACTCGCCCGCGAACTGGGGGCGGGTGGAGATGGCCACAGGCCGCACAGAGATGGCCTGGCGGGACGGGCAGGCCGTCGGGGCGAAAGAGAACGCCGACATCCTAGGGGCTAAGGAAAGGGCGCGGCTGGAGCCGGCCTACGTGCCGCTGAAGCAGCGAGCAGCGCGAACAGGGGAATGAGCTCGCGGGGGGTACGCGCGCGCAGAACACCCGCCCAAAAGCCGAGCCTGGAGCGCTGAAACCGCATCTCCGTGCTTTTTCGAAGCTTCCTGTTCGGACTATAGCCGCCGCTCGACCCGCGAACCCCGAACGGCGAGCAAGCGGGCCGGCGCGATGAGCAAACGCGCTTCGAGGCTGCGCGCTGGGCGGACGGGCGACGAGCTCACGAAGGCCGAGCTGCAGCTGGAGAAGAAGCTGGCCGCCCTGCACGAGCTCTGGGTGCGCCCTGCATACGCCGCGTTGCGAGCGCCCGCGACGCCAGCTGCAGGAGAAGGAGGAGGGCACTTCCAAGCAGCGCACAGAGGACCCGATCGAGGCCGCGCGGCGCATCCTTCAGCAGTCTGTGCGTGAGACGCGCCCGATGCCGAGGCGCGCCGCCGGATTCCGATTCGCATTCGCGCAGAGCGGCACGGCGGCGGCCCGCCGCGCCTTTGCATCCGTGTCGCAGGAGAAGGAGGAGGAGGCGAAGCCGGCCAAGCGGCCGACAGTGAAGGCATCCTCTGCGGCGGTGCATTCTCGCCGCGCCGCGCTCTCTCGGCGGGGGCGCGCGCTGTGGCTCACTCCTCCTTCTTGTCCCTTTAGGCATCGGCCGGCGGAGGGGGCGGGGACGATTGGGGCGCCGGCGATTTCGGGGCGCGGGGACGAACCCGGCGGGACTCGTGGGGCGAACCCGACGGGGGCGACGAGGGGCCCCTGGAGGCCAGCGGGAGCAACCGTACCCCGCTCGGCGCTCCGGGCCCGGCCCGGGCGCAGGCGGCCGCCGCGGCCCCGGCGCAGCCGACGGGTATCCGGCTCACGGTCGCCGGCGTAGACCCGACGCTGCGCGAGACGGACCTCGCGAGCGTTTTCGCCCGCGTCGGCAACGCGCAGCCGCTGCGCGTCGCCATCGTACCCCCTCAGGGCCCCGCCCCCCTCGCGTGCGCCTCCGTACCCCCCTTCGGCCCCCGCACCCGCCCGACGCGCCCGCAGGACGGCGGTGGTCGTAATGCCTACAGAGGAGTCGGCGGCGGAGGCGGCGAAGGCTCTGAACGGGTTCCCGCTTGCCTCGGCCCGGCTGAAGGTGGAGGTGGCCGGGCCAGACGCGCCCCCGCCCCCGGCGCCGGCGCCGGCCCCGGCCCCGGAGCCGATCGGCGAGGACGGGAGCGGCTCGGGGTCGGACGGGGGGGACGGGAGGCGGGGGTACGGCCGCGGGCGGGGGCGGGGCGGGCCCTGGCGGGGCGACCGCGACGGGCGGGGGGGGACCTGGAGGGGGGGGGACTCCGGCCCCCAGCGCCGGCCCCGCATGGTCGGAGTCGACGAATTCCACAGGGAACGGGTACCCCCCTGCCGCCCGCCCGCGCGCCGTGCGCGCACATACCCCCAAGACCGAGACGCTTCTCTCTCCCGGCAGGCTCGGTATGGCGGCAGCCTCGACGATTTCGGGGCGCCTGCGCCGGCCCCGCCGCCGGAGGCGCCGGCGCCGGTGCCGCCCCGCGCCCCGCTCGCCCCACACGCGCCGGTGCGTTCCCGTACCCCTCTCCCGCTCCCGCACCCCTCTCCCCGCACCGCCCCCTGAGCCCTTGCTCTCAGGAGGCGGCGGAGAGTCCCTTCGGGCCCTTCGATGGGGCGCGGGGGGGCGCGGCCCCCGCTCCCGCCCCGGCGCCCGGCCCGGGGGACTACGCCCAGTACATTCCGGCGGCCCTCGCGCGGCCAGCCGCCCCCGGTGTGCCCTTCTGATTTCCCCGCTTTTCTGGTATTCTCATGCGTCTTCCCGGCAGCGCCCACGGCAACTCAGCCGCCGCCGGCGCAGCCAGCGCAGCCGCCGCCGCCCGCCCAGCCGCCCTCGGGCGCCGGGCCGGCGACGGACGCCCGTGGCAGGAGCGTCGTGTCGTACGACGACTTCTGATCGGATTCGAACCCGGTCCGATTCGATCCCGTCAATCCGAAGCCAGCTGCTGCTGCAGCTGCAGCTGGCAGGACTGGGGCCCTTAGCCTATAGGGAGGGAGGGAGGGGAGGGGATGGCTTCTCCAGCAGTCCGACGGTCCGTACCTGGCCTAGCCTAGCTATAGCTTTTGTAGATCCGGATCCAGGGCCGGCGCGCGCCGCGGCGCGGTCGCGAACGCCTGCAGCTGCCGGCTTCCGGCAGCTGTCAGCGCGCGCCATCTCATGATCATGTGCACGTCCATGATCAAATTTGATCGCGATCGAATTGAAATTGAAATACGAAATCAAATTTGGTTCGAATTTCAATTTGATCTGCGTTACCGGGCCGGGTACATGCGCCTATAAGCTGCTTCGCGCGCATATTTCAAGTAGTTCGATCCCAGGACATCGAACGATGGAGGGCGAAGCACCGAGCAAGCGCCCGCGCCTGGCCGCGGCGGCTCCAGCGCCCGCAAATGGCGGTGAGCACCAGGCGAACGCGCACGGGCGCGCCGATGGCGGGATCGGCTCCCAAGCCGCGCCAAGTGCTGCGCAGATCTACGCGCTCCATATCCTCTCTCTGATCACGATGCCCGCGGCGCAGGGACGGCGGGGAGCACTGGCGCTCCCTTCCGTCGGATCTTTAGCCTCGGCTGGATCTTCGGATCTGCGCCCTCCGCACCGTCCTCCGCACAGATCGTCGAGCCCAACGCACCTGCCGAGTGCGTTTGTCCGCAGCGACCACTGCGCCGCCACGCACGAAACGACGTCGGTCTGAGTACTAGTGCAGCACGACCAACGAACCTGCAGCACCCGCATCGCATGCGGATCCGGAGCTTGAAGCCGCCTCGCTGCTGCCGCCGGTGCGGACGCTGCAGCTCATGGTGGAGTCGCACGTCACTTCCGGCTCCAAGAATACGCGGTCGGCACAGACTCCCGCGCGCCGCTCTCTCCGCGCCTCACCCTGCGGCAGAGTCATGCGCCTGGCCGCGGGCGCGACTGTGGCGGACCTGTTCGACGCGCTGCTGGTCGCCGAGGGGCTCCCGCCCTCGTCGGCGCCCCTGCAGCGGCTCTGGGGCGGCTCGCACACGCTCTCCATGGACGACGCGCGCGCCCGCCTCGAGGACGTTGGCATCAGCGAGGGCCACCCGCGCATCCTCCGCCACTTGTGCGCGGCCCGCCACCCGCCGCCGCCGCCGCCGCCGCCGCCGCTGACGGGCCGGGCCGGCCAGCCTGGCGCGGACAGGGTCGCCGCTGGAGGCAATTGCGCCCGAGCTGCGGGAGTACCTGGCGGAGACGGAGAAGCTTCCCAGGAGCACGGTGCGCAAGAACGAATTCCTGCAGGCCCTGCGCACCGCCCGCGCCGAGTGCCTCAACAGTCCCGTGCGCCGCCCCGACCCGCCCCGCCCCGCCCCGCCCTCGAGCTCGCACGGGCGTCTGACGGCGACGGCGGCATCCGCCCGGCCCCGCGCGTCCAGTACGGTAACACGGTGGTGCGGCCCGCGCCCGCGCCGCCGCGTTCGCCGGCCCGCGCCCGCCTCACGCGTGCGCCGCGCAGATGGAGAACAGCCTCCTGCTCGCCTGCGCCCGGGGGGACGACTTCGCGGCTCTGGCCCTCGCGCTCTACGGCGCCAAGTGGGGCGCCCGCGACGCCGCGCCCGGCATCACCGCCCCCGCCCTCTTCGCCGACCAGCTAAAGGACGGCGACAGCGACCCGCTGAATCTCGTCGCGCGGTGCGCGGCGCACCGGCGCCTCGACCCCGCAGCGCGCCAGACAGCTCGGGTGACCGGCGCGCAGGCTTGAGGCTGCCCTCGCGGCGCTGGCGGAGACGGTGGACGAGGACGCGGAGGGCAGCCGCACCTCCGCCAACCGCTTCGCGCTCGACGTCCTCCGCGCCGCCGGTGCGCTCTGCTCGCGCGCCGGCGCCGCCGCGAGCCGAGAAGGGCGCGCAGGCGCCTGGCGGGACCTGGCGGGCCAGCAGGCGCTGGAGGAGGCGCAGCGGCTCTCGGGCCTGTGCCAGACGCACGCGGCGTGGCGGTGCTTCCTCGGGCGGCTCATGCGGCAAGGCCCGAGCGAGGCCCTTCACGCTTACACCCTCGCGTCCTTCGCCACCTCTGCCGTTGCCGAGGTCCGCCTCCGCCCGCTCACCCGCCCGCTCGCCGGCCGGCCCCCCGATCCAAGCCCCCTGCAGGAGCGCGCGAGCGCGATGCCGTTGCTCGAGCGCCTGGGCCCGGCTGCCGTCCTCTCCCTCCTCATCGTCTTCGAAGAGAACCAGGGCGCCGACGCCAACGCGGCGGCGACGCGGAGGCGCCTCAAGACAGCGCTGCTCGACCCGGCGCTCCGGCACTGCTACGAGGCGCCGTCCGTCGCCGAGGCGCTCCTCTCCGCCGCCACGCGTGTCGCTGGGGCCACGGGCACAGCCGCTGCGGCCCTCCCCGCGGGGGCCCTCGATGCCAGCGCGCCGCTCGCGACGCTGCTGCTCGTCCTCCTCGTCCCGGGCCGGCCCGGGGTGCGCGCCTACGCCGCTTCTGAGGAGGCGGCGCGGCGGTCGGCCCCGCTGCTCCCGCCCGCGGTCCTCAGCTTCCTCGACGCGGTCGCCGGCGGGCTGCGCTCCGAGTTCCACGCGGCGAACGCCGCCGCCCTCCTCGACGCCCTCGTCGCGCACCCTCCGACCCGCGCCGCCCTCGCGTCCGCCATCTTTGCCGCGGCCGCCGCCGCCATCGCCGCCGTCTCGTCCGAGCTCGAGCGCCTCGCCGGCGCCTCGGCCGCTGCGGCCTCCGCCGAGGAGCGGGTGGAGCGTGGCGGCGACGACGCGGCGGAGGCGGAGGACGAGGAGCGGCGGCCGCTGGAGGTGCAGCCGGCCGCGACTCGGTGCCTGAAGGCGCTGGAGCGGGCCGCGGGGTCCTTGTGCTTCCACGCCGCCGACTCCGACGCGGCAAACGCCGGGCGGCGGGCCGTCGCGGCCGACCTCGCCCTCCGCCTCGCGTCCGCCCGCCTCCCCCACGCCGCCTGCTGCGCTACGCTTCGCTTCGCGCTTGACTCACCCTTTGGCTCCGCGCAGCGCGGATGTGGCGGCGGCCCTGCGCGCCCTGGCGCCCGCCCTCCGGAGCGCCCTCCTTCTCGGCTGCCCGGCCGTCATCTTTGCCGAGGCGCGCCCCCGCCCGCCCGCCCGCCCGTCCCGCCGCCCGCCCTCACGGTCGGGATCGATCGCAGCCGGCCGAGTTCGTGTGGCGGTCGATGGCGGCGGGGGCGGCCCTGGCGGGGGCGGCCGGTGTCCTCGACGGCTTCTCGAACTCGCTGCGGCCCTTCCGGTCCGCGGCCCTCGGCACCCTTCTCGCGTTGCCTCACGCACGGGCGCGCTCGCGCAGCGGGCTGCTCTCGGACTGCGTGCAGGCGCTCATCTCGGGGCACACATTCCGTGGTTCGTCCCTCGCGGCGGCGGTCGGGCGGGTGCCCGGCGCCGTGCGGCCCCACCTCCGGCGGCAGGTCTGCCCGCCGCACGAACTCCGACACTCCCCTTCCGCCCGCTCGCGCCTCACCGCCCTTCATTCTCAGGTTGTGGTGGCCGAGTTCGTCGCGGGGCCGTCGCCCGCCGAGCGCGCGCTTCTCGAGGAGGAGGGGTACGGTTACGACGACGACGAGCCCTTGGAGCTCGCGGTCTCCCGAGGCTCGCTCATCGACTCCAGGCGAGTCCAGCTCCTGCGCGCGCCTCCCTAGCGCTCCTACCGCGTGGCATTTCTGACCAGCGGGCCGCCGGCCGCACAGCATCGCGAGCCTGGGCGCGGATCTGCTCCTCCCCTCCGGGGCGCAGGGCGAGGACTCCGGTACCCCCGCCGCCCGCGAGTTCCGCCACGCCGTCGCGAGCATGACGGTTCGGCCCCCCCCCCTCCCCCCCCCCACCCCGCGCCCGCCCCCGCGCCCGCCCCGCCCCCGCCCCCCCGCGCTCGGCTGACGCGGCGCGCGCGCGCCGGCGCAGGTGACGTTCCGCGGGGAGGCGGCGCACGGCCCCGGGGTGCTGCGCGAGTACTTCGACTGCCTGGCGCGCGAGCTGCTCGACCCGCAGGCCGCCCTCTTCCGACGCCACGACGACGCCGCCGGCGTCTACTACCCCTCCAGGTTCACCCCCCCCTCCCACTCTGCCCGCCGGGGTACAGGTCGTCTGTGCCTCTGAGCTGACGGACGGCCCCGCCCGGCCCTCCCAGCGACGCCCGCGTGCACCCCAGCCACCTCAGGCACGTACCCCCTTCCTCCTCGTTCTGGGGGCCGGCCCCTCCGCTGAGCCCCCCCGCAGCATGTTCCGCCTGTGCGGGTGGGCGATGGGCTCCGCCTTCGCCACGGGCGCTGTGTTCCCCGTCTACGTCCGTACCCCCGCCCGCCCTTTCCCGCACCCACCTCACCACCCACCTCACCCCCCCCCCCCCCCCCCTAGTTCCCGGAGTGCCTGTACGGGTACCTGCTGGGGCGGCCGCTGGGCCTGCCGGACCTCGCCTTCTTGGAGCCGACCATCGCCCGCGCCCTTCAGAACGTGCGAACGAAGCTTTGCCTCATCCTTCTCTGTTGTTGTTTTTCTCTCTGAGATTGAAGGCAGGACGTGCTGGGGCGGGGGGTGGAGGACCTGGGTATGGTGTTCGCGGTGGACGAAATCTTCTTTGGGGAGCACCGCACCGTACCCCTGCGCCCCGGCGGCGAGGCGGAGCCCGTCACCGACGCCAACAAGGCCCGCCCCCTTTCCTCACCTGAGCTTTAAGTTTCGCCCGGCCTCACGCGCGCCGGCGCAGGGGGAGTACGTGCAGCTCGCGGTGGAGTACTACATCGTCGGGCGCGTCCGCCAGGAGGCGCGTACCCCCCCCCCTCCCCCTCCCCCTCCCGTCCTCTGACGTTGCTGGGGGTACAGCTGGAGGCGTTGCGGGAGGGGCTGCGGCGGGTGGTGCCGGCGGCGGCGGCGGCGGCGCTGCTGCCGGGCGAGCTGCGGGCGATCGTCGAGGGGCGGGCGGAGGTCGACGTGGCAGACTGGCGCCGCCACACGCGCTACGGCAACGGCCTCTCCGCCGACTCGCAGGAGGCCCGCCCCGCCCCGCGCCCGGCCGTTGCGCTTTCCCCTGCGACGCGCCCCCCAGGTGGCCTGGTTCTGGGAGCACGTCGAGGCGCTGCCGGCGGCGGGGCGGGCGCGGCTGCTGGCGTTCGCGACGGGGAGCCCGCGGGCGCCGCCGGGCGGCTTCGCGCACCTCGTGGCGTCGAGCGGGCGGCAGGAGCCGTTCCAGCTCGTGCGGGAGGACAGGGAGGGGCCGGGGCGGCTGCCGACGGCCCACACCTGCTTCAACCAGCTCGTCCTGCCGCGCTACGCGAGCCCCGAGGCGCTCCGGGCCGCCCTCGACGCCGCCATCGGCGCCGACCACGGCTTCGGCTTCGCGTGACTCGCGGACTCCTGTTCAGCGAGCCCGCGCGCATTCCAATGATACTGGGTAGCCAGCTGCATTAGTACGGGCCAGCTGATTCCGATGAATGTATACGTAATGGGCAGATAAATATATAAGGGCCGGGGTCGGGATCGGTAAAGCAAGCAAGCTGAAATACAAAGCAAAGGCGAAGCAAGCTGAAGTACAAAGCGCGAAGCAAGGCGAATTAATACGTATACAAAGCATATATAAGGATATGGGTTAGTCCGTGTGCTCGGCCTGTGGTTCGCAGTCGCTTGCATTTCGATTGCCCGCCTCGGCCGACTTTTGTGATCCCTTTGACTGCCCTTTGGCATGTTCTTGATCCCCCTGGTCCGCTTTCGAGCCGTTCCCCTTTACCTCGAGCTCCTTCTCCTCCGCCTCCGGATCCTCTTCGTGATCGCCTTGTTGTTCCCCTTACTTGTCTGCTCCCTGTGATATATCTTTCTCACTTCTGTCCTCCTTGGTCGGTTTCGTCTACTGTAGATCTCGGTGCTGATTCTACTAGGCTAGCTCTTTCTCGTGTCTCTCTATATCCTCTTCTTTTCCTTCTAACTCTGTAGCTCGATCGCGATCTCCGTCTCGGATTTTCTCGTCCGTCGTCTCTTCTCGGACTCTCTTCCTCTGCTGTCGATTTTGGCTCTTTGCCAAGTTGTCTTGTTTGTTTTTTGTAATCCCTAGTGTATTAGGGGACTGGTGCCACAGTGCCCCAAGTTGACAAACAGCTACTGCTATCTGCCTACCCTAGGCCTAAGCCTACAAACACACGACAAGTCTAGCTTACCTCCCCCCTATTGGGTCTCCAGCTAGACTAACCCCGAGGGAATCTCCCTACTGCGAGCCCTACCCCCTAGAGCCACTCTTGCGGCCCTCGGTGGGCCCGCGCGGCCGTTGGGGGGGTGGGGTTGGGGGTGGGGAGCTGGGGCCGGAGAGTTTATTGGGGCAGGGCCCCGGAGGATTTATTGCGCACCGCCTCTGCGGTGCAGGCGCCGACGGGCGCGGGGCCCCCCAGGCAGGCCACGCCCGAGGGGCCTGCAGCTGCTCTCCTCCAGGAGCGGGCCAATCAAGCGCGAGCGCGGCGTCAGCCCGGCGCGCGCGGGCGGGGAGTGCGCATTTCGGGCTCAGGGTCTGTAGCCCAGCGGGGAGAGGCCAAAGATGAGAAGGGACTGGATGAGGTCGCCGCGGTGGAACAGGGGGTGGTACCTTGGTGGGCAGAGAAGGGGGTACGGGGCTCGGCGGCGGCGGTGGCGGGCCAGGGGATTTAGGCAGAGGGGGCATCGGTCTGGAGGCGGGAGTGCCTCAGGGTGGAGCTGGCGGGCGCGGGCGGAAAATTCGAATGGGAGCGGCGGTGCGGGGACTGGGGGCGGCGCCGGCGACGGCGGGGGCGGCCGGCGGCGGGGGCGCGGGGCTGGCGGGGCGGTGGCCGGTCCTGCGGTTCGACAGCTGCAGGTGACGGCAGTGTGGGGGGTCGGAGGGGCTCACCGGGGCGAAAGGATTCGGGGAGGGTGGTCCTGTGGGTCGGGGCGGGGACAGCCGGACCTGCACGTCGGGGTCCGCGGTCTCCACGTGCGGGGAGATTGTTGCGGGCAGAGGTGAAGCCGGCTGAGTCACGGAGAGCGGCCAGTTCGCGCTCGCGGCGCGTGAGGCGGCGGGGTCGCGGGGCTGGACTGCGGGGAGGGGCTGGGGGGGGGGGGGGGGGGGGGGGTGGGGGGGGGGGGTGGGGGGAGGAGGCTGAGGCTGAGGAGAGGCAGGAGAGAGGGCAGGGGGTCCGGAGCTCGCGGCGGCGGGGGTGGAGCTGGGGCCGGAGGGGGCTGGGGCGGGCCTCTGGGGCCGGGCCCGGGTGCTTGGGGCCGTTGGCTCACGGCTAGGATATCGATCCGAGTGAGGATGAGGCTGCGCCAGTGGGCGCAGCACCGACTACTGCCGTCGAAAGGCGAGTTGGTGTCCATGAGCACGTCTTCTTGGCCCCGGATCCGGACCAGGGCGTCTGCCAGGGCACAGACGATTACACTGCAGCTGAAGCGGTCCCGTTGTTCGGGATGGGGTACCGTAGTACCTGGTGGCCGATGCAAGCGGCCAGGAGGTGGGGTCGTCTAGATCTGAGGGAAGGTTGCGTTCCCGCGGCCGGCGCTCAATTGCAAGCTGGAGCCAGCTGCAGCGGAGAATCGGGGCAAGCTTCTCTCGAGCGCCAAGTTGTCTTGTTGCTTTTAGCTATAGTGCTCTTGCCTTAGTTTTCTTATTTCAGTCGTTCTCTTTGCAATTGTTGTATATGCCCCCTGGGCAGCCCCGCAGTGCTGGTGTCTAGAGGCTGCGGCCGGTACCGGTATACGTAATTCACCAAAAATAAAATATAAGTTGCACATTTATATTCCACTGGACGGTCTGGACGGTTAGACTGGACCACGTCCACGCCCGGCGGCGAGATCTCTACGTACCCGGGGTATATCGTAGTATCGTGTACGTACTATACGGTACACGTGCACATGTAAACGTAACTCTCCGAGACCCTTGAACTGTCATGTCCGTGATGTCACCTCAAGAACTGGGGTACAGAGGTAACGAGCTCAATGAAAACTTCATTCAACTTGGCAACCCTTTCCATTTTCGATTTTGGCTCTTTGCCAAGTTGTCTTGTTTGTTTTTTGTAATCCCTAGTGTATTAGGGGACTGGTGCCACAGTGCCCCAAGTTGACAAACAGCTACTGCTATCTGCCTACCCTAGGCCTAAGCCTACAAACACACGACAAGTCTAGCTTACCTCCCCCCTATTGGGTCTCCAGCTAGACTAACCCCGAGGGAATCTCCCTACTGCGAGCCCTACCCCCTAGAGCCACTCTTGCGGCCCTCGGTGGGCCCGCGCGGCCGTTGGGGGGGTGGGGTTGGGGGTGGGGAGCTGGGGCCGGAGAGTTTATTGGGGCAGGGCCCCGGAGGATTTATTGCGCACCGCCTCTGCGGTGCAGGCGCCGACGGGCGCGGGGCCCCCCAGGCAGGCCACGCCCGAGGGGCCTGCAGCTGCTCTCCTCCAGGAGCGGGCCAATCAAGCGCGAGCGCGGCGTCAGCCCGGCGCGCGCGGGCGGGGAGTGCGCATTTCGGGCTCAGGGTCTGTAGCCCAGCGGGGAGAGGCCAAAGATGAGAAGGGACTGGATGAGGTCGCCGCGGTGGAACAGGGGGTGGTACCTTGGTGGGCAGAGAAGGGGGTACGGGGCTCGGCGGCGGCGGTGGCGGGCCAGGGGATTTAGGCAGAGGGGCATCGGTCTGGAGGCGGGAGTGCCTCAGGGTGGAGCTGGCGGGCGCGGGCGGAAAATTCGAATGGGAGCGGCGGTGCGGGGACTGGGGGCGGCGCCGGCGACGGCGGGGGCGGCCGGCGGCGGGGGCGCGGGGCTGGCGGGGCGGTGGCCGGTCCTGCGGTTCGACAGCTGCAGGTGACGGCAGTGTGGGGGGGTCGGAGGGGCTCACCGGGGCGAAAGGATTCGGGGAGGGTGGTCCTGTGGGTCGGGGGCGGGGACAGCCGGACCTGCACGTCGGGGTCCGCGGTCTCCACGTGCGGGGAGATTGTTGCGGGCAGAGGTGAAGCCGGCTGAGTCACGGAGAGCGGCCAGTTCGCGCTCGCGGCGCGTGAGGCGGCGGGGTCGCGGGGCTGGACTGCGGGAGGGGCTGGGGGGGGGGGGGGGGGGGGGTGGGGGGGGGGGTGGGGGGAGGAGGCTGAGGCTGAGGAGAGGCAGGAGAGAGGGCAGGGGTCCGGAGCTCGCGGCGGCGGGGGTGGAGCTGGGGCCGGAGGGGCTGGGGCGGGCCTCTGGGGCCGGGCCCGGGTGCTTGGGGCCGTTGGCTCACGGCTAGGATATCGATCCGAGTGAGGATGAGGCTGCGCCAGTGGGCGCAGCACCGACTACTGCCGTCGAAAGGCGAGTTGGTGTCCATGAGCACGTCTTCTTGGCCCCGGATCCGGACCAGGGCGTCTGCCAGGGCACAGACGATTACACTGCAGCTGAAGCGGTCCCGTTGTTCGGGGATGGGGTACCGTAGTACCTGGTGGCCGATGCAAGCGGCCAGGAGGTGGGGTCGTCTAGATCTGAGGGAAGGTTGCGTTCCCGCGGCCGGCGCTCAATTGCAAGCTGGAGCCAGCTGCAGCGGAGAATCGGGGCAAGCTTCTCTCGAGCGCCAAGTTGTCTTGTTGCTTTTAGCTATAGTGCTCTTGCCTTAGTTTTCTTATTTCAGTCGTTCTCTTTGCAATTGTTGTATATGCCCCTGGGCAGCCCCCGCAGTGCTGGTGTCTAGAGGCTGCGGCCGGTACCGGTATACGTAATTCACCAAAAATAAAATATAAGTTGCACATTTATATTCCACTGGACGGTCTGGACGGTTAGACTGGACCACGTCCACGCCCGGCGGCGAGATCTCTACGTACCCGGGGTATATCGTAGTATCGTGTACGTACTATACGGTACACGTGCACATGTAAACGTAACTCTCCGAGACCCTTGAACTGTCATGTCCGTGATGTCACCTCAAGAACTGGGGTACAGAGGTAACGAGCTCAATGAAAACTTCATTCAACTTGGCAACCCTTTCTAGCTTGCCGATTTCTGGACGGTGACGCTGGACGGTGACGCGATGACGTCGACGGCTGGACGCCGCTCATTCGAAAGTACAGCAATAGTTCTAGTACGGTAGTAGTACCGGTATATACGTACGGAGTCTACGGACCGTAAAACATTCCTGCCCTTGGGGCAGTGCAGCCTCGGGTCACTGGGGTGGCGCCGGCTTGAAGGCTATAGAGCTAGCAGGCTATATCGCTAGCCGCTAGAAAGCTGGCAGGCCAGCCGCACTGCGGCAGGCAGGCCTACCCTGGCGCAGCCTTATAATTCTATACTATGATAGCAATTGCTGGCCAACAGGTTCGGCTCACCGAATTTTTTCGAACCTTTGGAAGTTACCGGGTACATAAGTTGATTGAGCTTGAAGGCTATATAGCTAGCCGGTAGTAGCCGCTACAAAGCTAGCAGGCCAGCCGCAGGCAGGCCTACGTGCCTCAGGGTGGAGCTGGCGGGCGCGGGCGGAAAATTCGAATGGGAGCGGCGGTGCGGGGACTGGGGCGGCGCCGGCGACGGCGGGGCGGCCGGCGGCGGGGGCGCGGGGCTGGCGGGGCGGTGGCCGGTCCTGCGGTTCGACAGCTGCAGGTGACGGCAGTGTGGGGGGGTCGGAGGGGCTCACCGGGGCGAAAGGATTCGGGGGAGGGTGGTCCTGTGGGTCGGGGCGGGGACAGCCGGACCTGCACGTCGGGGTCCGCGGTCTCCACGTGCGGGGAGATTGTTGCGGGCAGAGGTGAAGCCGGCTGAGTCACGGAGAGCGGCCAGTTCGCGCTCGCGGCGCGTGAGGCGGCGGGGTCGCGGGCTGGACTGCGGGAGGGGGCTGGGGGGGGGGGGGGGGGGGTGGGGGGGGGGGTGGGGGGAGGAGGCTGAGGCTGAGGAGAGGCAGGAGAGAGGGCAGGGGTCCGGAGCTCGCGGCGGCGGGGTGGAGCTGGGGCCGGAGGGGCTGGGCGGGCCTCTGGGGCCGGGCCCGGGTGCTTGGGGCCGTTGGCTCACGGCTAGGATATCGATCCGAGTGAGGATGAGGCTGCGCCAGTGGGCGCAGCACCGACTACTGCCGTCGAAAGGCGAGTTGGTGTCCATGAGCACGTCTTCTTGGCCCCGGATCCGGACCAGGGCGTCTGCCAGGGCACAGACGATTACACTGCAGCTGAAGCGGTCCGTTGTTCGGGATGGGGTACCGTAGTACCTGGTGGCCGATGCAAGCGGCCAGGAGGTGGGGTCGTCTAGATCTGAGGGAAGGTTGCGTTCCCGCGGCCGGCGCTCAATTGCAAGCTGGAGCCAGCTGCAGCGGAGAATCGGGGCAAGCTTCTCTCGAGCGCCAAGTTGTCTTGTTGCTTTTAGCTATAGTGCTCTTGCCTTAGTTTTCTTATTTCAGTCGTTCTCTTTGCAATTGTTGTATATGCCCCCTGGGCAGCCCCCGCAGTGCTGGTGTCTAGAGGCTGCGGCCGGTACCGGTATACGTAATTCACCAAAAATAAAATATAAGTTGCACATTTATATTCCACTGGACGGTCTGGACGGTTAGACTGGACCACGTCCACGCCCGGCGGCGAGATCTCTACGTACCCGGGGTATATCGTAGTATCGTGTACGTACTATACGGTACACGTGCACATGTAAACGTAACTCTCCGAGACCCTTGAACTGTCATGTCCGTGATGTCACCTCAAGAACTGGGGTACAGAGGTAACGAGCTCAATGAAAACTTCATTCAACTTGGCAACCCTTTCTAGCTTGCCGATTTCTGGACGGTGACGCTGGACGGTGACGCGATGACGTCGACGGCTGGACGCCGCTCATTCGAAAGTACAGCAATAGTTCTAGTACGGTAGTAGTACCGGTATATACGTACGGAGTCTACGGACCGTAAAACATTCCTGCCCTTGGGGCAGTGCAGCCTCGGGTCACTGGGGTGGCGCCGGCTTGAAGGCTATAGAGCTAGCAGGCTATATCGCTAGCCGCTAGAAAGCTGGCAGGCCAGCCGCACTGCGGCAGGCAGGCCTACCCTGGCGCAGCCTTATAATTCTATACTATGATAGCAATTGCTGGCCAACAGGTTCGGCTCACCGAATTTTTTCGAACCTTTGGAAGTTACCGGGTACATAAGTTGATTGAGCTTGAAGGCTATATAGCTAGCCGGTAGTAGCCGCTACAAAGCTAGCAGGCCAGCCGCAGGCAGGCCTACGTGCCTCAGGGTGGAGCTGGCGGGCGCGGGCGGAAAATTCGAATGGGAGCGGCGGTGCGGGGACTGGGGGCGGCGCCGGCGACGGCGGGGGCGGCCGGCGGCGGGGGCGCGGGGCTGGCGGGGCGGTGGCCGGTCCTGCGGTTCGACAGCTGCAGGTGACGGCAGTGTGGGGGGTCGGAGGGGCTCACCGGGGCGAAAGGATTCGGGGAGGGTGGTCCTGTGGGTCGGGGCGGGGACAGCCGGACCTGCACGTCGGGGTCCGCGGTCTCCACGTGCGGGGAGATTGTTGCGGGCAGAGGTGAAGCCGGCTGAGTCACGGAGAGCGGCCAGTTCGCGCTCGCGGCGCGTGAGGCGGCGGGTCGCGGGGCTGGACTGCGGGAGGGGGCTGGGGGGGGGGGGGGGGGGGGTGGGGGGGGGGGGTGGGGGGAGGAGGCTGAGGCTGAGGAGAGGCAGGAGAGAGGGCAGGGGTCCGGAGCTCGCGGCGGCGGGGTGGAGCTGGGGCCGGAGGGGGCTGGGGCGGGCCTCTGGGGCCGGGCCCGGGTGCTTGGGGCCGTTGGCTCACGGCTAGGATATCGATCCGAGTGAGGATGAGGCTGCGCCAGTGGGCGCAGCACCGACTACTGCCGTCGAAAGGCGAGTTGGTGTCCATGAGCACGTCTTCTTGGCCCCGGATCCGGACCAGGGCGTCTGCCAGGGCACAGACGATTACACTGCAGCTGAAGCGGTCCCGTTGTTCGGGATGGGTACCGTAGTACCTGGTGGCCGATGCAAGCGGCCAGGAGGTGGGTCGTCTAGATCTGAGGGAAGGTTGCGTTCCCGCGGCCGGCGCTCAATTGCAAGCTGGAGCCAGCTGCAGCGGAGAATCGGGGCAAGCTTCTCTCGAGCGCCAAGTTGTCTTGTTGCTTTTAGCTATAGTGCTCTTGCCTTAGTTTTCTTATTTCAGTCGTTCTCTTTGCAATTGTTGTATATGCCCCCTGGGCAGCCCCCGCAGTGCTGGTGTCTAGAGGCTGCGGCCGGTACCGGTATACGTAATTCACCAAAAATAAAATATAAGTTGCACATTTATATTCCACTGGACGGTCTGGACGGTTAGAGCCTTCTCATTTCTCCAGCGATCGCCTCGGTTAGTAAGGGTACCCGATCGGAATCGAGCCCTAACAAGGAGCCTCCGCAAAGCGATCGCTTGCGTGTTCTCGTTTCTGCGGTCGCCGGTGACGTATCGCGTCACGGTCTTCTCATTGGCGAAGCGATCGCCGGTTCGTTATGAATGGAAATCAGGCGATCGCCAGGCACCGCCGGATCGGGGCTGCCGGGCCGCGCCTGGCTGGAGGGGGGGCAGGGGATCGGAGGGTACCAGTGCCAAATCGACGCAGCAGCTGCGACCGAGCCTTTGCAGCCAAGAAGCCGCCACGCGCTCGGCGGTAGCTACTCGACCAGAAGCGTCGTCAGATGCCTGGAGCTCTTCGCCAGCAGCACTCCGGGGCCAGGCAGCGTCCAGCTAGCGCGGCGCGGAGTTCGGAGGTTGCTGGGCGGCTGAGAGGGCTCTACAGATGAAGCGTAGAGCTTAGCTTACCTTCGCGGCCGCCCGTCGCCCGCGCCAGGCTCACGGCGTTGAGTCCGTTGAACCCCACCGCGCTTCAGGTAAACCTGCCTTCGCTTTGTGGCTTCTTGGCTTCTTATCGTCTCTCCTGCATACTCTCGCAGGTGCGGCGGCCGCTTTCGGCCTCAGTGGCAGCTGTGCGGTGGCAGCTTCCCACCGTCGCCCGCGCCGGCTTCAGGTGCGCAGGGACGCCCTCTCGCTATCGCTCTCTGGAATCGCTTTTGAGCGATCGTCTCGCAGGCACGCGCTCGCTCCCAGGCTTCTGTGCGGCGGCCGGGAGCTCGAATACGGTGCGGCCGCTCCGCTCGCTTTCGGAAATCAGTGCTTATACGCGCACTCGCCTGGCAGGCACGTGCCAGTGCAGGCACGCGCTTCGTTCTAAGGCTCCCGGCGAGGCTTCCCGCGCCCCGTGGGGCGCTCTTCAGGTTCGCGAAGCGCCTCGTCCCAAGGCAATCGCTCCTGAACGCGTACGCGCGGACGCACGCTTTCTCGCAGATGCGCGCTCGCTTCCGGGCAGCCAGGCGACTGTGGGCCGGGGCGGCGCGGCTTGCGGCGGCGGCGACGCGACGTAGCGCCCGCGTTCGCAGCAGTAGCAGCATCAGCAGCTCGGGGAGGCCGCGGCGCCGGCCAGCGGCCCCGCGCTCGTCGCCCGCCGGCGGCCCCGCTCTCGTCGCCCAGCTCGACGTCGACACGGCGCGGGCGGCTCGGAAACTCGGCGCTTGCTAGCTCGGGCTCCGAGGCTCGCCCGCCTCTCGATCTGTTCGATTCCTGTATATCTATATACGTGTGCGTGCGCATGCAAAGCTCCTTCCCGGGGCGCTCGCCAGTGGCCGCGCGCATTGGAAAGAATGCTGGTATTGTTTTTTAGAGAACGCTAGGCTGAAGATTCGTAAAGAAACAGTTGGGGGCGGGCTTTTAAGAGGGGCTACGGGGCGCTGGCGCGTACGCTTGCGTAGGTGAAGGGACGCCGAGATCCGCCGGCGCCGGGATTGCCGGCGGGGCGACCCGCCCAGATCCGCTGAGATCGCGTCCCTGCAGAGCGGGAATCAGATACGCGCAGCCGTGCGCATTGAGAAGCTGCACACCAGGCGGCGTCCCAGGCCGAAGTGCCGACGCCAGAGCCTATGCCCGCGTTCGCGCAGCGCGGGAAGGCGGCGCTCGGCAGGCGCTCTGCGAGGCAAACGCAGGCCAGAACCTGCGCAAGGCAGAGTCAGCAGGCGTACGCACAGGCCGCGGGCGAATTCAAAAAGCCGGCCACCGAGATGATGCCGCGCTGACGCGGCGGCGGGTCCTTCGACGTCAGCTGCTCGACGTTCTTCTCGAGAGTGAGCGAGTTTAGGAGGATGCGCTGCACGTCCTCGCTGGCCGCGCCGTCCTCCGCGAGGCAGCGCCGGACAGCCTCCTGCGTACGTGCGCGTGCGGGGTCAGAAGCAGCCTGCGAGGCAGCGCAGCGGGCGCTTCGCACCTGTGCACTCCACTCCAGGCGACCAGCGAGGTCCGAGGTCGCTCGCGGCCCTTCAACCCGCACTTCTGCACGCGTTCTGTGAGAATCGGCCGAGCGCGCGTGCGGAAAACTCAGGCAGAGCACGCGCACGACTGCGTCCTTCTCAGTGATCGTCAGAAGCTCGAGCACGAAGCTGTAGTCGGGTGCTTGCCCGCCTGGGATCTGCAAGCGGTCGTCCTTGGGGACGCTTACCCAGTCCCGCCTCGCCCGGAACGCCTTCCACGCCTCCGCGCGGCCGCTCGTCGTCGTGCCTTTGATGCAGATGTTCATAATGAGCCCAGTCCAGCGCACAGGTGCCTGCGACTGCGTGTCGCGTACGGCGGCGGAATCGCGGAAAAGAACGGCAGCGCGAACCTGACCGAGAAGAAACTGCAGAGCCTTCTCACCGCACAGGATGATGCATCCCGCATGCTCCGCACGGAAGATCTCGCCCCGAAAGAGAGCTTGAGAAGGAGGGAAACAACGGTCAGAACGGAAGCGACCCCAAGGCGAGGCGAGGAAGGGCGAACCGTTAAGCCTTCGAAGGAGAAGAAGTAGTAGACCCGCGTACGCAAGCGGTTCGCGCCCACGGCCGCCATGCAGCGCCTGCGTGGCCACCGGCACGGCTGCCAGGTCGCTCGCCCGCTTCCGCCGCCGCGAAGCCGCCGCCCTCTGCACGTTCGTCGTCGCCGGTGACCAGCTGTTGAACTGCGCAAGCGAAAAGCGGGCACAGAGCCCTTGGAAAGAAGTGCGCAACGCGGACGTAGGCCAAACCGCGAGCTTCCAGGGCTCTTTCCGCAGAAGATCAAGAAGCCGACGACCCGTATCGGTGGCCTTGACGTTGTTGCGGTGACTCGGCGACCAGGCAGTGAGCCTTGCGCCCAGTTCGTCGAAGAGACCTCGGTGCGCGGCTTAGAGCGCAGCCAAAGGGACGAGGCGCTGCCCGAGACGCACCAGACTGCTCAAGAGATGAAAGAAAGAGCACATGCTGACCCGGGCCGCGCTCCGGAGCGTACGGCGACGTTCCTCTCTGCGCGGGCGGCTGAGCGCTGAACTGCGCGTGCTTGGCGCGGACGACGACGATGTGCCGGCTCAAGAGCTGCTGCAGGAGCGTAGACGAGCGCTCTGCGAGCAGCATCGTGCCCGATGCCAATCTGAGTATGTATCCCCCCAACGGTCCCACCCCCCAACGTTAACGGTCCTGTGGGATCGGAAGCTGGAGCGTGCGGACCTCGGACTTGCGCGCAAATCAAGTCTTCAACATGCGCGAGGGCTGTATCAATGCCGTGCGGGCCCCCTGCTTGCACTTTTGCCTAGGTACACGTGCACATGTAAACGTAACTCTCCGAGACCCTTGAACTGTCATGTCCGTGATGTCACCTCAAGAACTGGGGTACAGAGGTAACGAGCTCAATGAAAACTTCATTCAACTTGGCAACCCTTTCTAGCTTGCCGATTTCTGGACGGTGACGCTGGACGGTGACGCGATGACGTCGACGGCTGGACGCCGCTCATTCGAAAGTACAGCAATAGTTCTAGTACGGTAGTAGTACCGGTATATACGTACGGAGTCTACGGACCGTAAAACATTCCTGCCCTTGGGGCAGTGCAGCCTCGGGTCACTGGGGTGGCGCCGGCTTGAAGGCTATAGAGCTAGCAGGCTATATCGCTAGCCGCTAGAAAGCTGGCAGGCCAGCCGCACTGCGGCAGGCAGGCCTACCCTGGCGCAGCCTTATAATTCTATACTATGATAGCAATTGCTGGCCAACAGGTTCGGCTCACCGAATTTTTTCGAACCTTTGGAAGTTACCGGGTACATAAGTTGATTGAGCTTGAAGGCTATATAGCTAGCCGGTAGTAGCCGCTACAAAGCTAGCAGGCCAGCCGCAGGCAGGCCTACGTGCCTCAGGGTGGAGCTGGCGGGCGCGGGCGGAAAATTCGAATGGGAGCGGCGGTGCGGGGACTGGGGGCGGCGCCGGCGACGGCGGGGGCGGCCGGCGGCGGGGGCGCGGGGCTGGCGGGGCGGTGGCCGGTCCTGCGGTTCGACAGCTGCAGGTGACGGCAGTGTGGGGGGGTCGGAGGGCTCACCGGGGCGAAAGGATTCGGGGGAGGGTGGTCCTGTGGGTCGGGGCGGGGACAGCCGGACCTGCACGTCGGGGTCCGCGGTCTCCACGTGCGGGGAGATTGTTGCGGGCAGAGGTGAAGCCGGCTGAGTCACGGAGAGCGGCCAGTTCGCGCTCGCGGCGCGTGAGGCGGCGGGGTCGCGGGGCTGGACTGCGGGGAGGGGCTGGGGGGGGGGGGGGGGGGGGTGGGGGGGGGGGGGTGGGGGAGGAGGCTGAGGCTGAGGAGAGGCAGGAGAGAGGGCAGGGGTCCGGAGCTCGCGGCGGCGGGGGTGGAGCTGGGGCCGGAGGGGCTGGGGCGGGCCTCTGGGGCCGGGCCCGGGTGCTTGGGGCCGTTGGCTCACGGCTAGGATATCGATCCGAGTGAGGATGAGGCTGCGCCAGTGGGCGCAGCACCGACTACTGCCGTCGAAAGGCGAGTTGGTGTCCATGAGCACGTCTTCTTGGCCCCGGATCCGGACCAGGGCGTCTGCCAGGGCACAGACGATTACACTGCAGCTGAAGCGGTCCCGTTGTTCGGGGATGGGGTACCGTAGTACCTGGTGGCCGATGCAAGCGGCCAGGAGGTGGGGTCGTCTAGATCTGAGGGAAGGTTGCGTTCCCGCGGCCGGCGCTCAATTGCAAGCTGGAGCCAGCTGCAGCGGAGAATCGGGGCAAGCTTCTCTCGAGCGCCAAGTTGTCTTGTTGCTTTTAGCTATAGTGCTCTTGCCTTAGTTTTCTTATTTCAGTCGTTCTCTTTGCAATTGTTGTATATGCCCCCTGGGCAGCCCCCGCAGTGCTGGTGTCTAGAGGCTGCGGCCGGTACCGGTATACGTAATTCACCAAAAATAAAATATAAGTTGCACATTTATATTCCACTGGACGGTCTGGACGGTTAGAGCCTTCTCATTTCTCCAGCGATCGCCTCGGTTAGTAAGGGTACCCGATCGGAATCGAGCCCTAACAAGGAGCCTCCGCAAAGCGATCGCTTGCGTGTTCTCGTTTCTGCGGTCGCCGGTGACGTATCGCGTCACGGTCTTCTCATTGGCGAAGCGATCGCCGGTTCGTTATGAATGGAAATCAGGCGATCGCCAGGCACCGCCGGATCGGGGCTGCCGGGCCGCGCCTGGCTGGAGGGGGGGCAGGGGATCGGAGGGTACCAGTGCCAAATCGACGCAGCAGCTGCGACCGAGCCTTTGCAGCCAAGAAGCCGCCACGCGCTCGGCGGTAGCTACTCGACCAGAAGCGTCGTCAGATGCCTGGAGCTCTTCGCCAGCAGCACTCCGGGGCCAGGCAGCGTCCAGCTAGCGCGGCGCGGAGTTCGGAGGTTGCTGGGCGGCTGAGAGGGCTCTACAGATGAAGCGTAGAGCTTAGCTTACCTTCGCGGCCGCCCGTCGCCCGCGCCAGGCTCACGGCGTTGAGTCCGTTGAACCCCACCGCGCTTCAGGTAAACCTGCCTTCGCTTTGTGGCTTCTTGGCTTCTTATCGTCTCTCCTGCATACTCTCGCAGGTGCGGCGGCCGCTTTCGGCCTCAGTGGCAGCTGTGCGGTGGCAGCTTCCCACCGTCGCCCGCGCCGGCTTCAGGTGCGCAGGGACGCCCTCTCGCTATCGCTCTCTGGAATCGCTTTTGAGCGATCGTCTCGCAGGCACGCGCTCGCTCCCAGGCTTCTGTGCGGCGGCCGGGAGCTCGAATACGGTGCGGCCGCTCCGCTCGCTTTCGGAAATCAGTGCTTATACGCGCACTCGCCTGGCAGGCACGTGCCAGTGCAGGCACGCGCTTCGTTCTAAGGCTCCCGGCGAGGCTTCCCGCGCCCCGTGGGGCGCTCTTCAGGTTCGCGAAGCGCCTCGTCCCAAGGCAATCGCTCCTGAACGCGTACGCGCGGACGCACGCTTTCTCGCAGATGCGCGCTCGCTTCCGGGCAGCCAGGCGACTGTGGGGCCGGGGCGGCGCGGCTTGCGGCGGCGGCGACGCGACGTAGCGCCCGCGTTCGCAGCAGTAGCAGCATCAGCAGCTCGGGGAGGCCGCGGCGCCGGCCAGCGGCCCCGCGCTCGTCGCCCGCCGGCGGCCCCGCTCTCGTCGCCCAGCTCGACGTCGACACGGCGCGGGCGGCTCGGAAACTCGGCGCTTGCTAGCTCGGGCTCCGAGGCTCGCCCGCCTCTCGATCTGTTCGATTCCTGTATATCTATATACGTGTGCGTGCGCATGCAAAGCTCCTTCCCCGGGGCGCTCGCCAGTGGCCGCGCGCATTGGAAAGAATGCTGGTATTGTTTTTTAGAGAACGCTAGGCTGAAGATTCGTAAAGAAACAGTTGGGGGCGGGCTTTTAAGAGGGGCTACGGGGCGCTGGCGCGTACGCTTGCGTAGGTGAAGGGACGCCGAGATCCGCCGGCGCCGGGATTGCCGGCGGGGCGACCCGCCCCAGATCCGCTGAGATCGCGTCCCTGCAGAGCGGGAATCAGATACGCGCAGCCGTGCGCATTGAGAAGCTGCACACCAGGCGGCGTCCCAGGCCGAAGTGCCGACGCCAGAGCCTATGCCCGCGTTCGCGCAGCGCGGGAAGGCGGCGCTCGGCAGGCGCTCTGCGAGGCAAACGCAGGCCAGAACCTGCGCAAGGCAGAGTCAGCAGGCGTACGCACAGGCCGCGGGCGAATTCAAAAAGCCGGCCACCGAGATGATGCCGCGCTGACGCGGCGGCGGGTCCTTCGACGTCAGCTGCTCGACGTTCTTCTCGAGAGTGAGCGAGTTTAGGAGGATGCGCTGCACGTCCTCGCTGGCCGCGCCGTCCTCCGCGAGGCAGCGCCGGACAGCCTCCTGCGTACGTGCGCGTGCGGGTCAGAAGCAGCCTGCGAGGCAGCGCAGCGGGCGCTTCGCACCTGTGCACTCCACTCCAGGCGACCAGCGAGGTCCGAGGTCGCTCGCGGGCCCTTCAACCCGCACTTCTGCACGCGTTCTGTGAGAATCGGCCGAGCGCGCGTGCGGAAAACTCAGGCAGAGCACGCGCACGACTGCGTCCTTCTCAGTGATCGTCAGAAGCTCGAGCACGAAGCTGTAGTCGGGTGCTTGCCCGCCTGGGATCTGCAAGCGGTCGTCCTTGGGGACGCTTACCCAGTCCCGCCTCGCCCGGAACGCCTTCCACGCCTCCGCGCGGCCGCTCGTCGTCGTGCCTTTGATGCAGATGTTCATAATGAGCCCAGTCCAGCGCACAGGTGCCTGCGACTGCGTGTCGCGTACGGCGGCGGAATCGCGGAAAAGAACGGCAGCGCGAACCTGACCGAGAAGAAACTGCAGAGCCTTCTCACCGCACAGGATGATGCATCCCGCATGCTCCGCACGGAAGATCTCGCCCCGAAAGAGAGCTTGAGAAGGAGGGAAACAACGGTCAGAACGGAAGCGACCCCAAGGCGAGGCGAGGAAGGGCGAACCGTTAAGCCTTCGAAGGAGAAGAAGTAGTAGACCCGCGTACGCAAGCGGTTCGCGCCCACGGCCGCCATGCAGCGCCTGCGTGGCCACCGGCACGGCTGCCAGGTCGCTCGCCCGCTTCCGCCGCCGCGAAGCCGCCGCCCTCTGCACGTTCGTCGTCGCCGGTGACCAGCTGTTGAACTGCGCAAGCGAAAAGCGGGCACAGAGCCCTTGGAAAGAAGTGCGCAACGCGGACGTAGGCCAAACCGCGAGCTTCCAGGGCTCTTTCCGCAGAAGATCAAGAAGCCGACGACCCGTATCGGTGGCCTTGACGTTGTTGCGGTGACTCGGCGACCAGGCAGTGAGCCTTGCGCCCAGTTCGTCGAAGAGACCTCGGTGCGCGGCTTAGAGCGCAGCCAAAGGGGACGAGGCGCTGCCCGAGACGCACCAGACTGCTCAAGAGATGAAAGAAAGAGCACATGCTGACCCGGGCCGCGCTCCGGAGCGTACGGCGACGTTCCTCTCTGCGCGGGCGGCTGAGCGCTGAACTGCGCGTGCTTGGCGCGGACGACGACGATGTGCCGGCTCAAGAGCTGCTGCAGGAGCGTAGACGAGCGCTCTGCGAGCAGCATCGTGCCCGATGCCAATCTGAGTATGTATCCCCCCAACGGTCCCACCCCCCAACGTTAACGGTCCTGTGGGATCGGAAGCTGGAGCGTGCGGACCTCGGACTTGCGCGCAAATCAAGTCTTCAACATGCGCGAGGGCTGTATCAATGCCGTGTCAATCGCTAGCCGCTAGAAAGCTGGCAGGCCAGCCGCACTGCGGCAGGCAGGCCTACCCTGGCGCAGCCTTATAATTCTATACTATGATAGCAATTGCTGGCCAACAGGTTCGGCTCACCGAATTTTTTCGAACCTTTGGAAGTTACCGGGTACATAAGTTGATTGAGCTTGAAGGCTATATAGCTAGCCGGTAGTAGCCGCTACAAAGCTAGCAGGCCAGCCGCAGGCAGGCCTACGTGCCTCAGGGTGGAGCTGGCGGGCGCGGGCGGAAAATTCGAATGGGAGCGGCGGTGCGGGGACTGGGGGCGGCGCCGGCGACGGCGGGGGCGGCCGGCGGCGGGGGGCGCGGGGCTGGCGGGGCGGTGGCCGGTCCTGCGGTTCGACAGCTGCAGGTGACGGCAGTGTGGGGGTCGGAGGGGCTCACCGGGGCGAAAGGATTCGGGGGAGGGTGGTCCTGTGGGTCGGGGGCGGGGACAGCCGGACCTGCACGTCGGGGTCCGCGGTCTCCACGTGCGGGGAGATTGTTGCGGGCAGAGGTGAAGCCGGCTGAGTCACGGAGAGCGGCCAGTTCGCGCTCGCGGCGCGTGAGGCGGCGGGGTCGCGGGGCTGGACTGCGGGGAGGGGGCTGGGGGGGGGGGGGGGGGGGGTGGGGGGGGGGGGTGGGGGGGAGGAGGCTGAGGCTGAGGAGAGGCAGGAGAGAGGGCAGGGGGTCCGGAGCTCGCGGCGGCGGGGGTGGAGCTGGGGCCGGAGGGGGCTGGGGCGGGCCTCTGGGGCCGGGCCCGGGTGCTTGGGGCCGTTGGCTCACGGCTAGGATATCGATCCGAGTGAGGATGAGGCTGCGCCAGTGGGCGCAGCACCGACTACTGCCGTCGAAAGGCGAGTTGGTGTCCATGAGCACGTCTTCTTGGCCCCGGATCCGGACCAGGGCGTCTGCCAGGGCACAGACGATTACACTGCAGCTGAAGCGGTCCCGTTGTTCGGGGATGGGGTACCGTAGTACCTGGTGGCCGATGCAAGCGGCCAGGAGGTGGGGTCGTCTAGATCTGAGGGAAGGTTGCGTTCCCGCGGCCGGCGCTCAATTGCAAGCTGGAGCCAGCTGCAGCGGAGAATCGGGGCAAGCTTCTCTCGAGCGCCAAGTTGTCTTGTTGCTTTTAGCTATAGTGCTCTTGCCTTAGTTTTCTTATTTCAGTCGTTCTCTTTGCAATTGTTGTATATGCCCCCTGGGCAGCCCCCGCAGTGCTGGTGTCTAGAGGCTGCGGCCGGTACCGGTATACGTAATTCACCAAAAATAAAATATAAGTTGCACATTTATATTCCACTGGACGGTCTGGACGGTTAGAGCCTTCTCATTTCTCCAGCGATCGCCTCGGTTAGTAAGGGTACCCGATCGGAATCGAGCCCTAACAAGGAGCCTCCGCAAAGCGATCGCTTGCGTGTTCTCGTTTCTGCGGTCGCCGGTGACGTATCGCGTCACGGTCTTCTCATTGGCGAAGCGATCGCCGGTTCGTTATGAATGGAAATCAGGCGATCGCCAGGCACCGCCGGATCGGGGCTGCCGGGCCGCGCCTGGCTGGAGGGGGGGGCAGGGGATCGGAGGGTACCAGTGCCAAATCGACGCAGCAGCTGCGACCGAGCCTTTGCAGCCAAGAAGCCGCCACGCGCTCGGCGGTAGCTACTCGACCAGAAGCGTCGTCAGATGCCTGGAGCTCTTCGCCAGCAGCACTCCGGGGCCAGGCAGCGTCCAGCTAGCGCGGCGCGGAGTTCGGAGGTTGCTGGGCGGCTGAGAGGGCTCTACAGATGAAGCGTAGAGCTTAGCTTACCTTCGCGGCCGCCCGTCGCCCGCGCCAGGCTCACGGCGTTGAGTCCGTTGAACCCCACCGCGCTTCAGGTAAACCTGCCTTCGCTTTGTGGCTTCTTGGCTTCTTATCGTCTCTCCTGCATACTCTCGCAGGTGCGGCGGCCGCTTTCGGCCTCAGTGGCAGCTGTGCGGTGGCAGCTTCCCACCGTCGCCCGCGCCGGCTTCAGGTGCGCAGGGACGCCCTCTCGCTATCGCTCTCTGGAATCGCTTTTGAGCGATCGTCTCGCAGGCACGCGCTCGCTCCCAGGCTTCTGTGCGGCGGCCGGGAGCTCGAATACGGTGCGGCCGCTCCGCTCGCTTTCGGAAATCAGTGCTTATACGCGCACTCGCCTGGCAGGCACGTGCCAGTGCAGGCACGCGCTTCGTTCTAAGGCTCCCGGCGAGGCTTCCCGCGCCCCGTGGGCGCTCTTCAGGTTCGCGAAGCGCCTCGTCCCAAGGCAATCGCTCCTGAACGCGTACGCGCGGACGCACGCTTTCTCGCAGATGCGCGCTCGCTTCCGGGCAGCCAGGCGACTGTGGGCCGGGGCGGCGCGGCTTGCGGCGGCGGCGACGCGACGTAGCGCCCGCGTTCGCAGCAGTAGCAGCATCAGCAGCTCGGGGAGGCCGCGGCGCCGGCCAGCGGCCCCGCGCTCGTCGCCCGCCGGCGGCCCCGCTCTCGTCGCCAGCTCGACGTCGACACGGCGCGGGCGGCTCGGAAACTCGGCGCTTGCTAGCTCGGGCTCCGAGGCTCGCCCGCCTCTCGATCTGTTCGATTCCTGTATATCTATATACGTGTGCGTGCGCATGCAAAGCTCCTTCCCGGGGCGCTCGCCAGTGGCCGCGCGCATTGGAAAGAATGCTGGTATTGTTTTTTAGAGAACGCTAGGCTGAAGATTCGTAAAGAAACAGTTGGGGGCGGGCTTTTAAGAGGGGCTACGGGGCGCTGGCGCGTACGCTTGCGTAGGTGAAGGGACGCCGAGATCCGCCGGCGCCGGGATTGCCGGCGGGGCGACCCGCCCCAGATCCGCTGAGATCGCGTCCCTGCAGAGCGGGAATCAGATACGCGCAGCCGTGCGCATTGAGAAGCTGCACACCAGGCGGCGTCCCAGGCCGAAGTGCCGACGCCAGAGCCTATGCCCGCGTTCGCGCAGCGCGGGAAGGCGGCGCTCGGCAGGCGCTCTGCGAGGCAAACGCAGGCCAGAACCTGCGCAAGGCAGAGTCAGCAGGCGTACGCACAGGCCGCGGGCGAATTCAAAAAGCCGGCCACCGAGATGATGCCGCGCTGACGCGGCGGCGGGTCCTTCGACGTCAGCTGCTCGACGTTCTTCTCGAGAGTGAGCGAGTTTAGGAGGATGCGCTGCACGTCCTCGCTGGCCGCGCCGTCCTCCGCGAGGCAGCGCCGGACAGCCTCCTGCGTACGTGCGCGTGCGGGTCAGAAGCAGCCTGCGAGGCAGCGCAGCGGGCGCTTCGCACCTGTGCACTCCACTCCAGGCGACCAGCGAGGTCCGAGGTCGCTCGCGGGCCCTTCAACCCGCACTTCTGCACGCGTTCTGTGAGAATCGGCCGAGCGCGCGTGCGGAAAACTCAGGCAGAGCACGCGCACGACTGCGTCCTTCTCAGTGATCGTCAGAAGCTCGAGCACGAAGCTGTAGTCGGGTGCTTGCCCGCCTGGGATCTGCAAGCGGTCGTCCTTGGGACGCTTACCCAGTCCCGCCTCGCCCGGAACGCCTTCCACGCCTCCGCGCGGCCGCTCGTCGTCGTGCCTTTGATGCAGATGTTCATAATGAGCCCAGTCCAGCGCACAGGTGCCTGCGACTGCGTGTCGCGTACGGCGGCGGAATCGCGGAAAAGAACGGCAGCGCGAACCTGACCGAGAAGAAACTGCAGAGCCTTCTCACCGCACAGGATGATGCATCCCGCATGCTCCGCACGGAAGATCTCGCCCCGAAAGAGAGCTTGAGAAGGAGGGAAACAACGGTCAGAACGGAAGCGACCCAAGGCGAGGCGAGGAAGGGCGAACCGTTAAGCCTTCGAAGGAGAAGAAGTAGTAGACCCGCGTACGCAAGCGGTTCGCGCCCACGGCCGCCATGCAGCGCCTGCGTGGCCACCGGCACGGCTGCCAGGTCGCTCGCCCGCTTCCGCCGCCGCGAAGCCGCCGCCCTCTGCACGTTCGTCGTCGCCGGTGACCAGCTGTTGAACTGCGCAAGCGAAAAGCGGGCACAGAGCCCTTGGAAAGAAGTGCGCAACGCGGACGTAGGCCAAACCGCGAGCTTCCAGGGCTCTTTCCGCAGAAGATCAAGAAGCCGACGACCGTATCGGTGGCCTTGACGTTGTTGCGGTGACTCGGCGACCAGGCAGTGAGCCTTGCGCCCAGTTCGTCGAAGAGACCTCGGTGCGCGGCTTAGAGCGCAGCCAAAGGGGACGAGGCGCTGCCCGAGACGCACCAGACTGCTCAAGAGATGAAAGAAAGAGCACATGCTGACCCGGGCCGCGCTCCGGAGCGTACGGCGACGTTCCTCTCTGCGCGGGCGGCTGAGCGCTGAACTGCGCGTGCTTGGCGCGGACGACGACGATGTGCCGGCTCAAGAGCTGCTGCAGGAGCGTAGACGAGCGCTCTGCGAGCAGCATCGTGCCCGATGCCAATCTGAGTATGTATCCCCCCAACGGTCCCACCCCCCAACGTTAACGGTCCTGTGGGATCGGAAGCTGGAGCGTGCGGACCTCGGACTTGCGCGCAAATCAAGTCTTCAACATGCGCGAGGGCTGTATCAATGCCGTGCGGGCCCCCTGCTTGCACTTTTGCCTAGGTTGCAGAGGCTTCCAGCTCGAGCACGAAGCTGTAGTCGGGTGCTTGCCCGCCTGGGATCTGCAAGCGGTCGTCCTTGGGGACGCTTACCCAGTCCCGCCTCGCCCGGAACGCCTTCCACGAGAGCCCCGCTCTCGTCGCCCAGCTCGACGTCGACACGGCGCGGGCGGCTCGGAAACTCGGCGCTTGCTAGCTCGGGCTCCGAGGCTCGCCCGCCTCTCGATCTGTTCGATTCCTGTATATCTATATACGTGTGCGTGCGCATGCAAAGCTCCTTCCCCGGGGCGCTCGCCAGTGGCCGCGCGCATTGGAAAGAATGCTGGTATTGTTTTTTAGAGAACGCTAGGCTGAAGATTCGTAAAGAAACAGTTGGGGGCGGCTTTTAAGAGGGGCTACGGGGCGCTGGCGCGTACGCTTGCGTAGGTGAAGGGACGCCGAGATCCGCCGGCGCCGGGATTGCCGGCGGGGCGACCCGCCCAGATCCGCTGAGATCGCGTCCCTGCAGAGCGGGAATCAGATACGCGCAGCCGTGCGCATTGAGAAGCTGCACACCAGGCGGCGTCCCAGGCCGAAGTGCCGACGCCAGAGCCTATGCCCGCGTTCGCGCAGCGCGGGAAGGCGGCGCTCGGCAGGCGCTCTGCGAGGCAAACGCAGGCCAGAACCTGCGCAAGGCAGAGTCAGCAGGCGTACGCACAGGCCGCGGGCGAATTCAAAAAGCCGGCCACCGAGATGATGCCGCGCTGACGCGGCGGCGGGTCCTTCGACGTCAGCTGCTCGACGTTCTTCTCGAGAGTGAGCGAGTTTAGGAGGATGCGCTGCACGTCCTCGCTGGCCGCGCCGTCCTCCGCGAGGCAGCGCCGGACAGCCTCCTGCGTACGTGCGCGTGCGGGGTCAGAAGCAGCCTGCGAGGCAGCGCAGCGGGCGCTTCGCACCTGTGCACTCCACTCCAGGCGACCAGCGAGGTCCGAGGTCGCTCGCGGGCCCTTCAACCCGCACTTCTGCACGCGTTCTGTGAGAATCGGCCGAGCGCGCGTGCGGAAAACTCAGGCAGAGCACGCGCACGACTGCGTCCTTCTCAGTGATCGTCAGAAGCTCGAGCACGAAGCTGTAGTCGGGTGCTTGCCCGCCTGGGATCTGCAAGCGGTCGTCCTTGGGGACGCTTACCCAGTCCCGCCTCGCCCGGAACGCCTTCCACGCCTCCGCGCGGCCGCTCGTCGTCGTGCCTTTGATGCAGATGTTCATAATGAGCCCAGTCCAGCGCACAGGTGCCTGCGACTGCGTGTCGCGTACGGCGGCGGAATCGCGGAAAAGAACGGCAGCGCGAACCTGACCGAGAAGAAACTGCAGAGCCTTCTCACCGCACAGGATGATGCATCCCGCATGCTCCGCACGGAAGATCTCGCCCGAAAGAGAGCTTGAGAAGGAGGGAAACAACGGTCAGAACGGAAGCGACCCAAGGCGAGGCGAGGAAGGGCGAACCGTTAAGCCTTCGAAGGAGAAGAAGTAGTAGACCCGCGTACGCAAGCGGTTCGCGCCCACGGCCGCCATGCAGCGCCTGCGTGGCCACCGGCACGGCTGCCAGGTCGCTCGCCCGCTTCCGCCGCCGCGAAGCCGCCGCCCTCTGCACGTTCGTCGTCGCCGGTGACCAGCTGTTGAACTGCGCAAGCGAAAAGCGGGCACAGAGCCCTTGGAAAGAAGTGCGCAACGCGGACGTAGGCCAAACCGCGAGCTTCCAGGGCTCTTTCCGCAGAAGATCAAGAAGCCGACGACCCGTATCGGTGGCCTTGACGTTGTTGCGGTGACTCGGCGACCAGGCAGTGAGCCTTGCGCCCAGTTCGTCGAAGAGACCTCGGTGCGCGGCTTAGAGCGCAGCCAAAGGGGACGAGGCGCTGCCCGAGACGCACCAGACTGCTCAAGAGATGAAAGAAAGAGCACATGCTGACCCGGGCCGCGCTCCGGAGCGTACGGCGACGTTCCTCTCTGCGCGGGCGGCTGAGCGCTGAACTGCGCGTGCTTGGCGCGGACGACGACGATGTGCCGGCTCAAGAGCTGCTGCAGGAGCGTAGACGAGCGCTCTGCGAGCAGCATCGTGCCCGATGCCAATCTGAGTATGTATCCCCCCAACGGTCCCACCCCCCAACGTTAACGGTCCTGTGGGATCGGAAGCTGGAGCGTGCGGACCTCGGACTTGCGCGCAAATCAAGTCTTCAACATGCGCGAGGGCTGTATCAATGCCGTGTCAATCGCTAGCCGCTAGAAAGCTGGCAGGCCAGCCGCACTGCGGCAGGCAGGCCTACCCTGGCGCAGCCTTATAATTCTATACTATGATAGCAATTGCTGGCCAACAGGTTCGGCTCACCGAATTTTTTCGAACCTTTGGAAGTTACCGGGTACATAAGTTGATTGAGCTTGAAGGCTATATAGCTAGCCGGTAGTAGCCGCTACAAAGCTAGCAGGCCAGCCGCAGGCAGGCCTACGTGCCTCAGGGTGGAGCTGGCGGGCGCGGGCGGAAAATTCGAATGGGAGCGGCGGTGCGGGGACTGGGGCGGCGCCGGCGACGGCGGGGGCGGCCGGCGGCGGGGGGCGCGGGGCTGGCGGGGCGGTGGCCGGTCCTGCGGTTCGACAGCTGCAGGTGACGGCAGTGTGGGGGGGTCGGAGGGGCTCACCGGGGCGAAAGGATTCGGGGGAGGGTGGTCCTGTGGGTCGGGGGCGGGGACAGCCGGACCTGCACGTCGGGGTCCGCGGTCTCCACGTGCGGGGAGATTGTTGCGGGCAGAGGTGAAGCCGGCTGAGTCACGGAGAGCGGCCAGTTCGCGCTCGCGGCGCGTGAGGCGGCGGGGTCGCGGGGCTGGACTGCGGGAGGGGCTGGGGGGGGGGGGGGGGGGGGGTGGGGGGGGGGGGGGGGGGGAGGAGGCTGAGGCTGAGGAGAGGCAGGAGAGAGGGCAGGGGGTCCGGAGCTCGCGGCGGCGGGGGTGGAGCTGGGGCCGGAGGGGGCTGGGGCGGGCCTCTGGGGCCGGGCCCGGGTGCTTGGGGCCGTTGGCTCACGGCTAGGATATCGATCCGAGTGAGGATGAGGCTGCGCCAGTGGGCGCAGCACCGACTACTGCCGTCGAAAGGCGAGTTGGTGTCCATGAGCACGTCTTCTTGGCCCCGGATCCGGACCAGGGCGTCTGCCAGGGCACAGACGATTACACTGCAGCTGAAGCGGTCCCGTTGTTCGGGGATGGGGTACCGTAGTACCTGGTGGCCGATGCAAGCGGCCAGGAGGTGGGGTCGTCTAGATCTGAGGGAAGGTTGCGTTCCCGCGGCCGGCGCTCAATTGCAAGCTGGAGCCAGCTGCAGCGGAGAATCGGGGCAAGCTTCTCTCGAGCGCCAAGTTGTCTTGTTGCTTTTAGCTATAGTGCTCTTGCCTTAGTTTTCTTATTTCAGTCGTTCTCTTTGCAATTGTTGTATATGCCCCCTGGGCAGCCCCCGCAGTGCTGGTGTCTAGAGGCTGCGGCCGGTACCGGTATACGTAATTCACCAAAAATAAAATATAAGTTGCACATTTATATTCCACTGGACGGTCTGGACGGTTAGAGCCTTCTCATTTCTCCAGCGATCGCCTCGGTTAGTAAGGGTACCCGATCGGAATCGAGCCCTAACAAGGAGCCTCCGCAAAGCGATCGCTTGCGTGTTCTCGTTTCTGCGGTCGCCGGTGACGTATCGCGTCACGGTCTTCTCATTGGCGAAGCGATCGCCGGTTCGTTATGAATGGAAATCAGGCGATCGCCAGGCACCGCCGGATCGGGGCTGCCGGGCCGCGCCTGGCTGGAGGGGGGGCAGGGGATCGGAGGGTACCAGTGCCAAATCGACGCAGCAGCTGCGACCGAGCCTTTGCAGCCAAGAAGCCGCCACGCGCTCGGCGGTAGCTACTCGACCAGAAGCGTCGTCAGATGCCTGGAGCTCTTCGCCAGCAGCACTCCGGGGCCAGGCAGCGTCCAGCTAGCGCGGCGCGGAGTTCGGAGGTTGCTGGGCGGCTGAGAGGGCTCTACAGATGAAGCGTAGAGCTTAGCTTACCTTCGCGGCCGCCCGTCGCCCGCGCCAGGCTCACGGCGTTGAGTCCGTTGAACCCCACCGCGCTTCAGGTAAACCTGCCTTCGCTTTGTGGCTTCTTGGCTTCTTATCGTCTCTCCTGCATACTCTCGCAGGTGCGGCGGCCGCTTTCGGCCTCAGTGGCAGCTGTGCGGTGGCAGCTTCCCACCGTCGCCCGCGCCGGCTTCAGGTGCGCAGGGACGCCCTCTCGCTATCGCTCTCTGGAATCGCTTTTGAGCGATCGTCTCGCAGGCACGCGCTCGCTCCCAGGCTTCTGTGCGGCGGCCGGGAGCTCGAATACGGTGCGGCCGCTCCGCTCGCTTTCGGAAATCAGTGCTTATACGCGCACTCGCCTGGCAGGCACGTGCCAGTGCAGGCACGCGCTTCGTTCTAAGGCTCCCGGCGAGGCTTCCCGCGCCCCGTGGGGCGCTCTTCAGGTTCGCGAAGCGCCTCGTCCCAAGGCAATCGCTCCTGAACGCGTACGCGCGGACGCACGCTTTCTCGCAGATGCGCGCTCGCTTCCGGGCAGCCAGGCGACTGTGGGGCCGGGGCGGCGCGGCTTGCGGCGGCGGCGACGCGACGTAGCGCCCGCGTTCGCAGCAGTAGCAGCATCAGCAGCTCGGGGAGGCCGCGGCGCCGGCCAGCGGCCCCGCGCTCGTCGCCCGCCGGCGGCCCCGCTCTCGTCGCCCAGCTCGACGTCGACACGGCGCGGGCGGCTCGGAAACTCGGCGCTTGCTAGCTCGGGCTCCGAGGCTCGCCCGCCTCTCGATCTGTTCGATTCCTGTATATCTATATACGTGTGCGTGCGCATGCAAAGCTCCTTCCCCGGGGCGCTCGCCAGTGGCCGCGCGCATTGGAAAGAATGCTGGTATTGTTTTTTAGAGAACGCTAGGCTGAAGATTCGTAAAGAAACAGTTGGGGGCGGGCTTTTAAGAGGGGCTACGGGGCGCTGGCGCGTACGCTTGCGTAGGTGAAGGGACGCCGAGATCCGCCGGCGCCGGGATTGCCGGCGGGGCGACCCGCCCCAGATCCGCTGAGATCGCGTCCTGCAGAGCGGGAATCAGATACGCGCAGCCGTGCGCATTGAGAAGCTGCACACCAGGCGGCGTCCCAGGCCGAAGTGCGACGCCAGAGCCTATGCCCGCGTTCGCGCAGCGCGGGAAGGCGGCGCTCGGCAGGCGCTCTGCGAGGCAAACGCAGGCCAGAACCTGCGCAAGGCAGAGTCAGCAGGCGTACGCACAGGCCGCGGGCGAATTCAAAAAGCCGGCCACCGAGATGATGCCGCGCTGACGCGGCGGCGGGTCCTTCGACGTCAGCTGCTCGACGTTCTTCTCGAGAGTGAGCGAGTTTAGGAGGATGCGCTGCACGTCCTCGCTGGCCGCGCCGTCCTCCGCGAGGCAGCGCCGGACAGCCTCCTGCGTACGTGCGCGTGCGGGGTCAGAAGCAGCCTGCGAGGCAGCGCAGCGGGCGCTTCGCACCTGTGCACTCCACTCCAGGCGACCAGCGAGGTCCGAGGTCGCTCGCGGGCCCTTCAACCCGCACTTCTGCACGCGTTCTGTGAGAATCGGCCGAGCGCGCGTGCGGAAAACTCAGGCAGAGCACGCGCACGACTGCGTCCTTCTCAGTGATCGTCAGAAGCTCGAGCACGAAGCTGTAGTCGGGTGCTTGCCCGCCTGGGATCTGCAAGCGGTCGTCCTTGGGGACGCTTACCCAGTCCCGCCTCGCCCGGAACGCCTTCCACGCCTCCGCGCGGCCGCTCGTCGTCGTGCCTTTGATGCAGATGTTCATAATGAGCCCAGTCCAGCGCACAGGTGCCTGCGACTGCGTGTCGCGTACGGCGGCGGAATCGCGGAAAAGAACGGCAGCGCGAACCTGACCGAGAAGAAACTGCAGAGCCTTCTCACCGCACAGGATGATGCATCCCGCATGCTCCGCACGGAAGATCTCGCCCGAAAGAGAGCTTGAGAAGGAGGGAAACAACGGTCAGAACGGAAGCGACCCCAAGGCGAGGCGAGGAAGGGCGAACCGTTAAGCCTTCGAAGGAGAAGAAGTAGTAGACCCGCGTACGCAAGCGGTTCGCGCCCACGGCCGCCATGCAGCGCCTGCGTGGCCACCGGCACGGCTGCCAGGTCGCTCGCCCGCTTCCGCCGCCGCGAAGCCGCCGCCCTCTGCACGTTCGTCGTCGCCGGTGACCAGCTGTTGAACTGCGCAAGCGAAAAGCGGGCACAGAGCCCTTGGAAAGAAGTGCGCAACGCGGACGTAGGCCAAACCGCGAGCTTCCAGGGCTCTTTCCGCAGAAGATCAAGAAGCCGACGACCCGTATCGGTGGCCTTGACGTTGTTGCGGTGACTCGGCGACCAGGCAGTGAGCCTTGCGCCCAGTTCGTCGAAGAGACCTCGGTGCGCGGCTTAGAGCGCAGCCAAAGGGGACGAGGCGCTGCCCGAGACGCACCAGACTGCTCAAGAGATGAAAGAAAGAGCACATGCTGACCCGGGCCGCGCTCCGGAGCGTACGGCGACGTTCCTCTCTGCGCGGGCGGCTGAGCGCTGAACTGCGCGTGCTTGGCGCGGACGACGACGATGTGCCGGCTCAAGAGCTGCTGCAGGAGCGTAGACGAGCGCTCTGCGAGCAGCATCGTGCCCGATGCCAATCTGAGTATGTATCCCCCCAACGGTCCCACCCCCCAACGTTAACGGTCCTGTGGGATCGGAAGCTGGAGCGTGCGGACCTCGGACTTGCGCGCAAATCAAGTCTTCAACATGCGCGAGGGCTGTATCAATGCCGTGCGGGCCCCCTGCTTGCACTTTTGCCTAGGTTGGCTGGTGCTCATTGCCATTGAGGCCGTACCCCGGGCTCCCGGCGCTCTCGGCCCAGGCCGCTGCGAGGGCCTCCGCGACGCGCGCGATCGCTTCAGAAGGTCTACGCGCGACGCTCGCTCGCGCGTGGAGCTCCCCCGCAAGCTTCCCGCAGGGGGTACTTCCGCACGCGCAAGATCCTTTTTTCACAGCGATCGCCGTCATCGCGTCCGCTCGAACTCGGTTCATGTCGGCGATTGCCTGCGCGTACCCGGTACTCGGCCAAGCAATCGCCCCGGCGATGAGAAGGCTCTTAGACTGGACCACGTCCACGCCCGGCGGCGAGATCTCTACGTACCCGGGGTATATCGTAGTATCGTGTACGTACTATACGGTACACGTGCACATGTAAACGTAACTCTCCGAGACCCTTGAACTGTCATGTCCGTGATGTCACCTCAAGAACTGGGGTACAGAGGTAACGAGCTCAATGAAAACTTCATTCAACTTGGCAACCCTTTCTAGCTTGCCGATTTCTGGACGGTGACGCTGGACGGTGACGCGATGACGTCGACGGCTGGACGCCGCTCATTCGAAAGTACAGCAATAGTTCTAGTACGGTAGTAGTACCGGTATATACGTACGGAGTCTACGGACCGTAAAACATTCCTGCCCTTGGGCAGTGCAGCCTCGGGTCACTGGGGTGGCGCCGGCTTGAAGGCTATAGAGCTAGCAGGCTATATCGCTAGCCGCTAGAAAGCTGGCAGGCCAGCCGCACTGCGGCAGGCAGGCCTACCCTGGCGCAGCCTTATAATTCTATACTATGATAGCAATTGCTGGCCAACAGGTTCGGCTCACCGAATTTTTTCGAACCTTTGGAAGTTACCGGGTACATAAGTTGATTGAGCTTGAAGGCTATATAGCTAGCCGGTAGTAGCCGCTACAAAGCTAGCAGGCCAGCCGCAGGCAGGCCTACGTACCCTGGCGCAGACTTATATATAATTCTATAGCTATCACTGGTCGTTTAAAAAACCTTCAGGGAGGAGGGAGCTCGAAACGGGTACCGGTCCACGTCGAACGACTGTTCTACACGGTCGTTCGCTGGAGGAGGGTACAGTATACATGGTTATTATAACTTGTTTAATTTATTTATTATCTGGTTATATTGTATATATCTAACGTATATATCAGGCGAAGCCTCTTTCTCAAACCCAAAAACCGCCGAGCGAAATTCCTTTTTTAACCTTTTTTTCCACTCGAGATCCCCCCTGCTAAATAATTTCCGTGTCACACTCCCTCGAGGCAGAATTATTAATTCTGCCTCGACACGGACGCGATTGATGGACATTACACAGTTGCCCGAACCGCCACAGACCCCTCTAGATCCATTTTTAGCGTCCTGGCTCCCCTAAGACGACCGCTCCCCCGTGGACGTCGCGCGAACATCGAATTTCCCTCTGGATCAATTCCGGAACTTAACCCCGACAAACACAGTCCGAGTCAGAAGGTGGGACCCGGTCCCGCCCGGTCCCGCGACGAAATCGCGCCAGGGACGCCCCAGAACGATACAGAATGACGGGCGAGGGCGAGCGCATCGCCGCAAGCTCGATTTCGGTGATCCTCCCGGTTCCGGCCGGTCCCGCGATGCGCGCAATCGATGCGTACTGGCGCGTATAGACATAGCAGGGCCTGCGCGCCCCCGAAATCCGCTTTTCGGAGCCGGAACAGCGCAGGAAGGTACCCGACGGCAAAAATTCGATCCCACACGGGCCCGGACATCTTTCCGCGCGCCCACGCCGCGGCGCACGCGCGGAACGATAGCATAAGCATTTGAGATGTAGAAGAAGACTTCCGCACGGTCTCTAAATGCACCAGGCCGCGAGGACCCAGCCGACCCCGAAAATTCGATCCTGGACGGACCTGAACATCTTTCGCGCGCCTCGCATTCTCGCGCATGCGCATCGCTACAATATTCATTTCAGATTTTATCAAAGCCTTCCACAAGCTTCGAAGACGCGAAAGAGCACGAGAACCCAGCGGACGGCAAAAATTCGATCCTGCACGGACCCGGACATCTTTCCGCGCGCCCACGCCGCGGCGCATGCGCGGAACAATAGCATAAGCATTTGAGATGTAGACAAAGCATTCCGCACGGTTTACGGATGCGCCGGCCGCGAGGACCCAGCCGACCCCGAAAATTCGATCCTTCACGGACCTGCACGTCTTTCCGCGCGCCCTCGCATCCTCACGCAAGCACATCGCTACTATATTCATTTGGGATTTTATCAAAGCCTTCCACAAGCTTCGAAGACGCGAAAGAGCACGAGAACCCAGCCGGCAGCAAAAATTCGATCCTGCACGGACCCGGACATCTTTCCGCGCGCCCACGCCGCGGTGCATGCGCGGAACAATAGCATAAGCATTTGAGATGTAGAAGAAGCCTTCCGCTCGCTTTACGGATGCGCCGGGCCGCGGGACCCAGCCGACCCCGAAAATTCGATCCTGGACAGACCTGCACATCTTTCCGCGCGCCCTCGCATCCTCACGCACGGGCATCGCTACAATATTCATCAGAGATGTTTTAAAAGCCTTTCGCAAGCTCTGCGGACGCAACAGGCGCGGCAATCCAGCCGACGCAAAAATTCGATCCTGGCCACGCCTGCACATCTTTCCGCGCGCCCTCGCCTCCGCAGCCCTACACATCGATGCTATATGAATTCGAATTCGAGATTCTGTTTAAGCGATTCGCGAGATCTGTGCATGCGCCTGGCCGCGAGAACCTCGCCCTCCCGGGCCTCCTTCCCAACAATATTATATTATTAATCTCCTCTCAATCTGCTCCACCCTTTATTTCCTCAGTACATTAATATTCCTCTAGCCGGCCAGCGCTAGCTGGACTGGCCGTCAGCCAGCCAGCTTCCAGCCAGAAAGCTGTTCGCGATCGGCCAGGCCGCTGGCCAGCCTGGCAGTCGGTGAGTGCCCTGTAGGCCTACTGTGACAGCCGCGAGGGCGTCCGCGAGGCTTCGCCGTACTTAGTGCTCCGCAGGAGCACGGATCTTGTATATAATTAATTTATATAAGGTTATTCAGCGAATTTTCATTAATTATATATGTACGCTATATATATAGAGTTTAATACTTTAATTATTATGTTATTTAATTTATTTACAATTGATTGTAAACCATTGCCAATGACTTGGAAGACCGATTGTTAAATAAGCAAACCGTTGCGATTGCGATTGATAATGAAGCATTGTTAACCGGCGACAGACAACATGACCGTGAAAAGAGAAGCCTCTTGGTCACCCACCGACCAGGTGACCCGAGGCTGACGGTCCGTCCGGATCCACTACGGATATCGATAAGCCCGACTCCCACTGTAATATTCGGGTAATATTTAATACCCCAAAATAATTATAATTAGTAATCCCGGAGTTTGGTCGGTTTAGTACCATTGAGGCCGTACCCCGGGCTCCCGGCGCTCTCGGCCCAGGCCGCTGCGAGGGCCTCCGCGACGCGCGCGATCGCTTCAGAAGGTCTACGCGCGACGCTCGCTCGCGCGTGGAGCTCCCCCGCAAGCTTCCCGCAGGGGGTACTTCCGCACGCGCAAGATCCTTTTTTCACAGCGATCGCCGTCATCGCGTCCGCTCGAACTCGGTTCATGTCGGCGATTGCCTGCGCGTACCCGGTACTCGGCCAAGCAATCGCCCCGGCGATGAGAAGGCTCTTAGACTGGACCACGTCCACGCCCGGCGGCGAGATCTCTACGTACCCGGGGTATATCGTAGTATCGTGTACGTACTATACGGTACACGTGCACATGTAAACGTAACTCTCCGAGACCCTTGAACTGTCATGTCCGTGATGTCACCTCAAGAACTGGGGTACAGAGGTAACGAGCTCAATGAAAACTTCATTCAACTTGGCAACCCTTTCTAGCTTGCCGATTTCTGGACGGTGACGCTGGACGGTGACGCGATGACGTCGACGGCTGGACGCCGCTCATTCGAAAGTACAGCAATAGTTCTAGTACGGTAGTAGTACCGGTATATACGTACGGAGTCTACGGACCGTAAAACATTCCTGCCCTTGGGGCAGTGCAGCCTCGGGTCACTGGGGTGGCGCCGGCTTGAAGGCTATAGAGCTAGCAGGCTATATCGCTAGCCGCTAGAAAGCTGGCAGGCCAGCCGCACTGCGGCAGGCAGGCCTACCCTGGCGCAGCCTTATAATTCTATACTATGATAGCAATTGCTGGCCAACAGGTTCGGCTCACCGAATTTTTTCGAACCTTTGGAAGTTACCGGGTACATAAGTTGATTGAGCTTGAAGGCTATATAGCTAGCCGGTAGTAGCCGCTACAAAGCTAGCAGGCCAGCCGCAGGCAGGCCTACGTACCCTGGCGCAGACTTATATATAATTCTATAGCTATCACTGGTCGTTTAAAAAACCTTCAGGGAGGAGGGAGCTCGAAACGGGTACCGGTCCACGTCGAACGACTGTTCTACACGGTCGTTCGCTGGAGGAGGGTACAGTATACATGGTTATTATAACTTGTTTAATTTATTTATTATCTGGTTATATTGTATATATCTAACGTATATATCAGGCGAAGCCTCTTTCTCAAACCCAAAAACCGCCGAGCGAAATTCCTTTTTTAACCTTTTTTTCCACTCGAGATCCCCCCTGCTAAATAATTTCCGTGTCACACTCCCTCGAGGCAGAATTATTAATTCTGCCTCGACACGGACGCGATTGATGGACATTACACAGTTGCCCGAACCGCCACAGACCCCTCTAGATCCATTTTTAGCGTCCTGGCTCCCCTAAGACGACCGCTCCCCCGTGGACGTCGCGCGAACATCGAATTTCCCTCTGGATCAATTCCGGAACTTAACCCCGACAAACACAGTCCGAGTCAGAAGGTGGGACCCGGTCCCGCCCGGTCCCGCGACGAAATCGCGCCAGGGACGCCCCAGAACGATACAGAATGACGGGCGAGGGCGAGCGCATCGCCGCAAGCTCGATTTCGGTGATCCTCCCGGTTCCGGCCGGTCCCGCGATGCGCGCAATCGATGCGTACTGGCGCGTATAGACATAGCAGGGCCTGCGCGCCCCGAAATCCGCTTTTCGGAGCCGGAACAGCGCAGGAAGGTACCGACGGCAAAAATTCGATCCCACACGGGCCCGGACATCTTTCCGCGCGCCCACGCCGCGGCGCACGCGCGGAACGATAGCATAAGCATTTGAGATGTAGAAGAAGACTTCCGCACGGTCTCTAAATGCACCAGGCCGCGAGGACCCAGCCGACCCCGAAAATTCGATCCTGGACGGACCTGAACATCTTTCCGCGCGCCCTCGCATTCTCGCGCATGCGCATCGCTACAATATTCATTTCAGATTTTATCAAAGCCTTCCACAAGCTTCGAAGACGCGAAAGAGCACGAGAACCCAGCGGACGGCAAAAATTCGATCCTGCACGGACCCGGACATCTTTCCGCGCGCCCACGCCGCGGCGCATGCGCGGAACAATAGCATAAGCATTTGAGATGTAGACAAAGCATTCCGCACGGTTTACGGATGCGCCGGGCCGCGAGGACCCAGCCGACCCGAAAATTCGATCCTTCACGGACCTGCACGTCTTTCCGCGCGCCCTCGCATCCTCACGCAAGCACATCGCTACTATATTCATTTGGGATTTTATCAAAGCCTTCCACAAGCTTCGAAGACGCGAAAGAGCACGAGAACCCAGCCGGCAGCAAAAATTCGATCCTGCACGGACCCGGACATCTTTCCGCGCGCCCACGCCGCGGTGCATGCGCGGAACAATAGCATAAGCATTTGAGATGTAGAAGAAGCCTTCCGCTCGCTTTACGGATGCGCCGGGCCGCGGGACCCAGCCGACCCCGAAAATTCGATCCTGGACAGACCTGCACATCTTTCCGCGCGCCCTCGCATCCTCACGCACGGGCATCGCTACAATATTCATCAGAGATGTTTTAAAAGCCTTTCGCAAGCTCTGCGGACGCAACAGGGCGCGGCAATCCAGCCGACGCAAAAATTCGATCCTGGCCACGCCTGCACATCTTTCCGCGCGCCCTCGCCTCCGCAGCCCTACACATCGATGCTATATGAATTCGAATTCGAGATTCTGTTTAAGCGATTCGCGAGATCTGTGCATGCGCCTGGCCGCGAGAACCTCGCCCCTCCCGGGCCTCCTTCCCAACAATATTATATTATTAATCTCCTCTCAATCTGCTCCACCCTTTATTTCCTCAGTACATTAATATTCCTCTAGCCGGCCAGCGCTAGCTGGACTGGCCGTCAGCCAGCCAGCTTCCAGCCAGAAAGCTGTTCGCGATCGGCCAGGCCGCTGGCCAGCCTGGCAGTCGGTGAGTGCCCTGTAGGCCTACTGTGACAGCCGCGAGGGCGTCCGCGAGGCTTCGCCGTACTTAGTGCTCCGCAGGAGCACGGATCTTGTATATAATTAATTTATATAAGGTTATTCAGCGAATTTTCATTAATTATATATGTACGCTATATATATAGAGTTTAATACTTTAATTATTATGTTATTTAATTTATTTACAATTGATTGTAAACCATTGCCAATGACTTGGAAGACCGATTGTTAAATAAGCAAACCGTTGCGATTGCGATTGATAATGAAGCATTGTTAACCGGCGACAGACAACATGACCGTGAAAAGAGAAGCCTCTTGGTCACCCACCGACCAGGTGACCCGAGGCTGACGGTCCGTCCGGATCCACTACGGATATCGATAAGCCCGACTCCCACTGTAATATTCGGGTAATATTTAATACCCCAAAATAATTATAATTAGTAATCCCGGAGTTTGGTCGGTTTAGTACTAGTAGGCTGAAAATAATTAAGAGTTGGCCGCGCGGAGCGCTTTAGTAGCGGCCTTTAGAAGGGCCTAGAAGGGCCTAAAGGGTGGGGGCTGCGCGCGCTAGGGGGTCTCGCAGACTCTAGCTAGATCTGTTGGAGGAGACGGGAGCCCCCTTGCACTTTAGCTAGCTTAATTATAAGCTTCTTTCGCGCTGCAAGTTAAGCCTGCAACCACGGCTGCGCTACGTACCCCCTCCGCACCCGGGACCTCAGGTTTAGTATACGATAATTATATAAATCTTTAGTAGTTGGGCCTCAAATTTAAAACTTTGGTACTATAAATATCCAGTATACTAAATATTTCCCGATTTAGCCTAGTAGGGCCGGGCCCCCGGCCCTGGGGGCCTGGCCCCGGCCTGGCCGTTGCCACCCGTTGGGCCCGGCGGGCCGGCGGCGGCCCAGGCTGGGGCCCTGGGGCAGGCTGGGCCGCTGGGGCCCTGCGGCCCGGTACCGGCGAACTTCAAAAGGCCGCGGCGCCCGGCGCGGCCCGCCGCCGCCGCGCGCGGCGCGGCCAGCCGGGCCGCGCGCGCGCGCCGCGGCCCGCGGCGGGCCGGCCCGGCGGGCCCGGGCGGGCCGGGCCCGGCCCGCCGCGGCGCCGCCGGCCCGCCGGCGCCGGCGCCGGGCCCGCAATATTAATGGCCCCGCATGCGCAGGGGCCGACGTCGACTCGGCGACTCCCGGCCCCGGTACGTATACTACGGTACGTCGGTCGGGGCCGTCAGGTGGGTAGTAGTGCGTATACGTATTACGTATACGTACTACCGTAGTACGGTATAGTACGTATAGTAGCCGGCCGCCGGGCCGACGACCGTCGGACTAGCCCAGTCTATTTTTTTTTTTTGGTGAATTACCGGCCACAGTCTCTAGACACCAGCACTGCGGGGGCTGCCCAGGGGGCATAAAGACAAAAAAGCAAAATAACTAAGACAAGAGCACGAAGAAAGATAAGACAAAGAGCCAAAATCGACAATAAAAAAGGAAAGACACAGAGCTCGAGACAGATCGATAGCGAGAAGAGACGATAAATCGAGCAGATCTAGGGACAGAGGATAACTGACACGAAGAAGAGCCAGAGCTAGAGATACCATCAATATCAGAAGGAATTACATCACTAAGAAGCGGGGGACAAAATTGAGAAAGATAAATAACAGGAAGAAGACAAGTAAGAGGAACAACAAGACGACATGGAGGCGGAGGCGAAGCAGGACGATGCGAAAGGGCAGAGCTACGGCACGAGGTCGAGGAGGACACAGGAGGCGGAGCAGGCGGATCAAGAGCAGGCAAAAGGACAGTCAAAGGAATCACTAAAGCCGGCCAGGGTCGAGGCGGGCAATCGAACTGCAAACGACGGCGAACAACAGGTCGAGCACGAGGACTATAGCTAGTATTGAAACTAACTCTAGCATCAACACTACGATCAGAATCCGAACCAGACCGAACTAAACTAGAAGACGAAGAAGTACGCCGGCGCCGGCGGGATACGATCGCGACCAGCGAAGCAGAAGACGAAGGCAAAGGCGGCAGTCCGGTATCAAGAACAAAGGCCGGAGGGTCCGGCCCGGCAAACCGCCGGGGGGAAGTAGAAGGAGCCGCAGGCTCGGCAAGCCGGCGACGGGTACGACCACGAGTCCGGGAGGAGATCGGGGAAGCCGGTCCCGGAGCTAAGGGCCCAGGAGCAGAGCCAGGAGAAGGTAAGCCCGGCGAGAAATCTGACCCGGAGCCGGAACCCAGCGAACGACGACGACGAAGAGGCCCCCGAGGAGCCACGACGGGGGAGCTACCGAGCAAAGTACTGACAGCCGGCGCCGAACACGGCGGCGGAGGTACCCCGCAGACAGTGGCAGGCGGAGAGTCCAGGGTCGATCGAGAGATCCGCCGACGGGAATGCGGCGGGGGCCGACGAGACGGAAGAGGCCTAGGCGAGGAGGGGCCGAGGAAGGGTCGGAGGCAGGGGAAGGGCCGCGAGCAGGTGACGGGGATCGCTGCCGGCGCCGAAGAGAGGGCAGCGAAGCTGGAGAAAGGTCGGGTGGCGCCGGATCAGATGACACGGAGGTCATGGCCATGGGCGGCGCAGAGAGAGACGAGCTCGAGGGCGCAAGGGCCCGACGAGGGCGCCGGCGGCGAATCTCACGAGCGCCAGGAAGCGGGATAGGACCCGCATATGGGACCCGAGGCGCCGAAGGGGGAGCAGGGAGCCGGAATGACGGGGAGACCGAAAAGAGGACAGTCTCGCCAACACTCGGAAGCGGGGCAGAGGCCGAGGACCCGGAGCTCGAGGGGGGAGGGAGGGCGGAGGAGGAGAGAGAAGGCGGCTATTCGAAGGGTATGGAGAATCGAGAGCGGAGGCGAGGGAGGCCGAAGTGATGGCGAGCTCTGGAGGCGAGGGGCCTGCAAGCGGATCCGGGAAAGTGGATGCAGATGCAAAGAGACCGGGGACGTAGAGGCGGTAGGGGCATGCAAAAAGATAGTGCCGCCCAGCGTCACAGTTGCAGAAGCGGGGGCAAGAAGGATGGGCTGAAGAGGGGGCTGAACCAGGAGGACGTCAGAAAGAGGGCCTCGCAGGGGCGGAAGTGGAGGAGCAAGGGGAAGAGGTAAGAAGGGGTATGGAGCTGCAAGATGACCAGGGACCTGCCGGGGAACAGGCAAGTGAAGAGGCCCCGTGACAGCAAGTTGTAAGGAGGGAGGAGGCAGAGGCGGGGCCAGAGGGCCAAGGAGCACAGGGATCGGGACCGCAGGGAATGGGGGGAAAGGAGCGTCGAGAGGGGCAGCGAGAGCAGGAATAGGAATGGGCCCAAGGGTCACTACAGGGGCCAGAGCAGGAGGGGACGGCGCAGGAGGCGGGCGACCACCAGGGATCCCCAACGGGACATTCCCACGAACGGCAAACTCCGCAGGATTCCGGAGGACAGAATCGATGTCACGCGAAGAGACGAGGTTGTCAGCACCGCCCGAAGAAGGAGCGCCGGACGAGTCAGAATCAGAGCTTGAACTAGAACGATGAGAACCGGTACCAGACTCTGAATCATGTGCGTCATCATCCGAGGCAGCCTGATCATCAGCGTCAGCAGCAGCCAAGCGAGCGCGCCGCTCCTCCAACAAGGCCGAAGCCTGCGGAAGGGTGAACTCGAGGTACGACATATTTCTGTCCCAGGCGGCAACAAGCGCGGCGCGGTTGTAAGAAGGTGCATCAATGTCAGCCTCCTCAAGATCGCACCGAGCGCGAGCAACCTGTTGGATGGAAAATACGCCAGCAAGGATCGCTCCAAGTGAGCGAAGGCAGAAGGCGGGGTTAACTTTACTGCGCAAAATGGGTCCAGATAAATCCGGAACCGAGAGGATGTGGAAGAGAGAGAGGTCAGGCACTGCGACCTCTTCACGCTCATCCGGTGGAAGAGTAGAAGCCCAGAAATTCAGGCGCTCACGAATGAAATCCCAGAACGAACGAGAAAGCGGGCACTCAGAGAAAACGTGCGCGTGAGAGCGAGCAGATCCGTCATTACAAACCCGACAGAAACGACGGCGGGGCGACTGTTGCTCGCCCAAACGATACAATTTGAAATGCAAACGGTAAAGAGCATCGATCCAAAGCATCGGGAAACACTGAAGGACGACAAGATTAGGAAGACGGGACGGAGACAAGGCGCCGGGAAACCCCACTTAGCATCGGGCATCTGAGCGTGGCTAGACACATCGCGAAGCCGCTGGACCTCAAGGCAGTAGAAGCGACGAACAGAGGAGAGGCGGAGAGGGAGCATACGAGCGAAAGTGAACGCAAGATTATCAAGAGAAAGAAAGGCCGAAGGACCTGCGCCAAGAACAAAAAGGCCAGGCAGGGTCCCGCGACGAAAAGAGAGGAAGACAGCGCTGAAGCAAACATGCAGCGGGAGCAAACGGGACAGAATTGAATTGGAGCTCGAGGATAGGCCCACAGGGTGGGAAGCCGCAGGGCGGCAAGGAACGCGCGGTACGTAGTCCAGCACCCGTGGAATTATCTGGTTATCGCGAACGGGGAAGGCAACAAAAGTACCACTTGGGCCTCGAAGGAGAGCAAACGAGGCGTCCGGTCCGGACCACCAGAGATGCTGAGGCGGCGGTGCAGGGCCTCGAGAACCTGGCGCCAAGTAGCCGGGAGCGCAGAGCACAGACTAGGGAAAAAGGAGTGGAGGGCGGAGGAGGCAGCTGCTGGAGCCCGGAACCCCGGGCAGCACAATCCCAGATATCGCAGACCGCAGCAAGCCGGACCGTGCACAGCGACTCCAGTCGACCTCGTCGCCGGGAGTACTGAACAGAGGATTGAAGAAAAGAGGTTGGGATAACACTTCGGGAGAGTTACGAGGTTGACACACGCCCTGGCGCTGAGCCCACTCGGAGAGAGTCTGCTTCCAAATAGGAGGCAAGTCAAGTCTGTCAAGTGGGAGGCGGAGCGAGACAAGGGCGGGGCCATAGGAAAAAGGTGCCAGCTGAGCGTCCAGTTTGCTCAAGAGGTACTCCTTCCAAGGAGCCGAACAAGAGGGGTCAGCGAGCAAGGCCACCCACTTCATTTTCAGCGATAACGAAAAAGCTCGAATATCCGGGCAGTTGAGACCACCTTGACGCCACGGCAGAGGAGAAATATACTTCGAAAGCTGCCCGCTCACGCCAGCAAAAGCGCGAAGCTTCTCTTGCCATGTCGAATACTGAGCATCAGGGGGTCAAGCAAATATAGAGCATAATGTAGGGACCCAATAAATACAGCCCAGGCAAGGAGAACGCCGGAACGCATCGGCATGCGATAAGTCTTCGCTTGCTGGACACGGATATCAAGAGCAGCGTTCTTTTTCCGCCAGAACCGAGACAGATCGGGCTCTAGTGGAAAGCCCAGGTATTTTCGAATTTTTTCAGCGGGAGGGAGATCCGTCACCTGAAGACGCCGCCAGGGGCAGTCCTCGACGCTAGGCCAGGCATGTGCGGGGATATCGCGGAGTGGAAGAAGGCTAGATTTCTCGAGATTAATAAGAGCTCCAGAGAGCCGGCAGTATTTATCAAAGCACTCTTTCCAGAAAGGCAATTCGGTAAAAGACGAGATTAAAGGAACAGTGTCGTCTGCAAACTGGAGCACCTTGCAAAGAGAGCTAGAGGACAAGCGGACACCTCGTATACGAGCATCAGCATTAATCAAAAGGGCTAAAAGGTGTGTGCACAAATTATATAGATAGGGCGAAAGGGGGCCACCCTGACGTACACCGCATCGAATGGGGAAAGGGGCGGAGGTCCAGCCGTTAATGTGAACAGAACCCTGCAGATCAGAGTAGAGCAGGCGGACCCACTTGATAAATTGGGACCCGAAACCGAACTGTTCGAGCGACCAGAAAAGGAAGCTCCAGTTAACGCGGTCATAGGCTTTTGAAAAATCAAGAAATCCGAAGCACAGCTGTTCGAGTGCAGGATTACCGCCCTCGTAATGCATGAGAAGATAAACAAGCATAACCTGGTGCACTGCGGACCGACGATGAATAAAGCCAGACTGAAAGCGGGATACAAGACCAGACATGAGTGGCGTTAAGCGGTTGGAGAGGGCGCGCTCGACTGCACGCTCTTCGACATTAGAGAGAGAAATTGGGCGGCGATTTGCAATCAAAGTAGGGTCCGTTGCCGGTTTAGTAATAGGAGTAATGAGGACGTGCCGCAAAGACTCGGACGGCTGCCCAGACTCATACATAGCAGCGATGTAAGCACAGAAATCGGGGCCAATCTCATCAAAAAAGTGAACGTAGAATTCAGCAGGGAGACCATCGATGCCAGGAGACTTGGCTCCGCCAGACATCTCCTTAAAAGCACGAAATAGTTCTCCAGACGATAAGTCAGAGTCAAGATCAGCAGACTCAGTAGGGAGCAGGCGGTGAGGGGAATAGAGAGAGGCAACGCCAGACCGCTCAGCTAGCGACCGATCAACCACGGCCTGAGCTGCAGCGCCGTCATATAGTTGAGCGTAATAGGCGGAAGAAAGCTCGAGCAAAGTGCGGGGGTCGTCCGACGCGGCCTCTGGGCCTTCGGTGTCGAGGGCCCGAAGCCCCTCCGTGAACTGAGCATGAGAATCCGGTAAATAATGCTCAAAAAAGCTTTACTAGACCGTCCATCTTGAGTTGCGGCAAAACGAATTTCTTTGCGTGAATGCTGTCTGGCATAGTCAGACACAAGCGAATTCAAGCTGCGCATCATAGAAGTGCGCAGTGTACGGAAAGCGACATCATCAATAGAGCCAGCGGCGTGGCGACGGATGAGAGCCTCGAGAGCTCGAACAGCGGAGATGTAAGCGTCCTTCCGCCTGCGCTTCTCATCAAGCTCCCAGGCCCGAACACGACGCTGGAGCTCGGATTTGAGGGCGTCCCACCGACGGACGCGATCTGTAACTAATGGCCACGCGGCGCGCCAGTCACGAATTATAGTAGAAATGAAACCAGAATATTCCGGGCATGTGCCATACGCCGCCCAGTTCATGCGCCAGCGACCGGGGCCACGGCGAGAGATTCCGGGGGCTTTAAGTGTGAGATAGATGCCTATATGATCAGAATTGCGTGGCTCGCCGACTGCAGAGTAAGCCGTCCACGGCCGAAGCGAGACGGCCCAATCGCGGAGGGAGGACGAGAGGAAAAAATAATCGAGCCGGGACTCAATCGTCCGCCCGCCGGCCGCGGCCGGCTCCAGGTTTTAAAGCACGCTCTAGTGTGAGGCCCGGCATCGAAAAGGCCATAACGAGCTCGGATCAACTCAAAGGCGTCGGGGGAGGGGTTCCACGACTAGGGCCGGGAGCATCAGAGGGGAGCTCGTGGAAATTAAAATCTCCTCCTAAGATGAGGCGGCTGTCGAAAGGAACCACGGACTCGAGAGTATAAAGAAGAGTTTCATAGAAACCGCGACGCTCGGAATCATCTGTAGGAGCATATACATTGCAAAAATAAATGGGACCAAATTTGGTCTCGAACAAGAAAAGTTGAAGTCGAGGACTATCAGCTGGAGTCAACAACCGAATTTGAAAAGGGGAATCACCAGGAAAGAGAGCGGCGACCCCCTGAGTGGCCTGACCACTAGGGTTATGAGACCAAAAAGAGGGGGCCGATCCCCAGGCGCGCGCGAGGCGCTTGGATAATGAGGAAGAAGAAACATGAGTCTCCTGCAGGAACACAGCTGAATGCCGCGCACTATCGCGGAGGCAATCAAAGAGAAAAGAACGATAAGATTTGCCTAATACATCATGAAAAGCTCGATCTAGTTTGCCTGCTACGTTCAGAGAAAGAAACCTAAACGTCATTTACGGGGGTGGTGCAGCTCGAGGGACAAAGCCAAGAGCCGGAAGAGAAAACGAGGGCCGGGGGCGAGGGGAGGGCCGAGGGATCAACCCCGCCGCGATACGCAGCGGGAATCGATGGGGGGCCCGAACGCCTCACGCCGATCCCGAGGGGGACGCAGCAGCGGCCTGCAAGATCGAGAAAGTCATGCAAGAGAGAAAGAGAGGAGATCGGATCGATTGCGAGGGGCGGGCCATGAGGCCGGAAAAGGCCATGAGGCCATCGAGAGTACGAATTGCAAAAGCGAACCTGCGCAGCGCGCTGCAGGTCCTCCTTCCACGGGAAGATGATGTCGAAGTTGATGGGGTCGTTAGGCCGGCGCATGATCGCGCTGGGGCCGGTCTGGTCGGTCCAGTTCTCGCCGTTGTACTGCTCCAGGGAGCGCGAGCGGCCGCTGATCGTGACGCCCGTGCGGGTGTGCGGGGCGTGCTCGGAATGCTGCGCGCTGTGACAGCCCGGCCGGTTGCAGAACGCCCAGCTGCCGCTGATCTGAACTGTCTCATTGCCGAACTTGTGAGAGAAAGGCAACCGCGCCTGACTGGCGACGGGCGGGACCTCCGAGAGAAACACTTTGATCCAGACGCTGTTGCCATTGATGCGATGAACTTTGGACGGGCTGAAGCCGCGCTGCACGAGCCAGTTGGAAAAGACACTATGCGCATTGGAGGGAGCTGAATAGAAAGGGCCGAAGCTGACGGAGGGATCGCGGAAGCCGGCCTCGCGCGCGGCCTTCGAATCCAGAGGCGGCGGGGGGGCGCCGTTCGCATCGGCCGGAAGCTGAGTGAAGTCGAGGACGGGAAGGTACTGGAGCGCTGATTTGCGGAGCAGCTTCTCGGCTGCATCACCGTGCACCGCCTCGATGGTGAGCAGGAGTGCGCTATTCCCGTAGCAGCACACTGCCACGGGGGGGTCGAGGCTAGCCAAGCAGTCGGCTACGCTGTGACGAATCTGGGTTCTGCTGGGCCCCTCGGACAGCGCGCGGAGGGCGTTGGACTGAGAGGTCGGGGCGGTCAAGCTGAAATATCTGACCGTCTGGCTATAAAGCTGCGCGGGGGTCGATTCGGCCTCGAACAGCTCGGGGCTGATGGTACTAGGGAACTGGGCGGCGAATACTGCCGCGGCCGCAGCTACCGGGGGCCGAAAAGTCGGACGACTTCGCATGGGGCCGCGGGCGGGCCCGCCTCCCGGACGACGGGCCGCTGGGGACACACCGGGGACGAAAGCTAACATGTGGCTGAGGCTGGGGAGGCAGGAAGGTGGAAGACAAGGCGATCGCACCCCAGGGGGGTAAAGTCTCGTCTAGCCGTACGTAGACGTATACAGCGTATACGTATACCGGGTATTCGCCGCCGATCGCGAGTACGTATACGTATACCGTAGTACGGTATACAGCGTATACCGCAGACGCCGGGGCGGGCCAGGGCGCCGTTGACGGCGAAGGCCGAACGCTGGCCGCAGCGCCTACAGCTGGCAGGGCAAAGTATGCAGGGCATGCATATGCATGTGCGTCCATGCACGAACGTTCATGGCCTGCAATGTGCTGCAGCCGTACGTATACGCTTCATGGTCGTCATGATCGTTTGCTGGGTTCTCCTCCTCGCTCGCCCTGTGCAAGTCGCCGCCGGTGCTCCCTCTCGCTCGCTGCTCCAGCTCTAAATCTAGACAGAATCTAGACCGATCTAGGGATCCGCGGCCGCCTGCAACCTACAGGCTGACATCAATACTGCATTGGCGCAGGGGACGTTAGCCTGCGCGGCAAGCTGAAAGAGATCGCGTTCGCCGTCCAGCTCGGACCACTCGGCGGCGAGACGCCCGGCACCAGCGCAACGCGACTCGCGGTGGTCGGCCGCACGGCCAGCGGCGTCTGGGCTGTCTGTGCGTACGCATGTCGTCGATGTCTGCATGCGAAGGCTGACGCAGCCTCGTTCATATGCGTTCACATGCTGCAGGCGAGTATGACCTCAAGTCCGACATTTGTGCATCGGCCGTCGAGTTCTCGGAGATGGCCGCGGTGCACTAGCTACAGTACTCAGACCATGAGTTTCAATGCAGCTTTAAGCTCACAAATGCGCGCCGCCACGCGTGCACATGCGCAGTTCGCGAACTCGACATTCTCCCCCAATGAGTTCTCGTTTTCGACTTTTACTCCTTTTCCGGGCAGAGTGCGCTAGCGAACGCTCTGGGATCCGATTCATCGTGGCATTGTGTGGCATTAATTTTGATGCTAAATGCGAGCTGCGTAGGACTTTGACCTGCGCGGAGATTATGTAACCGACACATGCTACTTGGCGGGCCCTCAGTCGTGGGCTTCCAAAAACGCTTCCGGGGCACTTCAGCCAGTTTCTGTCTATTTGCAGGGGCTCGCAGGGACTGGCGCAATTGACGCTGGAATACTGAGAGCAACTGGCTTTCAAGCTTACAATCCAGCACATGTTTCATCTGCCTCTACTTACGGTTTCTACTGCTCCTCGACCACAGCCTGCAATGCGCGTTTCCAGAACCGAGTTGCCGTATACGCGGACTGCCGCAACTACTATGCATCGGCATTGGTAAACATCATATTTGGTGCGCTTGATCGCCCACGTTGGCCGCTCGATTTTCTGTAAATCCTTGACTTACGATTCGGGGGTTCTCGGGGGAGGGGGTAGATTGTCCAGGGGAGCCGATAATCAGTGAGGCGCAACCGGAAGGGACAGGTTTCGATACTGCAACGGGGATCGCAACCGTGTGGGGAAAAGAAGTCGCAATGTCTTTCGACCAAACCCGTCCTCTGCCATGTCGTAACTCGCTGCTGTCAAGTCTCAAATGTCAGTGCGACCCGTACAACTTTGTGAAGAACAACGTTTCCGATCCCAGGTTCGCGAAACAGTACTAGTTCAATTCGGATCTGAATTCTCGCACCAGATGGGTCGCACCCGTTTTCGAACTAAAGACGTATTTGTCAGCCCTCGGAATATTTGACGACGTAATATCAAACACAAAGGATTACGCTGACCGGGAGACTGTGCCATTCGTGAACAATGATGTACCGGATGTATCTATGTGCGCTGCCCTCGACTCATCACTAGCTCGAACTTTGCGAGCCTTTCGACCTCCACAGGTTCAAGTGGAGGTGGTTGGTCGACAACATGTTCATGATCGATGCGAGGCCTGCCGCCTCTCAATCGTATTTGTTCCACGTAAGATCTTATATTACTCTGGATCTACGCTGCTTGACCTTCAGCTTCGCGTGCACAAAATAGGCAAATGTCCTTGGTGCGATTTTGAGACGTGGGGAGACCTCTAATGTGCCGCCCGCGAAACTCCGGGCGCTCGAAGAGGATTTGAAGACAAAACTAGCTTTCCAGCACGACACTGGCTCCGCGCTGGGCTGTCCAATTTGTGCGCATATCACTTGTCTCGCGTTTTTTAACAATATTAACATTATCGAACAGGGGCCGACGAGCCTGTTCGGTCTTCCAAGCCAGGGTTTCTTGGTCCGGCGTTTTTAATGGATCTACGGCACTTTTCGTTCTGGCAACGGTGCATCATCTCCCTGGATTGTTTCCGCTAATTATAAATTAGTTCGCTTACCGCTCGAGCTCGCTTCGCACATGTACACGGGCAGTGGAACGGCGTACTTCGGTTCTTATTTTAGTTACGAGCAACTGGACGACGGAAATCGATCGGTCCCGAGATTGCGTCTCTGCCGCCTGAGTGACGTCTCTGCGGGTCCGGCCACATCTCTGGAGCTCGAAATCTATGGTAATCTTAGCAGCATCGCAAGCAACGTTGGAGGAGAGGTCCCCTTAGGTTGGGGAGAGCCAGGCCTGATCGCTATCAGAAGTGAAACAATTAAAACAAGCAGATTCATTCCAGGCTCCGCGGTTCTCGCTATGGCATCGGATGGTCGGACCTCGAAAGGCGGGCCTCTTGCCTACCACGCCATTCTCCGGTATTTAGAATCAAAGCTGTATTATCATGATAATCAGCCATAAGCGTTTTGAAAAAGTACTGACTGGCGTTGCGAAACCGATAGTGCTCCGTTCTTTGTAGGATATACGACATACGGGCGGAAATATCGACACGTCATCTCGGCTTGGACATGGAATATAGACAAGGAAACTTCTACCGTTTTGCCTGCAAAGGCTCCAATCGTCCTTACTTGGCGAGACGTAATCGTGGACTCTACGCACATTATCCAAAACGGGTTTACTGGGTCTGCCGGTGCTGGTATCGGGGTGCGTTTCAAACTGGTGTTTCTGCATAATCACTTGCACAACTTCTCGCTTCTCATACACTTGAAGGCGTTGGAAGGAAAGTGGGTGGATGGACGCGACTACGGCTTTTTCATTCTTGGTGACGAGGTGCATTCAATTCTATATACTTCAAGTTCATTCAGATCGTTATTCGATCCGGTGACCGCCGCAGGTTATTCGCATGAGGTGCGTGTTCATGTTGAGCGCTTCATGGTGAGCGCCTGAGCGCTCTATCACCGCATTGAATTGCATCCAGGCGGCCGAGCCGATTCCAAAGTGCTATGAGCACAGCCCCAGAAGCAAAAGACCGACTGCAGTTGCGACCATACAACTGTCGTTATTACACAAATCTGCCGTGCAGTAGTGCTAATAATCCTTCCGAACTGAACTACAACGAATGGTTTTCAGTGCCGGCCGTCTCATATAAAGCGGGTGCTTGTTTTTAGCTTTGAGGGCCTTCGCATCTATTTGATCTGCCGCTGCGGCTGATTGGAAGAGGCCCGGACAGGATCCTTGTACATTTTTCGTGAGAGGCTCGTGAGAAGCCTCGCTCTCGTCTCGCCTTATTGCCTTATAATTAGCCTCGTGAGAAGCTCGTGTACTTGTCTTATTTTTTCTCGCGATCGTAGACACACCGAGGAGAACACTATCAGCCAGTTCGCCTGGACACGGGATACATTCAGCCTCAGGAAGCCATCTCGTTTGCGCAAGAATATTTTTCGGTCCAAAGTGCCATCGGCCATTCTGCTCAAGGTGCCGAGGCCGTTTTTATTATGTAATTATAAGCACGAGCTAGCTATATAGCTCTTTTTTTTGGGAGGGGTGAGGGCATCGCCCCCACGGTGTTCACTGCCAACTCGGTCCCCCCGCCCACTGGGACGGACAGAGACCTGGTCAGATCCGGCGCGTAGGCGCCACCCATTGGGTCACTCCCCCGCGGCCATCGCGGATACTGCCTCGCTGGGCTTGGGCTGTCCGTTTAAGGACGAGTGGGTCGCTATTGCACTTGGTGGGATATGAACGTTAACCCAGCCTCGGACCGCGCTCCCCACGTAATAACACGTCCGGGATTCGAGCACGCGTCTCGGGCTTGCCAAGGAGCGACGTTAACCAGCTCTTGATTGAAATTAATACTGAGACAGATCGATAATGTTGAGGATCCCGCTGGAATCAGCAATAAGGAAGTGAAGATCGTTATTTCTTCGATTCCTCAGCGAGTGAGGTTCGACGTCGACCAGTCTGCTTGCCGCACACTACATCGAGCGCTAAATCTTCGCAAAAATACAATCGCAGCGGGAGTATCTCAATTGCAGACTACGACTCGTAAGTTTGACACTCTACGCGCATTTCAAGCTCTGCGGCAGATCGACGCACTGCGGCAGATGGATGAGCTCTTTCGGCGCTTTTCAGACTAGTATGTCTGGTTTCGACGTCACTTACTCCTCTCCGTTTCCGGAAGCTCCGTTCATTCTGTTCTACACAAGCAGCCCGTGCGTTTCTACATGATTATGAAAGCCAATCGCCAATATGAAAGCTATTCTGAAAGCCATGATTATGAAAGCCGCTCTAATATTACTAACCAATTGCAATCGCAACCGCTGCCAGTGCCAGAGTGTATAAAGTTTTCACCGAATGCCCGGCTGGACAGGTACAGCGGCCTAAATTGCGTTGAAGTCATCATCTTAATGCTCACACGTATCGCGCTCCAAGTATTATAACTCCGGGTTGGTGAATGATATCGAAAGTGGAACGACTTGCCTGCCTTTGCCCGCCGGTGAGTTGTGTTATCCTAGCCGCTCTTTGCCTTGCATAACCATGTCTTCTTTCAGGCCGCTATAGCTCTCTGGGCAGGCTTCTAAATGAGACAGAGGCGCCTCTTTGCCCAAATGGCACCTTCTCGGGACCAGGAGCGACAAACTGTACGCCGTCTTAACTTCGTGTAAGCTACAGATCTAGATTATGAGAGTGCTTGGCCATATACAGGTACCAAGTGTCCGGCGGGCGCCTTCAGCCGCGAGGGCACTGGGCCAGACAAGTACTCGTGCTACGGTCCGTGCAGTTTTTAGTTGTCAACGAATGCTGCACTATCGTGTTAACTGCGCATTTCGCTCATAGCGTGTCCACTTGGAACCTTCTCCAGGCGCGACGGCGAACCATGCTCTCCTTGCGATGAGAACGGCTTCACAGAGTCAGTCGGGTGGACGGAAAAGTGCAAAAGTGCGCGTACACACCGAATGGGGTTCCTGCAACACACCGAATTCTAATGCCTTGCATTCTGCGTTTCAAGCGTGCCCTCCTGGATACTTCCTTCCGTTCCCCGGAGCCTCTCTCTGCTCCGCTTGCCCTCCAATGACTTATTCCAAAGATTTTGGTGCATTTCAGTTTATTCATCTCGAGCTCGTTCAGAAAGTGCACGTGTACATGTGTATAAGAGGTGATCATGATCGGCAGGTGCTTTTCGCAACTGTACTCGCTGTCCTGCTGGCGAGGTTTCTGCAGGAGCTACTTCCGCATGCTCCAAGTGGTTCGTTTGAACATGTCTAGATCTTATTTATGACATGCCATATAATCGTTTCGTCAGCCCACAAGGCACATTCTTGTCAGCAAACAAGACAATGTGTGAACGGTCAGCGAACTCAATGCAATTCTACAAAAAGCATGTCTTTATTTGACGTTAAACGTTTCTCCAGATGTCCTGTCAATGCCAAAACATCGAAGGAGGGCATGACGACTTGTGAGGTCTGTCCTCCGGGACACGTATCTACTTCTGATTCGCAGAACTGCGTGAAGTGCAGCCCGGGTGCGCCACTCGGGACCCCAGCCATCGGCCTCCGCCGCTCGGCAGGGCCGCTGAATTCCACGCGGCGCGCCCGCATGTGCAGGGACGTACCGCGCGGAGGGCATGACCTACTGCGGGCCGGTGCCGGTGAGAGCGTACGCGCCGGAGGGCTCCGCGAACTACTCGATGTGCCCAAACGGCTCGGTGCCAAACCTCGCGAGGAGCGACTGCACCAAATGCCCGGCCGGTGCGTGGGTCATTAACGCGATTCGCTGATATTTGCCATCCGCCCGGTCGCTTCAGCTATCGTTTTCGGGGAGACGCACGTCGTTCCTGACGGCCGCGGCCTGCAGGGACGTACCAGAAGGGCGAGTCGTGCCAGCGGTGCGCACCGCACGCGCAGCTGCAGCTGCGGAGACGCCGACGGCAGCCGCGGGCATCCACGCGCACCGCACCGCCTGCAGCGCTCCTGCGCTGACGCGGGGCTACGACAGGTGCTCGGGGCTGAAGATTGCGGAGGGGGAAGGGAGCGTCGAGTGCAAGGAGTGCACGGAGGGGATGGTGCCCGCTGACGACGCCCAGTCCTGCGTCGCGTGCGAGGCCGGTGCGCACCTTGCGGTTGCGATTGCGGGGCTGCCCCACGTGCACCGCGTGAACGTGTCGACCCGTCACTGATTATGGCATGCCGGCGCGCTGCAGGGACGTACCGCAACGCCTCAATGACGGCGTGCGAGCCCGTGCCTCTGGGGGCTGCCGCGAAGCGCGGCGCGGCCTTGTTCCTTCCGTGCCCGGCGGGGCGGGTGCCGGACGACTTGCGGGCGCAGTGCGTGGACTGCCCCGCGGGCACATACAAGTCGCCGTCGGGGCGCGAGTGCCTCCGGTGCGACCCATCGCGGGGCCGATGCACGCGGGGCCGAGAGGATGGCTTGACGGGGATGCCGCCGAACACCGCAGGTGCAAGCTGAACACAATCTCGGACGGTCCCGCGTCGGTGGAGTGCAAGGCGTGCCCGCTGGGGCAGATCGCTGCGTCGGATTCGCAGAACTGCGTGAAGTGCAGCCCGGGTGCGTCACCCGGGACCACAGCCATCGGCCTCCGCCGCTCGGCAGGGCCGCTGAATTCCACGCGGCGCGCCCGCATGTGCAGGGACGTACCGCGCGGAGGGCATGACCTACTGCGGGCCGGTGCCGGTGAGAGCGTACGCGCCGGAGGGCTCCGCGAACTACTCGATGTGCCCAAACGGCTCGGTGCCAAACCTCGCGAGGAGCGACTGCACCAAATGCCCGGCCGGTGCGTGGGTCATTAACGCGATTCGCTGATATTTGCCATCCGCCCGGTCGCTTCAGCTATCGTTTTCGGGGAGACGCACGTCGTTCCTGACGGCCGCGGCCCGCAGGGACGTACCAGAAGGGCGAGTCGTGCCAGCGGTGCGCACCGCACGCGCAGCTGCAGCTGCGGAGACGCCGACGGCGGCCCCGTGCACGCCTTTACTGATCTTTCTGTCGTAGGTGTCCACTCAACTGGGTCGCGCCTACCGAGGCGTCCGACTTCTGCACGGAGTGTGAAGTGGGGCAGGCAGCTACGGCCGACGCTCAGCTTTGCGTGAAGTGCGGCTCGGGCACGTACCGTGGCGAAAACATGACATACTGCAAGGCCGTGCCGCCTCGAGCCGTCGCCCCGGAGGGATCTTTCAACTTCACGCCTTGCGAACCCGGATGGGTGCCCAGGGCGGGCCTGAGCGAATGCTTGGAGTGTCCCCGAGGGAAATTCCAGTTAGACGACTTCTGCGAGAGGTGAGAGTTTTGAAGCGTCATGAATATTCAAAAGGTACAAACGTTAACATACGTTGAGCTGCAGTTGTGGGATTAACGAGGTCGCCCCTCTGCTCGGGTCGACGAATTGCACACGGTGCCCCGTCGGCTCGGTCTCGTCTCCTGACAATCAGGCTTGCTTGCGTGAGCATTCTCCAGCTTATTAGTTCCACCGAAGCTCATATTTACGCTTCATACATATTCTGCAGCGTGCAAGAGTGGTACCTACCGGAACAGCACAATGACATCTTGCTCTTCTGTTCCGACTGGCGCAGTGGCCCTCGAGGGTAGTGCAATGTTCTCAGTTTGTGCCGGTGGGGAGGTCCCCAGTTCAGATGGATCCTTCTGTTCTCCTTGCGGTGCTTCTACTGTCTACTTTGGTTTTGGTCTGAGCAAAAAGCGCTATTCCGACTCTTGCTCACAGGCAAGGGAGCGTTTGCGGACAATGGAACGTGCAGGCTGTGTCTCGGCAACACCTACAATCCGTATCCGACCGCTTTGTCGTGCATTGAGTGGTTCGCTCTGAAACACGATCTAGACCCGGTTAACACAATTATTGATATAAAGTCGCAGCGAGGAGGGCTCTGTGGCTAGCGAAGACAAACAGAGCTGTCTTCCGTGAGCCGTCTTCCAGAGCTGGAAGTTTTAAACCAGAATTCTAACATTGATTGGCTCTCCTGCTGCAGTTGTTTGGCTGGCCGTTACAGGGCGACTGGGATGAGCGAGTGCATGATGTGCGCCTTCGGGGACTTCAGCAGCAGTGGCGCAAAGGCGTGCAGTCCTTGTCCAGACGGCCGCATCTCAAATGTCGAACGAACAGCCTGCGAAGCTTGCAGGCCAGGGTTCTCCGTTCGTGATGGCAGCTGCGTCGAGTTCGTTATTTGCGGCTATAAATGCATGCGCATGTACGACAATGTTTAATTTGTCAGCACCCGTCTCTTTTAGGTGCCCCATCAACTCGGTGACTCCTTTCTCTGGAAGCCCGAGCTGCGAACCGTGCAATCCCGGATATGTCGCGTCCATGGACCGGCAGAACTGCATGGTATCTTGAAATGTGTCTGAACTGCAGACACGCGTACGTCACGTGACACATTCTTCGCCAGCCGTGCCCTCAAGGAAGCTACCGGTCAGAGCAGAACAAGACATGTGTCTCTGTCAGTAATTCGTTCTACTTTCCGCTAGAGTACTCGCGATCGAACTTGCAACCGCCTGATATGTAAGCGTCTATTTACAAAACAGTGCCCCTTTCGATTCTACACAAGAGCGGCTGGAGCGGCCGAATGCATTCCCTGGTATTAATATCTCTTTCTTTTCCATCGGCCATATGCATGGACTTATTCATTCATGGCCGTTTTTCCAGTGAACCTGGAAGCGAGAGTTCAGACGACCGAACGGAATGCAGGCGCACAAATACGCTGATGGTTTGATGGCGACGGCGTTTCGTTTTCAGCTCATGAAGCGCAGGCCGTGCTCTCCTGGCTACTTCGAGAAGGATGGCCGTTGCTGGCGCTGCCCAAATGTGCTTCTACCCTGCCCTGCGCATGCTATTGCTCTTATCATATCAACGCGGGATACAGGGACAAATCAGCTCCACGCTTGGTAGCACAAAGTGTCAAACATGCGAAAAAGTGACCGGAGTTGCAGCTCAAGTATACAAAGACACGCTGCACAACGTAAACTGATGACAACAAACAGGGACAAATCGCCAACGACGATCAAACGAGTTGCGCTGACTGCCCTGGTAAGACGGACTTTTTCCAAACAGCCCGCGCCGCGATATGCATATGCGATGTTCTCACATGCATATGCTCATAAACTCGAAGCCGGTACCTACCAGCCCGAAGATCAGGTCCGATCAGCGGTCTCAGCGTTAGAATTGAATTTTGTTCGCTCACTTCTACACCTGGTTGCTCCCGATTGCACTGCAGAACAACTGCTTCCCATGCAAGAGTGTACGTTTGTTTTGCATTGCAACGATTGATCAACGGCTGACTAATGACTATTGGCGACCTCAGGGCTACGTTTCTCCACGCAAGACGTACAAAGAATGCCCCCCTTGTCCTCTTGGCACCGTTTCGTCCGCCGATGGGTCTGCCTGTCGATGCTATAGCTATGATATCGGTCTAGCGCGCGGGGTAATGTCTCATCCGCGCAGCACAACGTGCGTCCCTTGCGAGCGTGGCACATTCATGCGGAACGGGAGCAGAACCTGCGAGCAGGTCTGAATTGAAAAATAATACTATTTCGGCTTTCCGATCTTATCGAGGGCTTCAATTTAATTTCTATATCGCATTCCATGCGCAGTGCCCTCAAAATACGTATTCGGACGAGCTTGGCAAGGTCGCGGAATGCACAGCATGCCCTCCGGGCCGCTATTCTCGGGCAGATTTTTCCGCTTGCGATCCATGCAGTACGGTGAATGCATATGTGGCTATTCCAGCACGGTTTCGCTTGTGTTTTATCCGACATCTATTGCCTATTTTCAGGGAACGTACCGTAATACGTCGATGCTTTTCTGCGCCATTTGTCCCCCGGGTCTCTACTCGGACAGGGTTGGAAGTAAAGAGTGTTCTCGCTGGTTTGCATGCTCATTCTAGCTGTTTTTCGGCATGCTCAAGGGCCTTACTAGTCCTTGCAGCCCCACTGGAAAGATTCCAAGAGAAGACCGGTGAGACAACCTCGCTTGGATGCACTCAATCATGAGATTTGTATACGTAATATTAATTCTGCACGCATGCGCAGGGTGACATGCATTGGTTCGTTGAGCGCAAGCAGTTATATTGCTGCAGCAAAATCAAAACATTCTTTTGCGCTTCTCCAAAAATGTGTAGTTCTATAGCTAACGCCGCTCCTAATTACACAATCAGCGTGCGGGATGGGCCGCATTCCCGACGAATCCGGCACCAAATGCCTGTTGTGCCCGGGCAACTCGACGGCATCGGAAGAGGGCATGTCTCAGTGCCAGGTTCGTGAATCCGCCTTTGCTTTTCGAACTTAATATTGAATGCTGCGAAGCCCTGCAATGCCGGGAGCGTGGCCAATTCCGAGCGTGTACAATGCGTGCGCACGCCGCAAGGACTATCTCCGATTTGCGCAGGTGGCCTGAAACCGAGCGCAGGTGGCCTGCCCTGCCGGCAAATACGCTCCGGCTGGCAGCTCGGAGTGCCTGCAGTGCCCTCTAAATGCCCGCGCTGTAGCTGGCAGCTTCCGATGTGCGGCTTGCGACGAGGGCCACATCTCGGAGGACAGCCTTGAATGCAAGGCATGTGAGCCTGGCACGTTCAGAAACTCGACGCTCGATGCTTGCATGCCTTGGTGCGAGCGACCTTCTATAATTATATAAGCCACGCTTCATTCAATGAATGTTTTTCGCACAGCCCGTACAGCACATACTCTCCCGAAAGCGGAGCACGCATCTGTCTACCATGCCCGAGCGGAATGCTCTGCCCAGTCGGTGCGAGATAATTGCCTTGAGGGCTTTACATCTAATTTTATAATTAAACAAAACTTGCGACCGTTTCTTGCAGCGACCTCCCAACCGATCAATATGGGGCTGCGCCTCGAACGCGCTTCACCGCAGTCCGGAACCCAGGGGCAGACCACCCCCACCCGGAGGCTTCTTGGTCGCGTCCGCAAGCTGCTGCAGGCGGGCAGCTCGGGGGCGGATTCGGGGATTGAGACACAGACCGAGGAGTTCCGATACGGCCGCAACGCTGTGAGCATAACGCAGGCCGTCGTGAAAACGGAGAGGGGACTTCTCGACAACGTTTTCAGGGTTCGCGCGATCGCTTTCTGCCGCGTGCATGTACTCTGAATTCGGCGGCAAACTAAAATACACGACAGGCATTCATGTGGATCGGAATTGTAATGGGCATCTTCCTCGTTCTGACAGCGCTCGTTTTCTTCTTGTATATAACCGTCTTCTCGGGGTCGCTCGATGCGCGTAGAGCTCATCTGCGGCAGCTCCGGCGCTTGCACTTCCTTTTTAGAGGTGCCACTCCCTGTCTGCCTTTGCTCTCGCGCCCATTTTACCACGCCAATTACTTTCTGTCTTTGCTCTCGCGAGCAGAGTCAGCGCAGCACAGACCAGAGCTTTCGAACGCCAAGGACGAGAAGCCGATAGCCTTTGAGGGTGGAAGAAACGTTGATGGCCGCGGGGAGGAAAAGCCGGACACGCGATCTGTGACGGGATCATTCTTTACAATTGCAGGTGTCGCCGGCATCATTGTGGCTGGTGCGCACATGCTCTAAAGGCTCATGATCATGCCACACGTGTATCCCGCCAGCTCTTACACGAGCCGGGCGTTTGACTTGCAGTGAGCTTTGTGGCAGTCCAGTTCTGGATGGCGAATTACACGGTTCGATTAGAGATTTCTGTCTGTTCTAGGTCGACGTCGACGTCTGTCCCTGTACACAATGGTGCTAATCTTTAAACTTCAATTCTCGCATAAACAGGTGGTTCAGTCATTGGTAAGCCGATATCGCTTCATTTTTTAACTATTCATATTTAAATTCAATATTAATGATCATAATGCCAACACATGTACAATCGCCGTCAGAATCCCGGGACCAGCCCTTCAGAGAGCTCAATCGATGGACGTTTCGGCATCAAGGCTACGTTCCGCGGCTACGGAGGTACCGGTTCCGCATGCTGATCCAAGACTGCCGGTCAGATCTATTCCGAATCTCAAACCCGCCGATTAGGTCCGTGCAGTGCGAGCGACGTTGCCTACGAGCGGGCTGGAATTTCGGGGGTAGATGCCATCTCGTACGAGCAAGCGGACAGCGGGCGCTCGTGCAGGTGCCGCGTTTGCCGGCATTGCTTTCAAGCTTGAGCATGACGACCGCGTTCTTTGCAACATGGCCGCGGCTTGCAGCGTCTCTTGGGTGTGCGATCGGTGTCGTCTCTCAGCCAAAGACGGCACCTTTGTTGGGATGCGCTTGCGATCTTCTCGTGCATTCGCCGTCTCCATTGCGTATGCTGTGCAGGTATGCGCCATGCGATGCGGTTGCAATTGCCGGCCTCTGCATCATCAACTGCTGCTCATGCGACGTCAATGCCCTTCGTAGATTCCAGAGTATGTGGCGCTCGAGGGCGCATTTACAACTGGGACGGAGAGTTCAGTCTTCCGTGGCAAAGACACCGTGAACCTTCCCGTCGACCTGACCCGTGCGTGGAAGCCTTCAATGCAGCAATATTTATACAGTGTTAAGCGCTATTTGATGCTATTTATTTAAATTGGTATTATCTACATCAGCGATGCACTTTACATCATCGCTGGATGGAAATCCGCGATATTTCGCGGCTGTCTCGGCCGCTGACACGGAACTGTCCGAGCGCAATCCTTCCACCTTCGTATGTACTGGGTTTGCGCATCTGGTTTATCGCCATCCCTTCTCAGCGGGGCCTTCGTCTGCAGGTCGTTTGCCCGCCCGGTCGGCCAGTAGTGGAGTGCGCAGAGGCCATGGTCCAGTTTCGTGTCCTCTTCAAACCCAGCCAGGTGCTGTGTTCCTGTTCGCCCTGCTTTTCCAGCGTCCAAGAAATTTGAAAAATCAGGTTTACCTGCTTGTCGACCGCATTACGCGAACCACGGTCTTAGACGCGGTGCGCCTGTTTTTTGATTTCTTGCGCGTCAATTGTCCCGGCTGATTGGACACACAGATTGCGGATGTTTTCGCGCTTGGAAGCGGAGCCATCGAGGCTGTTGGACAGATTCTCGCCCTGTACCTCGCCATCCGAGGCCTTATCATGAGAGTGCGTCACGCAAAACACTGCAAAATTCATGTTGGCCCCGGCTGCAGCGCGCGTGTGCAGAGACGGCATGACGTCGAACTCGAGAACGACGCCCCTGCTCTTGGACATTACCCCGCGAACGAGAGGGACGTCGACGACAGATCTAGAGCTGGCGTTGTTCGCAAGACCTCGTTCACTTTCATCGGGCCAACAGAGGCTGCTCCGGAACGAGTCTCCGATCTTCATCCCCAGTCTTTCGAATGCTTTACAGCTATAGCTAGCACGACAATGCCGGAGCCGGTCGCGTCTTTAACTCCGTCTGAGGCCGCTCGCTTGAGGGCAACGACGCCGGATCGAGGCGACGAGCCTGCATCTGCACCCCACGTGAAATCTATCGCTCTTTAAATGGCGCTGGCTGGTTGTTACCTAGCTATAGCTTAATATTTTGAATGCAGTTTGGTTGCAGAAGTCCAAGTGCAAGAGTTGCATTTGTTCTACGTATACATGTGTCATTTATTGTATTAATAAGTCTCCAACTGTGCATGCATATGTCCGCGGCCGCGGGGAGGGGCAGGCCTAGGGCTTGCAACGAACGAACGAACGAACTTGTGCACTAGTAAATGGGACAGCAGCTAAAGATGCGGAGAGCGATTGCGCTTGAGCTAGAGCATCTCGCCGCGTCCTCGGGCAGTCTCGGGCGGCCAGCAAGCTAGCATCCTCGGGGATTCAATTTTGATCTATAGAGCATCTAGAGTGGCGCGCCGACCAGCTGCAGATTGTACAGCAGCGCGCGCGGCGCGCCTGCCTGAGGCATCCGCTGGGGCGGCACGCTTTAGCTTCGGCCTCTTCACTCGGATAGCGCCTTGAAGTCCCCTACTAAATTTACTACGGGGCGCTCCGGGGAGCCAGAGGCCCTTCAGATTATTAGGCGGGGAGGGCGCGGAACGGCCGGCGCGGGGGCGGCCCCAGCGAGGGCGGCGTACCCCCCGCGCTCGAGCTCGAGCCGGCGGCCGGCGAGACGGGGCTGGCGCCGGCCGGGGGTACGGTGCGGGGCGAGGGGCCCCGCGGGCCGAGGGGGGGGGAGAGGAGGGGCGGCCCGGGGGGGGACGAAGCCTCCAGGAGCCCGACCGAGCGCAGGACCGAGGGGGAGGGGGCGAGGCCGTCTCCGGAATCGTCTACCCCCCCGGGGCCGCCGGCGGGCCCGAACCGCGGGCTCCGCAGGAAAGGCGACGCCGGCGGCTCGCCCGCCTCCCGCCGCCTCAGCTCCCGCGACAGGAACCGGACCTGGGGGGAAAAGCAGCTCATATGAGATCTGAGCGGTGGATGCCGATCTCATATGATCTGACTCGGGGGGGAGGGGTACCTGCGTGGCGTGCTGCTCTTTCAGGTCCGCAGCCTCCGCCGCCAGACGCGCCTTCTCCCCCTCCAGCCGCGCCACCTGCCGGTACCCCCCCGGAGTCAGGGGGAAGGAGCCAGATGGGGGTACGTGGCGCGCCTGGGCGGAGAGGACCGCGATCCGCTCGTCGGCGGCCTCCGACGCCGCTTCGAAGTCCCGGAGCGCGGCCGTCTGCTTGGCCTGCCGTACCCCCCTGGGGTCAGGGGGGGTAGGCGGGTCTGCCGGGGGGTACGGGGCGAGCCTGGAGGTCTCCTAGGAGGCGCGCCGCCTCAGAGACGCGCGCCTCGAAGCGAGCCCGCTGCTCGAGCAGCGCCGCCTGCAGCTCCTGCGGGGGGTACGCGAATCAGACCGCGCAAAATTAGATCTCGGGATAAGTACGGATCTCGCTCACCTGGTTCCTGGCCGCGAGGCTCTCTTGCTCGGCGCGCCAACCCGCTGGCGTCTGCGCGCCCCCGCCCGCCCGCAGCCAGTCAGACGGATCCCGAGCTCGAAGCTCGGTGAGCTAAAATAAGACGCGCCTGCTCCGGCTTCTTGGCCCGGCGCGCCTCGGCCAGCTCGGCCTCGGCCCGCGCCGCCCGCCGCTCCGCCGCCTCCCGCTCCGCCCGCAGCCGCCCCGCCTCCGCCTCCCTCTACTCCCCCGGCGGCTCGACGGGGGTACGCGGCAAGGGGGGGGGGACCCGCACCACGGCCAGGACCTCCCGCTGGGCTGCGACCTGCGGCGAGGGGTACCGCGTCAGCGGGGACGGGAAGGGGGTCGGAAGGAGGGTGCGTAGGCCCGCCTCGCGTATCAAAGAGTTGAGCTGCGCGGCGGGCTCGTCGGCAACCGGTACCGCCAAAGACGATTGGAGGGGGTACGCGCACCTCGCCCTCGAAGTCGACGGGGCCGTCCGGATCGGCCTTCACGGCGTCGCTCTCCTCCCTCAGCGCGTCCAGCTGCGCGTACCCCCCTTGAGCCTCGAAAAAGGGAAGGACCTGTACCCCCCCCAGCACCTGGGCCCCCAGATGCCTCAGCTCCCCCTCCAGGACCGCCGCCCGCGCCTGCGGGGAGGGGGTTAGGGGGTGGAAGGAGCGGGAGGGGGGTACGGGGTTCGCGCGCCTCCGCAGCGCCGCCCTCCCTCCGGGGCCGCAAGGGCGTCTCGGGCCCGTCGCGGGAAGGCGACATCAGCCCCGCAAGAGACCGCTGCGACGTCCGGACCTGGGGGGTACCCGCCGCCCGTGAGGTGGTACCCCCGGGGGGGTGGGGTAGGCGCACCTGGTCCTCGAGGGCGAGGGCGGCGTCCTCCATTTCGCGTACCCGCCCCTGGAGGGCGGAGACCTCGCCCTCGAGCTCGCGGATGCGCGCCTCGTAGCGCTCGCGTTCGCCCGGCGCCAGGGCGCCGGACCCCGAGCCGGTTGCAGAGGCTGAAGTCCGCGGCGGCGCCAGCGGCCGCGAGGCGTAGTCGCCCGGCGCGAAGCTGTGCGCCGTGCCGGCCGCGGCCGCCGCGGAGGCGGAGGTTGCGGGGCCCGAGAAGGTGGCGCGCGTGCCGAGGCCGGGGCTCCGGTGCGGGGAGCCTGAGGCCTCGAGCTCTGGCTCCTGCCCGTGCATATCGAGCCTGCGCCTCGCGCCGCCGCTCGCGGACGGGTCCGCCGGCGCCTCGTAGCTGAAGGCATTCGCCGGCAGCTTCTTCCGGAGCGATGCCGGCGACGCGTGGGCCGAGGACGGGTTCGAGCGGACGGGCGAGAACGCCGACTTGCCGGCGGCCCCGGAGGACGCCGCCCCTCCGGCGTGCCCGTCGCCCGACGATCCGCGCTGCGGCGGGAGGAGCGGCGGCTCGTAGTTGTGCTTCTGCGGGATCTTGTAGATCTCCCTCATCTCGACCCGCTTCCGCTACGCGTCGCGAGAGGCGTCGGGCGTCGAGTGTCGGATACTCGATGCCCAGGAGCGGGCTCCGATGGGCTCAAATCGACAGGGCTACAGCTCCCGGATCCCGAAAAGGCGCCGGAGAGGCCGCGTGTTGCGGGGATAGCCGACACAAGCAGCAGTGACAAGCTAGGCTCAGGGGTACGAGAAGGATTGAGAATCGGCGAGCATCCGCGTTGCCCGCGTCTCTCTCCCGCATCTCCGTCGCGATCTGTAGCTCTAGACGGCAGCTAGAGCGCCCTAAGCTATGGCGACCGCAGCCTTCGCACTCGGGGCCCCCTTGCAGCTCCGCGGGGCGGCTCACGCCGTGCTCCCACATGCGGCGCCTGAGGGGATCTTCCTCAATGTGGCTCCGTCGCGTGAGGCTCGCGCCGGCGCGTGTGCCTCCGCGCGCCCGGCGAGCCGCTTCAGCTACAGCCCCGACGTGACACAGTCAGTCTTCCGGGGCGCGGGACAGAGTGGAGTGTCCGTCGGCGCCTCCCAGCGCTCCTCGTGGCTCGGCGCGAGCCTTCAGCGGACGCAGCAGCGGCCGAAGACGCGGGCGGACGGGCCCAGCCAGCGGCATGCCGCGTCATGCTCGCAAGACGGGCTCTCCAACGACCTCCGCGCTCCGCTCACGGACCTCGCGTCCTCGCCGAACGGCGTCGCCGCCGCCACCCCTTCGGCGGCCCGGCCCGGCATCAACCCGTGGTACGAGCCGGAGGGCGCCCAAAGCGAGGAGACGAAGAAGATGCTGGAGGACTACCTGCTGCGCATCCTTCGCGCCAAGGTCTACGATGTGGCGATCGAGAGCCCGCTCGAGCTGGCGCCGACGCTCTCCGCCCGCTCCGGCAACCGGATCATGCTGAAGCGCGAAGACATGCAGCAGGTCTTCTCTTTCAAGCTCCGCGGCGCCTTCAACAAGATGGCGAACCTCACGGAGGTCGAGCGCGCCGTCGGGTGCGGCCCCGCGCACGCGCCGCCCGTCACCACGCGTCCTGACGCTCGTTCCTCTCTTCTTTTCTTTTCTCAGCATCGTCGCGTGCTCCGCCGGCAACCACGCGCAGGGTGCGCCTCCCTCGAACCGCGCCGCGCCGCGCTCTCCTCCCGCCTCACGCTCCTCCGTGCGCGCAGGCGTGGCGCTCGCAGCGAAGACGCTCGGCTGCCAGGCGACGATCGTGATGCCCCAGACAACCCCCGAGATCAAGGCTCGCGAGCCATTCCTCGGCCCCGCTCCGCTCCGCCGCTGACCGTCGGTCGCCGTCCGCCGCCGCGTGCAGGTCGCCGCTGTGAAGCGCCTGGGCGGCCGCGTGGTGCTCTCCGGCGAAAGCTACGACGGCGCCGCCGGTGCGCCTCCTATGCTGCACGTCCGCTCCGCTCCGCTCGAGCCGCCCTCACGCTCGCTCGCTCGGGCGCAGCGTACGCGGCGCAGCTGCAGAAGGACGAGGGCCTGACGTTCGTGCACCCGTTCGACGACCCCGACACGATCGCGGGGCAGGGCACCGTCGGCATGGAGATCCTCCGGCAGGTCCGCGGGGGGCGGGCGGGGTCGAGGGAGGGAGGAGGGAGGGCCCGAGGGGAATAGGCGGGGCGGATCGGCCTGGCCTAGCGATGCGCTGCTAGCTTGAGATCGATGCCATCCGTTCTCTGTTTCATCCGCCCTATGGCTAGGGTCGAGCCCTTCGATCTGATCCGAGGCCTGAACCGAGGCCGAGCCATCCACCTGGGCCGGTCCCACGCTGGGCCCTCAGATCTGATCTGACCCGATCCGGCCCGCAGAGCTCGAACGAGGCGCCGCACGCGATCTTCGTGCCGGTGGGCGGCGGCGGCCTCGTCGCCGGCATCGCAGCCTACGTGAAGGCCGTCCACCCCCAGGTAACCCCCTTAAGCTTCCTCCTCTCCCATATTCTTTCTTTCTTCTTTCTTTCTGAGGCTTTTATTTTTAGGTCAAGGTGATCGGGGTGGAGCCCACCGACTCGAACTGCATGCAGGCGAGCAGCGATCACCCCCCCCCCCCTTCCTCCTTCCCCCCTTCTCACGCGTACCCCCCGCGCAGGCGAGCCTGGCGGCAGGGGAGCGCGTCCTCCTGGACCAGGTCCTCCCCTCCCCTACCCCCCCACCCCACTCCCCCCCTCCCCCCTCTAACCCTCTACCCCCCGCCCCTCTTCAGGTGGGCCTGTTCGCCGACGGCGTTGCGGTGAAGCTGTGCGGGGAGCACACGTTCAACGTCTCCAAGGTACCCGGGCCAGGGGGAGGAGATCGGAGGGATCTGTACCCCTCTCCCCTCCTCCCTTTGACCCCCCCGGCAGCCGCTGGTGGACGAGATCGTGCTGGTGGACACCGACGAGATGTGCGCCGCCATTAAGGTCCGCCGGGCCCGGGGCGGGGCGGGAGGGGCGGAGGGGCCGGCTCGTCCCCCGCCGAGAGGGGGGGCCGGGCGGGCGGGCGGGCGAGGGGCGGCGGGAGGGGCGGCCGGCGGGGTACGCTGCCGGGAGGGCCCCTCCTGGCCTGATCGGATCCTCCGCGTACCCCCAGGACGTGTTCGCGGACACGCGGTCGATCCTGGAGCCGGCGGGCTCCCTCGGCGTCGCCGGCGCCAAGAAGTACGCCAAGCTGACCGTGCGCCGTACCCCCCTCCCCTCCCCCCCCCCATCCCGACCTTCGTGCGCAGGGCTGCAAGAACGAGCTGCTCGTTGCCGTGACGTCGGTGCGACGACGCGGCCCCCGGCCCTCACCTCTGCGGCCTGACGTACTCCTCCCTGACCTTCGTACCCCTCCCAGGGCGCGAACATGAACTTCGACGTGCTCCGCTACGTCTCGGAGCGCTCTGAGCTCGGCGAGAAGCGCGAGGCAGTGTGCGCGAACGCCGTCCCTACACTCCTTTCCCTCCTCCCCTGTACCCACTCCTCCTCCTCCTCCTCGCCCCTCAGGCTGGCGGTGACGATCCCGGAGCGGCCTGGGGCCTTTAAGGAGTTCTGCGGCGTCCTCGGCACCCGCAACATCACCGAGTTCAACTACCGGTACCCCCGTACCCCCCCGCCAACCCCCTCCCCCCCTCTGACCTCCTACCCCCCCCCCCCGCCCAGGTACTCGTCGGCGGATCGGGCGAACGTGTTCGTTGGGATCCAGGTCCGTACTCCCGTCTTGGAGCGCTGTAGGTCTAGAGCAAGGGAGGCTCTATTGAACGGCCTGGCGGGCTAGGCCCTCGAGCCTAGCCTTGGCCTTCCCGCCCGGTGCCCTCTAGTGCATGCTAGATCCAGTGCCCTCGATCCAGTGCATGCTAGGCCCTCGAGCGGGCCTAGCCCGCCTACCTCCCCTATGCCCCCCCCCCCCCCCCCCCCGCGCCCCGCCCCCGCGCTGAGGAGGGCGCCCCGCCCCGCTTCGTTCGCAGATCAAGGACCGGACGGAGGTGGACGCCACCCTCGCCGACCTCCAGGCCGTGCGCCCCTCCCCCCCCCCCCCCCCCCCCCCCGTCCGACGGCGCCGGCTGCGGCAGGCCGGGCTTGACGCGCTGGACCTCACCGACAACGAGATGGCCAAGCTCCACGTCCGCCACATGGTCCGCCGAAGCCGCCCGGATCGAATCCGGATCGAATCTGATCTGCGCCTCGCTCGGATCGAATCTGTCTGACCCCGCTCCCTCCCCCCCCCCCCCCCCCCTCAGGTCGGCGGTCGCGCCGTGCCCACCGCCGAGCAGTCCCTCTTCCCCGTGCGCTCGTTTGCGTACCCCCCCCACCCCCCGCTGCCGCCTCGTGTACGCCCCCCTCCCCGCCGCGCTTCGAGCCCGGTACCCCCAGAAGGAGATCGTGTTCCGGTTCGAGTTCCCCGAGCGCCCGGGCGCCCTCCTTCGTTTCCTCAACGAGCTACCCCCCGGTACGGTTACCCCCCCCCCCCCTCATTTAATTTTGCAATGCGCGTACCCCCGCCGACTCCCCTCCCCTCCCCAGTTTTCAACATTTCGATGTTCCACTACCGGAACCACGGCGCCGACGTCGGACGGGTACTCTGCGGCATCCAGGTCCCCGAGCACCAGATGGGTACGCAATTCTTCGTCTTCTCCTCGCCCCTCGCTTCTCCTTTGAAGGGGCCCCGACCGTATTCGAACCGCAGAACGGTTCCACAACTTCCTGGACTCGATCGGGTACCGCTATTTCGACGAAACCGAGAACCCCGCGTACCGCTATTTCCTCCGCTAAGCTCGAGACTCGATCCGCGAGCTCGGCGCGCGCGTACTCGCTTTCTTCTCTCCTTGGACCTTCTGCCCCCGCCCCTCTGTATGCAAGTAGCTCATACAATTGCAAGAAGTGCAGTTACACAGCGAACCAGCCATGACTCACGACGTTTTCGAAGCACAATTGAAAGAAAACACACACTGACTCGGATAGCTGTAGGTTCGGTCCCCCTTCCCCACGCGTACGCGCCGCTGCTTCCAGCGGCTCGGCCGGGCCGCGGAAGCGCAAGTACTGGTGAAAGAATTCGAAGGGTAAACTCGAAAGCTGAACACGTGAATGGTTTTATATCAGGCCAGCTCGAGCTCAGGCGCCGGCCTAAGGGCGAGCCCAGCGCAGCCCCTAGCGGCGGCCGCGGTCCCCGCGGCGCCTCCGCCTCCTTTCGGCTGCCCTGCCGCGTCTCCACGTGCACCGGCGCTCCACCCGCCGAGCCGTGCTGCCGCTGCGCCGCCCGCCGCGCCGCTGCCCGCGGCCCGCCGCGCCTCCACCGGGCTGCACGGTGCACGTGGGCCAAGCTGCCCCCCCCCCCCCCCCCCCCCCCATTGCTCCAAGCCTCCATGGCCAACAGGCTGCTGGGATAGCCCGGTAGCGAGCTCGGGGCCTCCGATCCGAGCCGCGGGCGCGGCGGGCCGGGGTCCCGCGGGCCCGCGGGGCGCAGGCCCACCGTAGCCTAGTTGAACGGGCGAGCTTAGCAGAAGGGAAGGGGGGGGGGGGGGGGCGGGGGGGGCGGGGGGGGGGGGGGGCGGGGGGGGTACGCGCGGCGGGGCGTACCCTCTGCCCTCTGCCGATCGGTGGGAACGAGATGCGCAGTGGGATGTCGTTATCTCTTAATGGGAATCTAAGGTGACGCGGCGGCCCCGCGTTCGGAACTGTGGTCGCGGCTCGCGCCTGCCGGACACGCGAAGGCTCAGCGGCACAGTCCGAAAGAAGAGGCGAAGGGCGCCGCGCGGACGGACCGGCGTGGGCGTCGGCGTGGGGAGCGGCGAGGGCGGGGGTCGGTCGGAAGGGGCCGGAGGACGGGTGGACGGGCGCGGGGCCGTCCCCGTCCCCGGCGCCGGCGGGCGGTGCGCGGAGGATCACGCGGGCGCAGTTCCAGAGAGCCGCGAAAGACGCCTCGCATTTCGTCGGCTGCATTCCGTTCTGCTTCAGGCACTGCTCGTACAGCGCCGTCTGCGCGGCACACTCGGCGCGAAGCCGCCCGACGCCTGAGAGGCTGCGGGGCGGTCAGCGGCGGCGGAGAGCGCGCAACAGAGCACTCACAACTGTTCCGCGCATCGCATCGTCGCGCGCTTCTCTCGCGCGCAGGCCGAGTCCCAGCTGTCCGCGTTTGCGACGACGCACTGCGATCGAGAGTGAGGCGCGGCGCGTCTGGAACGGCGTCTCTGGCACCTCTGCATACTCCTCGAGCTCTGCGCCGCACTGCGCCGCGTCAGGCATGCGTTGGGCGGGTATGCGCCGGGAATCGGCACGGCGCACCTCCTGGAACGTGCGCTTGAGCGGAGGCTGCGGAGTTCTTGGCACGGGGTCGTCCGGTCCGGCCGCCGGCGGCTGCATCGGTCGCTGGACCAGCGGCACTCGTGACTCGCCGACTTCCCGGGTACACTACGTTCGCGGCTCCAAGCCGAAGACAGGCCACGATGGCGGACGCTGAGGGCAACCAGGAGATCGTGACCGAGAACGGGGAGAAGATCTCCAAGAAGTCCGCGAGCGGCCTGTCGCGCGGCTCGAACTTGTGCTGATGGTCGTCGCGCAGTGAGCTGAAGCGCCGCCAGAAGGAGGCCGAGAAGGCCAAGCAAAAGGCCGAGAAGGAAGCCGCCAAGGTGCGCCGGCCGAACGCTCGGCCGCTCCGCGATCGAGGCAACCGCGCGCGGGCTCCGCTGACGCCTCGCGCCGCGCCGCACGCAGGCGGCGAAGGCTGCAGAGGATGCGGCTAAGAAGTCGGAGAAGAAGGCGGCCGAGGGCGCGCCCGCTGAGGAGGACGAGGAGGAGATGGACCCGACGGTGAGCCGGGGCCGTCGCCGCGCCGCCTCTCGATCCCTATTGCCAGATTCCTTCTTTTTAGAGCGCTCCTCTCTCGCGAATCCTTCCCGGCGGCCGTCTGCGCCCCAGCCGACATTCGATGAATCTGATGCGAGCCGGCGCGCAGCAATACTTCGAGAACCGCGTGAAGGCGCTGGATACGATGCGCGCGGACGGCGTGAATCCCTTCCCGCACAAGTTCCAGATCAGCATGCTCCTCCCGGAGTTCGTCGAGAAGTACAAGGACATCGAGTCCGGCACGCACCTCGAGAAGGAGGTCATCTCGCTCTCCGGTGCGTCGTCCTTCGCGCGCGCGCGCGTGCGGTGTCGACGCTCCGCTCGCCTCGAGCCGCCCGCCCGCGCCGCCGCCCCCTCGTCCCGGCGCCGCCCGCCCGCTGACCTCGGGCCGCCGCCGCCGGGCGCGCCGCGCAGGGCGCGTGATGACGATCCGCACCCAGGGCGCCAAGATGGTCTTCTACGATCTCAAGGCCGACGGCGCCAAGGTCCAGGTCATGTGCCAGGCCCAGTGCGCCCGCCCCGCCCCGCCCCGCCCCCGCCCGCCCCCAGAGAGATCGAATTCGAGTGCCCCGCGCCCCGCCCCGCCCCGCCAGGTTCGCCACGCAGGACTTCCACAAGACGCACGCCCGCATCCGCCGCGGCGACATCATCGGCGTCACCGGCTTCCCCGGTGCGCCGCCTCGGCTCCGCTTCGCGCGGCGTGGGCGCCGCCCCAGACCGAATCCTTTTTCGGAACTCTGGCCGCGCGGCGCCGTCGCGCATAGTCTACGCGCCGCTAGGAGAGCTGCGCAAGCTCTAGCGTAGCTCGCCGCCCGCCGCCGCCCGCCCGCCGCCGACGCGCCGCCCGCGCCGCCCCGCCCCGCAGGCAAGTCGAAGCGCGGGGAGCTGTCGGTCTTCCCGCAGACGGTCACGCTCCTCACGCCCTGCCTGCGCATGCTCCCCAGCGCCCGGTTCGGGCTCAAGGACCAAGAGACCCGCTACCGCCAGGTGCCCGCCCTCAGAAGAGGACTCCCAGCTGTTTTTGACGTACCCCCGGCAGCGCTACCTCGACCTCATCATGAACTCCAACGTCCGCGACATCTTCTACAAGCGCACGAAGGTGCCGTCCGCGTACCCCCGCCCGCGCGCCGAGCCGTCCGCGCGCGCGGCCGACGAACCTCGCATCGGCGTACCCCTACCCCCCAGATCATGAACTTCATCAGGAGGTACCTGGACAACCTGGGCTTCCTCGAGGTCGATACCCCCATGATGAACATGATCCCGGGAGGCGCGGCGGCGCGCCCCTTCGTCACGCACCACAACGACCTCAACATGCAGGTCCGCGCCGGCCTGCGCGCCGGGCTGCGGGGGCGGCTGGGCTCGCTAGACTTTGCGAGGCCCAGGGGCCACCTAGCTCGCTCCGCCGCCTCTCTCATCGATCCTCGGCCCTAGAATCTTCTCCAATCTGATGCAACCGAGCCCAATCTAACTTCCTCGCCCTTCTTCCTCTCCAGCTGTACATGCGAATCGCGCCGGAGCTGTACCTGAAGCAGCTGGTCGTCGGCGGCCTGGACCGCGTCTACGAGATCGGGCGCCAGTTCCGCAACGAGGGCATCGACCTCACCCACAACCCGTGCGCCGAAAAAACAAACGATCGGATCGGATCGGATCTGATCTGAGCCGATCCGATGTGATCCGATCTGAGCCGACTCGTGGGCAGGGAGTTCACGTCGTGCGAGTTCTACTGGGCGTACGCCGACTACCAGGACCTCATGAAGGTCACCGAGGACATGGTCTCCAGTGCGCACGTACCCCTTAACTCTCCCCCCCCCTCTCCCGCCTTCTAGCTAGCCGCTAGGAGCCTCCCCCCCCCCCCCCCCCCCGACTCTTCCCCCCCTCTTCTCCCTCCTAGCTAGCCGTTTAGCCGCCTGGCTGGCTGGCTAGGAGCCTCCGCCCCGCCCCGCCCCGCCCCTACTTCCCCCAATCTCCAGCTAGCTAGATGGCTACTGGCCAGCTAGACGTCTCCGCCCGGCGCCGCCCCGCCCCGCCCCGCCCCGCCCCGCCCCTACTTTCTCCAATCTCCAGCTAGCTAGATGGCTACTGGCCAGCTAGACGTCTCCGCCCGGCGCCGCCCCCCCCCCCCCCCCCCCCCCCCCCCCCCGCCCCCCCCTCCTTCCCCGCCCCGCCCCGCCCCGCCCCGCGTGCTGACGGGGCCGCCCCCCGCCCCGCCCCCGCAGGCATGGTGAAGGAGATCACGGGCTCGTACATCCTCAAGTACCACGCCAACGGCCACGACCAGTGCGGCCCCCTCGCCCTCCCCTCCCCCCTTCCCCCCCGGCTCCCCTCTATCCCACCTAGCTAGCCAGCTAGCTCTCCTAGCCGGCCGGTCGCCTTCCTTCCCGCCCGAGCCGAGCCGAGCCGAGCCGAGCCGAGCCGAGCCGAGGGGGCGCTGACTCGGCGCGCTCGTCCGCGGGGCGCAGGGAGCCGATCACGATCGACTTCACGCCGCCCTTCCGGCGCGTCTCGATGGTCAAGGGCGTCGAGGAGGCCACCGGCGTCAAGCTCCCCGCCGACCTCGGCTCTGACGGTCCGCCCGCGCCGGCCCTGGCCGCTGCACTCGAGGCTGTTACCTAGGCTTAGGCTGCTGAACTAGAGCCCGTTCTGGCCCCCGGCCCGTCCCTCCCGGACACCTACCGGGCGTGCACCGGGTCCTCGCCACCCGCCCCTCGTTGACGCCGCGCCGCGCCCGCCCGCCGCGTGCAGAGACGAACAAGGTGCTGCGGGAGCTCTGCCTCAAGCACGGCGTCGTCTGCCCGCCGCCCCTCACCACAACCCGCCTCCTCGACAAGGTCCGCTCCCCCCCCCCCCCGCCCCCCCCCCCCCCCCCCCCCCCGAGCTCGAGCCGGGGCCCTTTAAGCTAGATCTAGCCAGCCTGCTTTCCAGCCGATGCGAGCCCAAATCCTAGCGCGGCCCAGAGCTGTTAAAGCTAGACCCCCTGCCGCCCAGCGAGCCAGCGAGCTAGTTAGACCCCCCCCCCCCTTTTTCCGGCGCCCCCGCCGCCTTCTTCGCGCCCCCCGCTGACCCCTCCCCCCACCCCGCCCCTGGCAGCTGGTGGGCCACTTCATCGAGCCGACGTGCGTGAACCCGACCTTCATCTGCGACCACCCCGTCATCATGTCCCCCCTCGCCAAGTAGTGCGCCCGGCCCTCCCCCGCCTCTTCTTACAAGCCCCGCTCTCTCTGACCTGGGGGCAGCCACCGGGAGTCGCCGTACCTGACGGAGCGCTTCGAGCTCTTCATCAACTGCCACGAGCTCTGCAACGCCTACACCGGCGCCCTCCCCGTCCCTCCTCTCGTCGCCCCGTACCCCTCTGACCCTTCCTCCCCCTCGCCGCAGAGCTGAACGACCCGATCGTGCAGCGGCAGCGCTTCACCGAGCAGGCCAAGGACAAGGTCCGGCCCGCCCCATCCGACGATACCGTGATAGCTTCCGGCTCTGCCCGATCCCATCCGCTGATAGTATCCGAGCCGAACCGCTCGATTCCGCCTCTGGAGCCGACTGCAGGCTCTCTCGGCTTCTAGCCTCTCCTCTAGTCCGAGCCGCCCTGATCTGACGAGCCCCCCCCCCCCCCCTCCCCGCCAGGCGGCCGGGGACGACGAGGCGATGGTGCTGGACGAGACCTTCTGCACGTCGCTCGAGTACGGCCTGCCCCCGACCGGCGGCTGGGGCATGGGCGTCGACCGCATGTGCATGCTCCTCACCGACACCACCAACATCAAGGCTCGTCGAGCTCTTTACATGTCCATCTAACTCTCATCACGTCTTGTATCTTATCTCTTGTTGTTTACAGGAGGTGCTGCTGTTCCCGGCGATGAAGCCGGAGGACGACCTGGCGGCCAAGCTCCAGAAGGCGGCGACGCTGATCCCTGCCAAGCAGAGCCAGCCGGCCGCCGGCGCCGCCCCCGGCCCCGCTGCCAAATAGGGCGCACCCAGGGCCCGCCCGCCCGCCCGGCCGCTAGTTACAGCGCTGAACCGAGTAGAGAACATCGGTACTACGGTATCGAGTCCAGCGTGCTGCCATGCGATGGGGGCGCGGGGCGCGGGGCGCGGGGCGCGGGGCGCTAGAACCAAGTAGATCATCGAGGGAAGGGGCTGGGGCTGGGCCGGCTGGGGAAGGGCCCTGAGGGGGAGGCGGAGGCGGAGGCGGGGGCGATGCCCGCCGGGCCGATTATTTGCTGACGCAGTGGGACGACGCGGGGAGCGAGGCCTAGGGCGGGCAGAGCTCGAGCACCGCGCAGAAAGAGCACCGAGCAGAAAGCGGCATAATATGATAATATCATGATCAGATCGCCGAGTCGGTCAATTAGTTCAAATTTAAACCATGATCAAGAGCTAGCTATCATAGTATAGTACTAGTATATAGCTAGCTAATTCCCACTGGGCCAGAACCGATGTACCCCGAATCCCACGCGACTGCACTCTGGCGGCTGAGTTCACGAATATATTAATATATACTGTACAGTGTACACTGTGTACAGTCCTGGATCTCGCCTACTAGGCTAGGCCTAGGGTCCGACCGTCTCCGACAGAACATCAACAAAAGCCTTAGGAAGAACTGTACCCGGCGCCGGCGCCGCGGCGGGGCCCGGCCGCGGGGCCCGGCCGGCGGCCGCGGCCCGGATTCGGATTCCGGATTTGCAATTGGGCCGGCGCCCTAATTTCGGGGCCAATTTCCGGCCCAATTTCTGATAATCCGCGCGAAGTTGATTTTTTTTTTGGTGAATTACCGGCCACAGTCTCTAGACACCAGCACTGCGGGGGCTGCCCAGGGGGCATAAAGACAAAAAAGCAAAATAACTAAGACAAGAGCACGAAGAAAGAGAAGACAAAGAGCCAAAATCGACAATAAAAAAGAAAAGACACGGAGCTCGAGACAGATCGAGAAGAGACGAGAAATCGAACAGATCTAGGGACAGAGGATGACTGACACGAAGAAGAGCCAGAGCTAGAGATACCATCAATATCGGAAGGAATTACATCACTAAGAAGCGGAGGACAAATTTGAGAAAGATAAATAACAGGAAGCAGACAAGTAAGAGGAACAACAAGACGACGCGGAGGCGGAGGCGAAGCAGGACGACGCGAAAGGGCAGAGCTACGGCACAAGGTCGAGGAGGACACAGGAGGCGGAGCAGGCGGATCAAGAGCAGGCAAAAGGACAGTCAAAGTTGAAGTTTCAAGGGCTCAAGCCAGGACCAAGGGCCAAGGCTCCAAGGCTCCAAGCAGCCTGCAACTTTTTTGGCTGCAAGCTAGCTATATATACTAGGTCTTCGACTCGCCCCCGCCCCCTGCTCGTCTCAGGAAATGCAAGGTGGGGTCTAAATGAACAAAGCTTAAGACAGCATCTGCAGCTACAGTTCCCACTGGGCCGCGGGCCAGCTACAGATCTAGATCGAAAATGGTACATATACCAGAAAATAAGCCTTGCGCGCCGCGCCGCCGCCCACAGCGCCTCCGCCCCGCCCGTCGAGCCGCGCCGCCGCCCGCCGCGCCTCCGCCCCGTCCCGCGAGCCGCGCCGCCGCCCGCTGCGCCTCCGCCCCGCCGGCGAGCCGCGCCGCCGCCCGCGGCGCCTCCGCCCCGCCCGGCGAGCCGCGCCGCCGCCCGCTGCGCCTCCGCCCCGCCGGCGAGACGCGCCGTCGCTCGCCGCGCCTCCGCCCCGCCCGACGAGCCCCGACGCCGCCCGCCGCGCCTCCGGCCCGCCCGACGAGCCCCGCCTCCGCCCCCGCCGGCGAGCCGCGCCGTCGCTCGCCGCGCTTGCGCCCCGCCCGGCGAGCCCCGACGCCGCCCGCCGCGCCTCCGCCCCGCCCGGCCGCGGCGTGCCGCGCCGCCGCCCGCCGCGCCGCCGCCCCGCCGGCGAGCCGCGCCGCCGCCTGCGGCCGCCGCGCTTGCGCCCCGCCCAGAGAGCCACGCCGCCGCCCGCCGCGCTTGCGCCCCGCCCAGCTGCAGAGAGCCATGCCGCCGCCCGCCGCGCCTCCGCCCCCTCCCGCAAGCCGTGCCGTCGCCCGCCGCGCCTCCGCACCGATTGTTGCCCGCGCCCCGCCCTTCGGCGAGCCGCCTGCGGCCCACAGCGCTCTGCCCCGCCCGGCGAGTCACGCGGCTGCCCGCTGCGCGCCCCCGCCCCATCAAGCGAGCCGCGCAGCGTCCGGCGAGCCACAGGCGGGCCACAGGCGGGCCGCCTCGCAGCGCCTCCTGGTCTTCTGCACGCGCACCGTTTGCAGTTGTGACCGCCCATCGCCCGTCGCTGCGGTATCGATTGCGCGGCGCGCGGCCATGGCCATGTGATGCCGCGGAGCGCGCGACGGCGCCCCGCGCCAGAATAGGAGCTAGCCTAGTAGATATAGTGGGAGCTGCGCTGCGACGGTTGCGGCCGGTTCGGGCCGTTGCGACGGTCGCGGCCGGCCCGGCGGTTGCGACTCTAACTTGCGAGATTGATTGCAGCGGGAGATCGCAGCGCTAGCGGCCCTCTCCGGACGCGCGGGGGCGGCCGCTCGTGAGGCGACGCGAGCTCGACTTGCGGCCGCGGCCCGGCCAGCAGCCGGCCATGCATATGCATATGGGTACAAGTGCCCTCTTGCCGATGGCAAGTGGGGGCGAACGAAGTACTAGTGGAGCTCGCGATCGCGAGCTCCGTGAAGTACTAGAAGTGGGGGCGAGTGAAGTACTAGAAGTACTATCCGGTCCGAGCTCCGAGCTCGAGGCTCAGCGCTAGCGGCTCCCGGCCCGTGACCCGACTCGAGCTCGAGCTCGGCGATCGCGAATTCGAATTCGATCGCGAAGATCGACGTCGATATCGATATCGATATCGATGCATATGCCGTTCTAATTATTACCTCCCCTCGGGGTCGCGCGCTTCGCGCGCGACCCCTCGGCTCGGTATACTAGGTCTTCGACTCGCCCCCGCTCCCTCTTCGTACGCGTCTCAGGAAATGTAATTATAAGGTGGGCTCTCAATGAACAAACCTTAAGCCTTAAGACAGCATCTGCGCATGCAGCTACAGTTCCCATTAATATTAATATTGGGCCGCGCCGGGCCGCGGGCCAGCTACAGATCTAGCTATAGATCGAAAATGGTTCCAGAAAATAAGCCTTGCGCATGCGTGCCGTGAGGGGCCTGTGTTAATTGAAACAAGGAAATCGAATATTATTTTCGTTGCAACTAGCCCGCCTCGAGGTGGGACCCAAATACGACCGTACCCGAGGAAGGAGCGACAGCCCGACGCAGCCAACGGCGGCCGGGCGGCATCAGCCAGCAAGCAATGAAGGTCGCTAAAGCGTATGAGAGTACGTTGGGCGCCCGACAGCGAGCTCCAGAGCCCGGAGCACGGAGCGCCGAACTTCCGGTCCTCGGTGCGTGAAAAGTAGGTTCGTAAGCGCCCCTTTTCATAGCGCCTACATGTCTTCTGTATCATAGCGCTTCGTTTGAGCTCAAGAACGGGCCGCCTTACGAACCGCGTTGTCGAGATCCAGTTTGTTAGCGGTCGCTGGTGCGTGAAATCCCTCTCTACCGTTTGCTTCATACTCGCAGTATAAGCTTTGGGCATCACATGGACTCCATAGGCGCAAGATGGGAAGATCGGTAGAGAGGGATTTCCCAAACGAGCGCCCCGAAGGCTCTCCCTAACAACTTGCAGCAGCGGACGGCGGCAGTGAACGGGCCCGCTGGCATGCAGAGGTGCTCATAGCTAACGTGTAAGGCCTATTCGTGCACTCTAAGCTGCACGCGCAGGTCCTTCTCGCGAGACTTGATCCGAGCGCAGCCACGCCGCAGCGCAGGAGCGCAGCGGCCATGCGGAAGACTCATGTATAACATGAACATCTCGTAACGCTGCGTGTCGAGGCCCCGCGCCGCCGCGCTCGCGCGCCCCGGCCTAACTGGATCCAGCCCCGCCTCTCGCAGGCCTCGAGTCGCCATGGCATCTTTCGCCGCCTCCGAGGTCGCGCATCGCTTGCTTGCATCGCTGACGTCCCGCCAAACCCCCGCTTCGTGGCCCGCCGCGCCCCAGGCAGATGCGCTCTCTTGTGCAATCAAGCATGTCATGCGGCATGGCTGCAACGGCGGGGCGGTGCGGGTTGAGATGTCCAGGGCCACGAGACACATCTAGATCTCGCGCCGAGCGCGCGTGAGGGCAGCGGCATGCACCCCCGCCGCCAGCGGCACCTCCTCCAGCGGGGGCACCTGGGCGATTCGATTCCGCTGCGAACTGCGAGGGCGCGACGGGCCGCCGGGAGCGCGAATCGATGTTAGCTTTGATAGAGCTTGCGTGGATGCACCGTGGCTCTGGCGCGCGCCCGCCTCGATCGTCGCCTGCTCCTGCCGTGTATGCACCTGGGCAATTTGATCTCGCTTCAAAGGCTTAGCACCGCGAGGGCTCGCAGGGCCGCCATAGCGCGATTCGGTAAGCGCATGAATAGAGCTTGCGCGGCTGCAGCGCGGCCCTGGCGCGCGCTTCCCCAGCAGAGATTGCTCATGAGTTGCAGTGAGCCAGTGAGTTCCTGGGCGACTGGCTGGCCCCAGCAGGCGCTCTTTGAGCCAGAATCATTATTACATGTAGTTTTATCACTGCACCAAGATACAGGGTGATCCGAAGTGTTTTTGGGCCCGACCGGTGTTTTGAACTTCACTCGTAGGACCCTCTCTGGAGCATCCTCGAGCTCGGGGGCCCCTCAACAGTGCGCCTCGACTGCTGGGCCGCCCTCCTCGCCTCTCCCGCCGCCGCCGCCCTGCAAAGCGTGCGCCCCTCCCGCGTATCCCCCGAGCCGCGGAGGCGTCCTAGGCCTCTGCCCCCCCCCCCCCCCCCTCCCTCCCCCCCAACCCACCCCCCCCCCTCCCCAACCCCCAACCCCCCCCGCGCCCTGGGGGCATTCAAACCAGCCTAAAGGCATGCACAGCTGTCGCTGAGCGGCGCGCGGTGCATCGATATCCCTGTAAACGCACATCCGTCGTTGAAATATTTGGACTGGGCGTGCACGTTGCGCATGCTGGGGGCCCTCGGCGCCTCGGGCCCGATCCCCGCCCTGCGCTGCCTCTCCCTCGACATGTGCCGCTTCGGCGCGGAGGAGGCCCCGGGCCTCGCCGGCCTCCTCGCGCGCCGGCCTTCCCGCCCTTGAGCACCTCCGCGTCCACGACTGCCCCGAGGTGCCGCCTGCCCCGCCCCCAACTCCACAGACTCGGTGACTCCAACTGACGCGGCGTGCACGTGTGCGCCTGCGCGGCGAGCAGCTCGAAGAGTGCGCCCCCGCGCTTCCTCCTCCCGCCACCGAGGTTCCGCCCGACCTGAGCGCGGCGGCAGGTTCCTGGCGGGCGGGGGCGATGCGGAGGCGTCGGGGCCGCGCCTGCTGCGGGAGCTCAAGGCGCGCGGGGCGCGCGTGGTCTGGCACCGCCCCCCGCCCCCGAGCCCCGGCAACGCGGACGTCGACTCCGAGGACGAGGACATCGAGTCCGGGTACACCATGGCCAGCAGCGCAGGCGGCGGTGCGGATCCGGAGTGAGAACGCGCCGGGCCGGGGCGGGGCCATCCGGGATCCGGGCTGTAAATAGCAAAGTTGTTGCAAACACTGGGACAAATCTAGATGGGTCGAAGTCCGCATGTAAATTCAAAGGTTCAAAAGCAATTTGCAAGGGGTGCGCGTGGGCTGGCGCTGGGTCGCGTTGGGAGCCGATCGCGAGCATGCACGAGCACCGACTCCGACGAGAGCTAGCGCTCAGCGGCTAGCGCTCCGAGCTCCCCCCGCACTTTTAAAGCATTTAAGCATTGAAGCATTATCCGATCCTGTGTCCAGTTCAACGGTTTGGGGGGCCTTTTCAAGGCTCAACTCGGAAGCACTGAGGCATTACCAAGCTCAGCGGCTTCTAGATCAGGATCATCGGATGTGGCATGGCATCTGAGAGCCTCGTAGTCTACTCTGGATCTTCATTTGTTCAGTTTTCTTTCAAGTTTTAGCCTATGATGCAGCTCTAGATCTACGATCCGGCCGAGCCGCTGGAGACAGCGGCGTGTTGGGAGGGGGACCACCCCCGACGTATACCTACCTGGCCGGACCTATCCGAGCAAAAGGGTTTTCGAGCCTGTGCAGCTTCTGCGTTCGTGCTGCGGGGGGCCCGAAGCGGGGTCAGGGGGGGGCCCCCTGGGGCTCGAGGAAGAAAGTGGCGCGGGCGCAGGCGGCGCGCTCGGTGGGCCCGGCGGCGCAGGAGACGTTGGCGGGCCCGGCGCCCCAGGCGGCGAGCGGCCGCTCCACGCGCAGCGCGATCACCGCGAGGGCCCCGCGGCGCGCGGAGACGGGCCCCGCGCCCTCCGCCGCCGCCGCCAGGAAGCCGCCGGCCGAGGGGGCGTACAGCGAGACGCAGGGGGCAGCGGCTGGGGAGCCGGCGGGGCAGGCGAGCCCCGGGACCACTGCGCGGCGCGGGGCTCGGCGGGGGCCTCGGGCGGGGGCCTCGGGCGGGGCGGGGCGGGGCGGGGCGGGCACGGCGGAAGGAGCTGTCGAGGGCCTGCTGGCGGTCGGCGGCGAAGGTCTCCAGGAGGACCCGCCCGTGCGCGTGCCGCACCACGCGGCCCCGCATCGCCCCCGCCCCCGCCCCGCCAGCGTGACCTCCTCGCCGGCGCGCCCCTGGGGCGCCAGCGCCGCCTCCGCCGCCGGGGCCAGCGCGGGGAGGAGCTGCAGCGGGGCCGCCGGGTTCCAGGGGGGGCCAGCACCAGCGCCGCCCTGGCCCCGCCCCGCGCCCGCCCCGGTGGGACTTGGGGGCGGTGGGAGGGGCGGGGGCGGGGCCCGCACGGGCGCTCGGGGCGAGCATGGCGGCGGCGGCGTCGCTCGGGCCGCGCGCCTCCCACCGCTGCCCCCGCCCGTCCACGTGCACAGTGCCGCTCCACGTGCACCACCCGCCGCGCCTCCAAGGCTCGGCCCCGTCCGTCGAGCCGCGCCGCCGCCCGCCGCGCCTCCGCCCCGCCCGTCGAGCCGGCGCCGCGCCACCGCCCGCCGCGCCTCCGCCCGTCTGCCGAGCTCGAGCCGGCGCCGCGCCGCCGCCCGCCGCGCCTCCGCCCGCGCGCCTGCCGAGCCGCGCCGCCGCCCGCCGCGCCTCCGCCCCGATCGACGTCGATATCGATATCGATGCCGTTCCGGAGGGGACCCCGCCGGGGTCTTTTGGGTACACAGGCACTCCTCTATCTACGCGACCGAGGAGTGCCACGCGTTAGGGGGCCTTTATAGGCTCCCCCCTCTGGCTGCGCCATCGCAGTGCATTCGGCCACGTTGCCACTTTAGCGGGGTCGACGGATTACGGGGGCTCGCCCCGGCGGGCCCTATATGGCTCGAAATCCCACCGAGGGGAGTCGAACCGGGTTATCCGCACAACCGCACCGTGATTTCAACCGCTAGGCCATACATAGCTGACCCCCCTTGCAATTATATACGTAGTAGGCTCCGAAGCCTCCGAGCAGCCTGCACTCGGTGACCATGTACTAAAAAAAAACGAAAGTATACGCGTACGTATACGCGCGCCGTGACGGTGAGTCGGTGACCACTGACCACTGACCATATGCATTCGACGACGCTTTCCGAAGTTCGAGCTCGAGCCGGGGCCCGGGGGCCGGGGCCCGGGGGCCGGGGCCCGGGCCGCCCGGGCGGCCCGGCCCGCCCGGGCCGCCCCGGCCGCGGCCCGCCCGGCCCGCCCGGCGGGGCGCCGGCGCCGCCGCCGGCCCGCCGGGTCCGCTCTCGGCGCCTCTCGCCCAGCAGCTGCCGCAGTGCAGCGCATACCTTACTCGAGCTCTCTTCTTCTCAGGAATTCAAACTTCTTCCGACATGGGAACCACTTCTTCCAGTGCGTGCCCGCCCTCCGATCCGCTCCGTTGCAGTTGCCGCATTCTCACAAGGCGCGCGCGCGCATCCGATGATCAAACATCAGACGTCCGGTGTTGGTCGACGTACGACTGTTCCGGGCCATCGATAGACACTTACGCCGACACCCGCACGGGTGGAACCCAATTCTGCAAGGACAACGCCAAAATGTCCTATACGTTCCAAGGCGGCAGCTGTTACCGAGTGCAGTACGGACGAAACCAGCTCGACGACGAGACGTCGACGCAGGCCGCGGCCGCCGAAGACGATCTCGCCGCCGTGCGCCCGCGCCGCTTAAGCTTCCGCCCCGAGCACTCGCATACTTAAGCTTCCGCTGACGCCCGCTCGTTTGGCGCCTCGCGTAGGTCGAGGAGGAGCTCGAGGCGGACGCGCAGGAGGCGTCCCTCGCCGAGGCCACCGCCGTCGACGTCGACGAGTGTCTCCTCGTCGCCTAAGACGGATCGGGCTTCCGCGCATGTGAAATCGATCGCGAGTCTCTCGTGAATTCAAGGATTGGCCTTTCGCCTCGTTTTCGCGGGGAGCCTCGGAGTGCAGGTGGGGAGGCCCTTTAAAATTTGGGCCCGTGGGGGGGGGGGGGGGGGGGGGGGAGGGGGGGGGTGGGGGCGGGGTTCTGGTGTCACAGCATGCAGTGTCAAGGGACCGAAGTGTGTCTGGTTGGGTGCGCCAGAGAGTGTCCGAGCAAGGATCTGCATGAGCAGGAGAGTGCATGCATGCGATGGGGTTCATTTCAATGATTTGCTGCTCAGTGGCTGTTTCCCTACTTCCCCTGCAGCTCCTTCGGCTTTTTTTTACGTAATCCTGTAGCCTAGTAGTAGTGTATTATAATTAGGGGACGGAGCCCCGAGTACACAACAGCTGCTGCTATTACAGTGCCATCGTACTACCCTAGGCCTAAGCCTACCAAAAAACACAACACGCTAGTCTACTTCCCCACTTGTGGGCCTCCGACTAGACGAACCCCTAGGGATAACCCTACGCTGACCCAAGCTCTCAAACTACGTGAGCAGCCCCGGGAAATCCGGAGCCTCCTAGGCCTCGGCACCGCCGAGGCAGGTAGGTCGAGGGGGGAGGGAGCTGGGGCTGGGAGGAGGCTGCCCGCGTGGAGCAGCGGGCCGGGGGGCCCGTCCGAGGACGGACCCCCGGGGCCCGTCTGCAGACGGGCCCGAAGAACCCATCCTGAGGGCAGGCCCCGAGCGGTGTCAGGGCTTGTAGCCGAGCGGGGAGAGTCCGAAGATGAGCTGGGCCGGGAGAGGATGATGTCGCCGCAGTGGAACAGGACGTGGAAGGGCGGAGGGCAGAGCCTCGGAGGAGAGGGCGGGGAGCGCGTTGGAGTCGGCGGTGGCGGGAGAGGGGTTGGAGGCAGATGGGGCAGTCATCGGGCAGTGGGATGGAGCTGACGAGCGCGGGTAGAGAAGGGGAAGGGGGGCGGATCCGGCGGCGGGCTGGGAACGCGGGGGGGGGGGGGGGGGGGAGGGGGGAAGTGGGGGGGAGGGAGGGGGCGGGGGCGCCGGGGGGGGGGGGGGGGGGGGGGCGGTCTTGGGGCGGCACCTCGTGCGTAGGAGGCATCTGCGGCCCGGGCCGGGCGCTGCCGAAATTGTTCCTGCCGGTGGGTCAGCCGCGAGGCGCTGCCGCAGTGCGGGGCGCGGCGGGGGCGGCGGCCTACGGATGCGTGATTATTGGCTGCGGTGCGGAAGCCCGAGGAGCCGCGGCCGGCCGCCGGGCTAGGGCGGCCAGCTCTCGCCTTATCACGGAGGTCGCGGGGGCGAGTCCTGCGGCCGCGGCACAGCGGTATCGAGTCCGCCGCGCTGCCAAGCTGGCCGGCTGGGGAGATGGGGAGGAGGCGGGGAGGCGGGGGGGGAGGGGGGGGATGGGAGGGGGGGGGGCCGGAACGGGCGGAGGAGGGGGGAAAACGGGCGGAGGGGCGCATCGATCCTCACGTACTGCGGCGGGAGCTCGAGGATGAGGGACTCCGGCGCGCGGTGGCGGCTCGCTCCTGGCAAACCGCTCCAGCGGCGGCCCCTCGTGGGTCGCCGCGGGCGGAGTTGGGGGCGAAGCACGCCACCCGCAGTCGCCCTCCTTTCTCTTTTTCTCGCCCTAGATATAGAAGTATACGTAGGAGTAGGCGACACGCGCGACGCTACGTTTTCTTTTTCATCGCCGCCTTACTCTGAGGTTGGGTTTCTTCGCAGATCCTTTCCTGCTTCCTGACTCTCTTTAGACGGATGTGCTCTTATGCATCCTGTTGTAGGCTGTTCGCTGGATAGGCAGGCTATCGGAAAACGAGAAACCTTGCTCGCGCAGTCTATTGACAGGACTCTCTTAGGGTGGGCTCATGGCCAGCTGTTTTGCTACTTTCTACTTCGTAGCGAGGCAGACTGGTAAACTTCGGTTTAGGTAGATTCGACTTGTCTACTTTCGGAAGGGCCCGATAGATTGATGTGGTAGTGCCGTCAATATATCGTCATTTTTGCAACAAAAAAAAAGGGGGGGGAGGGGGAGGGGAGGCAGGGGGGGAAGGGGGGGGGCGGGGGGGGGGGGGGGGGAGGGGGGGCGGGTGGGCGGGCGGTCGGACCCCCGAGTCAGCCCCGACTCGCCCCCACGGCCCCGCCCGCCCGCCCGCTAGCTAAGCGCTGAACCGAGTAGCTATAGGCGGTATACGTACGCGTATCGATTCCAGCGTGCTGCCATGCGATGGGGGCGCGGGGCGCGGGGCGCGGGGCGCGGGGCGCTAGAACAAGTAGATCATCGAGGGAAGGGGCTGGGGCTGGGCCGGCTGGGGAAGGGGGAGGGGGGAGGCGGAGGCGGAGGCGATGCCCGATTATTTGCTGACGCAGTGGGACGACGGGGGGAGCGAGGCCTAGGGCGGGCAGAGCTCGAGCCCCGCGCAGAAAGAGCACCGAGCAGAAAGCGGCATAATATCAGATCGGTCAGTTCATGAGCTAGCTATAGCTATAGCCTACATCCTGAAAAACGATCGCACGAGCTCGAGACCAGCGCTTTAGTACGGCGCTGCCGCGGCTCGGGCGCGGGAAGCCTGTCTCGCCTGCACCACGCTGCTCTTGGGCATGCCGCGCCGCTTGCGCTCCTGCACGAACCAGGACAGGACCTGTATGGCATAAAAATTAATCAAGTTTCATCGTGATTAAGACCCCCGGCTGCCCCGATGAAACTAAGCTGCCCCCGGCGGACCCCGGGGGGCAGATTTTCATCGTAATTGTATAAGCTGCCCCCGGCGGACCTGCTGCCCTTTCTCGAGCCCCAGCTCCGCGGCCGCGGTGCGGGCGTCGGGCGCCGAGATCCGCCCGTTGTGCCGGTCGAAAAGCGCTTCAAGCGCCTGCACCTGAGCGTCCGGCTGAAAATAAGAAGGAAGCTTATTAAATCTAGCTTAAGCTTGCCTGCTCGACCGTCTTTCTCTCGGCACGTGGCTTCCCCTGAGCATTCCTGCTGAGCCGCGACAAGTACCTGCAGATGAAAGCACCTAAATATATTGTACGAGGCCTCGCAATCGGTAGGCATTTGTATGCTGGTGCCAAATTAGGGCGGCAGCGCCCGCGCACTGTCCGATCGTCTGAGGGCGAATGTGGAGATGCATGGGGACTCGGAGCCATAGATTGTTGCGTACAGTGCGGCAGTCGTCTCCAAAGCGCTCCCACATGCGCCGCACGACCTGCGCATGCATGAGTTCCGAGTCCGGACTCCGGAGGAGAGATTGCGCGACGCTGATTAATATTGTGAATAGCAGACGATGGCTCTAAATCGAAATTTCGTTCAAGGAAAGACCTCTGAAGCTGCGAATTCGCAAAACTGATCTCGAGCTCGAAGAGACAGACCTGCTCTTCATGGGACCCTTCGAGAAGGGCGCCGCCTTCAAACTCGTCCCGTTCGGGGTCCAGAGTCGTCCAGAGGGTCTCGCCGTGGGCTGTGTACGGCCCTTGGCCGATGTAGAGAGTCTTTCGAAGGTGGGGGATGCCTTCGATGGCTTCCTCGATTGAAGGAGCCTGGCAGACGTTTAATTGAATTCTTCCGTGAGCTGCAGCGAAGCTAAGGCACCTGGTTAATGGCAGTGAGGCTGGCCGCGAGCCACTGGTCTTTGCGGGACTTGAGCTCGTCCTCGAGCCTGCAGCGCGCCGCGGGGCTGAGCTTGTCCGCCCCGCCGCCGATAGAAGGATCCCGCTCCCGCGCAGCGTCGATCAAATCCTTGCCCGCCTCGATTCTGCATGCAAGCGTGCGCTAGAAATTTTGCAATTGTTTGAGGTTTTTGCGTAGATTATATTTTCGCGCAGGTTTTCGCGCCACGGCCAAACCCAGCCCCGCGCACCCTCTGCGCGCAACGATGGCCTTCACTGCCTCGTACAATTCTGGGGGGATTTGCAGCGCCTTGCAGTCGAACCTGCGCGTAAATCATGAAAATAGCGCGCACGGGGTCGATTGCGCGAAAGCGCAGCCGCACGTGCGAGAAAACTGACGGCCTTCTCCATCCACGTTGTCGCTGCGTTCTGTGTCGTCGCGGCGCACGGTGTAGAAAATTTTGCGGCGCGTGAAATTCACCTGAAAATTCCCGGCGGGTTCTCGGCTCCCATCATCTGCTGCCGGAGCACGTAACCCGATCCCGTTTCGAGAAACGCGGTCAGCGACATGGCGCCGTCGACGTCGATGGGGCAATTAACGTCGATGAGAAGAAAGAGAGAGTATAAGCCGAGAAGAGGTATAGCTCGAGCTAGCGCTAGAGAGATAAAAATAAATCTAGAGTTGGAGAGAGCCGGACGTACTCCGGGATCGAGGGGGTTAATTATAGCTAGGAGACGTCGATCGACACTGCTCCGAATTCGAACTCGAAGGGAGGCACTCAGCAGTGACTTGAGGATCCGAAAGAGAGGAGGGAATTCGAAGAGATGAGAGGAATTCGAGCGAGGGGGGGATGGAAGGATGAGGTAAGGATAAGCGATCGCGAGGCTGAAAAGGATGCATGATCAGATCTGGATACCGCTCCGCGTAATTTCGATTCTACAAGGTTCCAGACACAAAGAGGAGCACGCGCGCGGGGCGGCTCCGAGGCTCAGGCGGCGGAGAAGGAGAGCTTGAGGAGGGCCTCCCGTAGCCACGCGGGCTGCCCCGCGTCCCCTGCCACCTCCGCGCAGAGGTCCGATCCGCCGCGGCGCCAGGCCGGCCCCGCCCGGCCCCGCCCCGCCTGCTCTGCCTCTTGCAAGCTCTTCCCCCCCCCGCCCCGCTCCCTCGTCTTACGTGAGGGCAGCCACCGGGAGTCGCCGAACCTGACGGAGCGCTTCGAGCTCTTCATCGACTGCCACGAGCTCTGCAACGCCTACACCGGTGCCTGCCCCCTCTCCCCCCCTTCCATCTATCCCCCTGACGCCTCCGCAGAGCTGAACGACCCGATCGTGCAGCGCCAGCGCTTCACCGAGCAGGCCAAGGACAAGGTCCGGCCCTGATAGCTTCCGGATAGCTTCAGCTTCCGGATAGCTATCGTACGTATACTTTTCGTGATAGAAGTCTGCCTATCTGTACTCCGATCCTACCCCCACCCCCTCGCATACGCCCCGCCCCGCCCTGCCGATAGATAGTATCTGCCCGATCCCATCCGCTGATAGTATCCGTTCCGAGCCGCTCGAGTCCGCCTCCGGAGCCGACTGGAGGCCCTAGGCCTCTAGCCTCTCCTCTAGTCCGCCCCGCCCTCTCTAACTCGTTCCCCTCCCGCCAGACGGCCGGGGACGACGAGGCGATGGTGCTGGACGAGACCTTCTGCACGTCGCTCGAGTACGGCCTCCCGCCGACGGGCGGCTGGGGCACCGGCCGCTGGCGCCGCCCCCGGCCCCGCCGCCAAGTAGGGCGCCCCTGCGGCCCCGCCCGCCCGCCCGCCCGCCCGCCCGCTAGCTATAGTGCTGAACCGAGTTGAGCACAGCGGTATCGAGTCCGCCGCGCTGCCAAGCTGGCCGGCTGGGAGATGGGGAGGAGGCGGGGAGGCGGGGTGGGGGAGGGGGAGGGGAGGCAGGGGGGGAAGGGGGGGGGGGGGGGGGCGGTCGGACCCCCGAGTCAGCCCCGACTCGGGGACAGTCGGAACCCGCGACGTCGACCGTCGGAAGGGGGCGCGCGGGGCGGGCCGGGGCTCCTCTAGATTTTATGTCGCCGTTTTTCGCGCGGAGCGGGAAGCATATGCGTGCCACGTTCCCATATTTTCCTTTCTTTCCCCCCGATCAAGGAGGCTAGAGTTTAGTTTTCCTTTTCTCTCGATCATGCACGCGCACTTTGCATGTACTCCGGATCCTCCAGTCCCTTTTGATTGTAATCTCCGAGGCTCCTCGGAACTTCAAAATTCGAATTCTGGCCGGCCTCCCTCGAGCCTACGTATACTCGATTCGACGAGCTTAATTCTTCGACGGCGCCGGGCGCCATGTCGCTGACCGCGTACCTCGAAACGAGATCGTACTACCTGCTCCAGCAGCAGATGATGGGAGCCGAGAACCCGCCGGGAGTTTTCAGGTGCGCATTTCGGCCGCGCTGGAATCACCATGCCGCGCTCTTCGGCAACACAGAGCGCAGCAACAACGTGGATGCCGAGGGCCGCCAGTTTTCTCGCACGTACGCGTGCGGCTGCGCTCTCGAGATCTCGCGCCGAAATTCAGTCGCCTTTTCACCACGGCGCGCAGCTTTGACTGCATGGCGATGCAAATTCCCCCCGAAGTATACGAGGCAGTGAAGAAGTGCGTTGCGCGCAGAGGGTGCGCCAGCCCGGCCATGGCGCGAAAAATTGCCGATCGCTAGAATTGCGATTTCAGCGTACGTAACATCAACCGCGTGCAGAATCGAGGCGGGCAAGGCTGTGATCGACGCTGCGCGGAAGCGGGATCCCTCTATCGGCGGCGGGGCGGACAAGCTCAGCCCCGCGGCGCGCCGCAGGCTCGAGGACGAGCTCAAGGCCCGCAAGGACCAGTGGCTCGCAGCCAGCCTCGCTGCCATTAACCAGGTGCCTTCGTTTTATTTATATGCCACTTTTAAATTTGATCTCTGCCAGGCTTCTTCTATCGAAAAAGCCATCGAAGGCATTCCCAAGCTTCGAGAGTCTCTCTATGTCGGCGAAGGGCTGAAGACGTTCAATGGCGAGACTCTCTGGAGTAAACTGGACCCCGAACGAGATCATTTCGAAGGCATGGCCCTTCCGGAAGGGTCCCACGAAGAGCAGGTATCCGCTCGAGCTTCATGATCAATGCCAACATCTTCGAAATCGCTAATTTCTTGGCAGGTTGTGCGGCGAATTTGGGAGCGCTTTGGAGAAGAGTACCGCAAGGTTTTCGACGGCCTCTTGGTCCTACTCCCTCTAGCGCTCCACATTCGCTCTCAGACGATCGGACAGTGCGCGCGCACCGCCGCTGAGATTCATATCGTCGACGTCCTTGTATTTTCGCTTGCAGGTATCTTTCGCGGCTCAGCAAGAAGGCTCAGGGGCAGCCCCGCGCCCGCCAGAAGACGGCCGAGCAGGCAGGGATTTTATAGCGCTCTTCTCCTTCGAAAATCGCATCTAGATATCCGATCAAATCCCGCTCGCCTCTTCGCCGACTTCGGACGCAGGTACAGGCTCTGCAAGCTCTTTTCGACAAGCACCAAGGGCGTATCTCGGCGGCCAACGCCCGCGCCGCGGCGGCGGAGCTGGGGCTCGAGAAGGGACAGCAGGTCCGCCGCGAAATTTGCTTGATTACGTTAACGTTTATGCGATTTCATTATTATTGCTGAGACGCGCTCCTCAAGTTTTTCCAGCTAAGGGTCTGTGTCCTGCAGGTCGTAGCCTGGTTCGTGCTGGAGCGCAAGCGGCGCGGCTTCCCCAAAAGCAACTTGATCCTGGCAAGGAAGGCCGCCGCCGCCGCCCGCGCCGCAGCTGCAGCCGCGCCGTGCTAGAAGCAGTCGCTGGCATGCTCTCGATATTTTCAGGAGCCTCAGTAGGAACAGGTCCAAAGTATGTGTAGGATTACCTAGCGCTTATGATCAAGTGCAACCGCTAACCGATCGATTTTCCAGAGCTAAACTTTGCGCCACACCACAAATTTAAAGGCAAGCTTAAGCTAATTATAAAAGGGCCTAGGGCACTCGGGCTCAAGCTTCGGTGAGGGGCCAAGTGAGGGGGAACGGACTTCAGAGGACTTCAGAAACGTATTGCAATTGATTCATTGACTGAACGTAATCTGACTGATTTTCAAAAAAAAAAACCGGAGGCTAAGAGAGCAGGACAGGAAAAAACTCAAAAGACCGTGTGCGGCTTGAGACGGGACGAAAGAGGGCCGGGCTGAAGAAATTAAAGGGCCTAAGCAGGAAAGAGGGCAGCGGGAAAGGGCCGTAGGGGGAGAAGGGGTTCGGGACCGCGGGAACGAGGGCGGACTAGAGGTAAAAGGGGGTCTCGAGGAGGTTGGGGTGGGGCGGGGCGTCCGAGGCGACGCAGGAGGCGACCTGCTCGGCCTCCCGCTGCGCCATCCGCAGCGGCCCGGGCTCGTTGATTGCCTTCGGCTGGTTGGGGTACTGCGTCGCAGGGCGGTGGGTGAGCGGCCCGGGTACAGCTGCCGGTCAGCCGCGAGGCGCGGCATGGCGTGGCGTGGCGGGGCGCGGCGCACGCAGCAGCAGAGGTTCTGGGTCAGCTGCGCCCACGCCTTCTTCTCGAGGCCTGTTTCGTCCTGCAGGATCTGCGGCGGGCGGGTGGGTCCGGTCGGCCTCGGCGACGGGAGAAAGATGGATAGATAGATGGATTGAGAAGGGGGAGGGCGCGGCGCGCGGGCGCGCGCGCGCACTGTGTACTGGGAGAGGATGGGCGTTCCCTTCGACTCGGGCAGCGAGCTGGGGAGGGTGAGCGGCGAAGGGCGGGGGGGGGGGGGGGGGGGGGGGGGGGGGGGTACAGTCCACCTGTGGGTGACGAGGAAGCTCGAGGCGGCGTCGGGGTCGGCGGGGGCCCCCGCCCCCGTGACGCAGAGGCCCGCTGCGGGGGGTACGCGAATTCGGACCGCAGGGGAGGGGGTACGTGGGTTCGTGCAGGCCCGCACCGGGGGGGTTCCGGATGTTGCGGGGGTCGGCGGCGCTGGCGCCCTCCGGCACGAAGTACGCGCGCTGCTTGGCCTTGCCGGAGACGGCGTACCCCAGGAGGGCTCCCGGGAGCTCCCGCCCGACGGCGGCGCGGACGGCGGGCAGCTCGACGTCGCGCAGCCGGCGGCGGTCCACGTCCCGCCGGAAGATAAAGGCCCGCACCGAGGCGGAGGCGGAGGCGGCCGGGGCGCCGGCCTTGAGCGCCGCGTCGGAGAGGACGGCGGCGACGACTTCGCCCACCGCCGCCGCCTCCGACCGCCGATCGCGGTCCGCGTCCGCCGGCACGCTCCGCACGTCCGACGCAAGCCTGCGACGCGCGCGCGCCGTCGGCGGCGGGCTGGATGGAGGCCGCGCGCGCGCGAGCGGGCGCGCACTGCTTGTAGGTGCGGGCGTCGACGCAGACGGCGGCGACCACGATGTGCCCCGGCTGCCGTGTCGAGCGGCACGTCGCCAGCCCGACGCACAGGTCCCCTGCGTAAAGTCCGAGTCGAAGTTTGAATAACTGCTATTTTAAAACCGCTTTAAAGCTTAAAAGCTGCTTTAAGGCTCAGTAAAGTGCCGCACCGAGGCCGCGCGGGGCGATGGTGCGCGTGGGGTCTGCGCGCCAAGCCTCGCCCCCGCACTTGGAGACGACCTGCGCAGGCGACCCGATCTCGATCAACCGCCCCCGCTCGCCCGGCCCGAGCGGCTTCGATCTCCCGGGCGCCGGCGCGCCTGCCGGATGATGCCCTGGACGACCTGCAGGATCTTCCCGGGGTTGCTCTGCGCCCTCCGTCAGGGGCGGCACCGAAAAGAGGGAAGGCAGGCAAGAAGGGCCGCACCAGGCTCTCCGCCTTGACGCACTGCGTGACGGCCCCGCAGGTCGGGATCGTCCCGCCCTTGATGTCCTCGTACATGCTGTCCTTCGCATTCTTCGGCAGGATGAAGAACACTGAAAAGCGTGAGAAGAAGACTCTGAGAGGCGGACAGGTTATAATGAAGCCGCACCGATCTGTGTGGAGGGCCGGAGGTTCTCGCGGAGGGCAGCGAGGTACGCCGCGCCCGTGACGGCCCCGGAGCGCTGCAGCGCAGCGAGCGAGGGTTGATTCGCCGGCGCGACGCGCGGCTCGGAGAGGTCGACGCCGGCCGCCCGCGCCGCCTTCTTCAGCTGGGTGGCGAGGCGGTCGGCCAGCTCGGGCCCCTCGGAGCCGTGGCCATGGCCACGGGAGGAGGAGGGCCGCCGGGGGTCCGCCGGCGCCGGGGGCGGGTGCACGATGAGCCAGTCGAGCAGGGGTACGGGGTCGTAGACCGGGTTCTTCGCCGCCGAGGAGAAGTAGCCTGGGGCAGAGTCAGCTTTGATCTGACGAAGCGATGGCAGAAAAGCAGAGCGGAGGGAAGAGCACCGGTCTTGGGATCGACGTCGTTGCTCGTGTTGCCGCCCGAGAGGATGCGCGGCGGCTGCGCGAGCGCGCGCGGATCCGGTTCGAATCGAGCGGGGGCGCGCGGGGCAGACGCCCGGGCCGACCTGGAGCACGTCGTGCTGCGCCTGCATGAGCGACCGCACGGGCCGCAGGCCCCACGCCTCCGCCGGCTGCCGACACCCTCGCCATCAGGCGGCGTTGGGCGGGGCGGGGCGGGGCGGGGCGGGGCGGGGCGAGGGCGAGGGCGGACCGCCCTGCGGACGGCCGAGTCGGGGGCCAGGGGCCGCTCGCCGCCGTCGGCGATCCTGTTGCTGAACTCGACGCACTTGACCGCCCGCTCCTCCGGCTTCATCTGCGGGAGGGGCGCGGTGAGAACGTTCGGAGAAGAGGCGGCGATCGCGAGCCGCAGCAGCAGCAGCAGCTGAAGCAGCTCGGCGGGTCGGACCTTGGAGAGCGCGACGACCTTCTGCCGCAGCTCCGTCTCGCCGTCGTAGCTGGAAAGCCAGTTCAGACGGCGATCGTGGGGGGCGAGCGAATCGGGGCGGCGCGCACATGCCCGTCACGCGGGCCAGGCTCGGCGGGAGGAAGCACTCCCGCGGCCGCTCGCCTGGCGTCCTGCGCGCGCATCAGCACGGCGCAGCCGCGCCAAGCGATCGATCAGCGCGGACCGAGGGGGAAGCTCGTAGACGAGGATGGGCGAGTCGTCCTCTCCCTCGAGCTCCAGGTCGGGGTGCTTCTGCTCGCGATCGCGAGAGATCAGCGGCACCACTTCAAAAACAAAGAAACAGATCTAGAAACAGGGAAGCCGCGGCGGGCGCGGACCCGGCGGAAGTACTCTTCGTGGCTGACGGCCCGCGTGCCCCCGCCGGGCAGGTCCTCGTCGAACGTGTCGCGAAGGCGCCGCGCGAAGTCGATGCGCGCGATCGTGCGCCGCTTGTCCCCGCCCCGCTCGTGCCTGCCCCTCGAGCTCGAGCTCGGAGCGAGCGGGGGCGGGATCGACGGCGCCCGCGCACTCTGTGAGGAAGGTCTTGCCCTCCAGCTCTCGCCTCACGACCTTCTGGAACTCGGGGCGAGCGTACGCCTCCACTAGCCGCTCGCTCCTCCGCGCCCTGTGCTCCTCGAGCAGCTCCAGCAGCGTGTCCAGGATCGTCTCCACGCGCACGACCTGGCTCACGATGTCCGCCGCGTAGCCCGTCGTCACGCCACCGTCCGCCGTGCAGACCAGGCCCGGGACCGTGTTGATGCCCGTTATCACGATCTGCAGATGCCGTACACGTGAGCCGAGGGCGGCGGAACGAGAATGTGAAGGGCCCGGGGCGCACTGCTTCTCGGTCCCGGCCGGAGGCGTCTTTGAACGTGATCTTCTGGTTGCCAGAGACCGTGTCAGGGAACACGCCACTCCTGCCCCGCGGGTGCAGCCCGCCAGCTCGCTGCATCTGAGAGCCGCATCGAGCTTGAGCCAGCTGCAGCGGCAGCCTAGCTGGCTAGCGCTCAACGGCCGAGAAAGAAACTGACCTCCCGCAGGACGATGACCCATGCGGCCCTCGCGCGCTCATCTTTGGGATCGAATTCGAAAACGGCGGTCGGCGTCAGCGCGACGACGCCCTCGCTGAGCCTGCCGCCGATCCGCACGGCCGCTTTGAATCGAATCAGCGTCGGATCGCCCTCCACGTTCGGAATGCCGCCCTTGACGAAGACGATGCTGCCGCCATCGAAACCAGAGGCCTCTGCAAGCGGCAGCAAGGAGGTCAGCGCACGCGCAGCCGCCAGGCGGGACAGAGCTCATGACCATAGGCAAGCAGGCCAGGCGCCTATAGCCATAGCTAGGCGTTCGAGCCCGGCGTCCGATATCGATGCTTAGCTATTCCGGAAAGGAGAGCGGTTCGAGCTCACCGGGCAGCTTTCCTTCTTGCCGCAGGCTGTTGAAAAGTTCACGGCAGACTCTCCTGCTCAGGATCGGCTCCTGCGCATCCGTCCATGCGCATGCATGCGATGGGCATCGATATCGCGCATCGCGCGCTCGCACATCGCGCGAGCGCACCCGGTCTGAATCGTAAAACTCGATGTCGTACTGTGCGATCGTCCGGGAGGGCGGATCGGCGCTCGGCTGCTGGACGTCGACAAACTGGAAAGTGGACACGAAAGCCGTCCCGTCCGCTGAGCTCCCGTCCGCCGGGGGTTGCGACGGCGCGGATGGCGGTCGCGCACGCATTGCCGACTTCCCGGACGGGCGCTTGCCCGCTCCTGTCATGATTCCCACTCGACCGAAGTTTGGACTGAAGTTTGAGTTGACTGTACCCCCAAAGATGCCGCAGCCGCGTCGGCGGGAGCCTCGGCGCCGCGTCGAGGATGTCGTCGAATACGTCAGAGCGGAGCTGCTCGATGTCGCGTATGCGCCGCCGCCGCCGCCGCCGCCGGTCGATTACAGCTCGTTCTTCGAGCCGCAACCGGCCGCAGCCGCGCCCGCCGCGGCGGAGGAAGAGTCCAGCGAGATCAGCGAGCCACGCATATGCCTCTCGTCTACGCTGCCCGAGTGGTTCATTCGCAACCTGGTGCGGACCATGGATGACCGGAGATCTAGAGTTCTGTGCCTCGCGCACGCAATCGCACGCAATCGCACGCGGCCCTGTATGCTTATTTCTCACATCGCATCGCCCGCAGTGGAATCTGGCGAACAACGCGGCGGACGCCATCGCGGCGATCCGGCAGCTGGACGGGCTGGCCTTGGACGCCCACAACGAGCGCGACAACGTGCAGTTCCGCAGCTGCAGCGCCGTCTTCAAGGAGAAGAAGGTGCGCGTGCAATGCACCTCTAGATCTGGGCGCGACGCATGCGCTTGCGCTGACACTGCGACAGTTCTTCATCAACTTCTACCCTCTGCCGCACGCGCGATGCTTCCTGAGGGGGCGCGAGCACAAGGTCCGAGATCTAGAACGCGGCGCCCCGACATCGCTTTCATGCGGCGCGACGTACGACGCGTACGTATACGCCGGCGCGCAGACGCTGGAGTATCGCGTCATCGTCTGTCTCGGAGACAGCCCACGCGCCATCCTAACCTGCCGCGACCGCGATTGCCGCAGCCTCTCGACCTCTCGTGCGCCGCCGCCCTACCTCTGCAGTCCGCGCCGGTGCTCGCTGACCGCTGCGGCGCGGCCGACGGGCCCGCCAGTGACGCCGCAGCTCTCGGAGGTCTGCCGGAGCGATATGCGGGACCTCTGGCGGCGCTGGGGCGACGTGCCGGACCTGGCCGCGCTCGAGGGGCGGGCGGGCGCCGTGCCCGTCTTCTCCAGAAACGTCCACGGTGCGCGCGCCGGCCCCGCGCAGCGCTCCTCGGCGCGCGCCTCGGAGCCGCTGAGGTTCCTTTCCCGCAGGCGAGCTGCACTTCCAGCTCATCTCCAGCCCGAACCCCGAAGATATGCTAGACGAGGACACCCGGCACCACCAGGTGGGTCCCGGCAGCCTCTAAGCGCCGCGCGCCGGCCGGCCAGCCCGCCCGGCCTGACCTCCGCCTTCACCCCGGCAGTACGTCCACCGCATCCTGCCGACGCTGGCGATGTCCGGGAGGCTCCAGATCGACGAGCGCAACGAGCTCAAGGCGCGCGGCGTCTGCAGGCGGCTCCTGGAGCGCATCGTCGGCGGCGAGTACGTCTGCACCTGGGACCCCTACCGCGTGCGCGCAGCGGCCGCGTCCGTTCGCGCTCGACCTTCTCCGCCGCGCGACTAAGCCCGCTTGCGGCCAGTTCAAGAAGGACAAGTTCCGGGAGACGCCGCCGGACGTCCGCCTCCCCGGCGTCAAGCCGGCGGACGCCGCCGGGAACGAGCTCCTGGTCCGCGAGTGCGACCCCAGCGTCGAGAACCACGTGCCGGAGTCGCTGCTGGCGGGGCCGCCGGGCCTCTTCGTGCCCGCCGTCGACATCGACGAGCGCATCACCATGGGTACGCGCGCGCGCGCCTGCTCGGCCCGAGCTGAGCTCGAGCTCTTTCCTCCCCTCTGGCTGAGTCCCTCTGCGCCAGCGATCGTCAAGACCCGTCCGGGCTTCGGCATCTGCCGGTACTGGACCCCCGGGAGCACCCGCCGCACGCCCTTCCACCAGGTCCGAAGCCCGCGCCCCGCCCCACTTTCCCGGGAAAGATAAACGCGACCGGGGCGCGCGCAGCTGCGGAGCGGGCAGATCCCGCTATTCGTGTGGCGCCCGAAGGACCCGGCGCGAACGACGCGCCACGCCCTCCTCCTCACCGAGGGCGGCCTGAAGGTCGCTAGGAGCCCTCCCGTCCTACATTCGCATCGCCCAACCGCGCATCGCAGCCTCTGGTCGTCTGCGCGAACACGGGGCTCGCCGTCATCGGCGCGGGGATGTGCGCTCAAGACCTAGATCTTCGTCTTTCTAGATCAAGCCTCGTCTCATTCCTTTCCCCCTCCCGGCAGCGGCTCGGGGGGCGACTTCGCGAGCTCGGAGCTGCTGCTCCGCGACTGCATCCAGCGCCTCGGGACGAGGCTGGCGCGCCCCGCGCGAACTCGATCTCTCATGAAAGCGCTCAAGTCGGCCCGCGCAGGTGATCTACTGCCCCGACGCCGGCGCCGTCTCCAACAGCGACGTGGCCGAGCGCGCCCTCAAGACCTTCCACATCCTGGGCTCCTTGGGGCGCGCGGCCTTGTCGTCTCCGCCCGCCCCGTCTCCGATCCGCTGATGGCCGCGCGGCGCAGGGACGTGCAGGTCGGGGTCGCGTGGTGGGGCCAGGTGCGCGCGCCTCGCTCCCTCGTCTATCCTGATTAGAAAGACGTTGACTTCGAAGCGTATGCAGACGGAGAAGGCGGCGGGGGACGTGGACGACGTGCTGGGGAAGCAGCGCCCGCTGCGGGCGGCCCCACGCTTCGCGGTCCTCGCGCCCCGCGACTTCTGGGTCCTCCACGAGGGCCCCGCCCGCGACCTCGTCGACGCGGCCCTCGCCAAGGTGCGGCGGCGCCGCCTTCTAAAGAGGCATTGGAGAGCTTAGCTGAGGGCGAGGGCAGGACCCGAGGCTGGCGGACTTCGCGCCGGTGGAGGAGGCGCTGCTCGAGCCGCTGCCGCACCCGTTCGGCGGGCAGCCAAACCAGTGGCGCGAGGAGGCGGAGGCGCCTCAGCGGCCGCACCGGAGGGTCGCTGGGCGGCCGCAGCAGGCCCAGCAGCCGCAGCCGCCGCAGGCCGGCGAGGCGGGGCCCGAGGACAGCAGCAGCGAGGGGGAGCCCGCCCCGGGGGTACAGCAGCACGAGGGCGAGCTCGCGCCGGGGGTACAGCTACAGCCACAGCGACCGCCCGAGCCCTTGGCGCCCTCCGTCGCCCGCCTCTTCGAGGGCTCGTACCCCCCCGCTCCGCCGCCCCCTCCCCCGGCCCCGCGGCCGCTTGCCGCGGCCCCGCCCTCCGCCGCGCCGGCTCCGCTTCCGTCTTCATGGAGCCCCTACGGGCCGCCCCCCTCGCAGCTCCTGCACCTGCAGCCCCCTTCCCTCCTCCTGGACCAGGCGGTCCCTGCCCCGCCGGCCCCCCATGGCCATGCACCATTCAATCCGCCTCCCGCGCTCCACGCGCCCTACGCCCCGGCCCCGGCTCCTCCCCCTCCCGCGCCCTCCCCTAACCCGCCACTACCCCCCGCTCCGCCGGCAAACGCGTACCCCCCGCCCGCTTCCGCCCCGGATCCCGCCTCCGCAGCCCCGGCTCGCGCGGTACCCCAGCCCGTTAGGGTCCCGCCGCCCTACAGGCCCCCGATGACTGCCTCGCGGCCCCCGGCGCCCGCGCCGGCCCCGCCGGCTCCAGCCCCGCCCGCACCGCTCGCCCAGCCGCTGCCGCTTCCCGCCCCTCTCTTCCATGGCGCGACCGCGGCGGCCACCCTGCCCGCCGGCGTACCCTGGCCCCACGTCCCCGCCGGCGGCGCCGCCCCCGTCCAGGTGCCGCTGGTCCCGACGGCCGCCGGCTTCCTTCCGGCCGACCGCGTGCTGGCGTGGGGCCCGACGGCCGGCGGCGGGGGGACGCGCCTCGTCCAGTACGACCGGCAGAGCGGCTGCGGCTTCATCGCAGAGGTGGACCGCGCGCCGCCCGCCCCGCCGATGTTCCCGGGTTCGAACGCGCTCCCGCCTCGCCCAGAACGCTTCTCAGGCTCTTGCGCAGGCCTGCAGTACCCGCAGGGCCCTCCAGTCCAGCCGCAACACTACCACGCCCCGCCCCCGCCCCAGTGGCACCCTCAGCACCAGCCGCTGCCCTGGTGCGCCTTGCTCGAGCTCTCGGAGGTCCCTGCCCCTCGATTCCCGTCGATTCCCCGTCCGCGCAGGCCTGGACACGCGCAGCAGCCTCAGCCCGCGGCGTACGCGCCGCCCGTCGAAGTCGCCGGTCTTGAAGACGCGCACGCCAGGTCGTGAGTCCTACTCTGCTACACTTCCTTTGAGTTCGAGTGTTTACTTCCGGCCAGGCTGCTGGTGATCCAGGAGACGGCGCCATCGCAGCCGCAGCGAGGCGCGAGGCCGCGGCCCGCGCTGCCCCCTCCCGCTTCGCCCGCTGCGCCGACGCCGGAGTTGCCGCCTGGTGAGCGCCGTGATCTGGGAAAGGGGCTCACCGTGCATCGTCCGACTCTTGCGCAGCGCCCGCGCAGCCAGCAGCCGCGTTTCCCGAGCCTGCATCTGAATCGGCCGGTGCCCTTCTTTTACCGCACAACCACGCGCCCGGGCCCGCGCCGCTCACGCATCCTGCGCCGCAGCGCCTCGCACCGCAGCGCCCTCGAATTTCGTGGTCGCTGAGACTCCCTTCACGCGCGAGATGCACGCCGGCCGCGCCCGCACGGGCCCTCCTTCGGCGCCGGCGCCGCAGCAATCGCCGCAGGCCGCCGGCCCCCGCGAGAACGCGTCGGCGGGATGGGGCGGCGCGGCCCTGCGCGCGCCGCTGGGCCCGGCGCCGCCAGCCGGCGTCGACTACGGGCCCGGCGGCCGCCTCTCCGCCATGCTCTACCGAGGAGCCCCGCCACCGGCGGCCGCGGCCGCCGGCCGGGGCGCCGGCGGCGGCGGCTCGGCGCCGGCGGTCTTCGAGGCGGCGGTGCGAGGGGCGCAGACGGCGGGCAACCGGTCGGGCCTGGGACGCGCCTCCCACACCATCGTGCGCCCACCCCCGCGCGCCAGCGAGACGCGGCTGACGCCGCGCGGGCAGCGGGTGCCGGGGGCCGGGCGCAGCCGCGAGGTCGAGCCGGCGCGCCTCGAGGAGATCGAGGACGTCGAAGACGACGACGAGCCGGAGCTGTGCGCCCCCCCCCCCCCCCCCCCCCCCCTTCGATTCGCACCCTTTCGCGCCCGCCGAGCAGTCCCGCGCGCAGCCTGGCGGCCCTGCTGAGGACCGAGGACCCCCCGCAGCAGTTCTTTCTGACATTCCTCCACTTCTCCTCCGACCTGCCGCAGGCGAGCGAGTCGCCCTTGTCGACGCCGCGCCACGCCTTCTGACGCCCCGGCCCGGGCAGGCCCCGCACCCGGCGCACCTGGGCCCCCGCCGCTTCGCCGGGCTCTACGTCGCCTCGAGGACGCCGCTGCTGCCGCCGGGCGGGCGCCTCGCCCTGCCCCTGCGCGACGCCCACGTCGAGGCCTTCAAGCCCAGCCCGCTGGCCCCGCGCCCGGCCGCCGCCGCCTCCGCCTACCGCCGCTTCTCCTCGCTCGCGGCCGTCGAGTGCGGCGTGCTGGTGCGCCCCCCCTCGCCCCCTCCCTCTTTCGGATTCGTCGGGTTGAATCTCTCGCGATCGATCGCGATCGCGACCGCAGGCGCTCAGCGCGGCGCAGCGCGAGCGGCTCCAGCGATTCAACGGCCTCTGCGGCGCGGACGGGCCCCTCCCCGCGCCCCCCGCGTACATGGCCGCCGAGGGCCCCCTCCTCTTCTACCCCGGCTTCGTCATGGACGAGGCGGGCGAGGGCGCCGGCGCCGGGGAGCCGCCGGCGTGCGAGTGCCGCCTGGCGGACGGCTCCGCGGCCGCCCTGGACCTCTCGGAGGACCTCTCCCGCCGGCTGCTGGCGCCCCGCGCCCCGGAGGGCCTCCTCGCCTCTCGCCTCGTCTTCGTTCGCACGGCCCCGCCCTTCTTAAGCTTCTTAAGCTTAAGCTTAAGCTTAAGCTTAACGCTTAAGCTAAGCTTAAGCTTAAGCTTAAGCTTAACGCTTACGCTAAGCTTAAGCCCTTCTTTCTCCTCTTTCTAAGCCTCCCTCTCCTAAGGCGAAGCTCTCGGGGGGCGAGCGGCGCGAGGTGGAGGCGCTCCTGACGGACGCCGTCGTGCGGCGCCCGCGGGCCGACGAGGCCGGGCTCCACGGCGCCGGCCGCGCCCGCTTCTACTACAGCGTACTTTCTCTACTTGCAATCCTGCACTGCCGATACCTTGTAATTTCATTCCTCGGCAGGTGGTGGAGGTCTCGCAGAAGACGACGGAGGACGCCGTGCCCTTCTTCCAGCCGTGCCACCCCAGCCGCTTCGTGGCGCTGGCGGAGAAGTACGAGGCGGAGGGCGGCGGCATGCCCCGGCTCCTCGCCCGCCGGCAGCCGCTGCTGGTCACGGAGGGCGGGGCGCTGCTGGCCCCGGAGCACTGCGCCGCCGAGACGGGCGTCACGGGCGCGCGTTCTCCTCCTCCTCAGCTCCTGCTCCTTCTTACAATCCTCCAGGCCGCATGCGGGACGCGCTGGCGACTGCCTTCCGCGCCTTCGGGGACCTGCGGCGCGCCGTGGCGCGCGGGGCGCTCCTTGCCCGCCTCGCGGAGGACCTGGGGGCGGAGCTGGACCCCGCGCGCCCGCCGGCGCTCGTGGCGGAGGCGCTCACGCACTCGTCGGCGACGGGCGGCGAGGCCGGCAGCAACGAGCGGCTCGAGCAGGTCGGAGACAGAGAGACAGATAGATGACTCTCTCTAGCCCTAGCCGCCCTAGGCCGTATATATCTCCCCGCCACGCCTGAGCCGCCTCGGGCTCCCTCTCGCAGGTGGGAGACGCTCTGCTCGCCCTCTGCGTCCGCTGGGCCCTCCTCGACGCCAACAAGGCGGCCCTCCCCCGCGACCTCCAGCAGAAGTGAGCCAGATCAGATCGATATGATCCGATCTGATCTGACCTGGTCTGATCTGATTATGGTCAGGTTCGGGGACCTGACGTCGAACGAGTACCTGCAGGCGGTCGGGGGCGCGCAGGCCCCGGCCCCGCCGGCCCCGGGCGCCGCCCCGCTCCCCGTCGCCCACGCCGTCCTCCGCAACGTGCGCCCTCGACCCAGACCCGAACGCCTTCATCTTCTAGATCTTCTTAATATATTGTCTTAAGCTTCTTCTGATGCCTTAATGCATCTTCTTAATATATTGTCTTAAGCTTCTTCTGATGCCTTAATGCCTTCATCTTCTTCTAAACATGTCATGCTCTTCCTTCGGATCTAGACGCTTCTAGAGTTATCATCTGACGGCGGACCGGCGCAGGACCACCTGCAGCCCGGGCAGGCCCCCAACCTCGTCTCGGACGCCGTCGAGGCCCTCCTCGGTCCGCGCGCGTACCCCCCCCTTTCGTGCGGCCCCGGCCGAGCCTAGCCTCGCCTCCGCAGCGGCGGTGGCGCTGGAGTACGGGCCTGGGGCGCTGCGCGCCTTCGTCGCGCGGCACGTCTTCGCGGGGGAGGACCTCACCCGCTCCGTCATCTCCAGCGGTGCGCCCCGCCCCGCCCCGACGACTCCTTTCGGCCCTGACGAGCTTCGCAGTCGTGCCGGCCTCGCCGCCGCGGGTCGCCCCGTCGCAGGCGCGGCGGCTGCTGTCGGAGGTGCAGGGCGCCCTCGGCTACGCCTTCTCGGACGAGCGCCTCCTCGCCACCGTGCGCCATCCACGCAGAAAGTTTCAAGAAGCCGTAAAAGGCTTCAGAAAGCCTTGAATTAGAGCTCTAGATCCAGCGAGGCCGGCGCCGCGGACGGCTCACCCGCCCCCCGCAGGCGCTCTTTGGGAGCGGCTCGGCGGCGGGCCTGCGCCTCGCGTGGCTCGGGGAGGCGGCCCTCGCCGCCGCCGCCGCCCTCCACGCCTTTGCCGCCCTCCCCGCCGCCTCCGTCCGCCCCCTCGCTCTTTTCCTCGCTCTCTTGCTGCCTTACTTCCTTCCTTCCTTCCTTAGACTTTCCTTACTACCTTTCCTTAGACTTTCCTTCCTAACTTCCGTACCTAAACTTTCCTTAGATCGGGCAGCTCCACATAACTTCCGTACCTAAACTTTCCTTAGGTCGCCTTCCTTCCTTGCTTCCTCACTTAAGCTTTCCTTCAGGTCGGGCAGCTCCACGACGCGGTCCGGCGCGTGCTCGCCTCGAAGGCCGCCCAGGCCCGCGCCCTCGCCCGCCTCGCCCCGGGCCTCCCCGGCCCCGGCCCCGGCTCCCAGGAGCCCTCGGAGGTCTTCGCCGCCCTCCTGGGAGCCCTCGCCCTCGACGCCGACCCCTCCCGGCACCCCCTCTGGTGGCCCCGCGCCCGCCGCCTCGAGCCCGCCGCCGCCCCGCCCTGCGGCTGCCCCTGCGCCGCCGACCTCCCTGGCGCCCCCTTCCACCGCTTCGTGCTGCCCCAGTTCCCCGCGCTGCAAGGCGACGTCGGCGACGTCGCCGCAGCCCTCGCCGTCTCCCTTCGCTCTCTGGAGCTTTCCCCCCCGGCCCCGGCCTCGGCCCCGGCCTCGGCCCAAGAAGGCGCGAACACGCTCGCCGGCCAGATCGAACGCCTCACACAAAGGTCGGCAAGCCTTAGCTTGAGCCGTACCCCCCGCCGCTTCCCGTTCTCAAGGGGGCGGCGCAGCGCGGGAGCGGACCCCTCCGGAGCGGAGGCGGGGCTCCGCCGCCTCCTGGAGGGCCCCCTACCCCCCGACCTCAGGGCCCGCGCCCTCTACGGCGTCGCCGTCGCCCTGTACCCCCCCTATCCTCCTCCCCCTCCCATCCCACCCCGCCGCTCACTTCGCTGGGGCAGGTGGGCGGCGGGTGACGCGGGGGCGCTGGCGGGCCACTGCGCGGAGGTGGCGGGGGACGCGGGTCAGCCCGCGTGGCTCCGCGAGGACATCCTCGAGCTCTCCTTCACCGCCGCCTGAGCGGCCGGCCCCGCGCGCACGCTCCTCGCGATCGTTCGTGAATTAGAAGCAATGCGCAGAACCATATGGCCATGCGTGTACTACGGTTCGAATTCAGCGGCTTAGCTCGTACTCGTGCACGTGCGAGACTTGACCCTTGGCAATCACGAGCATGATTTACTAAATTGTTATTCTTCGACATCACAGCACTACTATGAGTTGCTACGTGTAAGCTTATTTAATTACACAAGCTCAGCGGTTGCACTGCTGCACACACCCTCTCCAAAAACAGCGCTGAGCTCGACGTCCGACGGCTGCTGCAGCCGGTCACGCCTCCTCGAGATCCCGTAACTCGAGAGTGTGAGAAAAGGCTGCCCGAAATCGATCCGAAAACTTTGAAAAAGTGGCCGCTCGCCGATCCCTACATAAAAAGCGATCTTTGATCTTGAAAGCGCGGCGCTGGCGTCCTAGGCCTGGCGGGGGTCCTAGCCTGTCATGGCAGGCCTGCTCTACAATTGGCCTGGGGCCTTTGGGATCGCCCTGTACACCCCTCTAAACACAAGCCTGCCCCTAACCGATTTCTCTACACGGAGCAGGAAAAAGCCTCTAGCCTAGCGCAACGGAATCGAAGCTGGCGCAAGGGGAAATCAACGGAAACGCGCGGCCGCGGCTCAGCCGCTGGGGGCGCAGACGCTGGAGGAGACGGAGGCAAGGCGGCCGGCGGCGCGGCGGCCCGCCGCGCGGTCGCGGAGCGCGGCGTAGGCCTTGGGGAGGACGGAGCGGAGGACGAAGTACTGGGCGACCGCCTGCTGGGCGATGAGGAGGCCCGCGACGCAGAGGTTGGCGTACGTCATCGCCTCGGCGCCGCGCTCGCCGCCGACCGCGCCGCGCTGCACGGCGAGCAGCAGGCCGAAGACGACCGTCTGGCCGACGGCGACGGCCGCCTGCAGCGCGTTCTCGCCGCGCTCGCGGAAAGGCCGCCCGAAGGCGAGGTACGCGATCGTGGCGGCCTGGAGTCCCACCAGCGCGCCCACCTGGGCCTCTGCGCGGGAACTTGAGCTTCGATACGAAATGTTTCAAGATAGAGAATCTCGCACGGGGGTCGATGGGGGCGGAGACGAGGAGGGCGATGGCGAGCTTCTTGAGGAGCTCGACGGCCGACCAGAGGAACGCGAAGCGGCGGCCCGAGAGGCGCTCGAAGAGCGGGCCGCACTTCTCCACGAACTTGACGCCCTCGGCGCACGTCGGGACCCACTCGCCGGCCACGGACGAGGAGCGCAGCGAGTCGGTCTTGTCCGCCTTGCGCGGCGCGCGGGCGCCGCCGCCCTCGGACGAGCCGCCGTCCTCGGCGGCGGCGTCTTGGGCCGGGGGGAGCAGCGGGGCCGCCGAGCGGGCGGAGAGGGCCGGCGAGGGCGGGGCCGGCGCGTCCAGGCGCCCGCGCCGCCCGCGGGCGCCGCCGCGGCCGTTGCCGTTGGCGTCGCTGCCGTCGGAGCCTTCGGCGTCGGCCTCGTCGCCGCTGCCCTCCTTGGCGGGGGCGGCGGGGCCGACGGCGCCGAGGAGGGCGGCGGCGGCGGCGAGCGCAAAGGCGTCGTCCTCCTGCTCGCGTGTCGGGGGCCGGGCCGGCTGGAGGTGGAGGAACTGCTCGGGGCTCGGCGGCGAGAGCCGCATCGGCGAGCGCGGGTGCACGGGCGACTCCCACGCCGCCCGGTGCTGCGAGCGCGGGCGAGCAAGGGTCAAGAGAGGGAAAGGAAGAGGGGAGGGGGCGGTTCAAGCTCAGGCGCACCGAGGAGGAGGAGGCGGAGGGGAGCTCGGGGGCGGAGGGGCGGCGCAGGCCGGCGACGACGGGCGCGGGGCCCAGCGGCGGCGTCGCTGCGGCGGCGGCGGCGACGGCGCCGTCGGAGGCGCGGCGGCGGGGCGAGGGCCCGGGGGCCTCCGCCTCCGCCTCGGCCTCCTTGGGTGGGACGGCGCCGAGGAGGGCGGCGGCGGCGGCGGCCGCGAACGCCTCGTCCTCCGCCTCACGCGAGGGGCGGCGGGGCCCGGCGCCGGCGCCCATGCGTAGGAAGCGCGTCTCGCCGTCGGGGTCGGCCGAGCCGGGGGCGGGGTCGGCCGGCTCGTCGAAGAGGGGGAGCGGGGCCATGGCGGCCTTCATCGAGGGGCTGTTGATGCGGAGCAGAGGGACCTTGGGCCGCACCGACCGCATCGACGAGGCGGCCGCGTCGGCGTCGACGTCGGGGGAGGAGCCCCAGGCACGCAGCGAGCGGTTGCGCATCGAGGCCGGCCGCGGGTCCTCCCCCGCCGCGCTGCTCGCGAGCTCCAGGTCGAGCATGTCGTTCGCCGCCTCCGCCGCCTCGGCCGCCGAGGCGCCCGGCTCGGGCGCGACCGTCGCGCCGCGCCGCGGCGAGCGCGGGGGCGGCCGGCGGGGAAGGAGCGCGAGGTCATCTCGAAGGAGATGCCCGAGGGGGTGGCGGGGGCCGGCGAGGGCGGGCCGGAGACGCGGCGCCCGGCGGCGGCGTCGGTGCAGACGGGCTTGCCGGGGCGCGGCGAGGGCGAGAGGGAGCGCGCCGAGGGGCTCGAGCCGCCCGACCCGTCCGACCCGTCGCGCTCGCCGCCGCCTCCTGCGTACAGGCTGAAGCGCTTGCCGCTCTTCGTCTCGTACTTGCCCGAGGCGCCCTTGCCGCCCTCCGGGGCGGAGAGGGTCGAGGAGCCGGACCAGGCTGCCATGGCGCGGCTCACGCGGCCGCCCGTGCGCACGTCCGTCAGGTCGTCCATCTCCACGATCTCGTTCGGCCGCGACGGCAGCGCGCTGTAGCCCCCTGCGCGAACCGAACAAAAGAACCGCTCAGCCCTTTGCGGCGCACGCCGGCTTCGAAAGACCGGTCGGGCGGCCTCACCGAGGAGCTTCTTGAGGGCGGCAGCCTCGGCCGGCTCCTCGACGAACTTGACGCACTTGCGGCGGCGCACGGCGCCCCAGAGCGCCCCCGCCACGGCGCAGGCGTAGGCGACGGGGAAGGCGAGGAGGACGACGAGGGCGGCCGCCGTGTAGGCGCCGTCGCCGAGGGCGAGCACCGAGGCGGCCGAGATGCAGACGCCGTTGTAGGCGAACTCCAGGGCCGCCAGCTCGACCCGGGGGAAGCGGAGGAGGGCGGGGAGGTACGAGTCGGAGGGGCGGGCCCGGCGGTACGCGAGGCGCGCCAGCACGTGCAGCAGCAGCACGGCGGCGAGGGCGGCGGCCGTCGCGAAGAGGTTCGTGAGGAAGGACTCGCGGGCGGCCGAGGCGGTCGCCGCGCGCGCCTCTTCCGCCTCTATCTCCTCCTCCGAGGTCAGCGCCGCCTCCGCGAGGCGGCGCCTCGTGGTCGGCGAGGTGGAGGTGGAGGCGGAGCGGCGGGTGAAGGCGCGGGGGGCGCCCCAGGGGCTCGAGAACTGCATGTTCGTCCACTTCATCCCGTCCACGAACTGCGCGTAGCTCGGCGGCATCGAGGAGCCGCCGGCCCGCCCGCTCACGCCCATCCACTGCGCGACGGCGGTCAAGAGAGGACCTCGGATCAGGTCTGATCTGAGCGGACGGGTCGGACCTGGACGTGGGAGATGAGGGCCATGGCGCTGGCGCCGCCGCCGGCCGCGCCGACGAGGGATCCGGCGAGGGAGCCGGCGACGCTCATCCCCACCGCCGTCCCCACGACCCCCGAGAGCGCCCCCGACACCGACGTCGAGAGCACGAAGGCACGGTTCCCTGCGAACGAAGCCAAGCCAAGTAAAGTGAGACGGGGCCGCCCTCATCGCTCCGATCCGACGCTGCGATGTCCGGCGCGCGCGCCGCACCGACGACGAGGATGGTGATGGATGACTCGTTGTAGAGGGCGCCGTTGCGGCCCTTGAGGAGCAGGCGGTACGCCCCCGGCACGAGCTTCGTGCACGGCAGGTCGATTGACACGAAGACGCGGCGGTACCACACCTGGCCGGACAGGGCGACGTCGGCGCGGGGGGATGGAGCCAGCCAGGAGGAAGGGGGCGACAGACGGCGCACCCGCATCCAGCGCTCGTCGTGGTCGGAGACGGCGACGGCGACGCTCGCGTTGCGCGCCACGCCCGAGTAGCCGGACGGGCCCTGCGCGAGGCGGAGCGAAGCGGAGCGGAGCGCGTCAGACAGCGCAAGAAGATAAGGAGGAGGAGGAGGGAGGGAAGGACGGACGGACCGAGACGACGGCCCAGGCGGCGTAGAACGAGTCGCGGTGCCAGGGCGCCACCAGCACCGACCCGTTCAGGCGCAGGTACTGGCCCGACTTGAGCCCGCAGTTCTGGCCCTCCCGCACCTGAGGGAAAGAGAGGGGTGAGACGGACGAAGGGAGGGAGGAGGAAGGTAGGGGGGGCTACGCGCCTCGCGGTCGTCGCCGGGGATGGGGATGGGCGCCGGCGTGAGCCGCAGGACGAACTGGAGGGAGGCGCCGGGGGCCGAGGCGGCCCCAAGGGCGGCGGCCACGGAGACGTTGTAGGCGCCCGGCAGGAGCGATCCCTTGGGCCCCAGCGCCAGCGTCGCGTTGGCCTCGATGGTCCCCGCGTCGCCGTCGACGGGGGCCGAGGGCCCCAGCGGCGCCGCGCCGCCCAGCTCCGTCCCGTTGCCCGAGAAGTTGAACCACGCGCGGGGCGGCGCGCCCGGCGCCGTCGCCGGCCAGCGGACGCGCACGGCGATCGAGGGCGTGTCAGCCGGGACCTCCAGGATCAGGGGTACGAGGAGCTGCAGGCCGGCGACGCGGACGGGCACGGAGCCCGAGGCGGCGGGGCCCGTCGGGCCGCGCACGCTCACGTCCAGCGAGAAGGCGCCGGCGGGGCCGTCCGAGCCCATCGAGACGGCGCCGGCCCAGCAGACGTAGTCGGCGGGGCAGGCGGCGGATGCCGAGGCCGCGGCCGGCGCCAGGACGACCGGGAGGGACCGGGGCTCAAGGGGCGAGTCGGGGTCCGTGGGGCGGAGGACGGCCGAGGCCGCGAGCTCGCCCTGCCCCTCGGGCAGGGCGGCCGTGAAGGCGACGGCGAGGGGCTCGCCCACCGGCGCCGAGACGGGCGCGGAGGGCATAGTCAGGAGGGGCGTCCCTGGGCGGATGCGGAAGTCCGCCGAGGCCACGGCGGCGGCGCCGGCGAGGGTCTCGGCCCGGCAGCGCGCGGCGTAGAGCCCCGGCGGGAGCGCCCGCGGGAGGGACGCCGTCGCCAGGCCGTCGGCGCCCAGCGCCGTCTCGAGCCGCACGGCCGAGCCGTCGCCGGGATACAGCGTCCAGGCCGCCGCCGGCGCCCGCGGGGACGCGGGGTCGCGGACGCGAGCGGAGAGGGCGAAGGGGGGGTACGGGAGGGTGAGGTTTGAGGGGGCGCCGCCGGCCGCGAGCTCGACGGTCGGTCCGGCGTCCACGAAGTCAATTGTGACGGGCGCCTCGGCCGCCACGCCGCGCGTCGAGGCGTAGAGAAGGTAGGTCAGGCGCGAGCCGGCGGGGAAGGCCGCCGGGACGGTCAGGACGAGCCGCTCACACATCGAGGGCGGCTGCCAGGTCGGCGCGGAGCGGGCGAGGGCGGGCGGCGCCGCCTCCTCGGCCAGGCCCGAGCCCGGGGCCGGGATCCAGAACACGTCCATGCCCCCGGGCGTCAGGTTCGGGTCGCAGACCTGCAGAGGGAACCGCGTCAAAAACAGCGCAAAGATCGAAGCGGGCCATCCGCCCCGCAGCGGACCGTGGCGGCGATGTCGAGGGTGGGCCCCGGGGCCGGGAGCACGACGGCGACGGCGGGGTTCGCGAGGAGCAGCTGCGGGGCGCCGGCCTCGACCGTGATGTTGAGGTAGGTCACCGAGGCCACCCCGGCCCAGTCCGTCACCGTCACCACGCTGCGAGAGGCCTCAAGTAAGGCAACAAAGAATTTCGAGTCGTTCACAGGCGAGCAAGCCCGACCTGCTGTACTGGCCGGGGGGCAGAGGCGAGCGCGCGCCCGCCGTCACGACGACGTCCTCCGTCATCGACGCGACCTGGCGGGAGGGGGCGGGCGGTTCAGAAGACGGAGAAAAGCGACTTTCTCCGCCTCACCTCGGCCGGGATCTCCTCCCCCGTGATGGGGTCCGTGAAGGTCGCCGACCTGACGGGGGCCGCCCCCGGCGCGATCGCGACCGAGACGCGCAGCGGGACGGGGTACATCGGCAGCCGGACGGCCGCCGGCACGCCCGTCAGGACGGGCGGCGGGCCCGGCTCGTAGTAGGGGGTGGGCGACGGCGTCGGCGACGCGCTCTGCGGTATCCCCCCAGGACCGTCAGGAAACGGGAGGGAGGGGGTTACGCGAATACGCACCGGGCTTGGGGAGGGGGAGGGCGAGGGGCTCGGCGAGGGGGTGGGCTCCAGGACGGGTACCGGGGAGGGGGAGGGCGCCTCGGGCCCCGAAATCGGAGTGGGGACGGGGGATTCGGTCGCCGGGATGGGCGATGCGGTCGGAGTGGCCGCCACGGGGAGCGGGCTGGCGGTGGGGAGCACCGTCGGCGCAGGCGGCGGCGTCGGCGCAACGTAGTGCATCGCTGGTCGCATCCGGATTAAAAAGATGCTTAAGAACGCTTATCAAAAGATGCTCAGGAACGCTTAACGGATCAGTCTTCTTCTTATTCAAAGATGCTCGAGAACGCACTGCATTGGAAGACGGCGATGAAGGTCTTGACCTTGAGGCCCGGGCACGGGTTCCCCAGCAGGGCGGTGTCCATAGCGACCTGGCCATGGCAGGCCGGCCGCTCAGACGGAAAGCGGGGAGGTGGGTACGTAAGAAGAGAAAGAGGGGGGCCGGACCTCGATCTCGCAGCTGTGCTTCCCGAGGCAGTGCGCCTCGACCTTCGCCTGCGCGTCGTTGTCGTGGCAGCCGCTCTGCTGCGGGTTCGAGCAGCCGCCCGTCGGCGTTCCCCACTCCACGACCGAGAAGCTCTGTATCCACCCGAATCCGCAGGACAGGGAAAGGGTCGGGCCCTGCCCGTTGGAGCTCGTCGAGCCAGTCACGCAGCCTGCGCGTGCCCGCCGCCGGCGCGTCAGGCGGGGGCGCCTGCGAGCGGCGCGCGACCCGTCCTCGCACCGTTCCACTCGATCTCTTTCAAACTGCGACCCGTGCCGCTGGCTTCCAAAGCCTCGCTCGCCACGCCATCGCCGTGCGCAAGCGCTGCCGAGACACGCAGGCGGTCAGCGGCCGCGGGCCAACGGGCGCCGGGAGGTACGTGAGCACTCCGGAGAGTGCGTAAGACGCGTATCTGCCCCGCGGCGAAGGCACGCACCGAGACACAGGATGGCAACAACGAGCTGGAGGGCGATCTGGCGGCGCGGACTGCTCCGAACCCGCGCCGCGTTCTTTGAAACTATCGCAGCCTCCATCCTCTCATGTCCTACCGACTGGAAAGCCTGACCGCCTAACCCTATCAACGCCACGCACTAAGAGTGCTTCGCTGCGTGCTTCGGCGGCTGGCTGGCTGTGTACATGCGCGATCTGCAAAGCTGAGTGCTGTCTACGCTCACGCCTCGCGCGGTTGCTGGACGCTCGACCCTTCACTGCCGGGCTCGCAAGGTGTGCCCGCCGATGAGTAAGCGAGGGGTGCTCGGATTAGTCGCTGGCTTGCACCGCGGTTGCGGTGTTTCGTGCAAGTGCTTCGCGCTGGTGCTGGTGCTGCGCTGAGCGCGCCGCTGGTATGTGGGGGAAGCTGCGCGTAGACTCGCCGTAGAGTCGGGGGGGGATACCGGGTTCTCTCGCGTGTGCGATGTCTCGTCGTGAGCTGGCTTCCCCGTCGAAGTTCCCCGCTCCTTTGAGACAGCCTGTCGAAGGCGACTGTTTGGGGGCTTCACCGGTAAGCACAAGGAGCTTCTCTGCGAGCTCTGGATCTCCTCCATGCGCATGGCCGCATACGCGCGCTAGCGCTAGCGCTAGCGCGCGCGGCGCTGGCGCCGGATCGACTCTCGCGATCGCCGATCGGCGCGCCGACTCGGTAAAATCTTCAAGCTTCATTGGCATGCCCATATGCATGCGCATGCATTCGAATTCGGTGATATCGCGATCGGTCCGATGATCGTCGGATCATCATCGGATCATGATCAAGTCTCATTAAGATGCTCCGGCCCGGCGGAAGCTTGAAAATGGGCCCGGCGGCCGGAACCCGAAGGTCCCGCACTGATCAGATCGTGGGCTGAATATCAGAGCTGGAAACGTAACTTAAGCTCAGCTCAGGGGAGGATCTCATGATTCTGATCATGACTTTACATGGAATCTGATTTGAAAATCGAATCTAAACACAGGGGGATCAGAGCTGGACTCGGCGCGCGTAAGCGGCTGGCAAGGTCGCGCGCGCCAGAGGCGAGGAAGGGGCGGAGATAGCCGCCGGGGCGGGCCCGCCGTCGATCGATGCGGGGACCTAGGGGGGCCGCGGGGAGGCGAGCTCTGGGCTCCCAGCCCCCAGACCCAGAATCCCGGCTGGGCCCGAGGGGCCGGGCCCGAGGGCACCCGTCGGTGCCCCCTCACTTCTTGCCCTTGCCCTTGGCCTTCGCCGCAGGCTTGGCCTTGGCCGCCGGCTTCTTGGGCGCCGCCTTCTTGGCGGGGGCCTTCTTCTGGGCCCCGTCGGACTTGCGCGCCCCTGCGGCGCCGTCGGCGGTGAGCGGAGCGGGGCGCGCGGGCGGGGCCGGGGCGGCCCACCGGAAGCCGAGGAGGCGGAGGAGGCGCGCTTGGCCGGCGCCGCCGCCGCCGCCGCGCCGCGGGCCTTCTTCGCCGGGCGCTTCTCCTCCTCCTCTTCGTCCTCCTCCGACTCGTCCGCCTTGCGCTTCGCCGCCGCCTTCGGCTTTGCCGGCGACTTGGGCTTGGCCGCCGCCTTCGCCTTCGGAGCCGCCTTGGGCTTGGGCTCGGCCTTGGGCTTGGCAGCCGCCTTGGGCTTGGCCGCCGCCTTCGCCTTCGGAGCCGCCTTGGGCTTGGGCTCGGCTTTGGGCTTCGAAGCTGCCTTCGCCTTGGGCTCTGCCTTCGCCTTCGCCGCCGCCTTCGGCTTCGCTGCTGGCGCCTCTGCCGCTGCCTTCGGCGGCTCGGGGGCAGCACCCGCCTGCGAAGGGGTGCGGCGTTCAGCCCGGGGCGCCGGGGTCTCGGCGGAGATGGGGGTACGCGGCGCACCTCGTTCGCGTCGCCTCCGGCCGCCAGCTCGTCCTTGAGCTGGGGGTACGCGTCAACTTGCGCGGGGTTTACGGGACGGGGGAGGGGTACGCACCTCCGGGACGTTGGCGAGCGCCTCCTCGATCCACTCGCGGCTGACGACGAGCTTGCGGGGCCGGAAGCGCGCAAGGACGGCGCCGGGGTAGTCGGCCGCCTCCAGCCCGATCTCCTTGATGCTCTTCGTGCCGAGGACCGCCACGTCCAGCGCCCACTCCTTCGTCTTCTGCCCGTCCTCATCTACGCTCTTGATCGAAAGGCTCTTGGACTTCTTGACGGTGGCCGCGGTCGGGAAGGGCGCCGGGGGGCTCTCGAACTTGACGTCGTCGTCCGCCTCCTCGCCCTCGTCGTCGTCGGCGGGGATGGCGACCTGCAGCTTCACGCCGAACGGCTCCGCGCTCATGCCGAAGCCCCCCATCATCCCCAAGCCGCCGCCGCCCCCGCTCTTCCCGTGGACGAGGCCGTAAGGGATCTCGTTCTCGTCGTCATCGTCGCCGTCGTCGGGCGCGAATTCGAAGCCGCCGTCGGGAGTCGGCCCGACGTAGCGGTAATCGAATGGGAACCCTTCGAAGCCGAGGAGCGGGATCTCGGGCTCTTCTTCTTCGACATCCGCTCCGATCTCCTCGGCAGAAGTCAAGACGGCCTGCAGCACGACCTTCTCGTCGAGGAACGCCTTCGCCCAACGCGGCGCTGCGCTTCCGGATCAGCGTACGTCCAAATCCGCGCAGCGCGGGCCAACGCGGCTCGCGCCAAGGCGCAAGCGCACCGGCCGCGCCGCTGGAGCTCGCCGTTGTTTTCGGTGGCATTGATACGCGAGGAAGATCACTAAGCTAGGCCGCGGAAACGACTTCGGTTCGATGGGTCGGACGGTCCGGGTACAGCAAAGTCGAAGACGAGCAATTCCGGGAGGCGCCAGCGGAGCCCAGCAGGCGCGAGCGAGGCGCTCAGCAGACGCTAGCTACACACAGGGACTCGCAGGATGGTGAAGAGCGCGGTTCGGGTCGCAATTCGCACCCGGCCGACAGACCGGCCAGCGTCGGAGATAGAGATCGGCTCCGACAAGAAGGTGAGCAGCCGCTGATGCGCGTGTCGCGGCCTGCACCCACAGGCTCACGGCCCGTTGCGCCGCAGACCATCTCAATCCGGCTCAAGCCGAACGAGAAGGCTGGGGCCGTGAACAACGCGCAGAACTCTTACACGTTCAAGTATGATACCGTGCTGTACAACACCAGCCAGGAGGCGGTCTTCGAGGACTGTGCGCGTGAAATCGTGAACTCGGTCCTGGAAGGCTACAATGGTCCGCCGCCGCGCGCCGCGCCGCGTGCGGGACGCTCAGGCGCCCGCAGGCACGATCATGGCGTACGGGCAGACGGGCGCCGGCAAAACCTACACCATGGTCGGCGCCCTCGCCGCCCTAGCGCGCTTCGAGCAGCCGGCCGGCCGCGGCTGAGCGGGCGGGCCGCAGACGGGCGGGGCGAACTACAAGTACCGCGGGATGGCGCCCCGCGCGATCTCCGAGATCTTCAAGTACGTGCAGAACCGCTCCGACTCGGCCGTCACCGTCCGCCTCTCGTGCGCCCGCTCCGCCCGCGCCGCCCGCTCCGCGCCGCCCACGCCGGCCGCTCACGCCCGGGAAGGTACGTCGAGATCTACAACGAGCAGCTCTTCGACCTGTTGGCGCCCGTGCCGGCCGCGGACCAGCAGGAACTCCAGATCGTGGACGACGCCAAGGGCGCGCCGCCGCCGCCCGCCCCCGCCCCGTGCGGCGTGGCTCGGCTGACCTGCTGGCTACTGCGCAGGGAGCGTGATGGTGAAGGGGCTGACGCGGCCCGTGGCGACGAGCGAGGAAGAGGCCCTGAATCTGCTCTTCGAGGGCGACACGAACCGCGCCATCGGTCCGCCCGCCCGCCCTCGCCGAGCAGTCCAAACAGAAGCCGGCTAAGCCGAGGGGGCTGGGGGCAGGGGAGCACCAGCTAAACAAGAGCTCGACGCGCTCGCACTGCATCCTGACGATCTACGTCGAGACTCGGTCCCGCGTGGACGCCTCGGAGCGAGTTGTCGTCTCCAAGCTGAACCTCGTCGACCTCGCCGGGTCGGAGCGCATCAAGAAGACCGGGTCCGAGGGCATCATCATGAAGGAGGCGAACTGTGAGCATCTAAATACGCTCTGATACGACGACGGCTCCTGAATCGGCCGCAGACATCAACAAGTCGCTCACGTTCCTGGAGCAAGTCGTCATCGCGCTCGCGGACAAGTCCAGGCGAGCGAGCGCGCCGCGAGCCGGGCCGGGCGGAGCGCGCGCGGCCCTCGGCGACTCTCTGACGCTGCGGGGGCGGGCGGGCGGCAGGGAGCACGTGCCGTACCGGCAGAGCAAGCTGACGTCCGTCTTGAAGGTGAGAGGGGACGCCCGGGGCGCCCCGACCCTCGGGGCGGGCCCCGCGCGGAGCCTCACTAGCTGCTCCCGGCCCTCCTCCATCCTCCCCCCTCCTTAGACTCTCCTCTGACGCCCGCTCGCCCCCCCCCCCTGCAGGACTCGCTGGGCGGCAACTGCAAGACCCTCATGATCGCCAACGTCTGGCGTGCGCGCGCGCCCTGCGATCGCCCTTATGATGATCGACCTCGTCCGACCCTTCGAGGCGGCGCAGCGGAGGGGGCGTTCCTGGAGGAGACGGTGGCGACGCTGAAGTTCGCGGCGCGCATGAGCCGCGTCCGCAACGAGGCCTCCGTCAACGAGCAGCAGGACCCCCTCGTGCGCCCCGCCCGCTGGAGGCCGCGTCGCGCCTAGACCTAGGTGGCGAAGCTAGAGATGAGACGCCGGATCCCTAGGTAGATCTAGATCCTAGCCGCGCCTAGGGATCCGTCGAGACGCTAGAGATGCTGGACCCCCTCGTGCGCCCCAGGAAGACAAGCTAGAGATGAGATACTGGATCCCTAACGTAGCGCACGCTTAGCTAGCCTGCCCGCTAGAGGCCTCTCCCTCTTCTAGAGATGCGCCCGGCCCGCCCTGTCTAGAGGTGCTGGATCCCTAACGTAGCCGGTGGAGGCCGCGCACGCTTAGCTAGCTGGCTCGCCCGCCAAAGACCTCTCTCTGTCTCTTAAGATGGCCCTCTAACGCGCGCGGCGCGGCGCGCAGCTGCTGATCCGGCGGTACGAGCGGGAGATCAAGGAGCTGAAGCAGGAGCTCGCCATGCACGACTCCATGGCCAACCGCGGCCGCGTGCAGGTGTGTACCCCGCCCCGCGCAGCCCGCGCCACCCCCCGGCCTCCCGGCTCACGGGCGGGCGGGGGCGGGGCGCAGTACGAGGCGTACACGGAGGAGCAACAGCACGAGATGCAGACCCTCGTCCGGAGGTGCGGTCGCCCCCCGCACCGCACCCCCAGCGCTCCTCCACGCCGACGCGGCCCCCTCCCTGCAGGTACCTGGCGGGGGAGGTGGAGGAGATCGAGGTGGTGAACCTGCGCCAGATCCGCGAGATCTTCCGCGCCTTCAAGGTCCGCGCCCCCCTCCCCCAAGCTAGCTAGGGGGTGGCCCGGGTCGGTGGTCTTGGGGTGCGCGCGAGAGGCGCGGCTGGCTCTACCCCCCCCCCCCACCCCCCCCCCCCCCCCCCCCCCCCCCCCCCCTCCCCCGCAGCTAGCTGGCTATGCTAGCTAGCTAGGGGGTGGCCCGGGTCGCTCTTAGTTTGTGCACGGGAGGCGCGGCTGGCTCTATGTCTCTACCCCCTCCCTTCCCCCTCTTCTCTTCTGACGCGGGGGGCCGGGCAGGCGATCGCGGGGAACGCGGTGGCGGAGGCCGAGGAGCGCGTCAGGTCCCAGCTCGCCGCCAGGTGCGCGGGGGGTACAGGGGCAGGCAGAAGGAGGGGGTACCATTCTGATCAGGCTCGTTCTGACCACGGGCGGGGTGGCGGGCAGCGGGTCGGGGCAGCTGCACGGGGACCGCCGCGCCTCTGCGGCGGCCGACGGGCGGCGCACGCCGGCCGGCGGCGCCGAGGACGGGGTCGGCGACGCCGACGGCGGCCGCGGCATCAGGTCCGCCCGCTACCATCCTGTTCTCTGCTTTGCTTTCACGTTCGTGGTCTAACTACTTCGCTTCTTTCAGCGTGGGCATGGCGCCGTCGAACGCGCGGCCCGGGGCGCAGGGGAAGGCCCCGATCAAGACGGCGCCGAAGCCCGGGGCGCCCGGGGCGGCCCCGCCCAGCCCGGCGCCGCAGGAGATGCCGGCCGTGCCGGAGGAGGCGGGGCCCGAGGGCGCGGAGAAGCCGGAGAAGCCGAAGGGCCCTCCGCCGAGCCGGAACGTGGCCTTCGAGTCGTTCAAGGCGGACCAGGGCGCCGAGTACTCGGCGGCCCTGGTGGAGAACAAGGCGGCGCTGAAGGACAAGAAGAAGGCGGTGCGGGAGCTGGGCGAGACGATCAACGGCACCAAGGCCAAGATCGACGACCTGAAGGACCGCGTCTCGGCGAAGAAGGCGCAGCGGACGGCGGCGGCGGCGGCCGGCGGCGGCGCCAGCGACGAGGAGGAGGTCATCGACGAGGAGGAGTACGCGTACATCAAGCAGATGAAGGACCTCAAGAAGACGTACCAGGCCCGCGCTTGCCCCCCCCCCCGGGGGGGAACGATTTTTTTCTTACCGGAGGGGGGTACCGGCTCTTTCCAGGCGGCGTACGAGGAGTACAAGGTCGCGCGGCAGGACGTGCAGTACCTCTCGCGGCTGGTGGAGCAGTGCCAGGAGAAGCTCGTCCTCGAGTTCCAATCCTGGTGGGTCCACGTTTTTGAACAGATTCGATCCGATTCGAAGTGCTTACGGGCCCGCGGCGGCAGGTACGAGTCGACGTACGGCACGGCGCCCGGGGAAGAGGCGGGCGGAGCGGGCGAGGCAGCCGGGGAGGCGGCGGGCGGGACGGGCGCGCTGAAGGCGGGCAAGGACGAGGAGGAGCCGCTCGACTACGGCGAGGAGTTCGAGCGCATGAAGGCCGAGCGTATCATGCAGGCGAGCGAGCGAGCGAGCGAGCGCTGGCCGAGCGATCTCAAACCCGCCCGATCAAATCGCTGACCTCGTCTGCAGGCGGACCCCGAGTCGGTGGCGTTCTACAACGCGCGGAAGGCGGCCGCGAAGCCGCGCGCGGGGGCGGGCGCGTCCCCCTCCAAGCGCCGGCCGGCCGCGCCCGCCGCGCCCGTCCGGCGGTGACGAGCTCGCGTCGCGCGCGCATTGTGTTAGTGAAGTGCAGTGCAGGCTTTTCAAGTGCAAGCTGCGGTGGGCACGGGGCGCGTTTTAGATGCTATGCTACCGATATCGCTATAGCTAGACCGTCGGACATCGCGATAGCTACGCGCGAGCTTCAGTAGCTAGCGCGCGTTCGAAGTTAGGCTGTGGACGGGTACAGCCGCAGCAGGGGGGGGCAAGTCGGCAGGCAGACACGTAGTCGCCGCTCAGCGTTTCACCGATCTCTCAGCCCGCCGACGCGCCGCATTCGACACAGACAGAAGCGCGAACCCAACGAAGTGAGCGCCGCTGTGCCATTCCGCCCGCGCACGGCCTGACGAAGAGCGTAGCTAGCAGGCCCCAGCGTTGCGTACAGGCGAGCGACAAAGCGAAGAGGAGTCTGCAGCCATGTCGTTCCTCGGGAGCATCTTCGGCCAGAAGAAGACGCCGGAAGGCACGCTCTGCCGCCGTCCCTCTGCCCGGCGACGCTCGCCTGACACGCGCGGCGCAGAGCAAATGAAGGAGTACAAGCGGATGATTGACAGGGCCGTGCGCGAGCTGGACCGCGAGCGCACCCGGCTCCAGACCCAAGAGAAGAAGCTCGTCGCAGAGATCAAGAAGACGGCGCAGCAGAATCAAATGGTGCCCCCGCCGGCCGCCCCGAGCGACATTCCGGGTCCTTAACGCCCGCCTCCGTTGCAGGGAGCGGTCAAGATCATGGCGAAGGACCTCGTCCGGACGAGGGCGCACGTCAACAAGTTCTACAACATGCGCGCCCAGCTGCAGGCCGTCGGCCTCCGGTTGCAGGTGCCTACCCTTGCCGGCGCGCGCTGCCCACGCGCCGCTCACGGCCACCCCAGACGCTCAAGTCGACGGCCGCGATGGCGGGAGCGATGAAGGGCGTTACGAAGGTCCGCATCGCCGCGCAGCGATCGATTTGATCGCAGCCGCCTTGGCTGACGCGCACTCCGCGGCGCAGGCGCTGACGAAGATGAACGAGAAGCTGCAGATGAAGGAGATGGCGGACATCATGAAGGAGTTCAGCAAGCAGAGCGAGATCATGGACGCGAAGGAGGAGATGATGGGCGACACGATCGACGACGTCATGGGCGGCGAGGACGAGGAGGAGGAGAGCGACACCCTGGTCAGGCAGGTCCTGGACGAGATCGGCATCAAGCTCGACTCCGAGGTTCGAGCCCGCCCCGATCCGTTCGGTCCGCTGCTTCGCTCGGGCTCGCGTGACGGCTTCGCTTCGTTCGCAGCTCGTGGGAGTCCCCGGCGTCAGCGCGCCCGCCGCGGCCGCGGAGCCGAACAGGAGAGTCGCGGCGGCGGTCGGCGCCGGCGCCGCCGGCGGGAGCGGCGCCCCGCGGCCCGGGCCCGGCGGCTCGCCCCCACCGGCGCCGCCCCCGGCGGGCGGGGCGCCCCCCGCGGCGCCCGGTGGCGGCGGCTCGGCGGAGGACGAGGACGCGGCGCTGATGGCGCGGCTCCAGAACCTGAGGCGGTGAGGGCCGCCCGCGATGGCCCGGACCCTACCCCAGCCTAGCCTAGCTAGCCCCGCAGTGTACAGCCTTTTCCCCTGGAGCACGTGACATTCGTTAATCGAATCGATATTTGATTCGAACGGCGGCTCGGGGGGTCGAGGGGCGTCGGGGAGGGTGCTACAGGGGGGCTACAGGGGCGGGGGCGGGGAGCTGGCTCAGGAGCAGATCATCAGGTCCCCATAGACCCTGCGACCCTACTCTACGCGGCCCTACCCTCTCAGCTTTGTAGAGTCGAAGGGGTCCGGGGACAAGGAGGCGGGCCGGGGGCGATCCCGAAGAGCCCAGCGCGGTGTGCCGGCGGCATTCCTGGCGTGAGCAAGCGCGCGGGCGCCCGCCCCGCCCCGCCCCGCCCCGCCCCGCGCCCGGCTGCCGGGCGGCAGTTTGAATCATTCGTGAAGCCGAGTAAGGTCCGCTCCTCGGATAGCTATAGCCTGCCCCTCATTCGCTCGCGATCGATCACTTTACGATTACGGTTTGCAAATTAAAGACCTTCCAACGCGCTATTCGCTACGTATACCGGCGGCAGCGGCATGCGCAGGCCTAGGATCAGTGGGGGGCCTCTCGTCGGGGAAGGCGAGGATCGCCTCCTTGACGTCCCTCTTCTCCGCCGCCTCCGCCAGCTCCCACGGCGTCTCGCCCTCCGAGTTCTGCGAGCGCCGGGCCGGGCCGGGCCGCGGGCGTCAGAAACGCGAGGGGCGAAGCTAAAGGACGGAGGACGGGGGTCGGGAGGCGGGCCTTGCGGCGGGGGTCGGCCCCGGCGCTGAGGAGCGCCGGGACGGCCTCGAGGGTGCTCTTGCGGGCCGCGAAGTGCAGGAGGGTCTCGGCGTTCTTCTCGCCCCAGCGCGGCTCCTCCAGGAAGGCGCGGCGCACCCCCAGGGCATCCAGCGTTTCGAACGAGCCCCTGAACGCCAGCGCCTCTGAAATCGGATCGGATCAAAGCTGATCAGAGCGCGGGGAGGTTTGGGGGGCGCGAAAAACTTCGCACCAACGACGTAGACAGCGATAAACGACCGGAGGTTGTTCGAAAAGAAAACACAATCCTTGGCATTCATGCTTGGCGTCATGAAGGACACGATTGGCCGTGCGTCTTGTTCGTTGTCGCTCGCAAGGAGCAGCTGGAGCTGGAGCGGCGAGCGGCCGCCGCCGTCCTTCGCCGACACGATTTCGACTTCCACGCCGGCCCTGGTCGCCGCCTGAAGCAGTGCCCGCGCTGCATTGGCCTGTCCGCACTCGCATGCGATGTGCAACACAGTGCTGCCCGACTCGTCCTGCAAGGAATCGCCGCACGCGCGCGAGTCAGTTTCGCGCGAAAAACGCAGCGCGCGCGAAATCAATTACTTGCATTTCAATATTATTATCGCATTGTGTACTGAAGAGTGGGCTGGGGCCGCACCTTGCAGAGGGGGTCGGCGCCGGCCTCCAGCAGGGCCCCCACAGCTGCAGCTCCAGGGGCGCAGCGGACGGCGACGTGGAGCGGCGTGCGTCCCGCGCCGTCCCTCGTTGAAACGAGGTCGCGGGCGCGCCCCGATCGCTTTGCCGCCCGCAGCAGAGCCCGAGCTGACTCAGGCCAGCCATTGTCGCGCCTGCAAGCGAGATGCAGCGCAGTTGATCCCGCTGCATCCTGCCCGCGCCGCCTTGTCAGAAATTCGAAGCATGCTGGCGGCGGGCCGGGGCGCCGGCGGGCCCCCAGGGGCCGGGGCAGCCCGTGCCTGGCGGAGCGGGTCGGCGCCGAGGTCCAGCAGCGCCTCGACGAGGCCGACGTCGACAGATTTGATCTCGACGTCGACGGCGAGGTGGAGGGGCGTGCGGCCGCGGCGGCTAGCGCTGCCCGACCGCAGCCCCGCATTCACGAGGGCCGCGACCGCAGGCTTCCACCCCAGTTCTTCGACAGCGCTCTTCCACTCTCCGAGCTAAGAATCGAAATCGGCGGAATCGAAGTTAACAAATGTGAAATACATTGATTGTGTGTGAAGGCTCGCCCGTGCGGCCCTTTGGTGTGGATCACAATCAGCGGCAAAGGCTATCCGGTGGAGTGCTGTCGTGCCGTCTTCGCGCACACACGTGCACGGCTTCAGCAGCTGCGCGGCCGCGAATCGGAAGTACGGAGGGACCTGCGCACGCCCGCCGCCGGAGACCCCGTGAGCTTGAGCGTGAGCGGCGCGGAGACTTCTAATTATGAATTGAAGTTAAGTATTAATGCACGCTCGCCCATGGATCGAAATGCAGGATATCGATTCCGCTGCTGAATGGCGAGACAGACGGCGAGACGTCCAGTGCGGTGACGAAGCGCCGCGCCGTTTCAAAAACCCCGTCTTGATCCACGGCATAAAGCGCTGCGCATGCATATGCGTATGAATCTCAGAGTCTCTCTTTTAATTATACTTAGCGGTCAAGTCACGATCAACAAGATCGCGAAGAAAACTTGAAAACGGTAACCTTCTGAGACGAAAGGGATGATTAATCGGGCGAGGTCGAGTCGCCCCTCAAAGTGCCTGCGGAGATCTCGCAGCGACGCGACATCCAAAGAGGCCTGCCCGGCGAGATCGGTTGAACTGAAAAATTATGCTTCGAACTGAATGATCACGCACAAGAGTACTGCTCAAGATGAGGCTACCAGGGCGGCTGGCCTTTTTTGCGAGCTGCTCCCACCTTTCCGCTTCCGATCGCGAGATGCGCATGCCGGCCTGCACTGCCGATATTGAGTGATGAATTTTAATTTAATCGCAGACGTTCATGATCATACAGCTGCAGGTCAATCAATAATAATTAATTCAATGCTGGACTCCGTGAGCCCAGAATATCTTGTGCTTTAATATTAATCTGAATACTTAATGCATACGAGTGGGTAAGGCCATATAGCTAGATCGGCGCAACGGAATTTGAATGGCTCGACGCACGGCGTAGAGCTCCCGGAGCGAGCGAATGCGGCTGCGGAGAAGTCGCAATTCGTCGATGCTGATGTTTGTGAACGAGACGTCGAGGCTTTCCAGGCGCGGAAAGCTGCAGCTGCGCGCGGCGTGGGGGAACTGTCGACTCGGGGGCCCGTGGCCAGCTGCGGGGTGGAGCTCGAGGTCGCGGCCATGGCACATGTATACAGCTCGGCCCGCTAAAGCGCACCGGAGGAAGAGGCACTCGAGGGAGGCCGAGCACGCGCGCAGGAGCGCGAGGAAGGCGCCGGAGGTAACGTGGAGCCCCGAGAGGTCGAGGTGGCGGAGGCGGGGCAGGGCGAAGCCTTCGGGGAGCTCCTCATCGAGATAACGGTCCCGATCAGGCCCTTCGCGCTCTTCAGCTTGGTCGTCGACGTTGATCCTTGATCGCGCCAGAGAGAGGTGGGTGAGGTTCGGGCAGGCGCGCAGGACACTGGCGTCGCCAAAATATATGTGCAGCCGCTGAATGCGGGCGCCGAATTGCGCGCAGAACCGTGCCACGCGTACGCCCGAATGCCTTCCTTCGGCAGCATTCTGTGCAAATTCGAAACAAGTAAATTTCTGAAAGGTACGAATTTTTGAATTTCGAAATTCGGTTTGGCTCACAGCGCGAAATTTTTCGCTGCCGCTAAGGACGAATGTAGGCTGCTCGAAGAGCTTCGAGGACTCCCCGTATGCGAGCCGCTGGAAGCGGCGCCGAGAGGAGGCGAGGCCGCGCACGACATCGAGCGTCCCGTTGACCGCCGCTGCTCTCTCCATCAACCACAGCGCAAGATCGTCTGCGCATGCGTAGATTCAGCATGCGCAAGACTTCAAAGACGAGCGAAGGACGAGCTAATTCGAATCAAAAGCTCGAGCGAAGTTCCAGCACCTGGGAGGCTCATAAGCGACGTCGTCGAGTCGGGCTCCGCCTGCGCCATGGTCGTTTCGATCTCAAGCTCTGCCAGCAGGCCGGCTGCTGCTAATTCCTTCTCGAGCTCTAGATCTGCGCCTCGCTTCGGGCACGGGCGCACAGGAATTTTCGAGAGCCTCTTATATGATCTCGACTAGCTAGAGCTCGAGGAAAAGATTGAAAAATCTAGAGCTAGAGCAAATTTTCGATCAGTTATATATATATCATGCAATAGAGTGCCGCGAGCCTCGAGCTCGAGAGAAAAACTCGAGGATGCGCGGATGGGGCCATTATATTTTGCGCGGACGGGGGCAGTGCGCGTGGCAGTGCGCATGCAGTAGCTATAGCTAGCATGCGCACCCACCCCGACGCATGCGCGCGGCAGCTGGCCCGGCCCGTTGTAAGGATGCATCTGAATCTAGATCGGAGGCGAATTTTTAAATGAATGCAAAACGTCGACTCAGCTGCAGTGAACCGGAGAGACAATTCGAATCGACTCGAATTCATTTTCGATTCATATGCATGATCGATTCCGCGAACAATTGCGCATGCAAGACCCCACACCGTCCACACCTTGACACGCACAGAGCCTCGGAGCCTCGCGATGATCGAAGCGCGGCAGCACGTTCCGACTCGGCCGCGGGTGATCCGACGATCGCGATCAGAATTCGAAGGCGGCGGCGAAGTCCGCGTCCGACTCGGCGAGCGCCTCCGCGAAGTCTTCCTCCTGCGAATTCGAACGCAGGGGCGGGGCGGGGCGGGGGAGCGCGTGAGCTCAGGATCGGGTCTCAGCGGCTGGTCATGGGGCGGATCGGGCAGGCTAGGCCTAGGGGCGGGAGCGCACGGCGAGGAGGTCGGCTTCATCCGCGGCCTGCGCCTCGGCGTCGAGCTCGTTGGCCGGTGCCGGGTTGATGTTCGCGTGGACGATGGCGAAGTCGGCCATGCACTTATTGTAGCTCTCGTCCGTGAGGGCGAGCCAGGCGGCCTCGGGGTCCTCGCTGCTGTCGAAGTCGCCGCGATGCTGGCAGCACGAGGCCTAGGCGTACCCTTCCGTTTCATCCATGCGATCGCCCTGCGCGCGCGGACTCAGAATCGGGTTTATGGCTCTCGCGCGATCGATATCGCTATTTAAATTTTGTTGAGACGTCGGCCTCGCGATATATATCGATCGTCCAGTATGGGCTCGCGAACGGGCGCGAGCGATCACGGGCGCGCGCGCGGCGCGAGCAGCGCGGCGCTGTTGATGCTCTGGTGGACGAGCTGGAGCGTGAGGACGGGGTCCGAGGCCGCGTCCTGGAGCTCCTGCCGGAGGCCGTGGTCCAGCTTCGAATTCTTGAGGAAGGTCGCCCCAAAGCTCGGGGCGTCGCCGCACTGCGGCAGGTCGCGTACTCTTCCATCCCTGGATCCGAAGCGAAGGTCCGAGGCTGATGAAGCTCGAGGCGGCCGGATCGGAGCTCGAGTAGCCCGATGCTAGGCGCGCGCGGTCGCTGGTCCGACGGTCGTGCGTGCCGCATGCGCAGTGCAATTGCAAGTTTGCAACTGCCGCGGCTGCGGTCCAAGCCGGCAGATCTAGAGCGCCCGATCGCGAGCTGAGAGCTGAGAGCGAGCTGTTAGCGGGTGAAATATAGAATGAAAGTGAGATGAAAGTGGCAAGGGGAAAAGCAGACGAAAGCTCTTCTAATTCAAAAAGAAAGTAGGGGAAAGTGGCATGCAGCCCGCTCCGCACTGTGCGAATTCCACACAGTGCAATGCGAGTTCCGATGCTATGTGTGCTGGCGCGGTGCGGGGGGCGGGGCGGGGGTACGTAGCATGCGCAAGCGTGATCCAGCCTGACTCATCAGTGAAATAGGCCTGATTGGAGCCTGTTTCCAGCCTGATTGGAGCCTGTTTCCAGCCTGATCTAAGCCTCATTCAGCCTGATCCAAGCCTGTTTCAGCCTGTTTCAAATCAGGCTGAATCCTCCGAAATAAGGCTGAGCCTGTTTTTCCAGCCTGTTTCCGCCTGATTCAAGCCTGTTGATCATGACCATTGAACGTTATAAATCAGGCTCAAACAGGCTCCGGCGAGTCGGCGGCGACCCCCCTTTTACTAGTGATACGTAGACGTCGCGGCGCGACATGCGCAGGCCTAGCTATAGCCTAGCCTAGTAGGCTAGGAGCGCTGAGAAACAATATATTTATAATTATTTCAACAGGAATTATTTCAACCGACCTCGATGCGCAGCATCCGCTCGTACTTCCGGTCGCTGCAACGCCCTCACGCCACCTCGTCTCCGCCGTACGCGTCCGCGCCGGCTGCTGGCCGGGCTCCAACCTGCCCCCTGTTCCTTCGTAGCCCTCCCCCGCCCGGCCGCTGCCGCTGCCGCCCGCCCCGTCAGCCCTTCAACCCGCGCCGCTGCCCGCCCCGTCAATCGCGACTGCGACCTCCGCTGCACCAACGCCCGGCCCACCGACGGCGGCGCCTGCGCCGGCCGCACCACAGCCGGCCGCCCTTGCGGTCGCCCCGGCCGTACCGCCGCCCGCGGCCGCAGGACTCGCCCCCGCGACCTCCGTGATACGGCGAGAGCTGGCCGCCCTAGCCCGGCGGCCGGCCGCGGCTCCTCGGGCTTCCGCACCGCAGCCAACAATCGCGCATATGCATCCGCCGCGCCCCGCACTGCGGCAGCGCCTCGCGGCTGACCCACCGGCAGGAACAAGTTCGGCAGCGCCCGGGCCGCAGACGCCTCCTACGCACGAGGTGCCGCCCCAAGACCGCCCTCCCCCCGCCCCCGCCCCTCCCTCCCCCCACCTTCTCCCGGCCCCCCGTTCCCAGCCCGCCGCCGGATCCGCCCCCCTTCCCTTTTTCTACCCGCGCTCGTCAGCTCCATCCGGGATCCCACTGCCCCATGACTGCCCCATCTGCCTCCAACCCCTCTCCCGCCACCGCCGACTCCAACGCGCTCCCCGCCCTCTCCTCTGCCCTCCGCCCTTCCACGTCCTGTTCACGGTTCCACTGCGGCGACATCATCCTCGAGCTCTCCCAGCTCATCCTCGGACTCTCCCCGCTCGGCTACAAGCCCTGACACCGCTCGGGGCCTGCCCTCAGGGTGGCCTCCGACACATATACAACGCCCGGCTTTTAGACCTCGGCTAATTTAAATTGATATCGTTAGTATATAACCTGTATTTATAATAGATCTATCGTGAATATGTGTGTGTTTTATCTGTTATATGTATTTATTTTATCGTGAGTTATAGCTTCTTTTTAATAAAATATGTGAAATATGTATAGTTTATGTGAAGTTTAGCTATATTCTCGATGAGTAGACTTATATATATCGTGAGTTTCATTATAGTATAGGTGTGACTCAACTTAGTTTAATTATAACTTGCCTCAGTCTAAAAGCCGGGCGTTGTATATGTGTGTTGTTCTGAATTTTCAATGCATAAGCGACGATCATGCGTCGTTTCATCAAAAACAACTACCATGAGCTGCATGGAACGTTCTGTATGCGGCTCTCTATAAAACAAAGTAGATCTATGATATATTATGATTGATTCTTTTGTATTTTAATTGGTCTTATTCAGTGTTACAGGTGTTACAGGTTTATCCCAAAGTCCGCCCTAGGAGTGGGGTCTTGGTTCCCGAGTTTGGGCAAGACCTGTAACACCTGTAACAACGTAAACAATTATCGTGTGCTGCATAAAACATTTCGCGCGCATCGAAAATATGTGATAGTGAATAGTTTCGCACTGAAAACGATACGAAATTGATCGTTATAATACAAAAATAATTACTACTGATATTATTATGATATACTAAGACTGATATTTTGTTGTTTTAATAGGTTCTTACTGAATTAGGTCAGTGTTACAGGTGTTACAGGTTCATCCCAAACTTTGCCCTAGGAGGGGGTGGGGGATAGGAAACTTTGGGATAGACCTGTAACACCTGTAACACCTTACTGATTAGCACGTAAATGCATGAGTTTCGCATCGAGATCGTGCGGCTACACATAGAAACTACGCAATTTACCGCAACTACTCAAAGAAACTACGCAATTTAATACCGGGAACTACTGAAAAGATACCAAAACTACGCAACTACGCAACTTTCAGAAAAAGTTTGAAACTCGGGGCTGGAAAAATTTAGAAAAGTGTAAAACTTGCGTAGTTGCGTAGTTTTGGTTTCGTTTGCGTAGTTTTGGTTTCGAATTGCGTAGTTTTTCATGGTAAGATGAGTAGTTTCAAGTAGTTTATATATTATAAAGTAGTTTCTTATTAATATCAATATGATTCTATGATATATACCATGCTTTCTCTACTGAAAAGAGCGCCGGCATACTACAAGGGAAGCTACGCGATAGTTTCGCACTGAAACACGACCGTTTTATAGGCTACGCAATAGTCTCGCACTGAGAAGCATGCGGGCAATCGGAGACTACGCAATTTAACGTAACTACGCATGAAAACTACGCAATCTGATCGCTTTTAATACCGAAAACTACACATTTAATACCAAAACTACGCAACTACGCAACTTTCTGAAAAAGTTTAGAAGTTGGCGGGGAAAAAAATTAGAGAAGTGAAAAACTTGCGTAGTTGCGTAGTTTTGGTATTAAATGCGTAGTTTGCGGTATTAAGTTGCGTAGTTTAACATAGGTAGTTGAGTAGTTTAAAGTAGTTTTTATTAATTATAAAGTAGTTTATTATTTATCTTATTGTTATCAGTCTGAGACTCTATGAAAATCGATTGACCTTAGTGTGAAACAGTGCGCCCCGCCCACTATGCAAGATACATGCCTTTCTTATGCATGATCTATGAAAAATAACAATAAACCCATCTCTCATTCTTCGAATTCTTTACATAGGAGCACTCACAGTAATTTCGCTTGCCTTTCGAACAGTCCCCCGATTAAATGCTTGCTCTACAATCGCTTCCTTTGTGAGTGGAATCGGAATTCCAGCGGCAATGCAAGATTGAACCTCTTTGGCTACTATGTCATCAGTTGCCGACATTGCACGACTTTTCACTACATTAATAATCCATTCAGCAGGAGAGAACGCAATATATTCCATTGCCAGCTTTTCAGTATTCGATAAAATCACCTCGAATATGTTCGACATTCTTTATTCTAAGGCAATAAAATTAATCGATGGCGGTTAGCATGGCTATATAAAGTCCACATCTATCTCTCCATGCATTCTGAACCCACATCTCTACATAATCGCCCGGGGAAAGTGATACCACACCACCTGTTGCCATACCAGTATATAGATTAGCAATTGGTATCATAAATCTAAATTGACTCACAGAACTACCGTTTATCTTAATTTCCAGTTTACCTGTGCCTGATGCCATAGTATCTGTTAATGCAGAACCATGAACAACGTATATTCCTTTTGTTTGACAGGTAAACCGACCCTCAGCAAAAGTTGATGTCCCAAGTCTTGTAAACCCAGTGGTATAGTCGACAAATTTCACATCTGTATTTCCGGTTCCCCCTGCTGCGGTTCCATATCTTCCCATCATTGGGTGACTATTCATTTTAACATTGCCACTGAATGTGCCAGTGGTTCCAGTAACTCCTCCATTTGCTGTAAGAAGCCCTGAGAAAGTCCCAGTGCTTCCATTTACTCCTCCACTTGCTGTGAGTAATCCAGTAAATGAGCCTGTCCCACTAACTGTCGCATTCCCATTCACTCCAAGTCCAGTCCCAATCCATGCCCCACCACTGTAAACTTGGAAAGCCGCCGAATTCCTATCAGCCGGATTAAAAGCCGTTTTGGAATCCTGTTGACCTTCATATAGATTTTCTTTGGTGACCAGCCCCGAAGAGATTGCGGGTCGATTAGATACGATTATTTGAGTAGCTTTAACGAGTCCATCAATCTTGTCAGCTCTGAGTTCTTTGACTCTGAGTATGCTTTGGTCATTAAAAGAATCGGTTTTCGCTGTCTCAGTCGAAGGGTGGCTCGGAGATAAATCATAGACTGTGTGTTGCACATTATGGACAGCTGATGCACTCAGGGAGAAGACAGGGGTAAACACAGTCGACATGGTTTGATTGTTCTTTATAATTACGTGAGAATATTATTGTTTTGGAGAGGTCCGACAGCAATCCAATGGAGTTTAAGGGTTCTTTCGTTTTGGGGCACATTCGTATAATTGATTGCCGAATAACAAGTAAATATAGCAATCCAAGTGAATTTATTTTTGAACCCAATGCGATTCCCGAACTGATATTCAGCAGAGAGATATATGCTATTGGTGAAATCGACACTTGTTAAAATAATACTGTTTTCGAGAGTAGCATTAACTATTGGATCACTATAATATGGGGTAGAAAATGTAACGGTTCCTGATGCTGTAAACACTTGCCCTACTGTATAAACTTGATTAGGTATAACTACATCCGCTGTCCCTTGTTGCACATATGCATTTGGATTCACATAATTACCGAAATTCGTGAGCAACTCTATGCTGTGATTGTGAGTGGGTGGCGAAGTAGGTGTGTTAATCAGATCATCATAATTTCCACTTGTAGCCACAGCGTGGAGGTTAGGTGTATTAACTAAATCTGTATAGCTCCCACTTGTAGCCACAGCATGCAAGGTCGGTGCAATAGGGGTGTTAGTTAAATCGTTGTAGTCACCACTTGTGGCAACAGCATGCAAATTCGGCTTAGTAAATAACCTATCCCATGTCCCATTGAAAGGGAGTGTAGATTCTGATATAATTACACCTTGATCGATCCAACGAGGTATATAGCTTGTGAAATCGGGAGTTCCTACTAAATCATAGTAATTTCCTGTGTATGCTACACTACTCCAAGTCGGCTTCTGAATGATATCACTCCACTTTCCACTAAAACCCGCCGGGACATCTGTGAGCTCCTTATAGCTCACCTTTTGCTTTGGTATAGACAGCTCGATTGGTGAGAATGCACCCGAAAGGCGATTTTCAGAGGTGAAATACATAAGACTTTGACTGTTAGGGAACTCATCCACGAGATTAAAGGTGAAATTCGTGGGCAATTCGAGTCGACTAATTGGGGTGTTGTCGCCCAATATAAATTCGGCACCTGTATGCACGACCGGATTTCTTTGGATATACATATTTGATGCACCTATTACAGGTGCTACTATGGGCACATCCGAATTAACGAGATTGCAAGTGATAGAAAAAATGGTTTTGGGGGCATACAGATTGCAATCAAAAGTAATCGTGGCGGGATCAATAGTAGGATCGACATTTGAACAGATCTGAAACATCCACCCACCCACACAGTTGCAATTTAAATTGCGAAAGGCTGTGCCTGCCATTGCATCCACATAGCCAATCCCATTTGCAATGTCATAGATGTGACCAAACTCGTAACCGAAAATGTCATTCCATAGGTTAGAAGCCATAGCTCCCATCACATAGCCTTTTAGATTAACAATTAGGTCATTGGATTCACTGGGTATATTGGCATGGGTTATATAAAATTGATTATCCAATACAGCATTCTTTACTGTCGTTTCTACTATGGGTTCCGTCATTATTTCTCTATTATGGCATTCTACAAAAATTAAGGTCGCATTGGGAGAAGCTCGTATGTTCTGCCCTCTCGTTGTGCAATCTCCGACATAAAGTCTGCATTTTCATTCATTATTGATTCAGCCATTCGTTCTGCTCGTGATTTTTTGGGTGCTGCCCTACTTGCTGGTGGTTGATCAGTTCTCACAACACTAAGACCATGCCCCTCGGCTGACCTCACCTCTAACCCCACATCTCCTTCGGCTGTTTGGGTCACATTCATTTCTGGCACCGAGTATTTATTACCTGCACCTGCAATGGTTCTGTCTATGCAAGCACAACATAAAGCTCGGAATTTGTATGCAAGCACAAGTCCAAGGGCACCGAGAATTGGCAAGAGAATGAGAAGCACTAACGTCCCGGGATCCATTCCTGGCGATCCGACTGGATTTGTAGGATTTGAGGGATTATTAGGTGTCGTGTTTGGATCTGGATTAGTTGTAGGGGGATCTTTTGAATCGGGATCTGGGTTAGGCTGGTTCGGATTGGGATCGTTTGGTGGCGGCTCTGTCGACCCTGCTAATGATGTCGGCGCTGTGTATGCATTTGCAAACACGATGGGAGCCGTTGCTGGATTTCCTGTTGAAGACCCTGTAATTGCACCATAGGTATCTGACAGGTATTTATATAATTCCTTTGTCACAGGCGGATTGCTCACAGAGCGACACACCCAAATATTGCATGTGGTATCATAGACTGTGTCCCTGATAAAGGGCGGTAGAGCCGTCCCACTGAATGACTCAAAGAATCCATTTCGCGATAGCAACCTATGTCCTGTATCACAATTTCCACCCTCGAAATATTTGGTAGCCGAAATTGCACCTTGCACATAAATATTGCATGTCGAGTGCAATCCAATGTTATTTAGGTTAGGAGTATATCTGTCATCGAGCCGGACAGTGCAAACCCATGGGGAAGCGGTTTTTATATATTTCTTATCACCTGCTGTGATCACATCAGTGTTTGGGTGGCTGTCAAGCTGAGTCCAAACAGCATCATACCTGAAAGTGTAATAAACTAAGAGCCCATCAGTAGAGGATGTAAAAGCAAAGAAGGTCATAAAGTCCGTGGATCCAAAGAAGTCAGCATTGGTCGATGTAAGGGTAACTCTGGGATAGCTCATGTTGACAGTCTCAGAAGGATATGGAATATAAGAGGTGTAATTGCGATTGAACAGGTAATAGTGAAATCCATCTGAGACATTCGAATGAGTGGGCAAGGTGACTGTTAAGGTCTTACTGCGATTCTCAAACGTGTTCTGTATGACAATGTTGCAAGTATTAATATATCGAGAATCGAAAAAGTAATTATTCGTCACTCGATTATCGATCAGAGTAGCATTGGTTCCATTAAATACGAAATTCTGCCCATTTATTCTCGTAGTATGGAGGTCGGTCACATCGAGAGGATACCTTATTTTTAATCGATCTTCGGAGTCAAACCGAGGTATTGTTCCTGTTGCCTTCCAACTGATAGTAAAGGGAGGAGAAAGGGACACAGGTGGGATTGGAGTAAGATTAAACTTCGCAAAATACAATCCAACAGGATATCCTGACAGAGCATAGGTCACTGTTGCATTTCCGACAAGTGTAAAGCCGGTTGTTGTTATATTTGTGGCGACAAATGGAGAGTAACCAAGGGGCGCATTGTTGAGAGAGGTAGATGATCCATTATTGATCACATACAAATTCGTGTCTGTTATTTCAATAGTAGGAGGGGAAACAAAAGGTGTCTCAAATGTGAAATTAAAATTCGCTGGAACCCCTGCAAGGTATCTATATGTTGATGCTGATATCTCGGATGCCTGGAATACTTTGCTTCCACTCCGCACTACATTACTTGTGTCTTTCACATTGTGGTATGAGATGCTGGGAGTCGGGGAGAGCACCAACGAAATAGCATCTGGTAAATCAGACTTTGTTATATACAGCTCTTTAAGATACTCCTTTTTAAAAGGGGCGGTCAGATCTCCAATAGTAGCCGATGAACCTGCGACTACAATATTACAGGTGTTTGCACTCAAAGAGTAAACTGTGTTCCACCTTAAAGAATTCGCCCCAAGATCGAAATTCTGTGAGAAGGGCACGATATTGCTACCTTGTAAATCTCGGTAAACCTTCACTCTGGGTTTGCTATCGAATACAGGGCTAATGTAATTGATGGTGAGAGTGAAACTAATAGTAGCTTCGGAACTCAATGAGTTGTTTCGGATGATAAGTAAATTGTATGTCTCGTTAATGACAAACGAGACCTGAAACCCTGTGGAGGTGACATTTTGGATAAATGCTTTATTAGATTCATTATTGTTATAGATAGGATTATAATAAGTAGTGTGATCCACCAATGAAACAGTGGGTATATTCGTCTCGAAACCTGTGACACCCAACTGATCCCAAGTGAATGTATATGTAGGTTTGCCTACATAAGCGACATAGACCCCATTTGCGAGCTGCTGAGGGTATCCCTCGACAGTGTAGGTCTCAGTTCGCGAAACTGAGCGGGAAAGGTTACTATTATAGTCGGTGTAGCTGATCAGTGCATTATCATTGGTAAGAATCTGATTAGGTCGGACTGAGTGATTGAAAGGCAAGATTATATTACTTGTTTTTGAGGTTGTGCTATAAAGGTTAGTCGTGTGCAAGTCATCAAACCACCCATCATAGGCATACACATTGAGCCATTTCTTAACAGCATCAGTGTTAGATTGCCCGAGATTAAATTGATGATTGAGCAAAGGCACCAAATCGCGGGATAAATACATGATCGCATCAGTGATGGTGATAGCCCCTGTTAAAACAGCGAGCCCTGCCGTGTTTGCTGCGGTAGCTATTGATAAACCCGAGATTTCGAGATCCTGGGCTACATCTCGCTCATTTCTGGTAAATCGCTCGCTATAAAACTCCTTTACAAGGTCGACCCCCATGACATCAATTAAATGCGGTCGAGTGAGGGTGATATTGCTTGTGATGCTCTGCGAATATTTAACAGGATCCCATTCGACGACAGCTGTCAGTGGGATGGGGCGGGCTTTATTGATTTCGTGCTGGAAGGTTCGCACAGTGGGGAAATTGCTGCCAAAGAATGCAACAGGTGAGCCCCCATGATAGATAACGAGGGCTGAGTTATCAGTGCCATAGGTAAAAGGGAGATTGCTGGTGATATCGATATATTGAAGGTTGCTCTGATTTAATAGAAAGTCTTTTACCACAAGGTTCGAAGATATGGTCACATTGGAAGCGGTAATGTTACTGCTGAGCTCGAAACCGTCATCCAAATACAAGGTTTCCCGAGTGATAAAGGGGAGATTCGTGATACTCATTTGTAATATAAGATTATTTTAACCCGATAGCACCTCTAATATAAAGCTGTGATTAACGCCATTAAAGTTGACTACATTATTGTAGGCGTCGAGCCATTTAATTGTGAGGGTGTCTATGTCATAAGCCTGATCGTGGGAATTAAAGAACTCCACAGTATCGATTCTGCGGAATGTCAGGTAGTAAACAAACGATCCCAAGGGGCTGGTTAGTGGGATCTTAGCGAGGTTTGCATTTCCGCCCTCATCTGTCTTTGCTGCTACCATATACCTGTCGTAAAAGGGAGTAAACTCTTTAATTTGTAGGTAAACATAGGGGGTCGGATTTAGATTAATCGCATTTGGGAAGGTCACTGCATGTTCGAGAGGGAATGGAAGCACAGATATTCCGGCGGGGTATTTTGTTTTGCCCTCATAGGCTTGTAGAAATGAGTATTTTGGATTGCTGGGTGTGAGGGGTAAATAGTCTACCGTGAGATGCTCTGAACCCTCACCAACTGGAATTGTTTGATACATATCCCCTTTGATCATTCCATGGAACCTTGCAAAGTCGTCATATGCACAGCTCAGTGCGAGGGGAATGCTCGAATAAAACGTAATTTTCATAGTCGCTGGATTATAGAGCCACTTGTAGTAGACTGTGACGCTTTCGCTTGTGAGAGGATCCACATCTACAAAGCTGCCCGAATAGCCTAAGTTCTTATTACCATATCCCCAAATCGCGGGGGTGTAGTTTCCTATATCAGGGAAAGGGGAAAAGGTGATGCTGTTCGTCATTCCCTGTATGGTCACGCCTCTGGAATTATCGGTGACAGCATAAATCGTGTTTGGGAGCTCGGCGCTCGCAATGCGCACCCCTTTTACGTTCAGAAGTCGCTGAGAAAGCTTTACTGTATATTCTCCCGGGTGCCCTGCACTGCGCTCAATAGAATCGATATTAACATTGACCCTCGTAAACTTGCCATTATAGAAATCGTTAACTGGCTTCCGAATCATTTTTATTTCCTATTAATAAAGAATAAAATGCGCGAGTATCTCAGCATCAGTAGCCGTGATCGATCAGAGGGCTCGGCTCATTCCTATAAGGTGACCCTTCCAAAGCAATACCACAATGTGAAGAGCATCGCTGTGCGACAGATCGAATTTTCCAACACGATTCCCACGGTTCCAAGCCCTCAATTCTATACTGAGATCGGGGAAACGAAAGCCGATGATGCTAATACGATTTTCATATCATTTCCTTACCGATTTTCGAGCGGTCAGCTGAATGGTGCCACTCAGGAAATCAGAGATTCACAGGCAACTGCAATATATGACGCTTACAAAGCCATAGATGCTGGCGACCAAGGCAACTATATACCGCCTGATTACCTAAACACTTTCAGAAGATATACCCGATACAGAGACGTAGCAATTACGATCCCTCCGGGCACATACTCGACTGGAACCGACCTTGCCACTGCAATCGATAACATCTTAACGAAAAATGGAACTGGCAACTACATCAAGGATATGATCGACACAAAAATTAATCCAAGCTACGCATCGACAGGGGGAACCTTTTACCCGGTGGTGAGATGTCGTTTTGAGAGCACATTAAATGCCATATGCTTTTATTCGAGTGATTATGTCTACATAGCTTTCACGAAATATGGACCGAGTAATGCCACTGGGTCTACTGCGAATGAGAGAAAGGTGCTCGCCTATCGCACGATGACTCTTCTCGGGTTTACATCAATCAGAGAGAATATAATGATAGATCAATACAACGGATCGGGCTACACAGCCTTCGCTGGGAGCGGTGTCGTTTACTCAGCTGGTGATGCATTCCGCAATTATAATTCGACGGCTCTGGTCTTAGGCATAGCCGGAGGCACTGCCCCTGATTATACACCGGATAATGCAATAGTTTTAAAGATCACAGAGCCGGACTGCTCGCTTTTTACGACATGCACCGAGGCTACTAATGGATTCCTCGCTAAGATCCCGATTTCGAAAGGCACAGCCTATGCTGATGCTGAGCTAATTAATTATGGGGCGGATGCTTTCACGAAATACTTTAACACGCGCCTTTCGTTTGATAGTTTAACTGTGCAAATTCTCACGGAGAGCGGTTATAGGTATTTCCTCGGAAGCTGCGAGCACACATTCATTTTGGAAATTACTATGGGAGTGGATGAGCCCGACGACGATTTACAGCGCATTGTTAATAAGGGATTCGCGAAAATGCTCTATGAGGACTACCCGCATTGCGGCAATTTAACGAATGCGTTGAGCGGGGTGGCTGTAAAAAATAATCCGTTCTTCTAAAATAAATTTCTCAGCGGAAGATAAAAACGAAATATGGATCCCACGACCTCGCTTAGCCGCCTCACGCTCAAATCCGTCCTCGAAACCCCGGAGGATTACAAGAGCATGCTTTTGGATCGCGGATTTATCGTGGGTGTGGACAAACAATTCAAGCCTTCTCGTGTGGAGGTGCTCCCAATTGCGGATCCCGGCAATCTGTTCTCCTCTACTGGTGCTACCACTCGTGTGGTCTTCTATCTCCCTCGCTACAATTGGTGCAATGGTATTAGCCTCCAAGTTACCATCCCATCGGCGAAGGCGCTGACTGCCATCGCCAAGACCTCTGCTGACTGCTCGGCTGATCTATTCAATACTGGATTCGTCCGCGGGCTTCCTGGCTCGTTTGTTCAGCGAGTCAGCATTAAATACGGGTCGTATGAGCAAATTATTCCGGCTGAGCGACTGGTAGATTACGCTTTCCTGGCTAACACTCCGGCTGAATTCGATCAAAAGAAGCGCAAGCATGGGCTACATCTCGGACCGAAGGTAGAGGGCGGCAACCAAGCTGGCGGCATTTTTACCATGCGAATTCCAAGCTTCCTCGATGCTGGCGTGCCCATCGGTGCGCTCCCATCCGAAATCGCGGTCGAAGTATATTTCCAAACCCCTGCGCTGCTCGAAACTGCGGCGGTTCCTGGCGTTTACGCTCAGAATAACACGACTGCAATTACTGCTGCCAATTCGACTGATGGCGAGACGACGCTTGCTGTTGCGGCTGCTTTCGGAAATATTAAGACCTTAGCCCACCCTAATGCCACTGCGATTTTCGATAGTGCGGCTCTCACACCTACACCTGCACTTGCGAATCTGGAAATGACGACCCCTCGTCTTATTATGGATGCTGTTAACATCGATGAGGAAACGATGGGCGAAATCATTACTCGTGTTAAGACCTCTGGCATCGCCATCCCATACACTGATATTCAGTTTGCGGATTATACCGGTCAAGCTCTCGGCTCCGGTCTCCGCCTGTCACTATCTCAAATTTCTGGACTTGTTTACGCACTTGTTGTCAAGATTCGCGACGAAAATGCACTCGGCGATAATAAAGGAGGGCACTCTACTGTCCGCACCCTTGCCTTCGATGATAATGTCGTGATGCAAGTTCTAAATAACAACAATTACTTATATTCTAACACTGGTGTCCCGCTGCAATCTGCGGCTATGGAGCTCGCCGATAAATTCAAGATGACCAACTGGATCGATAGCAACAAGCGCCCCATTTACACTGGCTTCTGCTTTGCCCTCGATGGTAAAGCGGCGCTCAAAGGTGAGAAGGCGACTGGCTACGTCGATCTAACACAATCCGCGTCGAGCTTCCTGCTGCTCACACCCAATGGCACACCCCTCGCCACCTGGACAAAGGTCGGTGTTCAGATCTCGGCTTACTGCCACAATATTCTTGTGATGAATGCCAATGGATTGTCTCGCGTGACGGCATGAGGACTGTCGCGGGCAAAATTTGATGTCATTTTTAATCCTTTGTCTATTTAAGGACAAGACGATTATAAGATTTAATGGCGTATCTCGAACAAATGGAAGGGATCAGGCGAATCGCTTTGTGTGGAAAGCATGGCGAGGGCAAGTATGCGCTTATAGATGAAGCCGATTATGATCATGTCATGAAAATAAGCAAGTGGTATTACCATAACCAACGGGGATATGCATGGGGTTACATTGCTGGTGTAAAGAAAAACATCGACATGCACAAATGGATTTTCGGACATCAACAAGGGCACTTTGTTGATCATATCAGTAGAGACAAACTCGATAATCGTCGCTGTAATCTTAGATTCTTAACACCGCAAGACAGCGTATTTAATACAGGTATGAGAAAACGAAACAAAACTGGTTTCAAAGGTGTTTTCCAAGAGAAAAGAACCGGTCGGTTCAGGGCAAATATTCAAAAAAGTGGTGTCCCATACAATTTGGGAACGTTTGATACAAAAGAAGAAGCTGCTGCCGCTTACAACCAAAAAGCAAAAGAGCTATTTGGAGATCTTGCTGTTTTGAACGAGGTAAACCCTGAAATTAAACCAAAACCTCCTCTTTACTCACTGAATACAAGTGGATTTCGTGGTGTAACTGAAACAGCGACTGGAAAATGGGAAGGATGCTTTTCATATAAGAAACAGCGGTGGAGAAAAGTGTGCAACACAAAGGAGGAGGCTGCACTTTTCTACAACTCAAAAGCCAAAGAAATTCTCGGTGATAAAGCGATCCTCAATGATGTTGAGTAAATAGAGGGCTGTGGCGTTTCGTAATTTTTATATCTTTCTAATAAGGGAAATGGATATACAAGATCTGAGTGAGTTTGACCCGGCAAGTCTTTCATTCCCTTGCCGTTTACTTGCTGTCGGAAAAAAGGGAGTAGGTAAGTCAGTATTCTTAAAATACCTGCTTTACCACAACGAGGACAAGATAGATTCGGTGATGATATTCGCTTCCACGATCTGGAACCATCAATATGACAATGTCACATCGTATTTGTATGAGGATTTCGATCATAAGCTGATCGACAATATAATACAGAAACGCAAGGAGCGAATCAAGAAAAAGGAGAAAGTCGGTAACCTGTTAATCATACTCGATGATTTCATTGACAATCCAAGTCTTTCGATGTCAGGAAGAGGTGAACCTATATTAAATCAGCTATTCACGTCGGGGCGCCATTTATTCATATCTGTGTGGATTCTGTCACAAAAACTCACTAAGATTTCGCCGACACTTAGGGTTAACTCCGAATATATCTTTCTATTCTCGCTGCCCAACAGAAAAGAGATGGAGAGTGCTGAGGACGAGTTTAATCCATACGAAAAGCATTGGTTTGAGAAGGTGATGAACGAATACAGTCACAGCTATCAGGTTATCTGCATTGACAACTCGAAATATAGCCTGGAATTCTCTGTGGGCAAGGCTGATCCGGTGCCTGACGAATATAAATTCAAGCGGTTCTTTAAAAAAGCGGTGGAAGAGATAAAGCCCGCTGGTAAACAGCCGGTAAAACAGAGCTCCACAGAGGTAAATGGCGACCAACCCCAAACCACCGATATAACGAAACCTGTGAGTGGAAACGTCGCCACCTTAAAGCGATCCACCAAAAGAATAATCGAAGCCGACCTACTTAAAGACCCCAATCTATTGCTGGCATACCAAGAAAAGCGCCGCCCAAAATTTGCGAACAAATTGGGTAAATTTTGAATAAATTTCTCGCATAATGATAAATGCCACCCAAGAACTCGCGGAAAGCGATCCAAATGGAAGATCAAAGCGCTGTTGTCGCTGGCAAGATTAATCCTGCGGAGGATGCCGGTCGCACTGGCGGTGCTGCCGCTTCTGATCAAATAGATTTCGATCTGATTGACCCGAATACAAAGGTTTCAGAGCGTGCTCAAAAGGTGGATGCTAAGCGGGAGCCGGTCGATTCCACTGATAGAAAGCTGGCGGATCAATCCCTCGCTGAATCACAGCTCACAGGCGAAAAGCTAACCGATAATAAGGTGGTAAAAGCCGAAGCAACAGCCGCTTTACCTGCATCGATGGAAGCCCCTAAAAAGCGGGCATCAGTATATGTGACCAAGGGCGAGAAAGTCGGTCAGGAATTAGAGGAGAAGTTTAGGGCGCTCGAAGCGCGACTGGCTACCTACGACACTACTGTGCGAGCCTTTGATGATTTCACTAAGGACTATAAACAGCGCAAGCTGATTAAACAAGCTGTTCGCGTGGAAATGGAAAAGAAGCGGGCAACTGTTCCCGATATTCAGACAGTCGAAAGAAAAGAGACAGTCATAGCTGAAAATGCACCAAAGCCGGGCGGTTTCGTTAACCCGTCGGGTGTGCATGCACAGCCGGGTGCCAATCTGTCATCTATGTTTGGTGGGCGTCGTCGCTTCTAATGTGCAAGTCGTTCAAACATAAATGAATCCGCCCGTATTTAGAGCGGGTCTTTATATGAATTCCCTTGCAATAGGGACAAGTCGGCTCCACAAACACCATTATAAGGTCGACTAATTCGTATGGGAACACACGAGCAAGTAACACCCTCATTCCCTTTTCTTTTCTCCAATATTTAATACGTTGTGCAATATTAGGATCTATGAATTTCATCACGCAATGCATTGAGATGTTTCACCTGCATTTCATATCTCACTGTAAGTCCGGATGCTGCGACACAACCGTAGAGGTTGACATTTCGGACGAGGACAATGGAGGTAGGCGATTATCTGTATATTCCAACCACAGCGATAATCACGATCGCCCACGATCCCGATCGCCCTCGCCTGTGCCCGCTGACTCCAATATAATCCCACAGGTAGCAATAGAAGACGTGCAAGTATCCTATATACGACGCCGGTCGTGCCCTAATTTCGTAGAAGGTCATATTCGCGTTGATTCGCCATATCCGCCAATTAATCCGCTTTATTTGGGCGAATACGATCGCTGAAACAATTTTCGCGGTAAATAGTATCGAATGCCCGACCCTGATCTCTACGCGATCCTATACAGGAAATGCGCGCAATATGCACTGGAAGCCGCTATTAAAAAACGTAGAGAAGAGCTCGCTTCGGTCACAAAAAATGACAGCTCAGAAAATGATTTAAAGAAGAAACAGGAAAGACCACTGATAAAAATATTTTCTCAGCTTAAAGTAAGGTAAACCAATGGAGACGCATGCTATGACTGTGTATGATAAGAACGGGAACCCGGTAGATCTCGATAAGGCGGGCTGGCGTGTCAGGGATATATATAAACAGCGGATGCGCTATAACGACGATCCCGAATATCGCGAATTAAAAAAGAAAAAGGCGCTGGAATATTACTACCGTCGCAAGCAAGAAGAGGGCATTCACAGTGGAAACCGCGGGCGACCCCGCAAGTATTAAACGCAATCCGCCGCTGAATCCATTCCTTATTTTTCAAGCGGCTTTCCGATGCATATCGGCAAGCTCCCCAATCGTTTTTAGTCATCGGGAAAAAATTTGTAGGGCATTTAAAGACAACTCGCCAAAATTTGATCAGCCTAAGAAAAATTAATTTCTTGCATTAAGGTAGAAAGACATCGAAAATGGCGAAGATGACGTTGAAACAAAAGACTTTACTCCAAGAGCTCGCTGATTGGCTGCGTGGCGATGAGACCTTGTCGAAAAACACGATTATTCCCATGAAAGACGAGGTTAAAAAGCCCGCCTACACCCATAAAGGCGGTGTTTGGAACTGGGGAAGATACGACGAAGCCTTTGCTTCCAACGAGTTCACTAATTGGGGCATTCTGCTGTCGAATTCGATGATGGTCGTTGATTTCGACGATGAGGAAACGTATCAGAAATTCGTTGAGATGTTTCCCGATGATTTCGATGCCCATCAGCCGCTCGAAAAGACTCGAAAGGGCTACCATGTATTCTTTCGACGCCCTGATGAGTTCGATAAGCTGAAAATCACAGATAGCGCGCCGGCTTTTAAGGAATACAAGAAGGTCGACCTCAAAACCATCACTGGCACTGGCACTTCGGGACTTCTCAATGTATGTCCAAGCCCTAATAAGACCTGGGTAATTAAGCCGTGGGCATCGTCGTGCAAGTTTAACGAGCCCTCCGACGCTTTTCGTAAATGGATTATTGAGAACTACGATTACAAGCATGCCAATAATCCACAGCCGAAAGCGGGAAATTCGAGCAAGGATAATACCGAAGCTGCTATTATTGCCGGGCTGTGTGGCATGGGGTTCCTATTCCCAAACATCTATGCACGCCGCGATGAGGGCTTTGACTTTAATTCGGCTAACAAGGGGTTCCTGTGTCCCTGCTGCGATGAATCCCACGATTCCAATAACTGGTGGGTGAAGAAAAAGCGAGATGGCAAGTATAATGAGTATATTGTGAAGAGTTATAGCGAGAACTGCGAGCCGAAAGAGTTCTCGGTTAACATAGAGCTGACCGAGGAAGAGAAACACCATTTAGAAATTAACACTCTCATTGACAAGACCGTTTCAGTTGAAGGTGCCCATTATCCTGTTGCAATCATCTGCGCCAAGATCCTGAAAGCGACCACAAAATATTCAAATGATGTCTGGTTTAACCTTAACCCCAAAAATGGTATCTGGAAATATGACAAAACGGACAAGTCGATACTCTCTAAGATCCCCGAGCATGTGGCACAGTGGTTCTTTAAGAGGGCGGGATATCATCTTTCCAATGCTGTTAGTGCAAGTGGAGATGATCTTGTGAAGGAAAAGGCTGAGAAAAGCGCCCATATGTTGCTGGCAATTCACAAGAGGATTCAGAATACACCGTATCAAAAGTCGCTGGAACCGCATATTATCACACAGCTGCAAGACGATGACTTTATGGCGACTCTGGACACAGTTCCCAATATTGTGGGGTTTACCAATGGCGTGTTTGATCTAAATAATATGACTTTCCGCAAGGGGACGATGGAAGATATGGTGAGCAAGACTGTCGGCTTTGATTATAGCGAGGAAGTGGATCAGGAGAAGGTTAAAAGACTGAAAGACATTTATTTGGATATCTGTGGCGGAGATATGGAACTCTACAATTACCTGATCAGCCTCTATGCATATGCACTCACAGGTAAAACCGACCTGCAAACGTTCTATCTGTTCACAGGCGTCGGTGCTAATGGAAAGAGTGTGATTGAAACGTTTATGCAAGAGACATTCGGCGATTATGGTCGCCCGATTAGCATTACTTTGCTCACACAGCCCCACAAAGCGAATAGCCCGATTCCCGAGCTTGCTAATAAGCAAGGTGTCCGGCTCACCCACTCAAACGAACCCAACGATGGCGATAAGATTCTGTGTGGGATGATGAAGGAACTAACAGGTGGCGATCTCTGCACAGCACGTGGACTTTTCAGGGATCCTATTGATTTCAAACCACGGTTTACCATGGTGATCCTGTGCAATAATAATTTGGAAATCGATTTGCCCGACAATGCTATAAAGCGCCGGTTCAGATCGATCCCATTCCGCTCTGTTTACTCACCTAATCCCAAAGCCGGAGAGAAGAAAGCGGATGAAACCCTTATGGAAATGTTTGAGGGCGACGAGAAAAATGTTTACAAGCGAGCAAATATTCAGATTCTCATCGATATGCTCGCCACTGGCAAAGTAAAAGAGATCCTGAAAAACCCGCCGCAATCGGTCATCGAGCATAGCGCCAAATATCTCGACGACAGCGATAAAGTGGGTTCCTATCTGCGCGAAAACTATAAGCTGTCAGAGGAAAAGGGTGCCCATGTTGCCTGCGATGAGGTATTCAAAGCTTGCGCGGATATGATGCGAAACTACGATATCAAAAAGAAGGTTACCACTCGCTCTATCAGTAATAAAGTGTATGAAACATTCAAGATTGAATCTACTGTCACAACAATTAAAGGAAAGGCGAAGCGAGTTTATAAGGGGCTCACTAAGATCGCCAAGACACAGTTCGAAGACGAAGATGAGGATGATATAGAAGCGTAAACGACACGGAAACAATAAGCAACTACATCATTTTTTAGTAACTACGCGACTACATAGCGAAGCTACGCAATTTAATACTGGAAACTACGCAATTTAATACTGGAAACTACGCAACTACGCAACTTTCAGAAACAATTTGAAACTCGGGGCGGGAAAAATTTTGAAAAGCGCAAAAGTTGCGTAGTTGCGTAGTTTTGGTATTAATTGCGTAGTTTTGGTTTCAAGTTGCGTAGTGTTTCAAGGAAAGTCAAGTAGTTTCATGTAGTTTATTATATTAATTAAGTAGTTTATTATTTTGTATACTATATATCGTGCCATTCTCAAAATTTGACAAAGGTATATAAGCCTTCCTTTGATTGTATATACTGACAACACAATGACCGCTATCAGACCGACCTATACGCACGCCCTGACTGCGGACGAGATCACTCAAACCGCGACCATGGATATTGAAGCCACACAGGATCTTTTCAGGCGAATATTCGGTTACTACCCGAATCGCCGCGGTAAAAAGACAAAAACCCATGTTATCAAATCTGACACTATGCAACTGACAATAGAGCTGCCCGAAAACGTAAGACTAACGGTAAGAAGTGTCACAAAGCTAACTTAGGCACTTGCAATTAATGGTATTGTTGCAAACTCTCAATACGACAAACTGGACAGGAAAAACGTTGTTTATAAGTCATTTCGGATATGCAAGATTCACACACAGAACTATTACACTGCGCACAAGCTAAATCTTCCGTTTTTATAACCTCTAAACAAATCACACACTTAACTTCCCCATCTTGTTTTTTAGAAAAGCCCGATATAACATTTTGTATTACCTCAATGCATTTCTCTTTCGTAATGTCAAGTGGTATTAACATTTTATATCCTTTGTAAACCAATGCGCATATGTGCTGCCTACGAGGATGGTAAAACTGGGAAGCCATATTAAGATGTAAAAACATGTCCTGATGTTTACGCGTTTGTGATATAACAAAGATTACCTTCTTACGGGCATTCTTCTTTTCCCATTTGAGATAGTTCTTGTCTGTGCATTCTTTTGTTGCTTCTGTTACGGGAATATTTGTAAGTGTCTTACAATATTCTATTATCTCTTGGGTATTCATTGTGTTTCTCTATATCTGATACACATAAAATGTTTTCCTCCGTGTCATTTTTTGAGATGTCCTTAAATATGTTTCCACATTTTTTGAACGCGTCCTTTCCCCGAAATTAAAATGTTCCCTTAGAGTAAAAGATGCCCCGCCAAACCAACCGCCTTATAAAAGAGAAAAAGGACGAAATATTAGGCTTGTTAGGTAGTCTTTTAGTCACTGGGGAGATCACCGAAGCCGAATATGATCGTAGGGCGGCGATCTTAGATCGAAAACCCCGCTTAGCTAACCTCGGAAATATTGCCGACGAGCTCTATAATCGCCTGGAAAATGTGGAGCGCTTCTATACCGAAGGGCGGCGCTTAGCCGTCATAGAACCCGATGAGGAAGACGGTTTCGCAATGAATAAAGCATACGCCTGGTATAGCTATAAGGCGGATGAACAGATAATCTTAGATCCGGTGGAATTTCTCACTACCATCGCTGCAAATCTGCCTGGGCGGCTGAAAGAAAGGCTGGATGAACTGAAAGCTATTAAGGTGCGACTTACTTTCATCTGCCGATACGTAAAAGTGAGTGATCCTAACGTTTTTATCACCAAACACATATACAGCGATTATTTCGTAATCACAAGGTCGCGCAATATTCTCACTGAGTTAGTGGGTGTAGCTCAGCAAATGAATGAACAGATGATACAGGTCGACAGCTACCGGCTAAGTAAATTAGATAAGCTACATGTCGCCGTTTTGTCATATGCGCCGATGGGCGGTTGCTACATTGAGACCCCCGAATGGATTGGATTAAAGCGAGCCACAGTAAATATTAAGAATATCGATGGTCACGACTGCTTTAATTACGCTATCCTCGCATGGCTGCACAGAAACGACATAAACAGACACAAACGTAATGATCCGTTCCAATATAGGCGGTGGATGACTGAGCTGGACTTCTCAGGCATTAATTTCCCGGTGGCTTGCGATGCTGCATTAATAGATCGTTTCGAGGACAATAATCCCGAGCTGTCAATTAATATATATGGCGCCGACAATGCGACCCAAACCTTTTACCCACTGCACATGTCAAGTAATCCGCGTCGTAAATCGAAGGTAAACCTGCTGCTGATCGAGGACGCAAACGGACAGGGTCACTATATTACGATAATGTCACTGAGCCGCCTCTTAAAGACCACCTTTGATAAAGCAAACGATGGGCGCATTTTCTATTGCGAAACCTGTTTGTCCCGGTTTAGATCACAGGAGAAACTCGATAGCCACACCGACTCTAATCGCTGTATCGATTGGCGGCTGAGTAAAGGTAAATGCCCGGAACCCGGAAGCTTTATTACTTTCGGACTGCAACACCTAAGGAAAATGGTGTGGCTGCCCACTGTCTGCTACTGCAAAGTAGAGATGGAGTCGGTGCCGGTTCCTAATGAACCAAATCGAACCAAGCGAGAGGTAAAGTCGGTGGCACTTAATGTTGTTATGGGCTCTCATGTTGAAAATCACGAATTCGAGGGCGTGGATCCGCTGGGACAGATGTTTACCACGTTAGGGGATCTGTGTCGCGAGATGCTTAATACCCTATTTACCAACACACCTATGATCCCGCTCACAGAGGCGCAAAAGCAAGCCTATAAGCTGACCAAACACTGCTATATATGCAATCAGCGGTTTACCCACGAAAACTTCCCTGTGCGCGATCACTGTCACCAAAGCGGCGATTATATAGGGAAAGCTTGCCGAAAATGCAATTTACATAGGAGGATCTCAAAGCAAACGAAAGTAGCCGTGGTCATTGATCGGATGGACGAGTGCGGGCATGCTATATTCAGGAAAATCGCACAGCAAGACGACAAGCTGCGGGTCGAGATCCTAAGTAAGAATTTCGATGAGTATCTCTCTTTACAGTGGGACTTTACAAGTTTATAGACGCCTCGAATTTCATGGATTTTCAGGCGTCCGATGTTAATGATCTCATGGTAAAATTCGGTAAATTCAGTATGCTCGCCCATGAGCAATACGGTCTGGATCCGACTCATTATGTGAGCGCACCGGGACTATCGTGGGACGCGATGTTAAAGCATACGAGGGTCGCGATAGAACAGATCAGCGATGCGGATCAATACGAATTTATTGAGCGGGCAATTAGGGGCGGCTTTGCGACCATGCCCACACGATATGCCGAGGCTAATAGCGAGAATAAACATATAGTGCTATTGGATGCGAATAATCTATATGGCTATGCGCTCAGTCAGCCTTTACCGGTCGGGGACTATCGCTGGGACGACACAAGCACAGCTTTTACCGAGGTCGTAGGGCGGAGTGCATTTATAGAGGTCGACCTTGCCTATCCGGACTATTTAAAGGCTGACCATCGCGATTTCCCGCTGATCGTGAGTAAAGAGGTAATTACTGCGGACATGCTCGGCAAATATCAGCGTGGGCTTTTGGAGATTAGCGGCGAGAAGCTCAGTAAAGATCCGAAGCTGATCGCCTCGTTTACCCCGAAATATAATTACGTGGTCTCTCAGCCGATGCTGCTCTATATGGTAAAAAAGGGGATCGTAGTTACTAAGATCCACCGTGTGCTCTCGTTTGCAACCGCTGCATTTATGAAGCCCTATATAGATCTGAACACGAAACTGCGAAAGGAAGCCCGGAATAAATTCGAGAGCGACTTTTTTAAATTGATGAACAATGCTATTTACGGTAAATGCCTGGAATCGTGTCGCGGGCGCTCAGTGGTAAAGATCGCGAATAGCACGAAGCTGTTTAAGAAATATGCGGCGAGCCCACTGGTAAAAGCGACGAATGTATTAAACGAGACTGCGGTTGCATTCGAAATGTATAGTAAACACGTAAAACTCGATAAACCGGTTGCGATTGGCGCTTATGTGCTGGATGCCGCGAAGCTGCATAATTATAGCTTCTTTTACGACGTGATCCGACCGACTTTCTCGCAAGCTCAGCTGCTGTTCCACGATACCGACTCGTTCTGTCTGTATATAGAGAGCGCGGATCTGGAAGCGGGCATGCGAGCGATCAGCCCTTATTTAGATTGCCCTAATAGTCCCGAGAACCGGATGGTTCCCGGTAAATATAAAAATGAGATGCCCGACGTCAAGATAGTGGAGTATGTGGGGCTGCGACCGAAGCTATATGCTTTCCGCACCGAGAGCTACGACAAGGTAAAAATGAGCGGGACAGCCTCGAAAGAGGTGCATTTCGACGACTTTAAGCGCTGCCTATTTGACGGGATCACAAAAACAGTAACAGTAGTAAACAAGCAACGGCGATGCCACCACTTATATGATTTGGAGAGCAAGCGGATAGCGCTGACCCAATTCGATAGCAAGCGCTGCATATCAGGCGACGGCATACATAGCCTTCCATTCGGCTGTTAGTCGTCTATCTTATCGTGCGTTCTTTTTCTTGGTTTGCGCTCTAATTGAAGGAGCTGTCGCCTTAGGATATGGAGAAGCCAAATGCACTTTAATCCGGGGTCGTCCGGGTTGATTAGGAAGTAATTAGGGATCGGGTGCGCGTCCCATACCGGGGCGTCCATTCTACTGTTTACTGCACGTTTTTATTGCGCGTTTTGCGGTGTTTATTGTCAAGATTTTCATTAATTATTAAAATTTTGACAATAAACGCTCAGGTAGCCTGATTTTATTGACAGTAAACGTGAGAGAGTCTCACCGCGGATCGTCAAAAATTGAAAGCCCCGTGGGCAACGCAAAATGATTTAAGGAGAACGCGCTACATTTAGGCAACAGGAAAATATTTTCTCAGGTTAAAGTAAAAGGCAATGGCTTATCGCTTTAATGGTAACCCTATCATTAGTTTCCCTCTCTCTGAAATGTCATTAAACATGGTGGAACTGTTAGATGTCATTTTCTCCTTTGATAGTGAGCATGTTCAATTCTCATTTGTGAATACATACATTCGTAGAGAAGATGTGAAGTCGATTGGCTTCTTCATTGAAGAACCGCATAAAATAGTAATCCGATCATCAGATAACGTATTCGCTTATGTTAAAGCCACTGGGAACCCTTACAGATATAGGTATAATATCATCCTGGTCGATGATGATACAGGAGGATATTTACCTGTTGTGGATTTCTGGGGTCATGTTAGATGCACTCAGTATAGCATGGTAGATGTAGTGAGAGCCATGAAGCGTGAGCATGAGCAAGAACCAATCAGCATTCTATATTTCCATGTTAAACGTGATCTGTCCAAATATCATCGGAAATTCGAAGAGCATGGAATTAATATTACACGCCGCACCACATTGCGTAAATTCTTAAAAGATAATGGAGCGAAGTGGAGTCGTAACAGTCATATGTGGTATATCAATTCAAACAACCGAAATGGTGTCGTTGCTAATATCTTCTGCTCTGATTTACCGTAAACAAACAAAACCTTCTATTGCCTCGTGCATGTAAAATGTTACATTGATCTTTTTTATTGTCTGATGACAAGGATGTCAAGACCGCCAATAGTAAGACGATCGCAAGATTTAGAGGGGAGCACATTGCCGATCCCCGTGCCGAAAGAGAATAAAGAGAGCCGCATAGTAAAGCGGTCTGATTTAAAGGCTTTGGTGCCCCGCGACGTGCCCGTAGCCCTTGCTGTCCCGGAGGAATCGAAAATTGCCCGGAAGTTTTACAGTCCACAAACCGGTTTCAAAGGGATCACTAAGCTACGGCAAGAGCTGCCCGACGAGAATTATAAGAAATTGAAAGAGTGGTATAGCCGGCAAGAGGTCGTCCAAATTAATGCGCCGCACCTATCCCGCAAACGAGACCCGGCTATACCGATCCGACAGCCTCTCGATACCTACGTAATTGATCTGCTATTCTTTCCGGCGTATGCTAAGTATAACGATAATTACAGTGCTTTCCTTACGGCTATGGAGAACACATTACGGGTCGGGTTCATTATCCCAATGCGGGATAAGTCCGCGGCGTCGACCTTAGCCGCATTTATTCAGCTGCAAAATAAGGCGCCGAGACCAATATTCAAAGTGCAAAGCGATGCGGGAAGCGAATTCCGCAATGATATTATGCGCAAATATTTCGAGAATCAGTTTATCGAGCATCAGATAGCGGACACAGCCGACCATCGCGCGCAAGGGCGCATAGAAGCATTTAACAAGCAAATGCGGCGGCTGATCACGAGCTACTGCATCGCGAATAATACGGCGCGATTTATAGATGTCCTTTCGTCTCTGGAATATAATTATAATAATACGGTGCACTCTGCGACCGGCTATATGCCTGCCGAGACCAACGAGAGTCACTATAAGCTCATAGTTCAAAAAGAAGATGCGAAATTCAAGAAATCGATAGCTTATTTGGATCAGATTCAGCCGGGCATGTCAGTAAGGCTACGCATCGAGAAGACGCCATTCGCTAAGGGCGGTAACAATTGGAGCCGAATCGTATATACTGTCGCCGCGCGCGAGGGCTATAAGTTTATGCTAACTGATCCGGACGGCAATCGCGTAGAGGGTCGCTTTGCCTTCCACGAGCTTTTACCGGTTCAGGCGGTCGATTACCTAATGGCGCCCACAGTAGATGCATTAGAGGCGGCAAAGGACGAGGCGCGCGTCGATGCGCAATTGCGTAGAGAGGGCATAGAAGCCGCCGCGACTGTGCCGCAAGGCACTCTATTAGAGGATCGCGTGCAAAAAGAGAAACGAGTAAATAAAGAATTACAGCGGCTAGTAACAGCCGCCGAGCCTAAGCTGTCCGGCGGAGTGAATAGCCAACGATGGTATAAGTCGTTCTCTAATCAAACTGAGAGCTACAAAGCGCCGGAAACCAAAGCTACATTAAGAAGTAGTAGAAAAGTAGCAACGGTAGCGCCGGTAGCTAATGGCGATCGAAAAGCGACTCTGAGACCACGCAAGTAGTAGGCGCCGCGGTGCTTTCGTAGCCGCCAAATCGCGCGCTTTGCGAATCAGACCGCGCCGCTTTGTAGTAGTGTAGAACTACTCTATACGCGCGCGGATGCAAAGTATGACTAGTGGAAACGCACGAGAACGCGCGCCGGCGCGCACGACGTAGGGGACACCTCGGTTTTTGGCACCCGTCAATATGTCGAACTGGGGTTTTGCGCGCCCGGCGACTAAGCTAGTCAAACTAGCACCAACATGCCCGGAAGCAAGTTACGAGCACGTAGCAATTGAGAGCGCGCCGAGATCGGCTTGCTGTCAAAAGTTACGCCCGGATAACGAGAGGGGGGGTCGCCGCCGAGTCGCGATCGCCGGTGTTATCGAGTCGGGACTCGGGACTCGGGACTCGGGACTCGGGACTCGGGACTCGGAACTCGGGAAATTGCAACTTGCAAGCCGGTCAGTCGCTCAGCGGCTGGTCAGTCATATACACATATATATGCATTCAAGTTTTTGTTCGCAATTTGTCCACAAAATGACCACAAACCCGGTAGCCCCGATGTCCACAAATGTCCACAAAATGCCACCTTTACGGTATCCCCCCTGTCACGTTCTGTCACCTTAACCGGTATCCCCCCTGTCACGTTCTGTCACCTTAACCGGTATCCCCCCTGTCACCCATGAATGATAAATTAAATAAAATAAAACAGTCGGTTCACATCCGCGATTGGTCGATCGATCGAAAAACACATAAAAAACTACTTTGTGGCATGCTATATGTTTTCGGAATCGCCGCGATGTGATGACCCTGAATTCGTCGGTGAAGCCGGTATATATATGTATATGTCGTGATATGAGAAAAAAAGAAAAACAAAAACGAAAGTCGCGCGGGATCACATACACGGAGGTTCGGACATATATACGAAATATATACATGACTAAATCGTTATTGTTTTCATAGAACTCGCATGTAGTTTGCATGTATCTTGCATAGTGGGCGGGGCGCACTGTTTCACACTAAGGTCAATCGATTTTCATAGAGTCTCAGACTGATAACAATAAGATAAATAATAAACTACTTTATAATTAATAAAAACTACTTTAAACTACTCAACTACCTATGTTAAACTACGCAACTTAATACCGCAAACTACGCATTTAATACCAAAACTACGCAACTACGCAAGTTTTTCACTTCTCTAATTTTTTTCCCCGCCAACTTCTAAACTTTTTCAGAAAGTTGCGTAGTTGCGTAGTTTTGGTATTAAATGTGTAGTTTTCGGTATTAAAAGCGATCAGATTGCGTAGTTTTCATGCGTAGTTACGTTAAATTGCGTAGTCTCCGATTGCCCGCATGCTTCTCAGTGCGAGACTATTGCGTAGCCTATAAAACGGTCGTGTTTCAGTGCGAAACTATCGCGTAGCTTCCCTTGTAGTATGCCGGCGCTCTTTTCAGTAGAGAAAGCATGGTATATATCATAGAATCATATTGATATTAATAAGAAACTACTTTATAATATATAAACTACTTGAAACTACTCATCTTACCATGAAAAACTACGCAATTCGAAACCAAAACTACGCAAACGAAACCAAAACTACGCAACTACGCAAGTTTTACACTTTTCTAAATTTTTCCAGCCCGAGTTTCAAACTTTTTCTGAAAGTTGCGTAGTTGCGTAGTTTTGGTATCTTTTCAGTAGTTCCGGTATTAAATTGCGTAGTTTCTTTGAGTAGTTGCGGTAAATTGCGTAGTTTCTATGTGTAGCCGCACGATCTCGATGCGAAACTCATGCATTTACGTGCTAATCAGTAAGGTGTTACAGGTGTTACAGGTCTATCCAAAGTTTCCTATCCCCACCCCTCCTAGGGCAAAGTTTGGGATGAACCTGTAACACCTGTAACACTGACCTAATTCAGTAAGAACCTATTAAAACAACAAAATATCAGTCTTAGTATATCATAATAATATCAGTAGTAATTATTTTTGTATTATAACGATCAATTTCGTATCGTTTTCAGTGCGAAACTATTCACTATCACATATTTTCGATGCGCGCGAAATGTTTTATGCAGCACACGATAATTGTTTACGTTGTTACAGGTGTTACAGGTCTTGCCCAAACTCGGGAACCAAGACCCCACTCCTAGGGCGGACTTTGGGATAAACCTGTAACACCTGTAACACTGAATAAGACCAATTAAAATACAAAAGAATCAATCATAATATATCATAGATCTACTTTGTTTTATAGAGAGCCGCATACAGAACGTTCCATGCAGCTCATGGTAGTTGTTTTTGATGAAACGACGCATGATCGTCGCTTATGCATTGAAAATTCAGAACAACACACATATACAACGCCCGGCTTTTAGACTGAGGCAAGTTATAATTAAACTAAGTTGAGTCACACCTATACTATAATGAAACTCACGATATATATAAGTCTACTCATCGAGAATATAGCTAAACTTCACATAAACTATACATATTTCACATATTTTATTAAAAAGAAGCTATAACTCACGATAAAATAAATACATATAACAGATAAAACACACACATATTCACGATAGATCTATTATAAATACAGGTTATATACTAACGATATCAATTTAAATTAGCCGAGGTCTAAAAGCCGGGCGTTGTATATGTGTCCTCCGGGCCCGTCTGCAGACGGGCCCCGGGGGTACGTCGACGTCGACGTCGACGTCGACGTCCTCGGACGGGCCCCCCGCTGCTCCACGCGTGTGCGGGCAGCCTCCTAGGCCTCCCAGCCCCAGCTCCCTCCCCCCTCGAGAGCTCGACCTACGTATACCTGCCTCGGCGGTGCCGAGGAGGCTCCGGATTTCCCGGGGCTGCTCACGTAGTTTGAGAGCTAAGCTTGGGTCAGCGCTAGCGTAGGGTTATCCCTAGGGGTTCGTCTAGTCGGAGGCCCACAAGTGGGGAAGTAGACTAGCGTGTTGTGTTTTTTGGTAGGCTTAGGCCTAGGGTAGTACGATGGCACTGCGGCACTGTAATAGCAGTAGCTGTTGTGTAGTCGGGGCTCCGTCCCCTACTAGCTATAGGCTAATACACTACAGGATTACGTAAAAAAAAAAGGCCGAACTTCGGAAGAAGCTGCAGGCCTAGGGGAAGTAGGGAAACAGCCGCTGAGCAGCAAATTATTGAAATGAACCATCGCATGCACTCTCCTGCGCATGCAGATCCTTGCTCGTACACTCTCTGGCGCACCCAACCGGACACACTTCGGTCCCTTGACACTGCGCATGCATGCTGTGACACCAGACCCCATCCCCCCCACCCCCACGGGCCCAAATTTGAAAGGGCCTCCCCACCTGCACTCCCCGCGAAAACGAGGCGAAAGTCATTGAACCCTTCCTGCAAGGCCAATCCTTGAATTCACGAGAGACTCGCGATCGATTTCACATGCGCGGAAGCCCGATCCGTCTTAGGCGACGAGGAGACACTCGTCGACGTCGACGGCGGTGGCCTCGGCGAGGGACGCCTCCTGCGCGTCCGCCTCGAGCTCCTCCTCGACCTACGCGAGGCGCCAAACGAGCGGGCGTCAGCGGAAGTATGCGAGTGCTCGGGGCGGAAGCGGCGCCGGCGCGCGCACGGCGGCGAGATCGTCTTCAGCGGCATGCGCATGCGTCTCGTCGTCGAGCTGGAAGAATCGTCCGTAATGCACCTGCTGACAGCTGCCGCCTTCAAAAGTATAGGAACTTTTGGCGTTGTTTCTGCAGAATGCAAGTGCACTCCAGGAGGAGTCGGCGTGAGTGGATATCGATGGCCCGGAACAGTTGTCCGTCGACCAACACCGGACGTCTGATGTTTGATCATCGGATGCGCGTGCCTTGTGAGAATGCGGCAACTGCAACGGAGCGGATCGGAGGGCGGGCACGCACTTGAAGAAGCGGCTCCCATGTCGGCGATTTTGAATTCCTGAGGAGAAGAAGAGAGCTCGAGTAAGGTATGCGCTGCACTGCCCGGCAGCTGCTGGGCGAGAGCGGACCCGGGAAGGGACAGAACCAATTTCAACCAAACTTTGAATTAAGCAAAACGCACTCGGGACGCGTACCGTAGATCTAGACTCCGTAGTACCTACTGTAAACCTAGAAATTTTCGTCCGACGGTCGAGTCTTAATTTCGACAAAACCCGAAAATCGTGACGAAAATATGGTTCGACATCATCAAATTTTCGTCAGCCCCAAGACTCCGCCATAGACGGGTCCGACGGTCAGCTGTTAGTATACCCTAGCCATACATAATTTCCGTTAAAGAGCATCAAATATTCGTCAAATTAATATTGCAGGTATGACGAATATAGACGAGCCGGGGCGCCGGGTCATGATCAGTGGTCACCGGCCCCGGCGGCCCGGCGGGTCACCGACTCACGTGCACGGAGTCACGGTCACTCATGAATCATGATCACCGTACGCGTATAATATAAGTATTTTTTTTAGTACATGGTCACCGGGTGCAGGCTGCTCGGAGCCTATATAGCTAGCTTGCAATGCCTTGCATGCAGCCTAAAAAAGTTGCAGGCTGCTTGGACCCGACCGGTACCGTCACGGCGTCACTACTAGTAGTCTACTACGGTTACAAGTACGGTACCGGTATAGTACTACCGTGTGCGTATACGACTTATCATGATCATATATGTACCGCGCTGACTTAATTAACACGTTCAACGGTTAAGCGGGTACAGTGAAATGCAAAAAAAAAGTAAAAGGCAGTCGTCGTGCACGTGGCACGTGCCACTGTGCCAGTCGACCAGGACTCGACCTCCTAGCCGGCTTACTTTTTTCTAGGGCCGGGTAGGTGTACCCGGGCCCGGGGGGCCGGCCCGGCCGGGGGTAGCCTCTACTAGCCTGGCGCTGTGCGGCGGCTGTGGCGCCGGCGGGGCATGCATATGCGCATGGCCGGGGGCCGGGGGCCGGGGGCCGGGGGCCGCCGGCCGACCACGCGTCGACGTCGGCCCTCGGTACAACGGCCGCGGGTCGGCGTCGGCACTGCGGCGGCGGCACCGTGGCACTCGCGGCCGGCAGCGCATGCGCAGGCCGGCCGGCAGTGGTGCACGTGTCGGGCCGGACCGGGCCGGGCGTGCGCACGGCCCCCCATGGCCGATCTGGCCGACCTCGCCAAGTCGGCCGCCCGGCGTCCGGGTGGCCCAGCCGGGCCTGCCGGGCCGGGCGCCGGTCGGGCGCCGGCCAGCCCGTGGCGGGGGCCGGGCCCGGGGCCGGCGCGCGCGGGGCCGGCTCCGATCCGGTACCGGTGCCGCGCGTGACGGCCACTGGGCCAGGCCGCGGCGGCCAGACTGCCCTCCTATGTAGGGCCCGGGGTGGGGGCCCGGGCGGGGACGAATTAAATTCCGTACACGTGCACTTAAGCTTGATCAGAAGTGAATGTGCAGCGAGGGTCTAACCACGATGAAATCCATGTATAACTAATGAAATGTCATGAACTACGAAAAAATGAATTCGAAGTCCGTAAAATGTAATGAAATGTATAACTACCATCCCAGCTCGCGGGCGGCTCTAGATCTGGAGGGGTGCGGCCCTCAGCCGAACCCCCCAGCGCCGAATCCGAACGGCCCCGAATTGCCGAACAGCGCCTGGGCGGCGCAGCGCCGGGCCCGCTCCGCCGCCTCCTCCACCGTCGCCCCGTCCCTGTCCTGCGCACGAAGTTTAGGGGGGGGGGGGGGGGGCACGGATCGGATGGGAGGGGGGGTACGGACCTTGAGGAGGGGTCGGCGCCCGCGTCGAGCAGGGCCCGCACGGCTTCGGGGGTACCCGTGCAGGTCGCGAAGTGCAGGAGGGGCTCGGTACCCCTCTCGCCCCAGCGCGGCTCCTCCAGGAAGGCTTGGCGTGCCCCCAGGGCCTCCAGCGTTGCGCCATCGAGCCTCAGGAGCTCTGAGGGAGGGGTCGGTAGCAGCCCGGAGCGAGCTATATATAGCAGCATCCGTTGCGGCGGGACACGGAGAGACGCACCGACCGCTTGCGCAGCGATGCGGGAGCGTCCGGCGAGTCGCACGGCGCTGCAGGCTCCCAGGAGCCTCTGTAGGGGGGTACGCCCCTCGCCGTCCTTCGCGGACAGGAGCTCGAGCTCGGTACCCGCGCGCTGCGCCGCCTCCAGCAGCGTCCGCGCCGCCTCCGTCCGCCCGAGATCGCAGGCGACGTGGAGGGCTGTGTACCCCGCCGCGTCCTGCGCATGCAGGGCCCGGTCGATCGGCCGTCTGACAGGGGCGGAGCAGGGGCGGGGCCGGGGCGTACCCGTGCGAGGGGGTCGGCGCCCAGCTCGAGCAGGACCTCGAGCATGTCGGGCCAGGGGGCGCTTGCGGCGAGGTGCAGCGGCGCGTGGCCACGGGAGGCGCCCCCGCGCGCCGGGGCGTGCACGAGGGGCGCCAGGCCCCACTCCTCGATCAGCTGCGGCGAAAGCGGCGATCAGCTGAGTGAGTGGAGGCGGCGCGCGATCGCTCGCTCGCCTAGTAGCCTATAGCCCGGCGGTAAGAAGCCTAGTAGCCTAGTAGCCGGGCTTGGCGGGTGAGCCAGCGAGCGGAGGCGGCGCGCGATCGCTCATGGTCATGATCGCTCGCCTGCTGGGCGGCCCCGGGGTCCAGGGTGTGCTCGTGGCGCGCGAGAGCGTGGAGGGCGCTCGACCCCCACGCCTCGTCCAGCTCCCGGAAGTGCGGCGCCGTCTAGCATCGACGACGACGACGACGCCGGGCGGCAGTGAGATGGGACAAGGCTGCAGCTTAAGCTCAAGCTCAAGGGGGAGTCTCACCCAGGGGCCTGACGGAGGCTCGCCGCCGGGCAGGGGGGCGGCCGGCGACACGCCGAGCTCGGAGACGAGCCGCCGCGCGTCTTCCGGCAGCGGCCAGGAGACGGCTGCCGGGCAGATCAGCGGGCTGGGCAGAGGGGTGGGAGGGGGCGGTCGGGCGCCTTTGAGGAAGGCGGGGGCGGCGAGGCGGGCGAGGGGCAGGCGGGAGCCCTCGGGGCGGAGGAACGGTCCCCCGTCGAAGTGGGCGTGCAGCGCCCGCAGCGCGGCGGGGTCCAACATGTCCCTCTGCCGCGCCCGGCCGTGTCGGCCGCGGCTGTGGGTGGGCAGAACGGGGCGGCCCGGGTTCGGGCGGGCGGGTGGGCAGGTCGGCGCACGAGGTTCAGGTCGATGACGAGGCCGCCGGAGCTGCGGGCGCGCGCCCCCATCGCCTCCCACTCGCCCCGCTCTGCGTCCCCTATGTAGTACCAGTGGACCTGCGCGTCGGCGCGGGCGGATCAGATTTCGATTTCGCGTCGTTGCCTGAAAGCTCAGCTTTGCCTTTGCTGCCAGGCTGCCTCTTTAGGAGTACAGTAAGCAGCCGAAGAAAAGGGGGGGGGGGAGGGAGGCGCGGAAAGGGGAGGGGAGGGAGGGGCGGGGAGGGAAGGGGAGGACAGGGGGTGGGGGCGACCGGGGGGGGGGGGGGGGGGGTTTGGAGCGACGGGCGAGGGGGTCACGGCGACACCGTCTAACAAGGTTTGAAGAGAGATAGGTTTGGCAGCGAGAGGGGCGGAGGCGGGGAGGGGGGCGGGGGGTTGGTGTTCAGAAAGACTCGAAGGGCGCTCGGCGACGAGGTCACGAAGGGCGGGGCAGGCGAGGGGACCCCAAGAGGACTCAGATAACAGGAGTTGCTCTAAAGGTCTAAAGGTTTGGCGGCGGCGATGCTTGTACTACTGGGACGATTCCGGCGGCGGCGATGCTTGTGATCTTAAAGTGATTCGAAGGGCGGGACGTTTGCGGCGCATTAAAATGCAAATTAAAGGGCGGGGCGCACGGCGGCGAGGTCGCGGAGGGCGGGGAGGCGGGCGTGGAGGGCCCGCAGCGCCGCGAAGCCTCCCAGGTCGTCCGCCCCCGCGCAGTCGTCCGAGCTCGACACGTCCAGGCTCGCCAGCCGCGGGAAGCTGGGGGCTCAGTCAGAGTCAGGTGAGCCGGGGCCCGGGGGAGGAGGGCGGGGCGGGGTGGGGGGTACGCTCACTCGAGGCCGTCGAGGGCGTGGACGATGGGGACGTTGCCCCTCAGGCGGTAGGGGGCCGCCTCCCTCGCCGCCTCGCCCTCCTCGCCGGAGAAGTCGATGGCGCTTTCGACCACCCGCGTACCCCTGCCGCGCCGGCGGCTCGGGCCCGTGCGCGGGGCGGAGAGAGGGGGGTACGGAGGCGGGGCGCACCGGAGGTAGAGGCGCTCGAGGGAGGCCGAGCACGCTCCCAGGAGGCGGCGGAAGGCGGGGAGGGGTACGATGTGGCCGCAGAGGTCGAGGTGGCGGAGGCGGGGCAGGGCGAAGCCGGAGGGGAGGGATTCGAGGGCGGCGAGGGACCGGTGGGCGTCCTCGGCGCCGGCGCCGGAGAAAGAGAGGTGCGTCAGGTTCGGGCAAGAGCAGAGGGCTTCCAGAAGGATGCCGTCCGCGCGGGCAGGCGGGCCGGCAGAGCCGCCGGCTGCTGCCGCCGCGGCCGCCGCCCCATCCTGCGGCTGCTCTCCGCTGCTCGGAGGGGCGCAGCTCTCGCCCTCGCCCTCGCCCTCGGCGGCGCCGGCGCATCGGAGGGCGAAGCTAACGTCGCGGAGGTGAAGGCGCTCGACGCGGCCGCCGAACCGCGCCGCCAGCCGCGCCACGTCCAGGACCGTGTCGCCAGCCTGCGCGGCGCACGCGCGTGAGCCGAAGCGAGCGCGCTCGCGTGCTGGCCCGGCCCCCGCGTGCCCCGCGCGCGCGCGATGATTGAGCAAGAGCAAGATTTGCTCACCGGGCGAGGTCCCTGGCGGCCGCTGACGAACGCAGGCTCCATGAAGAGCTTCGAGGACTCCCCGTACGCGAGCCGCTGGAAGCGGCGCCGAGAGGAGGCGAGGCCACGCAGGACGGCGAACGTCCCGCAAGCCGCGGCCGCCCTCTCCATCACCGCCAGCACCAGATCATCTGCGATAGCTTCAGCGTTGCAGCGAGAGCCTCCGCGTCCGGGCGGGCGCGTTTACGCTTCGTGCTACGTGCGGGTGGAGCTCTAGCGAGTGTGCGCACCCGGCAAGCTCATGATCGGCGCGGCTTCGCGCTCCGCCATCGTTGCTTGTCGCTCTCCGGAGACCGCCGATCTGTGTTTTTTTCACGTGCCGGGTACAGGTGAAGTTGAGGGGGAGGAAGGAGTGTCAGCTGAGCGATGATGCGCGCTGGCCTTCAATTTCTGCTTTTTAATTCCGGATCCTGGCGCGCGGCGGCCGAGATGAAATTCGGGCGTCGTCGACGTCGCGCGCGCGGCGCCGGCGCCGGCGCCGGCGCCGCGGCGCCAATTGCAAGTGTCGACGTCGTGGAACGTTCCCCCCGGGCCCTAGCTATAGAGGGCCTAGACCCGGGCACGCCTCGAGCTCGATCCCGAGCTCGCATTTCTCTAGAGGGAACTTGAATTCGAAGAGAGCCACAGATCTAGATCTAGAGGGATTCCGGAAAGAGGAGAAGCTTATATATACATTTAAGCGGAATTCGAAGAGAGGGTCTCGCCTCAGAAAGGGAGCAGAAAGGGAGGCTGAATTCGAAGGGGTCAGGCCCACAGGAATCGCTGAGCAGATTCGCAGGGTACACGTGCACTGACCCGCCGGCGCCCGCGAAATTCCGCAAAATCTTCGCCGGTCTCCTATACACGCTCGCGCGAATTCGAACCCTGAACAGCACATTCGAGCCTTTTCAAGGCCGCGAGGTCCGCACCCTTCTTTCGCGGTCCGAGGTCCGAAATTCGCGTAATCGTCGATGAACGCGATGCGCTCCAGGAAGCCGAAGGCGCCCACCTGCCGCTTCACAGGGTCACGTTTACAGGCCCGCAAGTGCAAGCTTTAGTTTAAGCTTAAGCCTGTTTCGAATAACGAATGCCGCCTGTTTCACGCTCGCGGGGCATGGCGCGCGGTCCCTTCTTGGGCTATTCGTGCTGATGCATCTACGTATATATACGCAGGAGTGCCCAGGGGCGCTTTCCACGCTTTCGCACGCGCGAATCTTCGCGGATCGATTTATATATCCCGCGGCCGCCCTCATGGAGTACGCGCCTTTCCGGCACGACGTTTTCATATCGCGATGCTTAAGCTAAGACAATGCATGCGGTTCTGCAGGTCACTTTCCCGGAAGAGAGCGAAGGTGGATCCGGAGCTAGAGCCATCGGCGGATCCCGACATTCAGGATTCAGCAGGCCTGGCTCATGGGATAGCTATGCAGGAGCCGGAGACGGCTATGCATACGCACGAGCCGGTCGACGTCCTCGACGCAGGGGCTCTCGGGCGTATTTTGGCCCACGGAAATCCTGACGAGTCGGCTAAATCTAATCCTCCCGCTTTGCAAGTCATTGATCTCAAGCGCGTCGGAAATACGGACCGCTACCGGTATGCGCGCGAGGCTGCTTCTTGCCACAAGCCATTACGTGCTATCTAATCTAGAAATCAGCCTTGTCCTCTCAGATGGCCAGTACTGCGCGCACGCCATCCTATGCACCGCTCTCAACGAGGATGTGGAAAGAAGTGAGCTTATGACGAATGATGTCATTCTATTGGAGTCATTCGTTCTGAATAAAATTCTGAACCAATCGTGCGTTATCTGTACATGTAACTAATACTAACTATAGCTATTTGCACCCTTAAAATTTTAAATGTCATGCATATGATCCGTTCTAGATCTCGAAAATTAAAATACATCAAATCCTGCAGCGTGTAATAACTCCGGATCCTTTTGTAGGGTCATTATCGTTCTTGAGTACCAGCACATGAGCCGGCCTTCTTCCCGAATTGGCAGTCCGGTGAACTATTTCGAAAGCCTTGCCCCGCAGCCAGCAGCTGCCGCGGTGGAGCCGCAGCCAGCAGCAGCCGCCGTGATGGAGCCCGAGTCGACGTCGCCGGCCGCGGAGGACGAGCTCGAGCTCGAGCCGCCCGCCCTCGAGCAGCTCGCGCAGCTCCGGGACGAGCTGGCGGAATCGCGGGCGCTGGCGGAGCAGCTGCGGGCCGAGCTGGAGGCCGCGCAGGAGAACCTTATTCCGGCTCCGGAGGCCCTCGCGGGGCTGCCGGCGGAGCGGCTCCAGCGGATGCAGCGGCGGCTCCTGGACGAACTCGTGGCCGTCTCCAACGCCCTCGCCGCCGCGCGGGCGGCCGAGGCGGCCGCGCCCGCCCCCGCCGGACCGTAGTGCGCGGCTCCGCGCGCTCTGGACTCTATTCGTCAGCGGCTTCGAATTCAACGATCATAAGCGTTCTCCTGTTCAATTTTTTGCTTCGACTTCCACCGGTACCATAGCACCGAAATTCTCTCTGCTTCAAAAAATTCGCGATCGTCTTTTTTCTTTTTACGAACAGCATATATATATATATATATACGTAGCTTCGTTGCCCCGTTCTTTGACTCTCCGCCAGCTAAAGCTTAGGCTGCTAGGGTGCACTCTCAGATACATTAGGCGAGCACGCATGCGCAGTTCAGACCGAGAATCGCATATTGCAAGATTCTTCAGCTGCAACATTCATATAGGTTTTTCGCAATGCAAACATAGATAAGAGATCCGATAGGCTAGGCGTACGTTCGTCTCGCGCGTCATTGGTCGACCTCCAGCATGCACATGCGCAGTCCTGATCATGAGGCCTTCCTCCCGGAGTCCTCATCGATATCCGACCGCGCTCGAAGGGAATCGCCCTTCCAGCAGTCCCGCTGGGCTTCTTAATTGACTAGAATCAGAAGCTGTCGAACTAGGCACTTGAATCGATATCTAAATATCAAAGAAACAAAGAAGCGAAACAGAGAAGAGTTTGAGTTTGGCAAACGGCTAACCTGCTCTCTGCAAATAGCTATATAGGGTGCTGTCACAGTGTATATATCTAGAAACTCTCTGCAAATAGCTATATAGGGTGCTGTCACAGTGTATATATCTAGAAATAAGTCTGGTATCTTAGAATCCCTGAAATTCAGCTATGCATATGCATATGCATCTGAAATAAGAAATCCATTATGGTGTCCACGGCACTTCACACACAGAGAAAATCTTAATCGATACAAGCGAAACAATGAAGCATGCGTTTAAGCTTGGCGAACGTCTAATCCGCACTCTGCAAATACTTAGAATCCCTGATCTACAGCTATGCATCTGCAGCTGAAATACGAAATCCATTATGGTGTCCACGGCACTTCACACACAGAGAAAATCTTAATCGATACAAGCGAAACAATGAAGCATGCGTTTAAGCTTGGCGAACGTCTAATCCGCACTCTGCAAATACTTAGAATCCCTGATCTACAGCTATCATAGTATGCATCTGCAGCTGACTCAGTGAAATACGAAGCACCTAGATAGCACCTTCGGCTAGATAGTTGACCGGTCGGAAGGGCACGTCACGTAGAACATTGATACATGTGCCGTGGTGTATCAATGCGACGTCCACTTTTGCAAAAAAAAGACTCAGTGAAATACGAAATCCATTATGGCGTCCACGGCACTTCACACACATAGAAAATCTTTAATCTTTATCGTGCGAAATCACAGATGTTTTCCGGCGATAAATATAGACACAGCAACTGCACGACACAAATTTCTAAAAAAGCTAACTCACGCACACCAACTGCATGTGTGAAAAAGATCATGACACCCCATATGTGAAAAGAACAGATCTAGAAAGCAAAAATTGCCGCGAAATTCGTGGCCAGCGCCGCAGGCGTAATTCACGCTTAGCTCGGGCGTGCTGCCGCTACAGTGGCCGTCAGCTGAGCCAGGCGCTCGATGACCGCAGCGAAAGAGGGCCGTGCCCTGAGATAGAACGTGCGGTCAGGGTCTGAGTATCGATATTAATTTAAAGAGCTGCTTAGAAAGGCTCCGCACATTGGGTCGAGACTGAGGCAGTCCAGGATGAGTCGGGCAAGCGGGGCGGGGCACCGTTCGGGATCTGTTCGAGTTGTTAGAGCTGTCTATCCTGGATAATCGCCGGGGGGGGGGGGGGGGGGGGGGGGGGGGGGGAGGTGGCGGGAAAAGGGATTCGGAGGGCAGGGCTGCATCGCGGGAGGGGGAGGAGGGGGTCGTTAGAGCTGTCTATCCCGGATTATCGCCGGGGGGGGGGGGGGGGGGGGGTGGGGAAGGGGGGCGGGCGTGCAGAGGGGTTCGAGTGAGGGGAGGGAAGGCCTAGGGGTCTGGCGGAACGGGGGAGGGGGAGGGGAGGGGGGAAGAGATCTAGAGGGGGGAGGGGGAGTCTAGTCGGCGTCGGAGAGGAAGGGCGGCGGAGGCCGGAGCTCGAGGGGTAGGCCCACGCACGGGTCGGGTCGCGCAGCCGCTGTGTCGCTTCGAAACCGCGATCGGCGGCGCCGCCCGCGCGCGCGGCCGCGGCCGCCCTCGCGGCGACTTCGGCCGGGGAGAGATCCCCGTGAGGCGCCTCGCCCGTCGCGCACTCCCTGCGGCCCCGCGCAGAGTCATTAGAAACTAGCTATAGCTCCGATTGCAAATTATACGGAAAAGCGCACCAAAGGACGACTCCGAAGCTGTAGACGTCGAAGCGGGAGTCCGAAGCCGAGGAGGACCCGGACCCGGCCGGGGGCGCCGCAGATGCGAGCCGAAGGATCTCCGGGGCGGCGTACCTGTGATGCGCGGGGCGCTCGTGCTCTTAAATATACATTGACGTGGCGGGAGAAGCTAAGGAGTGGATAGGGGTACCGTGCGTGTTCCTGCGGGGATGCAAGTACCCCCTCGAGGTTGACCGATCGCGAGTCCGAGAGGCCGAAGCCTGCACCCGGGGTACAGAAATACTCGGAATCGACGGAAGGGTACGCCTCAACTCGGCGATATCGGAGTCGGCGGAGGATTCGAACCCGCGATTTTGATGCGCCCGTCGAGATCGAAGAAGAGGTTTGCAGGCCGAAGGTCCCTACACGGACGATCGAACGTGAGCGCACGAATTGAAGGTCATGATCAGAAATTTTAAAGCATTTCCTGTGCGTGCCGGTGGGGGTAGCCGCTCATGCGGAGGTAGTGGAGGCCCGTTGCGACGGTGTGGGCGAGGGCGAGGGTCTCTGTGAGGGGCAGCGGCCCCCCGCCGGGCCCGTGGATCCTCCGCTCCAGGGAGCCACCCGGGAGGTACCTGCGCACGCGCGCGCGCCGCCCCGGCCCTCGCTTAGCCTCGATTTCAGGGCGCTTCAAAGTTCACGTTAAACTGAAGAATTATTTTATTTTCAGATGCTGGTTTGAGTTTGAAATATAGGCCGCACTCGTTGACGATGAACAGATTCGGAGGCTGTATCGACGCCCCCATGAACAGGACCAGCGAGGGGTGCCGCAGCAAACTGCGCGGGCGAGTCATAATCAGAGTAGAGGGGCCCGGGGCCAGCGAGTCGGACTGGGCGCACTGGAGAGCGGCCACCTCGCTTCGGAAGCGCGCCAGCGACGCGGCGTCTTCCGTTTGGAGGGTCCGGATCTGCAAGACGCTTGAGGTCAAAGTTCTAGATCTTTCAATGGAACTGCTTCAATTTGAATCTGCAGGGGGCCGAACCACGCGGACGACAACGGCGTTGGTGCGCCAGCGCGCGCGGTACACGTCGGCGTAGGCGCCGCCCCCCATGTGCTCCAGGATCTGAGGGGAATTCGAACCGAGATTGAAGCCGAAGCCTTGGGTGCGCAGTCCCGGACCAGACGAGCTAGCCTTGCAGGGGCGCACCTCAAGTCCGTCCGGGGGTGTGGCGGGGTCGGAACTCGAAGAGGGGGCGTCGATCTCGGGTACAGGGGACCAGGAGCGGCGGCGGTTAATTATAACGCTGCTGTCACCGGCCGCGGCGCCGCCGGCGATGGAGGGCGAGGCGAAGGCAGCGTTCGTGCCGGCGCCCGCTGGCTCGACCACGAAGCGGCGGGGCGAGAGCTGCAGGTACCGCGCCGGATGGGAAGAGCCGCAGCCGGAGCTCGAGCTGGAGGGGGCGGGCACGTGCAGCGTCAGCTGCGGCCGATCGCGATGGCGCCGGGCGTCGACGCTGCCGTTCGAGCTGCCGGGCGCGGCCGCGGCGCTGGCCGCGGGCTCGCGATCGGGGCTCGGCGGCGATCTCGAGGGGGGCGGGGACGCATCGGTATCCGTCGCGATCGGCCCCGCGGAGCCGGGAGCGATCCCGAGCTCGAGGGCTATAGCCAAGGCGGGGGCGGCGCCGTCGAGGCAAATGGAGACCGGGAGGGGCGGGGCGGGCGCCGGCGCCGGCGCGCTCTCTTCCGGAGAGCTGCAGCTGACGACAAGCTTCGGGGCCGGCGGGGCGGGCGCCGGCGCCGGCGCGCTCTTTTCCGGAGAGTTGCAGCTGACGACAAGCTTCGGGGCCGGCGGAGTTGCCATCGGCGACTTGCAATTGGGATCCGGAGGTTTCGCGGCCGAATTCGGAGCCCCGTCATCTCCTCCCTCTGTGGCCGAGCTAATCTCAAAGCGAACCCGGGGCGCTGCCGCCGGAGGCTTGAGCTCGGTCGCCGCAGGTGCCGGTGTCGAGGGCCCGCCCGTGTCGCCTCGAGCTTCGGATCCGGATCCTCCGCCCGGCCCCGCTGCAGCTGCATCCGCAGCACCCTCCTCGCCGCTGTCGCCTGCTTCTGGACCCTCGAGCTCGTCCAAGAGCTGGAGTTGCGAGCGGGACCGGACATATATAAGTCGATGGAATTCGAGATAAGTTCAGGCGACCGAAATCAAAGACGAGGCACCGAGGCGAGGGCGTCGGGGCGGCGGGCGAGACACTGCGAGACTCGCTTCGAGAACGCGGAGAGGAAGCTCCGCTCGGGCCCCGTCCACTCCAGTTCCTCCGATCCCGACCCGACGCGGTGAACCGTCGGAACCGCGACGTACCCGTACAGGACGCCCGCGTGCCACAGCTGAGGAACGCTCGAAGTCAAATACTGGACCGGTAAGTTGAATTTAAATTCGAAGGCGGAGCACACCTTGCACCCCATGCCGCTGTCGGCCGAGTGCTGAGCGAGGTATTCGCTCCATGCTGGGCCGGTGCCCGCCGCGCCGCCGGCCACGTGCACGCCGGCGCTGCCCGCGGCTGAAGCCGACGCTGCGTTCGAGAACGCAACCGCCTGGCCCGCGTCGGACCCCAGAATCGAACCAACAGCATGCACATGTGCCTGGCGAAACAGGAAGTAACAGACGCCGGATCAAATCACGATTTGATCTCGCGATCGCGACCGGCTGGACCCAGGGGCGCGCACGAGAGATCTAGAGCCGGCTCGGGATCGGGAACCAGAATTCGAAGGCCGCGGATCGCGCCGCGGGGCCCCGGGGCGCTCGCTGGCTGGATCGAAGTACTCAGCGATGCATGCCAGGCGCATCGACCGCGCTGGGCGACGGAATTAGTACTTGGAGGTACGGTAGATCCCGTTTATCACTGCATCTGCAGCAGTGCGCGCGCTCACCGGCGTTAAAGACATGGATGCTTGCGTGGCCGCAGCGCAGCGCCCGCCCTGCGAGCGCGAGGGCGCGGCGAAGCGGCCCGCCGATGCTGCGCATGTGGTCGGACGGGGCGCGCCGTCAGAGACGGCAGTTTAACCGGCGACCGCGCGGCGGTGGCGTGCGTGCCTCGTGGCGGGCGAGGCGTCTGCGAGGCACTCGGCGACGTGTTCCTGGGCCTCGAGAAGAGCCTCCGCCGCCGCGGAACGGCGGGGCGAGAAGAGCGGGCCCGCGGCCGGCGAGGGCGCCGCCAGCGAGCCGCGCTCAGCGCCCGCCGTGGCGGCAGCTGCAGCCGGATCCGGAGCTTTGGCCGTGCCGCCGCCGCTGCTGGAAAGGTGCAGGCTGACGGGCGCGACTGCTGCCGGCGCGGACGGACACTTCGGATTCATCGGTATCGCCACGCCGGCGCCGGCGCCGTCGGCCGCGGACGCGCCGACCAGACGGAGGAGATCGTGGAGGAGCGAGGTCGAAGGGCCCATCACGCGGCGCCGGCGCGCGCGGCGATTCCTGCAGCTGCCGGCCAGCTGCAGCTGCAGCGCCCGTCAAAGTTGGAAATCGTGTGATGCCGCGTGCTACTGCAGCTGGCAGCTAGCTATATCCTGCTGCAGTGCCTCAGCGCCGCTGCGCATGCTGCATGCGCACGCTCAGCCTGGAGCGTTTCAACTGCCTGAGAGGAACGGAGTAGCGCCGGCCCGTCAAATCAATCAGGTTTGCGATAGAATCATCCCGAGCCTGGAGCAACAAGTCATTCACATTATTCGGGATGACCATCGGATTCGGGACATTATTCCGCCCAAAGTCGACTTCCGCCCCGATCCCCTCCAGAATCGACTTCCGCCCCGACCCCCTCCAGAAGGCCTGGATCGCCTATGTTTACGGCGAGCCCTCTGCAGACAGCACCATCATCTTTTAGCCAGCTGTTCAGGGTTAGCGGTAGGCCGCGGCCGTGCGAACACAGTTGATGCTCAGCGTTTTTTGGCTCCAGAACAATCTTTAATATAGTGTGCGCTGAATCTGGCCTTTCATTGAGGCTTTTCTTTATTCGGTTTGATCGCAGCGTGTGCTAATCGAGCCTTTTCTTTTTTTTCAATCTTAATCTGTGTTTATCTTTACGTATATATATATATATACACTTCAACCTCGAGCTCCCGCGCGCACTGGGCCGGCGCCGGGGTCGATCTGCCGCACGCATGTGCGTCCCACTACGACTCTTTCATTAGATCCCGGTTCCCCCCTTGCACCCCCGGCGCGACAAACGCGGCCGGGCCCCTAGTAATGAAGTATTTCATCTCATGTCCACCAAGCGCGGGGCGGGCGGGGCGGGGCAGGGTGGGCGGGTGAAAGGGTCCGGTGAGCTAAAACCGAGCCAAAGCTGAGCTAAAATTTAGCCCGGAAATAGCCCAGGAATAGCGCCACTGCAGTCATACTTGGCATAGATTTTAGAAAATGCTCAGCTTTAGCTCGGAATCAGCTCGGCGGGCTATCGGCCGGGCTAATGGTTCAGCCCGGTTTCAGCCTGGTAATAGCCCAGTTGACCCCCTAATCTACTAGCGCCGCTGTTATTGCTGGCGGACGATCGGCCGCGCTGGCCGCACCCGACCACCGTGGCACCTCAGCCGATGCTCTGATGCCTATACTAGATTTGCGCATCGCTACACCTGCTCCGCGCGCGCTAGCTACGCGAAGCCGCCCCCGCGATCGCGACGCGGCCTAATAGCTTTTGGGGGTCATTCGGGTAGTTTCAAGTTGCCGCAGTGCACACTTGGTGCCGGAACAACCTCCCGGCCCGGCGGTCCTCTCCTCTAGATCTAGTACTGTAGAACTAGTTTATTTAGTACAGGAAAATAATTAGTAGTTCGCCAAAACTGTCATTTTAGCAGGGGCAAAATCTTTAGTAGGTCGGTCTTCGCAGGGCTTTTGTATGGCGGAGAAGGGACTACCCCTAAGAAATCTCGCCTTTAGCAGGCGAGAAATCGCCCAAAACTTTTTAGTACCAATATTTAGTAGATCGCCCAAAACTTTTTAGTACTATAAATATGCAGCCCACTAAATATTTCTAGTTCTACAGTAGATCTCCTCCGGTCCCCTCGACTCTGGGCCTCAAGCTCCCCTCTCCTCTCCTCTTTCGGGCCTAAGTTTCGGCGCCAGGCAGCTATAGCTCGAATCCGCTCGCGGAAAGTCCGACGGTCGGAGCGCTACCGGTAGCCTCGAGCTCGCGTGCGTACCTTTCGGAAAGCCTCGGAGCTTTTGATTCTGGCTCCTAGGCAATATTTAATGTGGCGCGATTCCCCGCGCGAACCGCGGGCCGCGGCCGCCAGGCTCCAGCGGCTAGCGCTAGGCTCGCCCCTAGCGGCTAGCGCGGCGCTGCCAGGCTGGTCGGCGGTGGTCGCGCTCGCGATCGGCCTGCAGCTGCCGCCGCCTGCCGGCGGCCGCGCCGCCGGCCGCGGCCCGCGGGGCCGCTGCGCTGAGTGGCAGTGCGCTCCTCAGAGAGCCTCCTCTAGATCTGCTCAGCGGCCGCCGCGGCGGCCTCCCCCGCCTTTCGAATTCCGCACGCCGACTGTCCCACTGACTCCCAGCTGTCCCAGCGCCTAGCTATATATAGGCTGTCCGGTACAGACTAGTGCTGTCGTCAGTCAGTCCCCCGGCTGACCCAGTCCGTCAGCCCCACTGACTGTGACTGAATCAGTCAACCCGAGGTTCAGTCAGGCTACCGTGCAAAAGCCGGGGAAAATGACCAGGAAATTGGCAGGAATTGACCCAAGCGCGATCTATCTACTTCATTCAAGTTGCCAAGCATCAGGCCAGGCACGTTATGCGAGCAGAGAGGACGAGAAAAGGAGATTCGGCCCCCGCCAGGCGCACGTCAGACTCCATTAGCCTCTTACCATGCACATGGGCGCCGCGGCGGTTTCTTGAAGATTTCGACGACAGGAGATCATTTTTTGGTCGACCCACGTCAGCTTTAGATGGAAAAAGCCCGCAGGGGGGCACGCTCCCAGCAGGGTGTTGTATGGGACTGAGAAAACGTCAGTCAGCCAAAAGCTGACCCAGTGAGGTCAGTCAGACCCTCTGACTGTGACTGTCAGTGACTGACGACAGCCCTAGTACAGACCGTACAGCCTACCGCACAGGCCGCTGACTGTTCCGTCGGCGACGCCGGCGCCCGGCCCGCGCAGCCGCGCACCGTGGCACTCGCTCAGTGGGCTCGCGCTCAGCAGCAGCCTGGCAGCGAGAGCGCGCGAGCCCCAAGCGCTCGAGCGCAGTGGCCGCAGTGGCCGACATCGGCTTGTGCAGCTTTCAGACATCGGCATGATCAGCGAGGCATAGCGCCGCTGCGCAGCGCGTGCCCGGCAGCCGCACTGCGATATTCGAGAGCCAGCCGACGCGTACGGCGACGACCAGCGCGGGCCTGGCCTGGGACGTCGAGCTCGGCGCCGGCGCCGGCCGCGCGGCGACTCGTCAGTCACTGCTCCGCGCGGCGTATGTGCCGGCCTCAACCCACCAGCGCACGAACTGCGGTCATGTATATATATATATATAGACACATGGTGCGCGCGTCCGGACGTTCGCGGACGCAGCCGGCCGACACATGTGCGCGCAGATGTACGGTCCATGCGGAAGCGCTGACCCTGTTCAAGGTCATGCAAGCGCTGAGAAGAAGGTGCAGGCGCCTGCGGCCCGAAGGTGCGCCCCTCTTCTCATTCCTCGGTTCCCCGGCGGTTGTCGGCCTTCAAACCATGATCACTTCCCGGCCTGGCCTGGCCTGCGCTGCGGCCTCGTCTTGGCATGAGCCTCTCTTACCAGCCTTCTCCAATTCTCAGGGCACTGCTTGCAATTGGAGAAAAAGGGCGGGCGGCGCGGCGATCGCCGCATGCTCTAATTCTGCGCGGCCTGATACAATTCTCGCTGGTGCTGTCAGCACTGGGCCAAACAGGTGCGCCGACCACTTGGCCATAAGTGCTTCTCTAGACGCAGTGCCCCTGACACGGTCCTCCATGCGCAGCCCCCGCGAATCTGCTATCAACGACCCTTCCCTCGTTTCCAGCTGCTGGGCGGGTGAATGCCGCTGGGCTCGTCTTTCGAAGCGGCTCAACCCGAATCTTCGGGGTGTTCGGGGGCTATGAAAATTCGGCGGGCGGCTTGCGCATTTATAAGAACACCATTGCGACGTTGAACCTGGAGACGTCGACGTGGACCCTTCCAGCGACCGCCACGCTGCCCGGCCCGGCGGGCGACACCACCGTAGGCTCGGCCGGCATCGGAGACTTCGCGTACCCGATTTGGTTTCTCTGCTTGTCGGTCTCTGATCGCCCGCAGGTGCGCCTGGGATGAAGCGTCGACCATTTACTGCGGTGGTGCGGATGCGGCCCGCGGCCGCGCGCTGCGATCGCGTGCACGCGTGTAATGGATGCGCGCAGGTGGATTCAACTTCAACTCTGGTACAACTGTGACGGACTTCTACAGCTTTCCAATCGCTCTCTCCAGCCGCACAACGCGTACGGCCTTGCCGTCAACCCGGCAAAATCACTGTGCGTGCAAATCGCAGACTTTACGTTTACGCCGTCCGATCGATATATATTGCCAGGTATGACTGTCTACGGCGGGTCGGTTTGGGTGAACAGCTCTTCTATGTCTTCCGCCGGTGACCATCGCTTGATGCTGCCGCTTTGCGGCCAGGTCTTCGGAGGTTACTCGGGGTTACTAAACGGATTCCTCGGAGACCTCATCAGGTCTCTCTCGCGTCGGGTATGGCTGGGTATCATTACAAGACTCACATCAGCGCAGCTGGGGCGGCGCTTCGTGGACGACATCGATCTCGACGGGCGGGGCGGGGTCGATACAGGGCCGAAAGAATCCCGCCTGCGCAAGACTCGGTGCGATTGCGATGCCCTGAATATTGGAAAAGAAGCGGTATTGTGACGCTGTCTTTCGCGCAGACAGCAAGTGGTACGTCATTGGAGGCAATGGCGGTACCAGTACCGCACTCGCAATCCCAAACGCGCTGTAGTGCGAAGCCAGCTTGTACTGCTCTTCCATCCTTTGCTGTGCTCATTCTTTGCGCTGTGCAGCTATGTGGACCTATCGGCCACTACAAAGGCTTTTAAATTCGTCGGAACCACTACACTCACCCCTCTTCAGGCTTCTTACCCATTCCTTATGCTTGGATCCTGTGGAAATTATTTGATCCACTCCGATGGTCAAACCGGGAAAACGAACATCTTGAACACTACAGGTGACCGCGTGGCTGCGCAATCCGGAAGCTCGCGTCTCGCGTCTGAGGGTGTGCTTTCGCGTAGATGCAAGCAACTTCACAACCGTTACTCAAAGCTGGGGCCACTCGTACTCCGCCTATGGGTCCGACCGCCAAACATGCTCTCTGTGCGTCTGGCCTGCGTGGTTATAGAATCACGATATCGATGCCTGAACTATCCGAACAGCGTGTTTGCGCTCGGCGATAACACCTTGAACGCGGCTTCACCCATATCCTTAGCACAGATGTGGTTTAACGGCACCGGTGCACAATAGTCCCCCGTCCGCCGTGCAATGAACGCTCTCGACTCCCAGCGCCGACAGTGACCCCGACCCCGAGCCCGTCGCCGAGCCCGTCGCCCAGCCCGTCGCCGATGGAGACGCCGAGCCCGAGCCCGTCGCCCAGCCCGTCGCCGACGGAGACGCCGAGCCCGAGCCCGTCGCCCAGCCCGTCGCCGACGGAGACGCCGAGCCCGAGCCCGTCGCCCAGCCCGTCGCCGACGGAGACGCCGAGCCCGAGCCCGTCGCCCAGCCCGTCGCCGACGGAGACGCCGAGCCCGAGCCCGTCGCCCAGCCCGTCGCCGACGGAGACGCCGAGCCCGAGCCCGTCACCCAGCCCGTCGCCGAGCCCGTCGCCCAGCCCGTCGCCGAGCCCGTCGCCCAGCCTGCCGCCCACGTCCCTGCCCAGCCCCTCACCGAGCCCCTGGCCCACCTCGCCCAGCCCCTCCCCCACCTCCTCCCTTGGCCCCTCGCCCAGCCCGTCTCCACTAGCTATAGCCAATCCCTCTAGCCCCTCCCCCACTGCCAGCCCGTTGCCGAGCGCGAGTCCCTCGCCCGCGCCGCCCCTCGTCGCAGCGCCCCAAGTCATGTATCCGACGTCGACTTCAGTGATCGTGCTTGGAAGCACCGCGTCCATTGCTTGGACATCAGACACTTCCACGTACACGCAAGCGACGGTCGCCGTCTTTCCCGTTGACCGCTCTGTGTCTCAGGCACGCTGCGAGTCTGGTTTTAGATGCCCGGAGCTGACGACCAAGGTTCGCAGGCTGTTTATTCTGGCGTGAACTCAGGCTCAGCCTCAATGGCGGCCTCCACGACTCTTACAGCGGGCCAGTACCAGGTGCGACTCGGCGAGGCTGCGCATGCCGCTGATGCTTCGCGGACGGCCCACGGATCGGAGGCGCGCGTTGACCGAACGCAGGTCTCGGTCATCCTCGAGGGCCCGGCGGCGAAGACCCCCTTGGCCATGCTGAGCGACGTCTTCCAGATGATCGACGGTCCCTGCGCCCGCCCGGGTCGCGCCGCAGCGGTGCCTGACCGCGCGCAGCATCCGACGCGGTGGCCTTGGCCTCGAACGCGAGCAGCATTCTCGTCCTGTCGCCGACCGCGGCGTCCGAAGTCGTTCTGGGGGAAACCGTGCTCGTGTCTTGGGAGACGCGCGGCGTCTCCGGAACCCAGGTGGTCACGGTGGCCCTCGTGTCGTCCGCTGCGCAGGCCACGGTCAAGGTGCCGCTTGCATTTGCCGCAGACTTGCGCGTGCGATCTGAGCGCTTGTGCTTGCAGACGGTCCAGGTTTCGTCCTCGTCCTCCGTCGGCTCGCTGCCTTGGACGTTTGGTAGCCTCTCTCCCGGCCGATATTCATTCGAAGTTACGAGCGCTTCGTCAAGCGGCACCGTGTCTGCTTCTAGCAGCGAGTTCGCCGTCCGACGTGCGATTTTTTTGCGGGCGCTGCCAACTGCGTTTAGTCTTTTCTCACCCATGTGCAGCCTACTCGGTGACCGTGGGGGGCCCGAACTTCGAGTCGGAATACTCGCAAGGCGACGTTTGCAATCTCTCGATCTCGACATCGAATCCAACGCCGGGCCAATCTCAAGCCTCTCTCGCCCTCCTGTCCTTCCCTGGCCTCACTGCCTTGGAAGTGCGGCAGATTTTCCGTAATTGCACTCGCGCGCTGACCTTCGACCGCGCCTACGCAGTTGATCGCTTCAAAGGTGCCGCTATCGTCCCAGACGACTAGCAACGCGTACGGCGCGGCACGGCGTCTGCTTCAAGTACAGTCCGGAAGTTTCGCTTGGAACATCAGTAGTGATGTGAGGGACGGCATCTACGTTCTGCAGGTCTGTACTATGCTTGCAATACAATATTGCCTGAGTCAATCGGATCTGATCATGGGTTGCAGGCTGAAGTCCCTTCCGATGCGGCTGTCGGTACGTCGACCGCGTTCTGTGTCGGAGGCAGCTGCAAGCGTGCGTCAACGTTTGCCTTCTCTGCAACTTGCGTGAAGCTGATATTGCACGTAGCCGGGATCGTTTTCCAATCTCCATCTGCCGCAACCTCTGGCAACGCAAGCCGCTCATTTTCTTCTCGCACTGTCACCAGCTCCTTAAGAATTCACAGGGTGTTGATGTTAAGCTTACCGTCGGAACGCAATTCCTCGTCCGCTGGATCTCCGCCGGGATTCCGGCAGATGCTCTGGTGCAGCTCGCCATCGCAAACGTGGCCAGCGGCGCCACAGCGCCAGTGCGCCGCCGCTCACGCCGCCCGCTTTGCACTTAGTGGATTGTCGTGACTCGTGATACTGACGACAGGTCGCTGTGGTGGACAACACGGGGGTCTTTGCTTGGGTTCCTCCCTCGACTCTCGGTGGTGGCGTTTTCTTCTTGGAGATCAGCGCGAGCGTGGGCGGCCGGACTGTCCGCAGCACAAGCGTACAGGTGAACTTGCTAAAGCTTCCTGCGGCGCAGCTCATTCACTGATCATGATCACATGCGCCAGTTCCTCGTCGAACTCCCTCCGGCCTATCGTGCGCTCGGCTCTGAAATCGTCTCTTCGTTGAACTGCTCGTTGATTCTCATTGCAGTCATCGTCCGCTTGCCGGACGGCCGCCAAAGCTTCACGACGGGCTCGCGCGTTTCGATCCGGTGGGACCTCGCAAACGTCGCATCGCTGACGACCGCCATCCGTCTCGCGCGTTCCGACGGCGTTGTCACAGTTCGTTGCTCTGCATTTGCCTTTAGCACCGCAGTCACCGATAAATCATTGAATTCTGCGCAGAGCATCGTGACGGATGCGCCCAACACTGGATCCTACACTTGGACAGTGCCCGACAACTTGCTGAAAGGTGCGATCGCGGCTCAAAGAGTTAAGGGGCGCTGACGCAGCAAAGGGGCTTACCGTATCGAGATTGGCGTCGCCGACTATAAAGTTTCCAGCGCAAGCCCGCTGTTCTCCATCACGTCCACGGCGCAGCCTTCGGTGACGGTGCAGGCGATCCCGACCCTGACGTCAGGACAGTCCTACACGTGCAGCTCTGTTTTCGATGCACGCGTGCGTGAATTGACGTTTCGTGTAGCGTTCTCTGGACGACGGTCTCGCTGTCGCGCGACGTCAACGCGTCAGTCTCGATTCTGAGCTCCACCGACAAGTCACTCGCGGTTCGGCTCTTTTCTCGTCGAGCTTTGCCTTCGCGTCCTCCAGCATCTGACAGGGCGCACACATCAGCAATACACAACGAGCAACAATCTCCAGGCCTTCAGCTGGATGGCTCCGTCGGATCCCGGCAGTTACCGAGTTCGCGTCACAGTTGAAGGCACTATCGGCACGACCCCACTCTCCGAAGTCATTTCAGGTGCGCCGGAGTAGACTTTGTGTGTGCGCGACGCCGTTGACCTTGCTCTGCAGCGCCACCGCAGCCCGACCCCTGTCTCGGCAAGCCCCCGAAAGCTGTCGCTACAGCTGAGGAGATCTTCAGTAAAACAGGTGAGCGTTATGCCTTCGTGCGCGCGAGTGAGCAATTTGCAACTCAATGAACCTGATGCAGGACCCGGGGCGGCAATCACGTTCGAGTCCGGCCGCGGTGTGGCACTGCTTAGCGGCTCTGAAAGTGTGGCGTGCGACGGAAAGGCGGTTTCATCGTACCAGTGGGCGGAGATCGAACTGACGGACCCGAGGCGGCCGGCCCTCATCGCCAGCGCGTCATCTGCGCAGACGACTGTGAAGCGCCTCCGCGCGGGAATATCGACGTTCCAGCTCACGGTCACCGATCGGCTGGGCCAGGTTCGCGCTCTTTGCGCAAACGCAAGTTATCGGCGGCTGAGATGCCTGCAGTCTTCCACCGCAGTCGTCAAGATCACGGTGCTGAACCGCAAGAGTGCGTTTGAGGTCTTGCGTTGACGGCTGCGCACACGCAACTGACGCCCCGGTCCTAGCCGTTACCTGCGTCATTTGCATCGACGGCGCCGGCGCCAGCACGTTTGCTCGCACCTTCAACGGCACCTCGGTCGGATCGGCCCTCGCCTCCGCGCTCGGCGCCGCCGCGAACGTTCAGTTCGACGCGAATGCGTTCGGAAACGTTCGAGCCGCAACCTGCCCGGAAGGCGCAGGCGCGGCGATCTCGGCGCAGGTCCCTGCTGTCTTCGGCAAGCCGCGTCTTGGATTGCTTCAATCCTGTGCCTTGCGTGATTCATCGTCTCAGGTTACACCGGATCGGAGATAGCCGAGAGGCTTTCCGGGTTCGGCGCGGCGAGCTTCCCAGGCTCTGCGCTGGGGCCGTACCCAGTCCGCAGAGTGTTTATCAACGTCGCCAACCCGCTCGGTTTGCGCTCTTCCGTCAATCAATGCCGCCCCTCTGAGTGATCGTCGCCAGGCAACCCGCCGCCGTCCGTGCCGGTCCTCTCCATCCGGCCGTCCAACAAGTACTCCTACATCATCATCGACCGGAAGACGAAGCTCGGCAAGGCCGACGTCTTTGCCGCCAGCAGGGACTTCCCGCCGGGCGTCCTGTCGGGTTTCGAGTGGTACGTGAGCGACGCACTGCAGAGCTCAACTGCGGATTCGCTGTCGCTGAGCCTGAAGGCCGGCACCTACTTCGTCCGCGCCATCGGTGCGCTTTCTGCTAGCGCTCGGGGTTCCACTGACGACCTCTGACTCGGATTCAAGCTCTGGACGACGAGAATGCGTACGCTGAGTCGGACATGCTCACGCTCTACGTCACCGACGAGTGCGCGCCGCGTTCTACAGCGCATCTCACTTTCCTAAAACGTCGTGTTCTCAGGTACACATGCAACGTGCCAAAGGACATCGTCGTCGCCGTCGATGCCGCCGCTTCGGCCGCCTCGTACGCTTCGGCGATGGAGTTCGTTCAGATGCTGCTGCGCCCGTTCTGGCTCCAGGTAAGACCCCTCGAACAGTCGAGATCCTTGCATGACCACTGCGCTTGCGTCGCAGGGCCCCGACTCTTACGCTTCGTTCGTGCGCTTCAACCTGGCGCCGTCGGGCAACGCGAGCCTCGTCGTGGATAGAGCCGAGGTTAAGACCCTCCACGATCTCATCGCCGCAAAGAAGCTCTCCACAGTGCGTCCGCCTTCTTCATTGGACTCGAGTCTTGAGTGATCCTTTCGACAGGAGACCTTTCCTTCCATGCCCCGCCTCATGTCGCGGGGAGTGGAGGCGGGCAGGGCGGTCTTGGAGGCCAGGCGGCGCGCGGGAGTCGTCCGTTCGATGGTGCTGCTCTCGTTCGACGCGCCGTTGGACACCGGAGAGACGCGCAACGCCAGCGCCCTCGCGCGGAAGCGTTCCAACGTGAGCCGCGGCTGTACCGGTTATCATCGATCTCGTGTACCAAAACGCGAGCAGGTGTACGCCGTGCCGGCGATTTCGGATCGATACGCATTCGCCAGCGGCTTCGATCTCTTCCGGGAGATTGTCACGCAACCGAACGTCACTTCCATGTTACCTGTGACGCTCGAGCTGCAGGTTCGCCGGACCGTGAGCGTTTGTTAAGCCGTGCAGAGCTGACAAGGCACCCTCGCAGGAAGAGGTGCAGAACGCGGCCATCGCCCTCGCGATCACCATCTGCGAGGGTGCGCGCGTGGTCCGGTGTTGTGGGGTCGCATTTCAGTGCTGCGTGCAGGGCGGGCGCCGGCCGGGGCCGACGACCCGAACGAAGTGGGACAGGTGCATCCTCACATTCCCGGCTCTTCTTTGGTTCCTTCCGCTGACCTTGGCCCGAAGTCGATCGGTCGCGCAATCACCGCCGCCGTTGCCGCCGCCGTCGCGGGAGGCGTGGCCTTCTCCGTCGGCAGGCGAGCTCGCTCGTTTGCGGTTGCATTCTTTCGCCGACGGTCTTTGCAGCTCCGTTGCCGCGTCAATGGCCAGCAGCGTCGGAGGCGGCGCAGGCAGCGCCTACGGCAGCGGGGCCTTCGGTCCGCTCTTTGCCGCGGCGCTTCTGCTTCTTGACCGGAATGCCAACGCTGCCAGCCAGGTATCATCAACCAGGCGCAGTTCATCTCCCTAACAAGGCACCACCATCTTTGTTTGGTTTCCTCTCTCGGCACTCACGGCTGCGGCCGCAGCTTCTTGGCGCTCAGCCTGCCGGGCAACTACAACGCGACGTCCACCTCGGCTCAGTGGACGATGTTCTGCCTGGGGAGCTTCGGCCAGCGGAGCTCGGGCGGCGGCAAGAGCGGCCGCCGGCACCTCCTGGGCATCAACTCCTTCAGCCGCGAGATCGGCGGTCCGTGCAGCCATCCAAAGCGCAGTCCGCGCACTGTGCCGCCCATCCCATCTCGCAGGCGAGATCGGCGCCCCGTTCCTCCAAGAGAGCCTGTGCGCTTCGTGGCGGAACCCTCTCCAGATTTTTCTGACCCCTCCGGGATCCGAACCGCAGGTTCTGGACGGCGGTAATCTTCGTGGGCGTCTCGGTGCTGCAGGCCGTCGGGACGTTCGTCTGCCGCCACCACTTCAAGTTCGAGGAGACGCCCAAGATCCTCTGGTTCCCCAAGCCCCAGATCACAGTGCGCCCTCCGCTGCAGCCATACGCTTTGTCATCAGCCCTTTGACGCTGAGCGTAGGTGCTCATCATTGCCTACGAGGTCCCCGCTCTCACCGCGTCCGGTTTCTTGCGTTAGTCATAGAGTCCGCAGGGATTCATCCTCGCGTGCGCGGCGACGGCGCGCCTCAACGACACCTACTGGCGCACCACCGGCGCCCTCCTCCTGGTGCGCTGCATTCCCTCCGCGTTTCGAAGGCTCTCACGGAGGCGGTTTGTGCAGGCGTGCGCCGGCGGGTTTTTCCTCATCTTCACGGTCGCCGTGATTGTCTGGCGGCTCCAATTCGAGTCGCAGATCCTCTGGTGCGCACAGCAGCCTCTCACGAGCCGGCAGGCGCCGACCGGGCGCAGGCTGGAGCACGAGGAGCCGGACTGGAAGCGGATGTGGGCGGGCAAGGACCGCGGCGACGGCGACGACGAGATGAGGATGATCGAGCTCGAGCAGGCGAGCGCCGCGGGCTTCCTTATCTTTCCCGCCTGGAACCGAACCTTCGCGCAGGACGAGTTCCGCCAGTTCCGCCACAAGCAGGAGGACCTCATCGCGGAGGGCAAGGGCAAGGTCCCCGCCACGCCGGCCTTTGTGCACCCGCACGGGCACAGGGCCCGCGGCGGGGCCGGCCCCGCCCATGGGGAGCAAGAGAGGGCGCGCGGCGGGGCCGACCTCGCCGCAATGCTGGTCCCCGGCGGTGCCCGCCGCCGGCCGCCCCACGCGCCCAAGGCGGCCAAGGCGGACCTGGAGCTGTGGAGCCCCGAGGCGCCGAAGCCGATGGACGAGTACAGCCGCACGAAGCGATGGCTCCAGCGGCAGGTGCGGGAGGCCCGCGAGCGGCGCGCCCGCCTCGCGCTGTGGTGGCGGGGCTCGCTCGCCCGCCGCCACCTCCGCATCTGGGTCGTCTGGGCCAACTGGGAGCGCGGCCTCTGTGAGCGGCTTCGGTTCTGCCTCGGCTTTGTCTTGCCCCGCCCGTAATTCGGCGCAGGGGTTGTGGACCCGCGGCAGCAGGAGGCGAAGAGGACTTTTTGGACGGGTACGAGAAAGCCTTTTTCTCTCAAGGAGAGCCTCTGAAGCGGGGCCGAATCCGCAGCGCGAAACTTCCGCTGGACGTTTGACGCCTTCTTCGACCCCTACCGGTGCGCGGCGGCCCTCTACAGCTGCTTCTCCTTTCTAACCTTCTCTTCTTCTCTAGAGGGGACAACTTCGGGAAATGTCCGCCGTCTTCTGTTCACGCCGCTCGCTGTCTGGCTGACTGGCGTTCACGCGCGCAGGGTTCGGGGTACGCTGCGGACCTCCGGCCTCCGCGGCGCGCGCAGCATTTCAGATCTGATCTGATCTGAGCGCCCCGCCGCAGACGTGGGACCTCCTCAAAAAGCTCAGCTCGGGCCTCGCCGTCGGCCTCATCAACGACCCCAACGAGGCGCGCTCAGATCTGATCTGATCTTCGCTTCGCGCTCAGTCTGAGGGCGAGCGCGCAGGGCCCCGACGGCCCCGCCTTCTGGTATGTCGGCCTCCAGATCGCGGCCCTCATCCTCATCAACAGCATCGAGGTCCTCTACGTGCTCGCCTTCTGGCCCTTCCGGTGCACCCGACATCGATCGCTTTCTCACACGCGTGAACGCGCGCTAACGGCTCTCGCAGGGAGTGGTGTGCCGCCCTCGCCCCGGCCCCCGCCTTGGCCTAACCGCTACTGCTAGGATCGAGAACTACGTGCAGCTCGTCATAGAGGCGCTTCAGCTGACCTGCCTCGGCATCCTCCTTGCTGTTCGCCTTGCTTGCTAGGCTTTTTATCTGTGCTTTCTCGGGCTCAGTCCGCCGCGCGCAGATCGGGGCGAACCCGGGCGGCGACGCCGTACCCACCCTGTCCCTCGCCGCCTCCATCATCCAGGTACCCCCCCTGCCCACTGCTCCAGCTTCGTTCAGTGCTCTGAAACCCCTCAGATCGTCGCGATCGCCGTGCTGTTCATCAACCAGGTCCGCGCTGAGCGCAACATGTTCAAGTGCGGCGCTTTTTCATCGGAGCTTTTCCCCGCTTTCACATCGATCATGGCGGCCCGCAGGTTCCTCTTCAAGAAAATCGGCATCTTCTCCCGCTTTTGTTATCGCAAGGTCTGACGCATTCCCTCGACTCGTGATCCACCTTCGACCACCTGCAGATCTTCCGGCGGGGGCGAGCGGGGCCGAGCGACGCCTGGGCGGAGCAGCCCGCGGACGGGCAGCGCGGCGGGCAGCGGGCGGCCGACGCGGCGGGCAGCGGGCGGCCAGCGCGGCCAACTTCGGGCAGATGCTTTTCGGCGGCGCGGTGCGACTTTCCTGGAGCTGAGGCCGCCCGACCTCTTGAATCTCATGACGCCCTGCGCAGGAGGACGAGGAGCAGGAGATGAACGTTATCTTCGAGAAGCGATTCGGCGCCAGTCGGCACGGGCAGCCGCCGGCGCAGCCGCCCGCACGGGTGCAATCGCCCGCGCCTACGTATACCCCAGCAACCCTCACGATCGGCCTGCAGCCGCGGTCGTCGACCCCGAATGTTGGCGCTGTGACCATACACCTCTGATTTCCTCTGCTGCTTGCAGCACGAGTGAAGACGTCTCGAGGGCATTCCTCGCACCGCCTCTTATTTATTGTGAATGCAAGCAGAATCGTGTCTCGTGGCTTCCTCTTAAGCTTTTTCTTAGACTGATAGGCATCATAGGCATTCTCGCTCCGCCTCTTATATTTATTTCGAATGCAAGCCGCATCGTGTCTCTTGGCTTCCTCTTTTCTTAGACTGATAGGCATTTAACATTTAGAAGAGAGACCTCAATCGATCCGCACAGTGCTTTCTTTTCAAAGGCTGCGTAAAGCACGCGCCAGCACTCCGCGGCAAATGTTGGTGGCATCGCATCGTGCATCTTGTTTGCAAGGAATACGGACCTGAAGCTCGGAGAGTCGACAGAGCTCGCGAGGGAAACGACGCGGATTCGCACTACGTATCTGCCCGCAGGAGCGGCGGGGGGGATTGCAACGCGGAACGACCCGCCGCCGACATAGATGGGCTGCCCCGATATGAGGAGCTGCAAACATATTAAACGATCATCGGTCACGAGAAGCATGCATATGGATGCAGCGTGCGGGGGTGTCTTACGGTCGAGGACAAGGCGTCCACGAGGAGGACTTCAGTGTCCGAGGCGAAAACGGACGCGAAGCTGTACTGGACGACGAGCTCCTGCCCGACGCCGACGACAGAGCTCGCGACAGGGGACGTGTAGACGATGACAAGCGGCGCGGGAGTGACGACGGCGGGTGGATCCGGAGTGGGTAGTGCGGTAGGCGAGGGCGTTGCGGTTGCGGTCGGCGTGGGTGTGGTCCTGGGGCTCGCAGAAGGCGACGGCAACATTAACGGAGTAGGGGTCGCGATCGCGGAGGGACTGGGTGTTGGGGTCGGAGGGGGGCCCGGCGTCCCGGGCGGCTGGATAACCCACGCCAGCTTGTAAACGGAGAGGTAGAACTGCGATCCGCAAAATTGACTTGCGTTTCCTTGGCAAACCCAATCACACCATGCGTCTGGTGCCTTGAACGGTACGTACTTCTTGAAATCGCCGACCTGTGCGGCGCCGCGCCGTTAACCAGAAGCACGATCGCGCACAAAGCTCCTAGCGCACGTAGCACTCAGAAGCCTGTTCCATGCTTATGCCAAAAAAGCTGTAGGGTCCGCCAAGCAAGTTCGCAGCCAGATTCCCGCAGTACTCCGCGGTCATCATATTTATGTTCGCGACTTGATTCCGAAACACATGTACATCTGGGACGCCCAGCGCGGTCCCCTGATCCGGATCGTTGAAACATCCGGTGTACGTGAAGTTGTAACTCAGAAGCGTAGCCCCGGGCGGCAAACTGTTGTTCCTGGACGGCACGTCGATAGAATAAACGGCCATCGTAATTTTGGCACTAAGAGGCGGCCCGCTGCCGCATTTTTCGGTAGCTGTAGGTGACCCTGCGCATGGGAATGCGCATTCCACTCCGCCTGCTACGGATACTGATGTTCCGGTCGTAAACACCAACCAGTGCCCAAACTGCAACAAGCAGCGTCGACTTCAATATACTCTACAAAGATCGCTTATTATAATGTGTAAAATACGCACGGAGCAGGTGTCACCATTCTGTACATGTGTACATGTGCAAAGGCAGCATTAAAAATATTCAGTCACATGCGATTGAGACAAATTAAATGACAGACCGAGACTCCAAAGTAGCGGAAGGGTCCCGCCGGATGCGTTATGGCCAGGTCTCTACAAAGGGCCAGGGTCATTATGGAGCTCTGGAATGTTACGTTCTGGGTAGTTTCAGTGTGCCACGTCGGCAACGGGCTGATGTAACAATCGCCGTATGTGTAATTGTACGCGGTGGTGGGAGGCCAAGTTGCCGGGCGCGGGAGAGGGGTCGCCGGAAGCGTTACTTGCCAGAGTGGGAATGTGTCCAACATCGTACGGACGACTGCCGCGAAGTAATCGTCCGTTGGAGATAGAGCCAGCGCCTTGACTTGGGCGTCAGTTGTGTTTGGCTGGCCGGTCAAATCGGTGGGAATCCAAACGGCAGACGTCAGGTTCTTGGGAAGGATTTTAGAGTCCACGGTCCAAAAGCGCAGGTCTCCTTGAGCCCCGCCAGCGATTAGATAAAAGAACAGGGGATGCGTCGACACTGCTATCGAGAAAATTGGGCGATAGCCTACTGAAGTGAGCACTGCCTGAATCACGCCGTCGTCGACCGTCGCGATTCGGACGTATCTGAAATTGGTCAATCAGACCAGGTACCCCAGATCATTTTCCAATCAGATCACGTTCACCCGTCATCAGAGGCGGAAAAGAGAAGACTTCCGTCGAAGTAAAACTCGAGGGCGCGGACCGGAGTGCCGCTGCCCATGTCGACTGCTCGTATGAAGCTAGAGCTGTTCAAGCTGTATATATAGTTACTTGTCAGGAAAACCACAAAGCCCGAATCCTGTCCACATGCAACGAGAGTGACGCCAAGTTTCATGTCGTTAAAGGCAGCAATCGAAGTAGCTGGATACGAATAATTCGTTGTGGACAGGTCTGCGCACAGGAAAACTTGGTTGTTCGGCGAAGTGAAGTCCCACATGTACACGTTTCCCAGGTCGCCTCCAGCCACCCCCGAGTTTCTCGGGAAAGCGGACCCCCCGAGATTCGACCGCGTTACCCAAAAAACCGGGAATTTTCCCGGTTTTTACTATGGCGGCGCCCAATTGTGTTGCGAACTGGCCCATACAAAAAACCGGGACGGGACTCGGTTTATTTCCGCGGCGAAATGGGAGACCCGAAACTGAGGCCGCGGCGGGCAAGCGCAATTTGCGAGGGGCCCCCGACCGCGGGCGCCGCCGGCGCGCGCCAGCAGTTATAATTAGAGCTAGCTATGTAGCTATAGCTATAGCTATGTAGCCTACTAGCTATAGCGCGCTCAGCAATGCCAGCCCCCCAATAGTACTGGGCCACGTGTACAAGCGCAGCTGATCATGAGCTTCGGACCGTACCAGGAAGCCTTGATCATGAATTCGAAGCATTAGAAAGGCTGAAGTTCGAATTCTGCTCGGCGGTTTTTTCAATTACTTTTTCTTATGGCCGCCGCCCCGCACGGGGGGGGAGGGGGAGGCCGGCCGGCCTACTTCGCGCCGGGGCCGGGGCCGGGCTGGGCGGGGGCCTCGGGGCGCCCGGCGAGGCCGCCGCGGGCGAGGGCGGCGCGGCAGCGCTCGAGGGCGGCCACCAGCACGTCGGGCCGCACCGGCTCTGCCGCCCGAGCTCGGGGCCGGGGGCGACCCGGGCGCAAGAGCGGGCGGGCGGGGGGCGCACTGGGGATGTAGTCGTGCATGCCGGCGGCGAGGGCCGCCTCGCGGTCCCCCTGCATCGCGTTCGCCGTGAGCGCTGCCGCGCCCCGTCAGCGGCGATCGGAGATGGCGGGGTCCCGAGGGGGCGGGCGGACCGATGATGTAGGGCCGCTGGGCGCGGGGGACCTCCTCCGCGATGCGCCGCGCCGCCGTCAGCCCGTCCATCACCGGCCTGCCCCCGCCGCCCGCCCTGAGCGGCGCGGGCGGCGCGGGGCGGGCCCTGCACGCCCCCTCTAGGCCCCGGCCCGGCCGGCCCCGGCCCGCCCCGGCCCCGGGCGGGCGCACATCATGATGTCGAGGAGGAGGCAGTCGTAGGGGCCCGGCGGCGGCCGCCCCGCGCACCGCCCGCACCGCCTCCAGCCCGTTCGGCACCACGTCGGCAGAGGGGTAGCCCCGCTTCTGCGGGGGCGTGCACGTCGGCGCGGCCCGCCCCGGCCCCGGCCCCGGCCCCCGCCCTCGCCCGCCCCGGACCTGGAGCATGAGGAGGAGGATCTTGACGTTGACGGCCACGTCCTCTGCCACCAGCACGCGGATGGGCGCCGCCCCCGCCGCCGCCTTGGGCGAGGGCGCCGGCGCGGGGCGGGGGCGGGGCCGCCGGGGCGAGGCCGAGGGCGGAGACGGGCGGGACGAGCGAGTTGGAGAGGCCGGGCGGGGCCGGCGGGGCGGCGGCGGGCTGGCGGCGGGGCCCGGGCCCGGGCCGGGCGCGGGCTCCCCAGGGGCGAGCTGCAGGCGGAGCCCGAGCGGGAGCCCGAGGCCGGGGAGCGCGGGGGGCGCGCCCCGGCCACCCCGCCGCGAGCACGTTGTGCGGCGCGAACGAGGCCGACACGCCGGCCGCCAGCCTGCCGCCCGTAGCGTCAGGGGCGGGCGCCGGCAGCTCTCTTGCACCGGCGCACGCGGGTGGGGCGGGGCGCGGCGGCGTGGAGGCGCTCGAAGGCGTAGGAGAGGGCCGAGGGCGCCGAGGCGACGCTCGCCCGCGGGCTCCGCAGCTGCGGCAGCTGCAGCGCCGCCTCTGCGCGCCCGAGTGAGCAAGGGCGGGGCGGGGCGGGGCGGGGCGGGGCGGGGGCCGCACGGTCGAGGTCGCAGAGGGCGGAGGAGGCGGAGGCGGAGCGGGAGCCCATGCCGAGGCCGGGCCCCAGCAGGCCCCCCAGGCCGGACCCCAGCAGGCCCGGCACCGGCCCCGGCCCGTGCGCCAGCGCCTGCGCGCCAGCAACACCGCCCGGTGAGGCGAGAGGACTCTGAATCAGAGGGTGCTGGAGGAGGCGCGCGGGCGGGCCTTCTCGAGTGTGTCGAGAAGGGCGCGAGGCTTGACCGGCTTCGAGACGACCGCCGAGCACGACTGCGCGCGGCACGCGAGGCGCTCAGGCAGGGCCCGGATGGGGGGAGGGGGGGGTACAGGCGGACCTGGACGACGACTCCGAGGCAGGGGTAGCCCCGCGGGGCGAGGGCGACGCAGGGGATCCCCGCCCGCTCCGCCATTCGCGGGATCTGTGGGGGCGCGCGGCGTCAAGCTGGGCCAGGGGCGCGCAGCGAGCTCGAGGGGAGAACTCCGCGCGGCAGGCAGTCTCTTTCGTTTTCTCTTCGCGGTCTAAGACGAGGGCGCATCCGGGAAGGGAGGGGGAGAAGGGCCGGGCGGGGCCGGGGGGGTACGGGACCTGGGGGTCGAGGGAGGGGGCGGCGGAGAGGGCGCCGACGTCCCATACGATGGCGTCCGCCTTGGCCCCCGCCGGCCCCGGCCCCAGCCAGAGCTCCGGACCCGCCCCGCCCTCCGGCTCCTGCGCGGGCGAGGGGGGCGCCTCAGCGCGCCGTACAGTGCAGTGCAGTACTCGGGAGGGGCGCGGGCCTCGTCCGAGGGCGGCGGCGAGCGGTCCTCCTCCTCCTCCTCCTCCTCTTCGGCGCCGGCGCCCCGCGCATCCGCCTCCGCCTCGTCCTCCTCCTCGTCGCCGTAGGGGGACGCGATCTCGAGCTCGGGCGGCCGCGCGCCCTGCGGGGGAGACGGCTTCGGTTTCCGGGCAGGAAGGAGAGGGAGGGAGGGGGGCGGGCGGGCCCTGCGGGTGGGGCGGGCGGGGGGCGCGGGGATCTCGCGGACGGCGGCCCCCGCGTCCTCCAGCGCCTCCCGCAGCAGGTCCTGCCCCGCCCCGCCCGCCCCGAGTGAGGCGCGGGCTCCCCTAGTCATCTAGGGTCTGACTGCCGGGGCGGCCGCGCACGCGGGTGACGGCGGAGCGAGACCAGATGGCGACGGTGCGGCCGACGAGCCCCACGGGGGCCGCCCGCCACGCCGCCTCCATCCCGCCCCGCGAGCTCGAGGCGGAGGAGGGGCCCGAGCCGGTCTGCGGGGCGGGGCGCCTCAGCCGGCGGCGGCTCGCCTCCTTCTTCTCTCGGCGGTCGCACGCGGGCGGGGGAGGGCTCGTCGAGGAGGAGGCCCGCGAGCGGCAGCGCCAGCACGAACGTTGACCCCGCACCCTGCGGCCGCGTCGGCCGGGACGGGACGGGACGGGCGGGGCGGGGCGGGGCCCGCCGGCCCCGCGGACCTCTTCGGAGCGGACGGTGAGGTCGCCGCCCATGAGGAGGGCGAGCTTGCGCGAGATGAAGAGGCCGAGGCCCGTCCCCGCGTACTGCCGCGAGTGCGAGCTGTCCACCTGCCCCCGCCCCGCCCGTGAGGCGCGAGCCGCAAGCGAGCGGTCGCCTCGCGGGATAGGCCCTCTCCGGCCCTCTCCGGCTCCTCTGGCGGGGCCCTCGGGCGCGCGGGGGCACCTGGTAGAACCAGGAGAAGAGACGCTGCTGGCCCTCCCGAGAGATCCCGATCCCCGTGTCCCGGATCTGCCCCCGGCCCCGTCAGGGCCCGGAGGGGGCGCGCCCCCGCCTTCGCTCGCACCTCGAAGAGGAGCCACTCGGAGAGCGCTCCCCCGCCCTGCGCCGCCGCCGCCGCCGCCGCCGCCGCCGCCAGCGCCAGCGCCTCAGGCTTGGCCTCGGCTTGGCTGGAGGAGCCGGCGGCGCCGCCCTCGCCCTGGGCGGCCTCCGCGGGCCCCGCCTCGCCCCCGCCGGCCCCGCCGCCGCCGGCCCCGGCCGCGAGGCCCTCGCGGGTCCCCGGGGGCGGCGCCGGCGCCGTGTACACCCGCACGCTGATCTCCCCCTTCGACGTGAACTGCGGGGGGGGGGGAGATCGGCTCAGACCATATCGGCTCAGATCAGATCGGATCAGATCGGCTCAGATCGGTCAGGCTCGCCTTGATGGCGTTGCCGAGGAGGTTGACGAGGATCTGGTTCAGGCGCGGCCCGTCGGCGTGCAGCGTCCGGGGGCAGCCCCGCGCGATGTGCCAGCTCAGGCTGCGCCCGCCCGCCCCGGCGCGTAAGCGGCGGCGCTGCACAGATAGCTAGCTCGAGCGCCCGGCTCTAGATTGCTAGATAGATGGCTAGCTAGAGCTCGAGCGCCCAGCTCTAGATTCGAGGGCAAAGCCTGGGCGGCGCTCGGGGCGGCGCAGCGCACTCGAGGCCCTTCTGGGCGGCCGAGGGGCCCATCAGGTCCACCACCTGCGAGCGGAGGCGTCGGTTGGGGTTCGGGCGCCCGCGGCCGAGCCCCCGGCTCTTCGTTCGCACCTGCTCGACGAGGCCCGGGAGGGCGAGCGGGGCCGGCCGGATCTCGACCTGCGCGGCCCCCGTTGGAGCCTCGCAAAGCCTTGCTTGCGGGGCGGGGCGGGGCGGGGGCGGCGGGCCTTGTTGAACTCGAGGCGCGAGGTGTCGAGGATGTCCCGCAGGATGTTCAGCAGCGCCGTCGACGAGTTCTGCGGGGGGGGCGGTGGGCGGGGCCCCCCCGGGCTCCCGCCCCGCCCGCCCCGGGCCCCGCCCGCCCTCACCTGGATGGTGGCGCAGAAGTCGCGCTGCGACTCCGTCAGCTCCGTGTCCTGCGCATGCCCGGAGCGAGCTCAAGGGGGGCTGGTGGGCGGGGTTGGGGCGGGGGACCAGCAGGAAGTCGGCCATGTTCTGCGAACGAAGGCGGCGGGGCGGCGGGGCTCAGAAGGCGGCGGGGCGGGGCGGGGGGCGGGGCGCACGAGGATGGCGTTCATGGGCGTCCGGACCTCGTGCGAGACCTGCGGCGGGGCGCGGGGCAGGCGTCGGGCTCCGCCCTCGCCTCGGGGGCGGGGCGGGCGGACCATGGCGAGGAACTGGGACTTGGAGCGGCTCGCCGCGTCCGCCTCCCGCCGCGCCTCCTCCAGCGCCGCGTTCTGAGGGGGGCGCCCCCGGTTAGCTATAAATAGATTCCGTGAATGAACCCCGGGAGGGCCCCGCGCGCCTGGGAGGCGAGGAGCTCGCGCTGCTCCTTCTCGCTCGAGAGGAGGCGCGACTGCGCGATGGCCACCCCGATCTGCCCCCGCGGGCCGCCCCTCAGCTTTCCCTTGGCGCGGGGCTCGACGCCGGGGCGGGGCGGGGGCGCCTGCTCGGCGACGGTCTGGAGGAGGCGGAGCTCGTCGGGGTGCCAGGCGCGGCGCCGGTCCAGCTGCGACACCGAGATCACCCCTGCCGCCCCAGGTCAGAGGCGGAGAGCGGGGGGCAGCAAAGGGGCGGGGCGGGGCGGGGCGGGGCGCACCGGTGCGCTTGCCCTGGAAGGTCGTCACGGCCACCATCATGCTCCTGGAAGGCGGTGAGGGGCAGAGACGGGCTCCGGGCTGGGGGCGGGGCGGACTTGATGCCGGTGAGGTCGGACTTGCGGCGGAGCTGCTCGAAGAAGCCGTGGTCCAGGGGGATCCCCAGCCGCTGCAGCTCCCGCGGCTGCCGGCGCGCGCGAGGGCGCCGCTCAGGCGGGGCCGGCTCGCCCGGGGGCCCCGGGGAGGGCGGGGCGGGGCGGGGCGGGGCGGGGCGGGGCGGGGCGCACGTCGTGGACGTCGTTGATGGCGAGGACGTCGCGCCCGCCTGCGCGGGGCCGGGGGCGGGGCCGTCAGAGGAAGGAGGCGACGAGGACGCGGGGCGGGGCGGGCCCGGGCCGCGCGCACTGTTGAGGAGGAGCTGGCGCCACGAGGCGATCGGGTCCTTCGCGCTCGCCGCCTCGCCCCACGCCGCCGCTGCCCCCGCCCGCGCTCAGCTCCTGGGATGGCGGACGCCCAGAAGGCTCTCGGGCCGGGAAGGGGCGGACGGATGTGGCGGGGGGCCCCGGGCGCGGGCGCGGGCCCGGCGGCCTCGGCGATCGCCGATACGGCCTCCAGCGAGAGCTCTGAGGGGAGGCGCAGGCGCGGGGCCGGGGCGTCAGGCAGAGACGAAGAGGCGGGCGGGGGCGGGGGCGGGGGAGGGGCCGACCGGCGAAGCGCTTGTCGTACTCGGCGGCGGCCGAGCCGCGGCGGGGGTCCCCCGCGGGGGGCGCCAGCGCCGGGTCCAGCGACACGGCGTCCAGCGACGGCTCTGCAGGCGGCGGCGGGGGCGGCGGGGCGCCCGTGAGTGAGGGGCCGCCGGGCCACGCGGCGGGGCGGGCGGGGCGGGGCGGGGCGGGGCGGGCGGGGCGGGCGGGCGGCGCCTCACCGTCGAGGCAGGTGATGCGGACGCGCGAGGCGGCGAAGGCCTGCGGGGGAGCGGGAGGGCGGGCGGGTCGGACCGGGCCCGGCTGCGGAGGAGGAGAGCGGGCCTCGGGTCGGCGCCGGGCGGGCGGGCGGGCACCTGGCGGACGAGGTTGCAAGAGGTCGCAAAGACCTCCCGCACGCCCAGGACCTGGGGGCCGGTGAGTGGGGGGCCCGGGGGGAGAAGGGAGGGAAGGGCGAGGGGCCGAGGGCGGGCGCCTGGTGGATCTCGCGGGTGATGGCCTGCAGCAGCGACGAGTGCGTCAGCTGCCGCTGCAGCTCCGCGTTCTGATGAGGCGCGCCCGTGAGGGCCCGCTCCAGGCGCGAAGGCACAGCCGGGTCGGGCCCCACCTGCTCGCGGTAGCGCCCGACGAGGCGCGCGTGCGCGATCGCGACGCCCATCTGGTCCGCCGCCTGCCCCGCACAGCTCAGCTCCCCCGCCCCTTCTACCCCTCCTACTTCTGCAGCGGGCTGGCTCGCAGCTTCTATCTCCTCCTCCCCTGTACCCCCCCTCCCGGGCTCGCCTGGCGGAGGAGGAGGGCGTCCTCGCGGCTCCACTGCACCGCCTCCCCCGGCATCTCCACCACCACCACCCCTGAGGCGGGGCCGAGGGCCGCCCCTCAGCGGCGGCGCGGGGCGCGGCGCGGGGCGGGGCGCCCTTCGTGGCGGGGCGGGGCGGGGCGGGGCGGGCGGGGCGGGGGTACCCTGGACGGCGCCCTGGAAGTAGGCGCGGGTGGCCATCGAGGAGGCCGCCCGCGCCCCGGGGGGGGCCTGCCCGCGAGAAGTGAGGGGCGACGAGTTAAAGGGGCGGGCGGGCGGGCGGGCGGGCCTCGGGCCCGGGGGCGGCGGCATCATCGGAGGCGGGTCCGGCGGCGGCGGCCTCGGCGAGGAAGGCGGCGACGTCGGGCACGGCCAGCACGCCCTCTGCGGGGGCGGAAGCGTAAGGGCTCGAGGGGCTTAAGGGCGGAAGCTTAAGGGAGAAAGCGGACCGGGGCTCTGGTCCATGGCGGCGAAGACGCGGGCGCGCTCGGCGGGGCCCCCCGCGAGGAGGCCGGCGAGCCCCGAGGAGGAGGGGGAGGCGGAGGGGGAGGCGGCGCCGGCGCCCTGCGCGCGGGGCCGTGTCGCTCGCGTGAAGGGGCGGGCGGGGAGCTCAAGGGAGGGGCCGCGCGCACCGCGTCGGATCCGGCGGACTCAGCTGACCCGTCGGGCCCGGCGGACCCGGCGGACCACACGAAGGCTGGGGTGGAGGCTCCGGGGGGGCCCGCCCCCGCGCCCCCAGCGCCGCTCGAGCACTCCCAGAGGCTGCCGGTGCGCGCGCACGCGCGCGATCAGGCGCGAGGCGAGAAAAGAACCCGCGGCTCTTGAGCTAAGCGCTAAGTTTGCGCCTCTGTGCTAGAGCTTAATTCAGACGCGAAGAAAGAGCGGGACGCGTGGACTTCACGCCAAGCCCCTCGCTCCTCCCTCGGCTCCGGCGGATGAGTGCGCACCAGACGCGCTGGGCGGAGAGGGCGCCGCCGATGACCTCGGCGCCTCGCGAGAGCAGCTGCTCCAGCGTCTCGTCCACCTGCCCGGCGGGCGGCGTCATCGCAGGTTGGGCGGGGCGACCAGTTGGGTCGTCGGGATGGAGGGGAGGAGGCCGGAGCTCAGGCCTCCCAAGTAGGCCCTCTCTAGTCTCTTCTCTGTTTAAGGGAGGGGGGCGGGCGGGGGGGCGGGCCTGGTCGGCGAGGAGGGAGCGGGTGACGCGGGCGAGGAGGTCCTTGTCCCGCAGCTGCCGCTGCGCCCCGCCTTGTTTCTCAGCGGCCGGGCCCGCGGGGCGGCGGGCCGGGCCGCTTTGGCTCGGCTCCGTTCGCACCCGGAGGGCCTTCTCCTGCTCGCGGTGCGAGGCGAAGAGGCGCGCGTGCGCCAGCGCCTGCGGGCGCATCAGACGAACGTTCGAACGTTCAGTTGGAAAGCGGAAGCGGGGGCGTCCCGGTCTACGCGGGCTATATCAAGAGCCATTTCTCGCTAGCCTAGGTCCTCGAGCTCCACGGCGGCGACCCGAGCGCACGGCGGCGAAGGCCTCGGCGACGCGGCGGAGGAGCTCGCCGTCCTCCTCCAGGCGCCACCCCGCGCGCGACGTCACCCGCTCCACCCCGATGTACCCTGCCGCGGGCGGGCTAGCCTGGGGGGCTCGAGAAGGAGGAAGAAGCGGCGGCGCGGACCGACGTAGGTGCCGGAGAAGACGCAGAGGGCGCTCATCGTCGACTTGGTCCGCATGCACGCGAACTGCCGCCGCCGCCTCAGCGGGGCGGGGCGGGGCGGGAGGGCCCTCCAATCCCACGCCACCGCATCGGGGACGGGGCGGGGGTGGCAACGCGTCCCGGCGGGGCGGACCTTGGCGGTGAGCTCCGGGGGCGCGTTGCGGAGGAGCTCCTCCACGTCCTCCACCAGCAGCACCCCGGGCACTAAGGGGGGGGTACGGGTTAGAGGGGTACAGGGGCGGGGTTCGAGCTCCTCGCGGGGCTCGAGCCCGCGGGGGGCGGGGGCTCGCGGGGCGGGGGCGGGCGGACCGGGCCCGAGCTGCATGGTGCGGAGCATGAAGGCCGTGTCCTCCGCCGTGATCGCGATCTGCGAACGAAGGGCGGTCGGCCGCCGGGCTCCCTCTCCCCATGCCTAAGCTTCTGCCCCGCCGCGGCCGCGCCGCCCCGCGCCGCCCAGCCAGGCGCGGCCCCGGGGGCGCGCACGTTGGTGAAGGAGGGGACGTCCCCCGAGGCGAGGTGCTCGGCCACCGGCGTCGACCGCGCGCTGCGAGGGCGGGCCGCGTCGGGCAGGAGAGGGGGGGAGGGGAGGGGGGGCGGCCCGCCTGGTGAGGTCCTCGGGGGTAGAGAGGTTGTAGAGGAAGACGCGCTCGGCCCCGAAGGCTGCGGGCGGGCGCCCGCGCCGGTGTGAGAGGAAGGGGGAGGGGGAGGAAGATGGCAGGGCGCCCGCAGGACTCTAAAAGGAGCGTTGCTGAAACCCCCGTAGAGCCAAGGCAAGCAGACTCGGGAGAGGGGCGGGGGGGCGGGGGGGCGGGGGGGCGGGCGGGGCGCCCTAAGATGGCGGGCGGGCGCCCCTCGGACGCTATAAGGAGGGGTGCTGGCGCTCCCGACAAGCGGGCTCTGCGTGGGGGCGCGTGGGGCGCACCGTTGGCGACGATGCGGAGGGAGGCGGGGAGGTCGGCCACCTCCAGCACCGTGTTCAGCGTCCGCGTGATCCCTGAGAGCGAGCGAGCGAGCGAGCGAGCGGAGGTGTGAGGTGATGGGGTGAAGCGTAGCGTAGCGTAGGCCGCGACGCGAAGCGCGGGCCGGGGGTCGGCCGTGAGCTAGCTAACAGGACGGCTTCTCTCCTAGAGCAGCGTCTTAGGATCTTGCCTTTTATTGCCTTAGTTAAAGTCACACGATCCTAGAGGTCGTGGACGCACCGGCCATGAGCTGGTCGGCCCGCTCGAGGCGCTGGAGCCGCCTCCGCGCAGCCTCAAGCTGCTCGGCCGCCTGCGCCGCCTCCGCCGCCCCCGCGAGCAGCCGGCCGGCCGCCTCCAGAGCGCCCAGCTCGTCCGGGCCGAAGCCGGGGGGCGGGGCCGAGGCGGGGCCGTCCCGCGGCGCGAGGCGACGAGCAGATGGCCCGCGCCGGCGGGGGCCGCCGCCCAGTGCCGCCCGCCCTCCTCGAAGCACGCCGGCTCTCCGAGGACGAGCCGGCAGGGGAGGGCAGGCGGGCGCGGCCCGGCGGCGGCGGCGGAGTACTCGCCGAGCGGCTCGGGCTGTCCCGCGCGGAGGACGGCGGTCCACTCGGCGCGCAGGGCGGCGGCCGCCAGCCGGGCGCTGCGCGGGCGCTCGCGATGGGGCGCGGCGCTCGGGCGGGCGGGGCACGCGCACCACGAGCCGTACAGGTCCGGCGCGTCCCCCCAGGAGGCTCCGGCGCCGGCGCCGGCGCCCTGCCGCGAACGCGCACAGTCAGCGGAGGAGGAGGGCCGGCCGGGCGGGCCGAGGCTGGGCGGCGGACGGGGCTCGCGGGCGTCTTTGGGGTGCAGGGCGGGGTGGGTGAGGAGGATGAGCTGGCGTGGGGGCCGCGGGGCGCCTCCGCGAGGGGGCACGCCAGCGCGAAGGCGCAGCGGGCGAGCAGGGCGGCGTCCGAGGGTGACCACGCCCGGCCCGCCGCCGGCAGCACGCAGAGCGCCCCTGCGCGGCGGGCGCGTTCTGCGACGGCCGCGGGCGGAGGGCGGCGGGCGGGGCGGCTGCGCGCGCACCGATCGAGGCGCCGCGGAAAGGCACGGGCTCGCAGACGAGCCCGCAGTCCGCCGTGCGGCGCCGGCCGGCCGCCAAGTCGCTGGAGGCCTGCCCGCAGCAGCGTCTGAGTCAGCGGCAGAGCCGGCGGCCGCCTCGGGGCACAGAGGGACGTGCCTCGGGGCAGAGGAACGGGGCGGGGAGGCCGGCGGGGGCGGAGCCGCGCAGGTCCAGACCGGGGGCGAACCCCTGCAGCACGTAGCACCTGGGAAAGCGTGAGACCGACGCGGGGACGCAGCCGGGCGGGGCGCGGGTGCATGCGCACCGGCGGGCCCCGAGCGCGGCGCGGACGGACTCGGCCGCGCGCTCGAAAGCGGAGTCGTCGGGGCGGGGGCCCCCGCCCGTGAACGCGGCGGCGATGCCCTCGAGCGGCGACGATGCGGAGAGGCGGCGGGCGACTGCCGGCCGGCCCGGGACCGGGGTCAGCGGAGATCAAATCTCTGCGGCCGCGGCCGGCCGCGGTCCGCGTCGGGAGGCGGCACCTTCCAAGCCGGCTGCGAGGCTCTCAGAAGCCTCGCTCAGGAGGGCGGAGCGCTCCAGGGCGGCCCCGTCGCGATCCGCGGCCGTCTTGAAACGCAAGAGGAGCACCCCGCTCGGCTCTGCGCCGGGGCGCACGGCCGCCGGCACGCAGAGCCCAAACGCGCCGCCCTCGCCGCCGCAGCCGTCCACGGAAACGGGAGCTCCCTCGCTCGGCGGAATGGATGGCGGGCGCGCAGTCCCCGCCACGCGGGGCCAAGCGGCCGCCAAGACAAGCGGGGAGCTGGATGCCCCGTCGACATCGCAAGGCCGGGGACGATCCCAGACCTCAGCGGCCGCCGCTCCGATCGCTTCTGCCAAGATCTGAACCGCTCGCCTGATAAAGGTCTCCGGCACCGCTAGCGCCCTGGGGAAATGGGTCAGCGCCGACTCAGCGGTGCTGGCTATGGCATAGCTGCGTGCTAATGGGCGCAGTGCTCACCTGCGCAACTCGCGCAGCATTGATGCGTCGGCGCTGACCGGCAGAGACTTCCCGAACGCGGAGCCGCTCCCGAGCTCCCTCCCGTGCGTGAAGGACGTTTGCAATTGCAATGGTCGCTCGGGCGCCATGGCATTGCACTGGTCGCCGCTCCCCTCCGTCTTGCGCAGCAGCTACGCGGACTGCAGGCCGCAATCCGCTCCGTGTGGATGTGGTCTACGCGCGCTCCGATTCCACGCGTGCGCCGCGTCTGGCACCGCGGTGCGCACTCGGCACTCTACGGCCGGGGGCCGGGGGCACGATGCACGCTCGCTGGCTCTCTGCACTTGGCCAGGAAAGCGTGATATCACGATCGCAGCGATCGATCCCCCTATGATCTCGCTGATGCTGCCAGGCTGTTGAATCGGACCCGCCGCCGCCGGCCCGCCGGGACCTCGAAATTCGTTTCTCGTGCACAGCTCGTTTTTTTTACCGGTCGACCCGACACGGCCGAATATCCGGTTTCGTTAAATTCCCCTCGGGTTTTCGGAATTCCCCGGCTTTAGCTAGTGCAATCTACCCGGTAGCATGCCGGCTACAAGCTGTTGCGAGGAGACTAGCCGTTCTGCGGCGGGTGAAAAGTTATCGCGATCGCCGGCTACCCTTGCCCATATCCGGGCCGTGTTGGGTCGATTAGGAAAAAAAACGAGCTGTGTGCGCGCCCGCGCGCGCGCTGGCTGCAGCTGATCGGGCAAGCTGCTGCTGTTCGCGCGCGCGTGCCTGGCACTGCCTGCTGCTGCAGCTGCTGCTAGAAAACACAGTACTGGCACAGCACGTGCACAGTGCACTCAGACTGTGCACACACAGGAGTGTTCGCGATCGAACTTGGAAGAGAGTCGACGCCGGACGTCGAGTCGTCGACGCGGCCGACTAGCCTACTAGCCTAGTAGTACTCGACGCCGCGAGTCGACGCCGACTCGACGGTCGACGTCGAATTCGAAGCCTTGAACTTCGGAAGTTCCTTTGCAATTTGCATGCATGTGGTCATGCATATATCATGCATGGTCGCGATCGGAACTTCATGCCGTGAAAAAAGTCTCGACTCGTTACCCCTACACGATTGGGCCCCCCATCCTCCACTGTACAGTCTGTACCCAGACGAGCTGCGAGCCTGCGAGTCTGCGAGTCTGACTGCGACCTGAACCCCCCTGTACGGTCTGCTCACCTCGTGCGCGCGCGCGCGCGCGTGTACTGCAATTCCGCGCGCGGCTGCCACAGCTGCAGCTCGCGAGCTGCTAGCGCTGTAAATGTCGGATATCGATGATCGGCGCCGCGGCCCGGCGGCGCCCGGCCGCGGCCGATCGCCGACCGGCTCCTCCGGGATCCGGTCCGGCCCGCGGCAGTCCGGATCCGATCATCGGATGATCCGCGGCCGAGGCTCGGACTCTTCAGGCTCGCGATCGGGGAGCTGCGCTAGCTAGCGCTCGAGATCTAGAGCCGTATATGAGCTCGAGCCTAGCTATAGCCTCTCCCGCCGCGCCCAGCTAACCGTTGAACCCCGAGCAAATTTAAATAAACAGTTTCGCGTACGCGCGCCGCGGCGCGCGCGGATCGCGATTAGGCCTGCGGCTTGCCGTCAAGCGCTTGAGCCAAAGCTCAAGCCGGGCTGGGGCGGCAAGCGCTTGCCCGGCTTTTGGCCGGCTCAAGCCGGCTCAAGCCCGGCGGGGGGGGGGGGGGGGGGGGCGGCGCCTGCGTTCGCATCATCGCCGGCATGCCGCCCATGGCCAAGAGCAAGAGCGTGCAGACGCTGCTCGGCAAGGGGGCCGACGGCAACGTTAACATCTCGTTTCAACGGCGGCCTCTGTGTCAGCGAGAACAGATCTAGATCTAGCCTTGCCGACGTCGACGACTCTGTTTCATCCGATGATCAATCATGTTCAACGTTAACGGTTTCTTTACGAGTACTAGTCGTGCACGTGGCTAGAGCTGGCATTCCGATTTTCGACAAGGCAGGTATGCTCTCTACCGGTTCTGGCAAGCGCAAGCTTAAGGCAGATGCCATTAGCGGTTCCAGCGAGGCTGACCCTCTTCAGCTCGATTAGATGTGCGTGTTCCTTTCGAATTCGAAGCTGAAGCTGCTGAATTCGAACACGCTAATCGCTGCGGCGCTAAGGGCCTGTGAAAGGGTACCCCCCCTTCGGCTTGCCTCAAGCCGGGCCAAGCGCTTGACCCGGCCAAGTGGCCAAGCGCTTGTCCGGGCCGGCCGGCCGGCTTGGCTTGGCTTAGCCGCGAGCGCTCCGGGCTTGGCTTGACTTGAGCCGACTTTCTGGCGGTCAAGCCGCACCCCTAGTCGCGATCGACGTCGGAGAGTCGGAGGCGCGGTCCGACTCTCGAGTCTCGAGCGTCGGAGCTCGGACGTCTGACGTCGTGCGATTGGCTCCGTCGATCATTCGAAAAATTCGAAGGGGCCGCCGCGCGCCGCGCGTATAACTACCATGTATTTTTTTACCGTGTATTTTGTTCGGCGTGTAATACTTATTTACTGCGCCACAAATTACTGCGTTCCAAATTTTCTGCGCCGGTAGGCGCTTTACTGCGCAGCTGCAGTCTGCGCTACCAAATTACTGCGTTCCATCCGATGATCGGCCTCGAAAACCGTAGAGTAAAATTGCCGAATTCGCCCAAAACCGGAATTGCCGTGGCGATAAATTGCCGAATGCAGGCTTTCGCTCCGAAGCTCTATTGCGGCCTAAAAATACCCCTACTACCCCCAGCAACATTGCCGATGCTTACAATTGCCGAATTCAGCGTCTCGGCCATTTACGGCAATTTAAAACTACGGCTAAAAAAGCCGTCCTACAGTGTAGCGGTATCCGTACGTAGCTATACTACTGCTATAGTGAATCGAAGTGAATATTTTCTGTCGTGTCATTGGTCAGTCGGCTAAAACACGCGTACAGCTGATCATGATGCAACTTGAACGGTTGAACCCTACATTCATTTCAAGCCTGCAGCTGATCGGGCAAGCTGCTGCTGTTCGCGCGCGCGTGCCTGGCACTGCCTGCTGCTGCAGCTGCTGCTAGAAAACACAGTACTGGCACAGCACGTGCACAGTGCACTCAGACTGTGCACACACAGGAGTGTTCGCGATCGAACTTGGAAGAGAGTCGACGCCGGACGTCGACGCGGCCGACTAGCCTACTAGCCTAGTAGTACTCGACGCCGCGAGTCGACGCCGACTCGACGGTCGACGTCGAATTCGAAGCCTTGAACTTCGGAAGTTCCTTTGCAATTTGCATGCATGTGGTCATGCATATATCATGCATGGTCGCGATCGGAACTTCATGCCGTGAAAAAAGTCTCGACTCGTTACCCCTACACGATTGGGCCCCCCATCCTCCACTGTACAGTCTGTACCCAGACGAGCTGCGAGCCTGCGAGTCTGCGAGTCTGACTGCGACCTGAACCCCCCTGTACGGTCTGCTCACCTCGTGCGCGCGCGCGCGCGCGTGTACTGCAATTCCGCGCGCGGCTGCCACAGCTGCAGCTCGCGAGCTGCTAGCGCTGTAAATGTCGGATATCGATGATCGGCGCCGCGGCCCGGCGGCGCCCCGGCCGCGGCCGATCGCCGACCGGCTCCTCCGGGATCCGGTCCGGCCCGCGGCAGTCCGGATCCGATCATCGGATGATCCGCGGCCGAGGCTCGGACTCTTCAGGCTCGCGATCGGGGAGCTGCGCTAGCTAGCGCTCGAGATCTAGAGCCGTATATGAGCTCGAGCCTAGCTATAGCCTCTCCCGCCGCGCCCAGCTAACCGTTGAACCCCGAGCAAATTTAAATAAACAGTTTCGCGTACGCGCGCCGCGGCGCGCGCGGATCGGAGGAACGTTAACTCAAATTCAAGCTCAAGGCTGCAATTGTGGGGGCTTTCGAGTCTCGCGATCGGCGAATCTCGAAAGGCGGAGCTGAGCTCGCGCGCGTGAGACTCAGAGACTCTGAGACTCTGAGAAGAAGATCGCCCTATATATAGCTAGGCCTAGGCCTGCGCACTGCGGCATGCACTGCGCGCGGCATATGCGAGGCGGGTGCGCAGCCGCAGGTGAGCTCGCGATCGAGCCCGCTGTGCCTAGGCCTGCGCCAATATTGATATATAGCTACAGTGACACCTTCACCTGCAGCTGCCTGTGTTTACGCCTCCCGAGTCCCCACGCCGCCGGCGCGGCGCGCATGTACAAGTACGCGAAGAATTCGAAGCGCAAAGAAGCGCGAAGTATCGTCATCGAATATAATTTTATAATCATCATCCACTACAACTTGCAACCCCAACTGTAACGACGTCGTCCACGGGCCCATATCCACCGTGGCACGTGGCCCGTGGCCGCGGCCGGCGGTGCGGGCCCCGGGCCGGCCGCGGGGCGCTGCGCGCCCCACTACGTATATATATACCGTAAACGTAGCACGCCGGCCACCCGGTGACCCTTTCCCACTGGGCCAGGCGAGCTCATGATCATAGTTAGCGAGCTCGAATTCTCGAAGCCCTGGACTTCGACCTCCTCTACGTATACTCTTCGCTTCGGCCATTTGATTGATTTGTAACATGCCAGTGACATGCCATGATGCATATGCATGGTCACCTCCGACCAGCCCCCCCCCCCCCCCCCCCCCCCCCCCCCGGATCCCCGTCGACGATATCGATATGTAGCGCTAGCGAGCGCATGCGCATCGTGTACGTATGCATGCAGTCCCTGGGACTCAACGCACCAACCCCCTCGACTCGCGATCGCCCTCCACCTCGAGCTCGTGCCGACGCAAGCCTCCAACGTTATATTAAACTCGAGCTCGTGCCAGGTAGCGCAGGCTCCCGGTTCCGCAGGCCCCGATCGCAATGCTTATCAACCATGATCAGTTCTTATCAATTTGCAATTGCAGAATGTCGCTGTAACTATTTATAAATTTTTCAAATCAATCAAACTTGAGATTTCGCGATTCGGTTGATGTTATAATCAGCTCCAGGCCCCTGAGGTCAACGTTCGGGTTGCGCATTTCGATTGAAGTTCACTCTACTTGCACTACGGACCGTCGGACCAGTCTATAGCGCTCTACACCGACTTTGTGCGATATACCAACATGCCGCAGTGCAAAGAAAGTAGTACGTTACTACTAAGTCTCATGAAGAGACTCTGAGAGGATATTGATAGTCAACAGTATACTTATAATTAGCTTGATCCGATCATTAGCGAGCTGCAGATGTACATAATGACATATTTTGCACAGTTTAAAATTGCACTGGTCATAAAAATATATACGACTCATTCTAGGCCTGCTCCGCACTGTCATTCTTGAGTCTTGACTAGTGATAATCTAATTCTGATATACACAAAAGCAAATGAAATAGATATATATGCGGCGCGCACATGTACGAATATTAATAGTTAGTCCCGATATCGATATCCGAAGAAACGGCCTAACCGTGGGCGAAAACATGAACTACCCTACGCCACCCTGCAATTCGATCGACGACCTGATGGTCCTATCACGAAAGGAACGCAGCCGAGGCCTGGGCCTCTACGAGACCGTGTACACGGGGAAAGAGGGCCAGGAGGGGAAGGGAAGGCGATCCATGGCCAGCTGGAGGGGGGCGGGCTCCGGGGCGGGGCGGGGGCGCTTGGCGGGGCGGGGGTCGGCGGGGGCGGAGGCGCAGGCGATGGCGGCGAGGTCGAAGAGGGAGCAGGAGGCGCTGCGGGCGCCGTCGGAGGAGGCCGAGGCGGTCGACGCCGCGTCGTCCCCGTCCGCGCTCCCGGGCTCCGACGCCGACGGCGACGCCGGCAGCGCCAGCGCCGAGCGCCTCCCGGACTTGCCCGCCCGCGGTCGCCGCGCCGCCGCCTCCGCCCGCGCCCGTTTGATGGCCACGGCCGCTTCTCCATTTTCCTCCGTGGCTACAGAGAGAACGGCGCCGGCGGAGGAGCTGCGGGGCCGATAAGCGACGGCAGACAAATTTCAAGGAGGGAACTCGAAGCAAGCACCGTGGACGGCGCGGGGCGCGGGGCAGGTGCGCGACAGTGCGGATGGGGCCGAAGGAAGCGATTGCCTGACCGGAATCGTCTTCGAATGTGAGGCGGAAAAGGCGCCCTCCGTGCCTGTGCGTGCTGGCTCCGATCCCGAAGGAGGCGGAGGAGGCGCCGCTGGCGTCCATGCGGAGGGAGACGGAGCTCACGGGCAGGCCGTAGGGCCCCGCCTCCGTCGGGAACGCGAGGAGCGGGCCCGCGCTGTTGTCCAGCGCCGGCACAGCTTGCCCGTTGTCTGCTCCGGGGCTCACCGTCAGAGCAAGAATAAATTTACTGCTGAAGGCACTTATTAAAGGGCGGAGGGGCGGGCAAAAGCGGACCATGAAAGACGAGGCGGACCCTCAGGACGCGGCCGTGCCAGTGCCCCGCCCCGCTGGCGCCCAGGCCGCCGCCGAGCCTCGTTTGCAGCCTGTAACGCCTGCACGCGCATTCGAGGGAGGCCGGGGGGTCAGACGGGTCACCGGCAGGCTGCGCGCGCGGGGGCGAACCGGACGCTGACAAGCAGGTAGCCGCCCCCGGGCTGCTCCCCGACGGCCTCGTACCTCTGCGCGCGAGTGTTAAATTAAATACGGGAAGTCAACGCTGCACTGTTGCAGGCCGTACGCGCACGAACCGGCGATCCGTGGCTGTCGTCGCTGTCGTAGGAGCGCGCGGACCTCGAGTGGGGGGCGGGGCGGCCCTTGCCGGCGTGGACGAGGACAAAGGGGCAGCGCTCCTCGTCAACATCGGACGCTTCGTCAGCGCGCCGCGCCGGGAGAGCGAGCTCGACGGGCGGCGGCTGGGCGGCCACAGCCTGGGCCGGCTCAATGTTGATAAGATCGGCTATGCGCATCGATATAGATCCGCTAATCCGGGGATCCTGCTCTGCGGATGCTCGCCTGCTGTTTCGATCAGCTATCTTAGTGCCGAACCACGAGCTACTATTGCAAATTAAACCTGAAGGCGATGTGCATGCGCACATGTACGTATACAGCAGCGCACTGCGCCGAGTGCATGACACTGCATGTGCAACGTTAACACTGTGACATCGACAGTGCCGCACGGCGCAGTGCGGCCGCCCGGGCAAGCCACTGGAAGTCTGGAACTTAGTCTGGAAGCCACTACTAGCTGGCCCACTAGTACTGGGACTGTGGGACATGGCCAAGCCCGCGGCCGCCGGCCCGCGGGCCTGCTTAGTTACTGTAATTCGGGTAATATTTAAGACCCCAAAATAATTAGTTATCCCGCGGGGTTTGCGCCAGTTGCATAGTCGGTTTGGTAGCCATAGGAGTCCGGTCATAATAGGACGACCCGCGCGCTGCAACTGTGACTGCAATACGTACCCCCCCAGCACCTCAAGTTTAGTATACGATAAAACTTTAGTAGCTATATAGTCGGGCCTCAAACTTGAAAATTAAACTTTGGTACCGTACTATCATCGGAGTCCGACGACCGTCGACCGGACAGATCTTCTAGGCCTATACTATGATAGCTAGGGGCTAGACTCGCCGCTAGAGCCGCTAGACTCGGAGTCTTCTGACTCGGCCGGGTCGGCCCGGGCCCGCGAGGCTCCGATTACCGGATCGCGACTCGCGAGGCTTCGAATTCCGCCGGGGCGAATTCGAAACGCCCGCCTATACGTATACCGTGTTACCGTCCGTGTAACACAATATTAATTCGCACGTTATTATTAGTATTTAGCGCGTCAGCGAAATTGAGCGAATGAGGCGGAGGGCGTAAACGCTATACTCCTACGGTCTCAAATTAGTGCGTTTTCACGGCAGAAAACGCACTAATTTGGTACCGAACTAATAATACGCGCGAACTAATATTCTGTTACACAGTAGCTTGTACATATGCATCACAGTACATGTACGCATGTACATGTGGACGTCGCTGCACGACGACTGGACCGTCGGACGTCAGTCCGCGTCCGGATCCGCGGCGTCGACATCGACGTCGACGTCGACGTCGCGAGTCGCGATCGCGACTCGCGATCGGCCGCGCGGCGGCCCGGCGCCGGCCGCCTGGCGGCCGCGACGACTCGACTGCAGGAAATTAAACTAGGAATACTTATTTAGCCGATGTTTTAAATTGCCGTAAATTGCTGAGGCGGAATTCGCAGAGGGGGGGTAGGTAATTCCCTAGCCCGGCATACAGAAGTCTGAGCAGAGACTGCTGCAGAGGCTCAGCAGACGCTGGATTCGGCAATTTATCGCCACAGCTATTCCGGTACTAGTACCCCCTGAGAATTGCCGTGTCTCTAAATTGCCGAATTCGGCCGCTCAGCAATACACGGCAATTCCACGTGCAGTCTGCAGTGCATGCTTAAGCTTCGAATCGCCTCCACTGACTCAATGCGATAAATCCTCCAATAATAATGAATCATGATCCCCCAAGTTATATTACTAAAGATTGAGCTCAGGCCCCAACAGCCGACGTGCCCAGTGCCCACGCCATGCATGGCCAGGCTTGCAATCGCCTAAGTACCGCGGGCACTTAACTAACGCGGTACCGCGGGCACTTAACTAATCGCGGGCACTTAACTAACGCGGTACCTAATTAACGCGCCAAAGGTTTGTTAAAACGCGGTAATTTGGTGCCGCGGTAATTTGCTGCTGACAGGTCGCCCCATACAGTACCCCATCAAATTACTGCCCCATACAAGCCTCAATTATTTAAAACCGCGTTAATTTGGTACCGCGGTATTTCGCTCAGTGGAGTGCCAGTTTTGAAACCGCGTTAATTAACGCCGCAGTAATTTAATGCCCGACGGTAGTATGGGCCCAGTGGCCCACTCCGTATACTAGTACCGCTAGTGGCGGCGACTTGCCCCGCCGGCGGCGCCCGGGCGCCGCGCGGCCCGCCGCGGCGCGCCGTTACTAAAGTTACTAAGTTAATATTTGCCAGAGTTAATTGCATGCAAGTTAACGTTGCCAAGTTGATGCAACTTGATGATGTAAGCTTAAAACAAAAAGCTTAAGCTTCCCACGAAGTTAACGTTAACGTTTCCAGCTGCAGTGGTAGACACTGGTAGTTGCAGCCAGTAGCTATAGGTTGCATTGTGGTTTTTTTAGATTTTTTCACTTCGCGGTCCGGCCGATCGCGGAGGCGCACCGACTCGCGCTCCGCATGGTTTTCAAGAACTTTTCAAACCTTGCGACTGAACATGTACGTATACGTATACTTTAATTAATATTAAAAACACTTATTGCATGTAGCTTAAAAAAACAATTTGCTTAATTAATATTTCCAGTATGGGTGAGGCCTGCGGCCCCACGGAATGCGTATTGGTAACAACAGGGGGCCCCCCCACCGCTCGAGGGATGGTCGGGGGCCTGATGGGGTAGGGCGCTAAGCGCCGACAGAAATGCTACTGGGGTAACTAAGGGCCGAGGCCGGGGGGGGAGGCTGGGATCCGGGAGAGGGGGCGAGGGCGGTCAATTGCAAGGTGCTCCTGGGGAGCGTCGGGGCGGGGCGGGCCGAAGAGGGAGGCGAGGCCGAAGAGGGCGGGCCGAGGTGCACGTGGCCATGGGAGAGAGGGCCAGAGGGCCGGCGCCGACCGGGGCGGTCCGGGGGAGGGCAGGGAGAGAGCGAGTGCACGGGGCAGAGGGGCAGCCGAGGGCATCGGGCTCGACGTCGACGGGAAAAGGAAAAGGCCTGCGGGGGGCAGCTCGGGGAGCCAGGCGGGGAAGATCGAGCTCAGCATGCATAGCCCGAAATATAGACCAGAGTCCCAGGGGCTGTCGCGCGAGCCAGACGGGGGCGCCACGCCCGCTGGAGGCAGTCTCTATTGTGCTTGATCTCGCCCCCCGGGGTTGCCAGGCCCGGGGGACAGGCGGGGGCACCGGCCGACGGACGCTGATCCAGCCTGTGAGGGGAAAAGGCGCGTCGGTCCGGGCATGCAGCGCGGTGATGTGAGGCTTCCGGGCGTGGTGCCATATACAGGCGCGACTTGGGCGGGGGCGTCTATGCCTATGATGGCGCAAGGGTCCTTAAGAGGGGGGCGGGAGGCCGGCGACGGCCTGGCGTGACGTCGGCGGCAGGGCGCTGGCCGGGAGGGGCACCCGCTTCACCGAGGACGAGTCCAAGGGCGAGACCCTGGGCAAAAAGGAGGTGGGGATCAGTTCCTGGCTAGCGCGGGCGAGGGGCAAGGGACGCAAGGGCTGGGATCCGACTGCAGGGGACCGTAGGACGTGGCGCGCGAGCAGTGGGGCGCCACAGGCCAGCCGTCAGGTCAGATCGAGAGCTCGAGGGTCGACGTGGTGGCGCTCGGCGGCGGCGGCCGGCCGCAGGTTCCGGCCGCGCGCCTTCCATGGCGCTGCGTGGCGGCGGCCGGGCCGTGCGCACGCGGTGTGAGGTGAAGGCGACGTGGATGGCCCGGCCGCTGGGCGGGCGGGACGGGGCGGAGGCGAGGCGCCGCGCGCGCGCGGGATGAGAGAGTGGGTCGGAGTGAGTGGGCGCGCGCGGGCCTCATGAGCAGATCGAGATGAAGCAGCTGCGCGTGCTGGCCGTGTGCGCGTGTTCGATGTCCGGCAGGCGCCTCAGCTTGCGCTGTGGATGCAGCTCAGCGGCTGCGCATGCAGCTGCAAGCTGGCGATGTGGGTCAGTCGCTCCGCCGGCGCGGGTTATCACGTTCCTGAGCTCGAAAAGGATCGTGTTAGATGTCGAATGTGCTTCGAGGGGCTCGGGTCTTAAATGAATTCGCACACACCAAGACAAATGGCTAGAGATTTAGCTGAGGTGTCCATCTGTGTCAAGTCGAGAGATGAGCCTACGGGACTAAGCCTTTCGGACATCGGACCGGGTGGAGCTCGGATATGAAAGTAACTGAAGACGCTACCCCGGGAACTAAGTCTAGCCTAGTAGTAGAGCTGCAGCACAGGAAAGATCCTACGCGGGAGAGGGAGTGGCTACCCAGGGACGAGAGTAGAAATCAGAGGTGGGCAGCGAAGTGAGCTGCAGCTGTAGTTAGCTCTATGCCTAGTAGGCTAGGGCCTCCGAGAAGGCGCACTATAATCTAGCCACTCTGTACACGCTAGAGTACGGCCCGCCGTGTCGTCGGCACGGCGGGTCGGGTTGGGGGCTCGCTCGTGCGAGAGCAAGCCTGGTGGAGCCGCCGGGCTCGGAGCATCGGGGAAGATTGGTCGGGGGAAAGGGGGACGGGGGCAGGGAGGAGGGCACGGCATGGGGCGACGTTGGGCGGCGGGAAAGGACGGGGGAGGACCGGGTCCGACGGTCGGGCAGCCGCGGTCGGGAGGAGGGAGGTTCAAGTGGCGCGTTCCGCCGGGCTTCCAGCCGCCCGCCGACCGCCTCCCCCCCGCCGCGGGCAATGACGAGCCCCCTCCACGGCGGTCCGACCGCCCCGGCCTGGCGCGTGGCCGGGGCAGGCGCCGGTGGGTTCAGCGGCCGACCGACGACCTTCCACCTGGCAGCCCGCACCACCGTCCCCTCCCTGGGGTAGCGGGAGATCAGCAGAACGGCGGGGGCAGAGGGGGTGAAAGGTGGGGCCATGGGAGAGGGCGACTGGGGCAACGGGCGAGAGAGGGCAGAGGGGGCAAGAGCAGCGGTGGCGGCGGGAGGCGAGCGTGTCGGCGGTAGCGAGGGAGGTGTGGAGGCGCAAGTCGCGCAGGCGGCGGCGGGTCGGCGGCGGGCGCGAGGGCCCGGCGGGCGGCCGTAGGTGATAGGTTGAGAGTGAGGTCGTCAGTGGGCGTAGTGGTGGAGGCTTCGAGGGGCTCGGGGCGGGAGGCGCGGCGAGGACACGCGCGGCGTCGGGCGCCCGCGGCGCGTTGCCGGGGTCGTCGGGGTCGAGCGTGCGATGTTCTCTGGTCGAGTAGACCTGCCGCTCTGCCAAGCTGTCGCTGCGGGAGAGCGCTGGGTGGCGAGTTCGAAGCCGGGGCGTCCGGCCGCTTTCCAGCGCGCTTCAGGGGTTCCAGCGGGGCCCTTTCGGAGGCGCCGCTACCCTGGTGCGCCGTAATCGCGGCGCTAGGCGCTGGCTCGCTGCGTCGCTCGCCGGGGGGTACCATCATCAACTCCCCGCTTAATTAATATTGCAATTGCATGCAATTTAATTTGTTTTTTTTTTTTTTGGTGAATTACCGGCCACAGTCTCTAGACACCAGCACTGCGGGGGCTGCCCAGGGGGCATAAAGACAAAAAAGCAAAATAACTAAGACAAGAGCACGAAGAAAGATAAGACAAAGAGCCAAAATCGACAATAAAAAAGGAAAGACACAGAGCTCGAGACAGATCGATAGCGAGAAGAGACGATAAATCGAGCAGATCTAGGGACAGAGGATAACTGACACGAAGAAGAGCCAGAGCTAGAGATACCATCAATATCAGAAGGAATTACATCACTAAGAAGCGGGGGACAAAATTGAGAAAGATAAATAACAGGAAGAAGACAAGTAAGAGGAACAACAAGACGACATGGAGGCGGAGGCGAAGCAGGACGATGCGAAAGGGCAGAGCTACGGCACGAGGTCGAGGAGGACACAGGAGGCGGAGCAGGCGGATCAAGAGCAGGCAAAAGGACAGTCAAAGGAATCACTAAAGCCGGCCAGGGTCGAGGCGGGCAATCGAACTGCAAACGACGGCGAACAACAGGTCGAGCACGAGGACTATAGCTAGTATTGAAACTAACTCTAGCATCAACACTACGATCAGAATCCGAACCAGACCGAACTAAACTAGAAGACGAAGAAGTACGCCGGCGCCGGCGGGATACGATCGCGACCAGCGAAGCAGAAGACGAAGGCAAAGGCGGCAGTCCGGTATCAAGAACAAAGGCCGGAGGGTCCGGCCCGGCAAACCGCCGGGGGGAAGTAGAAGGAGCCGCAGGCTCGGCAAGCCGGCGACGGGTACGACCACGAGTCCGGGAGGAGATCGGGGAAGCCGGTCCCGGAGCTGAGGGCCCAGGAGCAGAGCCAGGAGAAGGTAAGCCCGGCGAGAAATCTGACCCGGAGCCGGAACCCAGCGAACGACGACGACGAAGAGGCCCCCGAGGAGCCACGACGGGGGAGCTACCGAGCAAAGTACTGACAGCCGGCGCCGAACACGGCGGCGGAGGTACCCCGCAGACAGTGGCAGGCGGAGAGTCCAGGGTCGATCGAGAGATCCGCCGACGGGAATGCGGCGGGGGCCGACGAGACGGAAGAGGCCTAGGCGAGGAGGGGCCGAGGAAGGGTCGGAGGCAGGGGAAGGGCCGCGAGCAGGTGACGGGGATCGCTGCCGGCGCCGAAGAGAGGGCAGCGAAGCTGGAGAAAGGTCGGGTGGCGCCGGATCAGATGACACGGAGGTCATGGCCATGGGCGGCGCAGAGAGAGACGAGCTCGAGGGCGCAAGGGCCCGACGAGGGCGCCGGCGGCGAATCTCACGAGCGCCAGGAAGCGGGATAGGACCCGCATATGGGACCCGAGGCGCCGAAGGGGGAGCAGGGAGCCGGAATGACGGGGAGACCGAAAAGAGGACAGTCTCGCCAACACTCGGAAGCGGGGCAGAGGCAATTTAATTTGATGCAAAAACGTAATATAAATTATATAATGTATCACGGAAATTCGCGAATTTTGAACTGCAGGCTGCAGTCTGCAGCTGCATGGGTCCAGCCTAGCTATATAGGCCTAATTAAAGCTATCGCTACTAGTCTACTAACGGAAACGGAAAGGAAGCCTAAAGTACTAACCGTTGAACGGGAACGGATATTATTACGACCGCAGCCCGGCGGGGTATTCGGGAAACGGATATTACGTACTATCATAGCTATACCGGTAGTATAGCTAAGTTACCGAAGTTACGTGCACGTGAACGCACTGTCCTGTACGCCGCAGTACGCGCCGCGGCGTATACGTCAAATTAAACCTAATTATAACACTGTCATTATTAATATGACAAAAGTTGAACACTATGAAAATGCATGCGATACCACCACGTACTCCAGTATACGTCACGGCGTATTGCAAATTGCAATTGGCCCCGGCTCCGGCGGGCCAAGCCTGGCAAGTTCCCGGCCAACTTGAGACTGAGATTCGAGAATCGAGATCTGCAGCGGCCAGTCTGATCATGAACCGTTGAACCGTTGAACTTGCGAGCAATAGTTTTTTTAATTTAAATTTGCCAAAACTTGAAACTTTGAAAGTCGGAGGATCGCGGAGCCTCAGATCTAGAGTCTTGGACTCTCGCTGCTGAGTCTCGCATGATGTCGCATCGGATGATTCGGATCGGAGGCGCTCCGCAATATTAATTAACCGTGCAAGTAACCGACGACTCGGCGACGAGTCGGCGACGACTAACGGTTTGAAGTTCCGAAGTTCCCGAGTCCGTGGCACTCCGTGCAAGTAACGGTTTGAAGTTCCGAAGTTCGAACTCCGAACTTAGAGTCCGAAGTTCGGATCCGGAATACTATGATAGTGCTGTCGTCAGTCAGTCCCCCGGCTGACCCAGTCCGTCAGCCCCCCTGACTGTGACTGAATCAGTCAACCCGAGGTTCAAGTCAGGCTACCGTGCAAAAGCCGGGAAAAATGACCAGGAAATTGGCAGGAATTGACCCAAGCGCGATCTATCTACTTCATTCAAGACTATTTTCAAGTTGCCAAGCATCAGGCCAGGCACGTTATGCGAGCAGAGAGGACGAGAAAAGGAGATTCGGCCCCCGCCATGCGCACGTCAGACTCCATTAGCCTCTTACCATGCACATGGGCGGTTTCTTGAAGATTTCGACGACAGAAGATCATTTTTTAATCGACCTACGACAGCTTTAGATGGAAAAAGCCCGCAGGGGGGCACGCTCCCAGCAGGGTTTTGTATGGGACTGAGAAAACGTCAGTCAGCCAAAAGCTGACCCAGTGAGGTCAGTCAGACCCTCTGACTGTGACTGTCAGTGACTGACGACAGCCCTAATCCGGAACCGTTTGAACGTTTCGAATTCGGTCCGGAAACTTTGCGGATCCCGGAAAGTCCACGAATCATCATGATTAATATTCACTGAGTCATGACGAATGCAGTTGGGCTCCGCTCGGACCGGCCCGCTCCGAGGCTCCGAGCCTCCGACAGCCTGAACTTGAACTGGCTATAGTTACAGTTACTACTTAATTACCGCGGTACCAAATTACCTCGCCGAGAATTTGTTAAAACGCGGTAATTTAGTACCGCGGTATACGTAATTCTCTCCTGAGCTGTCGCCCCATACAGTACCCCCTACAATTTCCGCCCCATACAAGCCTCAAGTTTCTAAAACGCGGTAATTTGGTGCCGCGGTAATTTAATTTAGCCGCGGTAATTTAACTATGCCGCGGTAATTTAGTGCCACACGGCATAGACTGCATAGTACGTATCATGCGCATGCATGACTCAGTGCACGTGAGTCAGCAGCATGACTATAATTATAAAGTACTTTCGAGAAGCGATCGATCGGCCGCCAATCACGGCCGATGCCCGGCGTTGCCCGGCGATGCCCGCCATCATCGGCGAGGTCACGTGCACGTGCCATGCACGCGTACGCGTGCACCGTGCACTGCTGCATTTAGTCCGATGGTCGGCGTCATTGGTCGCGTCCATTTATAGAGTTTATAACCGGTACCCGTACGTTAACCGTATACGGTATACGTGCACCGGTATGGCGTTTTTATATGCACTATGCATATATAAACATATACATATACTGTACAATGCGGACGTCGACTCGACGCGGAGTTCCGAGTTCGTTGACCGTCGGTCCGGCGTCGGACGACCGTCGGACGTCGTCAGTGACTCGTCCGTCACGACGAGTCGACGAGTCGACGACGACTTGACGAATTCGAAGTTGACGTTAAACGTTCAAACGGTTCGACTACGCACCGATTTATAATTCATTCACAAAGGTTTGCTTGAGTTCGAAAAAAATCGTTCATCTGGAAAATCGACTCGTGGCGCCGCACTCGTACGCGTGAGCTCGAGGGTGGGGGGGAGGACGTGCCCGCTTGGGGGGTGGGGGGGGGGGGGAGGGGGGGGAGGGGGGGGGCGCCGGGAAGGGGGCGGGGTGTTTAGGGGGGGGGAAGATCGCGGACGGGTCCCTCGGGTGGGGGCGCGGGGGAGGGCTATTGGTTTGGGGGAAGGGGCCGCTTTGTGGGGCCGGGGGTTGGGTTGGGGAGGGTGTCGGGGGGGGGGGGGGGGGGGGGGGGCGTTCCCATCCCCTGCCCCCGCCCGGCCCTGGCAGTTCGGCTTCAGTCTGACTCCCGCTTCCCAGCTGCAGGGCGTGGCGGGCGCGGGGCCTTTCACGCCGGCGAGCCTGAACCCCCCGTCGCCCCCGCCCCGCCCGCCGCCGCGCGCCGCCGCCGCCGCCGCCGCCGCCGCCGCCACCTCCGCCGCCGCCGCCCCGCCCGCGGCCCCCGCCACGGCTGCCGCCAAAGCCCCGCCACCGCCGCCACGCCTGCGGCAGCCTCGAGCTCGGCCCTTCTTTCCGTCCTGGCGGAGTACGGAGTCCAGGCCGCGGGCCTCACGGGCGCGGACCTCGCCCCGGCCCCATCCCCCCGGCCTACTCCGGCACCATGACCGGCGCTATCGGCCCGACGCCGTGGCCGCCCTCCGAACCGCCATCGCCAGCCGCCGCCGCCGGAGCGCTAGCCGACGCCGCCCTCGGGGCGGCGCCGGGCGCCCGGGGCTCGCGCCGGAGTCCGCCTCGGACTTGGCGGAGGAGGCCGCTGCCGAGGCCGAGCTCGCCGCCAGCCCCGCCGCCGACAAAGCCGCGCACGCCCGGCGGCTCGGCGACGCCTTTGGCGCCCTCGAAGCCAACCTCGCCCATGCATATGGCCAAGCCCGCGCCAACGGTACTACGGTACCTTAAGCTTGGAGCCCGCGCCGGGCGCCGCCACGGGACCCGCGCCCGGCGCTGCCCGGGGCCCGCGCCGGGCACCGCCCCCCTCGGAACCGTCCCGGCCAACGGTACCGCGCCGACCGCCGCCCGGGCCCGGCCGTGGTTCCGCCGCCGTCCGTGGCGCCGGCGCCGGGCCCGGACCAGTCCCAGACGGCCCCGACAGCCGCCCTCCTCGGCCTCCTCAACGACCTCCTTCCATCCGGCGCGGCCCCGGCGCCGCAGCAGGAGCCCGACCGAGAAGGCCTGAAGACCGCGGTCCTACGCGGCCTCGCCTCTCTCCTCGGCCAGCCCCGCCCCGACGCACCCCAGTAGCACCTTGACCGCCCTCGCCCCGTCCCCCGGATTCCAGCCTCCCCCCCGGCCTCGGCCATTCGTTACCCCAGTAGAATTTTATTTAGCGTCTGGTTAAATCCGGGCAAGGCCCAGATATAGTCTAGGGGTTTTAACCAGAGGCCTAATAACAGAGTAGTAACAGACCTGAGATGCGATCCCAGCTAGTAGTGCAATTCAATGCAAGGCTCTCCCAAATTGCAAAGGCAAGGTGCAGCCGCAGAGAGGCAGAGTTTCGCTGCTAGTATTTCGAGGCTGTGCGCCTCACAAAGAATGACAACTTTGGCAGGGCAGCGGCTACTTATACTAGCCCGCGTTGCAAACTAGCAAGTATTTTCTAGGACTTTCACGGTTCAAGGATCCCGAATTTGGTTCCGACTTAAGCTTGGGTTCCGAACCCCAACAACCGCTGCACCGAAAATCATTCGGCTGCGCCCGAAAGTCACCAAGCCAAGTCGCGACCGGCCACGCCTAGCCGGCTCCCGGCCCGCGGCCTGCGGCCGCGCCCGGCCCAGCCGACTAAGCTCTAGCCGGACTTGCCATCGCCCGCGACAATTTCTGTCGGCGCTTAGCGCCCTACCCCATCAGGCCCCCGACCATCCCTCGAGCGGTGGGGGGGGGCCCCTGTTTCTACCAATACGCATACCGTGGGGCCGCAGGCCGCAGGCCCAATGTAAATCAGATCTATTTCCTCTCGAGCGAGGCCGGCCCGGCGGCGCCGGGGCAAATTAATCGTGCGCAGGAGCTCGAGTTCCCTCGCGATCGATATCGTGAGGGCGCCGGCGGCTCTAGATCTTCCCTCGCATGCTCATGATATCCTGGCCTCGAGTTTCCTCTTCCCCAAGGCTCACCGCGATCGAATTCTAACCGTTGAAATCCGCTCGCAGCGATATCGATATCTAGTGCATCTAGATCTCGTGCACCCGAGCTGAAGCTCGCGATCGAGCTCGAGGCGCCGCGGCGAGCTCGAGGTCGAGGCCAGGATTATCCGCGAGTTTCCTCCCTTCCGGATCCCGAGCTCGAGTCCTCAAGCTTAGGCTCTCCGCTCGCAGCGATGGCGGCCTTTCTCGCGGCGCCGATCCCTCCCCCGCGCGCCTCAGCACCGACCGCGCCCCTCGTCGTCTTTGCAATTGCGCCGCTCGCGATCGGCCGCCCCGCCGGCGCTGATCGCGCCGGCTCTCGTTCCGCTTGGTCCGGCGGCTCACGCGGTGCCGGGCGGAGGCGTCCGGCCGCAGCGGGGGCGATCAGCTGCAGCCGGAGCTTTTTCACGGGCGTGGGATCCCCCGCGCGCCTCCTGATCATGAGCGGCGGCTGGCCGGCCGCGGCAGGCCAAGGTGCGCTCGGGAGAGTGCGCGAAAACGTGCCGGTTCAGCTTAAAAAAGCATACTTACATGCGGAATCGCTTTTATTTGGGTTGCTTACGCGCGCGCAGGAGCCCGCTTCGAATTCGCGGTCCGGGCGGAGCTTGGCGGCCCAGACGTCGACAGCCCCCTCCCGCCGGCACCCACCGGCTCCGACGCGCCCGTCAGCGGCGGCAGCAACGGCGCGGGCGCGGCATCGCCGGCTCGCAAGCCCGAGGCGCGGGGCGGCCAAGCTGCTGGCCTCGCGTGCCCGCTCCCGTCGTCGTCGGCCGAGGCCGGCTCGGCAAAGCAGACGGAGCCGGCGGCCGATCGCGAGCAGCAGCCCTTCGAGTGGCGCAAGAACTGGTGCCGCGAATTCGAAGTCGAAGCTCCGGCGCGCGGGCCATTGGACCGGCTGCGGGGCTCACGCGCGCCCGGGCGGCGGGGGGCGCGCGCAGGTACCCGGTGGCCTTCGTGGAGGACTTCCCGCGGGGCCGCCCGTACGCCTTCTCCCTCTTCGACGAGCCCCTCGTCCTCTGGGCCGTGCGCCCCGCCCGCCCGGCCCCGCGCCCCGCGCCGCGCCTCTCGTCCCGAGCCGCCGGCGCCGGCGCGCGCGGGTGGCATGGCCGGGGCGCAGGGGGAGGGCGGGGCGGTGCACTGCGTGCTGGACCGGTGCCCGCACCGCGCGGTGCCGCTCTCCGACGGGCGCCTCGAGGGGCCCCTGCTCGAGTGCGGCTACCACGGGTGGCAGTTCGACGGATCCGGCCGCTGCGCGCGCATCCCGCAGCTCGAGGCCGGCGCCGCCATCAACCAGCGCCGCGCCTGCGTGGCCGCCTACCCCATCGCCCTCGCCCAGGGCGTCATCTTCGTGCCCGCCCCGCCCCCCGAGCCCCGAGTCCCTTTAATTTCTCCCGATAACGCCTCTCCAACCGTCTTGCCCTGAGCGCGGGGCCGGGCCCGGGGGCAGGTGTGGGCGGACCAGAAGTCGCCCCCCGACGAGTCCCTCATTCCCCGCATCGGTCCGCCCCGAGCTCTGAGTCGAGTTCCGTAATTACTTTTCTGGCCACTACCTACAGGCTAGCTTGTCACGATTAAGTTTCAAAGCACAAAATCACTTTCAAGTTTCGCCTTCAGCTTGCAATTGGCCCCTGCAATTGGCCGCCGGGCACGATTTCTCTCACGATATCAATCCCTTGGGTATCCAGAATAGAACCCCTCGCTCAGCGCGCATGATCAAATCTACTTTTATTGATTAATTTCGAAGTCGCCTTTGATTTATTTCGACTTCCTTTGATCTGCCTTTGATGTGCATTCGCTCACCGCTCAGCGCCCTCGAGCAGAACTGCTGGACTCTCCCGGGGCGGTGGTGCGCGCGCCCTTGCGCTCGCGCTCGCGCTTCGCAGAAATTATTCTTCAATTGCGTCCATATTCATTTCTGCGTCCGAATATTAATTGCAATCTCGAGCTCCCTCCTGAGCCGCTTAATTATAAGCTTGAGCTTGCTCTTGAACGCACAGTCGACCTCGTGCTTCCTAAGCTAAGCGCGCTCTGGCGCCGCGCATGCGCCCGCCCGCGGCCCGCCCGCGGCCGATGATCGGGTTTAATTCGGGGCAGTCCTTCGGGATGGTCCGGGACCTCCCCGTGAGTCACGCCTTCATCCTCGAGAACCTCCTCGGTGCGGTGTCTGTCCCCATATCTAGATAAGTAGCCCTCGGGCTCAGCTTCTTTGCATTGAGCGCTGCTCCTCGTGATCAGATCCCGCCCACGCCGCCTTCGCTCACTCGGGTTCGTAGCGTCGTCTTCCACTTTGGCCGCGAATTTTCTTCGCGCCTAAGTTTAAGAATTCGAGCTTGTCACCTCGAAGCTCGAAGCTGCAAAAATTGTTATGAAGGGCTGTTATTATTGTCGGTTGGAGTGTTTAGAAGAAAAAGTCGCGCCGCAATACGTTTCTACCTTCCGATGCACGGACATGCGCATGCACAGATCTAGAAGAACAAATTGATCTGGGCACACGCGCAGGGACGTTCGGGCGGCGCGGGGACGGTGCGCCCTTCGAGACGGTCGTCGAGCGCTCGGGGCCGCGCGGCTTCACAGGCACCCACCGCCTCAACGTCCTCAAGTGAGCCTCGCCTCGTCGCCTGTCTCCGAAACGATAGCCGCAGGCGCAGGCGCAGGCGGGGCCCGCGTCTACCGACCCGCGCGCGGCCGATGTCGATGTTAAATATTAATCGGTTTGAGTTTCGGATTTCAAGTTTAATTTGCGATGGCAGGCCGGGCAAGCCCCCGCATGAGAGGCGGCTCGTGACCTTCCAGGTGCGAGCTCAAGCCTGAGCTGTACCGCGGACTTCCGAAACTTATAACTATAATTATAAACCTGGAGGCGCGCGCCTACTAGGGCTTCTCAAGGTTCTCGAGGCCAGATCTAGAGGGCTAGCTATAGCCTAGTAGAGCTAGAGCCCTCCGACTTCAATTCGATCGCGAGCGTCCCCGGCCCCTGCAATGACTTATTATTATATTATATGTATATATTTCTATCTGAAATGGACTCCGCACTGAACCATTTCTCTCCGAACGCTGACGTTGGTTTCTCGCACGCAGGCGCCCTGCAAGGCGAGGCCCCGCCCAAAGCCTTCACTTCTCCCTACATTTCGAGCGCCCTCGTCAACCAATTCCTCTCTCACCCCGGCCCCCGGGGGACAGGTGGAGGCGGTGCGGCCGAAGGCGGGGGCGCGCTGCGCGGAGGTGTTCTACGTCGTTCCCCTCGGCGCCTCCCGCTCCCGCCTCATCACCCGGTAAAGCGCCCATCAACCGATCGATATCGCGACGCCCTACGATGATAAAATCGACGCACCGCCGGCGCCGTCCAGAGATTTTCTAGAAGAGCTTGTCTAGATCTGTACGGTTGGTCTAAAACAATTAAGCGAAGCTAATCAGACGAGAGCGAAGCTGAGAGCGCGCGCAGGTTCGTGGCGGACGAGGCGAGGGCGCTGCCGGAGCGGGCGCTGCCTGCCCCGCTCCTCCACTTCCTCCTTAACGTCATCCTCGACCAGGACACAGGCACCCTGTCCGCTCCTTTGTGCAAAATCGCGCTCTAGCTCTAGATCTTATATTTCATTGATAAGATATTATATTATTGCGCAACGATATCGATTCTTTGATATCTTGTGAAATCGCCCTCTGGATCTCTTGTTTTATTAAGCCTTGAAGAGATCTATAAAAGGTTCATGCTCAGCTAACTATAATATTAATCACATAGATCTGGATCTGCGCGCGCGCAACTCATTAATTGCGATCGGTTTAAATCAATATTTCGACCTTGCAACTGCAGGGCGTCCCAGGAGAGGCGGCTGCGGGCCGAGGGCGGCGACTGGCGCCGCTCGTACAACCTCGCCACCAGCAGCGACCGGTGCGGCCCTGCCAGGCTTGTACACGCGCACGCTCTCTCTCTCCGCCCGGCATTTCCGCGAAAATCTGCGAAATTTGAGCGCGACGCGTTTTCGCGCAGGTTCGTGGCGGAGTTCCGCCGCTGGTACGACTCCGTCGCGGACTCCCTTCCCAACGCCGCCGCCGGCGCCGCCGACGCCGCCGCTGAGTGCGTTCCTTATCGCCGACGACCAGCCCCCGCGCTGCTCTGAGCTGAGCTAAGCTAAGGCCCCGCCGAACGCGATCCTTGCGCTTTCTAATCAGCCGACCTCCTCTCGACTCCGCAGGGCGCCGGCCCCGGCGGAGGCGGCGCTGTCGGACCACTTCGAGCAGCACGTGCGCGGCTGCCCGAGCTGCTCCGCCGCCCTCCGCCGCACCCGCGCCGCCGGCCGCGCCCTCGCCGCCGCCGCCCTCGTCCTCGCCGCCCTCGCCGCCGGCTCCCTTGCGGCGGCCCAGCCGGCGGCGGCCGGCCTCGCCGCGGGGGCGGCCGCCGCGGCCGGCGGCGCGGCGGCGGCGCGCGCCGCCGAGTCGTGGTTCGGGTACTTCCCCTTCGCGGCCCGCCTCAACAAGATGCCCTGATCATGATCATGATCATGAGCGAGCGCATAATTGAACGCTCTCGCCTGATCATGATCATGAGCGAGCGCACGAGTCTAGGCCTGCTCGCGATCGCCTGTTGACGTTTACTCAAAACTTGAATGATATGGCCATGGCTTGCAAGGTGAGGTCGCCCTGGCTGGTATAAATGAGCTGGGGCTGGGGGCGCGGGCCGGGGTCGAGGGTCGTGGGGGGAGTTGGGGGGGGGGGGGGGGGGGGGCGGGGAGGGCGGGGGGGGGAGGGGAGGGAGGGAGGGGGAGGGAGGGAGGGAGGGAATTTATAAGGTAAGGGTCACCCTGGCGCAGTGGCTAATCTGCGCATGCGCGAAGGGGGCGCGGGCCGGGGGTTTGGGACCGCCGAAGCTCGGATCGCCGGGGCTGGATCCCCCTGCTACTGGGCAGGGGAGATAAGGGGGAGGATGGAGCTGGGGGAGAGGGGAAGGGGCAGGGAGGGGGGGAGTGGGCGAGCTCGAACAAGGGGTCCCCAGGGGAGGGGGCGGGGGAGAGCGAGAGAGGGAGATATAGGGGAGCTGAAGCTCGCACTCTTCGCAGGAGAACTTCGGAACAGCTGCTCGCCCCCGGATCCGGCCGAGCGCGGTGCGCGGAGAATGCGCAAGCCTTTAACAAATTCGAGCCGCTGAGCCGCGCGCGCGCGGCGCGCGGCGACCATCCATAATATATAATTTCGCGCTGTGTATGCTAACGTTCGATCGCGAGAGCTCGAGCGGGCCCGAACCGCAGCGGCTAACCGCAGCATTTAATGTTCGAATTCGCAGCTGACCCTGTTCTGCACCCCCGTGCACGCGCCGCTCTCCGGATCCGGCTCGCGGTCGGCATTCAGCGCCGGCGCCGGTGCTCTCTGCCATGCCACGGCCGTTGGCGTCGCCGCTCGGCCGCCTCTCCGGCCGGCGTCAACATCGCCTGCGAGCCGTGCGAGCCGCGCGTTTTTCGCGGGGGTCGCAATCCGGTCGCGATCGACCGGCCGCAGCTTCGCGGAATCCGGTGCGCACCCATGCGCGCAGTTGCAGTACAACCTGCAGAACATATGAGATAACACTGAATAAAACTGCGCTGTGCGCGCGGAGCGGCAGCTCCGGGAGCGGTAGTCTTGCGGGCGGAGTCCGGCGGAGAAGCGCCTCCGGCGCCAGCCGCGGCCGAGTCCCCCAAGAGCGACGTTCATCTGCAAGATGATGCCGCCACGGCGCCGACCCCGTCCTACGACTGGCACAAGAACTGGTGCCGCAGTTGCAAACCTTAAAGCCCCACTGATCAGGACCAATCAACTCGCCAATCAACTCAACTAATTAATTACATCTAAATAAGTTTGCGTACTTATGCCAAATTGAATATAGGCTCCGCCCGTCGATTGCTTGCGAGCCGCGCCTCGACTCTAGATCTAGATCTCGAGTCGATATCGATTGCGAGCTCGCAGGTACCCGGTGGCCTTCGTGGAGGACTTTCCGGCGGGCGTGCCCGTGCGCTTCTCGCTCTTCGACGAGCCCCTCGTCCTCTGGTCGGCGGCGGACGGGGCGGTCCGCTGCGTGGCGGACCGCTGCCCGCACCGCGCCGTGCCCCTCTCCGAGGGCCGCGTCGTCCCCGAGGACGAGCCCGGCGCCGGCGCCCTCGAGTGCGGCTACCACGTGCGGCCCCGCCCCTCGCCACGTGAACCCCCCTGGAGCTTTCCCGTCCCCGCCCTCACCCTCGGGCCGCCTTGCTGCGCAGGGCTGGCAGTTCAATGGTATGTATGTTTATCAAGGCTCATCGGTCCAGTCCAGGCCCTTTCTTGAGCGCTGATGGGGCGGCGGGGCCGGGGCGCAGGCGCCGGCGAGTGCACGCGGGTCCCGCAGCTGCCGGCCGGCGTGGCCGTGAACGGGCAGCGAACGTGCGCGGCGGCGCACGCGGTGGTGGTGCGGCAGGGGGTCGTCTTCGTGTGGGGCGAGGCGGGCGCGGCGGGGGACGAGTCTTCGATCCCGACGTCGGAGCTGCTCGAGCGGCCCGGCGTCACCAGCGTTGACTTCGTCCGCGACCTGTCCGTCTCTTGCATATATATCCTAGGGCTTTCTTTTGTATCCCAGAGCTTTCTTAAATATCCGAGAGCTTTCGAATTCTTACATATCCTAGAGCTTTCTTATACATCCCAAAGATTTCTTTGATAACCTAGGGCTTTCTTATATCTCCTAGGGCTTTCTTGAATGCGAAGCTAATTGTAAGCCCGATCCTCACGATTGCTTCAGGCTCCGTACCCTCTCGAAGCTTCCTGGAGCTTTTTAAAATATCATTTCTTAGAGATCCTGGAATTCGGAGCTAATGATCGCGATCTCAGGCCGTACGACTACAACGTGCTGGTGGAGAATTTCCTGGACCCGACGCACGTCCCCTTCGCGCACCACGGCCCGCCCAGGGGAACCGCTACGCCTCGGGGCCCCTTCCCCTGCGCTTCCTTGAGCGCCCAGAGCCCGGCCGCGCGGGCCTCTTCATGGCCGCCTTCGAACTCGGCCCCCAGCTGCAGCTTCCCGATGGGTGCCGATCTAAGCCTTCTTTTCACGTGCTTGACGTCAACCTTTAATTAATCAGCGTCCCGCCCCAGGACCGACGCGGGAACCTTCCTGTTCTTCCGGCCTCCCGTGACGAGTGGCTACATCTTCAGGTACCCCGACCCGTCTCCGCCCCGCCCCGCCCCGCCCCGCCCCGGCCCGCCAAGAGCGGCCCCTCCATTTATACAGACCCATCGGCAGGCTCCCCTTCGCGATCGGAGAGAGCGGTGTGGTGTTCTACACTGTACCCCTCGGCCACGGGCGCTCCCGCATCTTTGCCCGGTACGCCAGGACCCCTCCGGTCCCCCCTTCCCCGCCTCCCCCCCCCCCTTTCCCCCCGAGCGAATTTTATGACTTGACGGGCTACCCCTGATCATGAGCGACTTCTGCGCCGCGGGCAGCTTCACGCGCAGCGCAAAGGAGCTGCTGCGGGCGCCCCGCTTCATCGACCACATGGAGAGGCGCGCCTACCCGCCTCCAGAATTTATCTTCACGTTGTTTTAAGCTTTCATGTTCATGACGGGCGCCTAACATCGACAGTAACTGCGAGCTTATAAATACTCTGCCCCTCCGCGCTCCTGCGCCTTATAAAAAGAAATTTATTCGAATTCGAAGCTGCGGCGTTATAATTAATAGCGGCGGATAGGAACCTGGTTCTGGACCAGGACCAGGACCCCGCGGCGTTAATTTGCTTGAAGCGCGCAAGGCGCTGGCGCGTCTATAGCGACTCTGCCCCTCCGCGCGCCTGCGCCTTATAAATTCATTGGAAGCTGTGGCGTTAATTATAATAGCGGCGGGTAGGAACCTGGTGCTGGATCAGGACCTCGTGCTCCTGATGGAGCAGGAGGCGCGGCTACGCCCCGGGGGGTACGACTGGCGCCGCGAGTGGTACGTGCCGGCCGGCTGCGACGCCTTCGTCGCCGCCTTCCGCCTCTGGATGGAGTCGGCACGCGCATGCGCCGCGCCGCGGGCTCCGCCTCAGCGAGCCGCGGCTGACGCGGTGGGCAGGCGTGGGCGACAATGCCGAACCAGCGGCGCGGGCCGGCCGGCGGCGCGGGCGCCGAGGCGGGGCCCGGGGCCCCGCGGCCCCGGGGCCCAGGCGGGAGTTGCTGGACCGGTACGAGCAGCACGTGCGGCTCTGCAGCAGCTGCTCGCCCGCCCTCCTCGCCTCCCCCGCCCTCTACGGCCGCGTCGGGCCCGTCCCCGAGGCCGCCGCCGCCGCCGCCGCCGCCCCGGCCTTCGCCGCGGGCGCGGTCCTCCTCGCGCTCGCGTGCGCCGCGGCGCTGCCGCCCCTCCGCGCCCTCGAGAAGCGCTTCTTCTACTTCCCCGAGGGGCTCGACAAGAACCGGTCCACGCGCTCTCTTCGAATTTATAATTATATAATAACACAATTTAATCCAGAGAGGCGATGAGTGCTAACATTAATGCCCGCCCGCAGCGCGCCGGCCACGCGCAAGGAGCTCAATATGATCCGCGCCCGCTTCGCCTCCATGGCTGCTGCTAAGAAGGATTAGATCTAGATAAACATTGATCATGATCACGAGAACTTGCAATCGCTGGATAAAGTTCATTCTCGTGTCGTATGTCAGAGTCTTTTCGGAAATGCTATCGATATCTCCGTGGCTGGGCCCGGGGGGTGAGAGGGTCGAGGGGGCTAGGGCTGGAGGCGCAACTTGCCAAGGGCCAAAAGACGAAGGGGTCGACGGGAGGACTGCGCATGCGCATGCGGAGCGCAAGCTTAAGGCGCAAGAGCGGTGCCGCCGGTTGGAACTTCGGAAGCTAGGGAGAAGCGGGCAAGACGGCGACACTCCTAGGCTTAGAGTCACTCGCAAAGTTCCCCCCTTCCCCCTTGCTCCCTGTTCTGTCCCCCTGTTCTGTTCCCCCTTAAGCTTGCTCCGATCCTTGTTCTGTTTCCCCTCGCGCCCGCAAACTTTGAAGAGTTCTGTTCCGGGTGATCCGATCGCGATGTCGGCCTTCGTTGCGGCTGCGCTCCCTCCCGCGCGCGTTGCATGCGCAGCCCTCCCTGTTCACGTTCTCGCGATCGGGCCGCTCGGCCGCCCCGCCGGCGCCGGCGCCCATCGCGACCGCGCTGGCTCTCGTTCTGGATCCGGATCCGGTCGTTCCGGCGGCGCGCGCGGCGCCGGGCGGAGCATTAAGCTTCTGGCTGAATCGGGGGCGATCGGCCGGAGCTTTTTCGCGGGCTCGGAAGCGCCCGCGCGCCTTCTAAACCGCGGCCGGCCGGCAGTGGCTGGCGAAGGTGATCCCGGCCGCAAATTCCCGCACAACTACACGCAGTACAAGCGCGAAACATTCTATCGCGCGAATATTTGTTGACGCACGTGCGCTTGCGCAGGAACCCGCTTTGTGGTGCGGGCGGAGCTCGACGGTCCCGACGTCGCGACCGACAGCCCCGCCAGCGCGCCCGTCAGCGGCTCCGGATCCGACATCGTAACTGCTTTTTAAATTCTGCGCTGCAGGCGTAACAGAGCTGCAGGCTGCGCCGCGGGCGGACTCCGATGGCGATCGCGAGCGCGAGCGCGCCCTCGAGCGCGCCTTCGTGGATCAGGTACCTGCAGCGCTCCTTTTCCTTAATATATATAATACGCGAGCGCTGCCTCTCTCTCATGGCCTCTTAAAATAAAATTAGGGCCTGGGGCCGCTGCTGGAGGCGGCGCGGGCGATGGCGTTGCCCGCCGACCCCGGCGCCCTCTTGACGGTCGTGGACTACGCCCGGATAACGGTCCGTTGCGTCGCTGGAGAAATAGTCGTGGGCGCGCGCTGAATACTCGAACGCTGCCGACTGCGCTGCCCGGCGCCCCGGGGCCGGCAGGGACTCAACTCGCTCGAGGCTATCGGCACCGTCGCCGAGATCCTGCGCTCGCGCTGCTCCAACAACATCCTCTGCCGTCCGCGTTGCAAATTGAGATTGCAGACTAATTAAAGTCCCGCAGAGCCGCGAAACCTGCGTACTAAATATTATCGCGCTCCGCAGTGCACGCGGACAGCCCCGAACACGACTTCGGCACCCTCCTCGCCGGCCTGGGCGCTCCGGGCGCGTACCCCCAGCGGCTGCCCGGCGTCCACGCCGCCGTCGTACCCCGCTCCCTTCACGGGGCCTGCGCGCCCCCCGGGACCGTCGACCTCGCCCTCTGCTCGACCTCCATCCACTGGCTCTCCCGGGCGCCTCTCTCTGTGCGTTTACGCCCGGCCCGCACATTATTCGAGTATGCTCACGATCCCGACCGTCGGACCAGTCGGCTTCCTCGTTCGTTTTTGAAGAGCTGAGCCCTAGCGAGCGGGCAGCCGTCGAGGCTCAGGTTCGATCCCGTCGAGTCAGGGCGCGCAGGCGTAATTATATTGCAATTATATTTATACATTGGAGCTCTGCATCGGATCACCGTACGCGTGGAGGGACGCCCTGCCGCAGGCGGCGGAGGACTGGCGCGCGTTCCTTGCCCGCCGGGCCGAGGAGCTGCGCCCGGGCGGCGCCCTCCTTCTCGTGGCTGGCGTCCGCCCCCGCCCCGCGTGCGCCCTTCGCGTATTTCGGATTTGCGCATTTTGGCGCTCCGCTTTCGGTTTCGCGCATTTTCGTTTTTTCGCGCTTGGTTTTTCGCGACGGGCGCCGGGGCACGCGCGCGCAGCGACGAGGCGCAGCGCGACGCGTGGCGCATCTTCAATTCCATACATCCGGTGCTCTGCGCAGACTCAAGCGCGCCGGCGCCGGCTCTGAAGAACCCGCGCCTCTACTTTTGCTACTTTTGCAGGGCTGCCTTGCACGCGGGATCCGCGACGCCGTCGCCGCGGGGGGTGCGTGACCCCCTCTTTAGATCTGCTGTTCGATCGTTGTTGGCGCCCACCTCGAGCTCCCCCGAACGGATTCAATTCGAACCCGGCAGAGTGGGCGCCGGGGGAGGCGGCGCGGGTCGTCCCCCTCTTTCACTACCGGACCCTGGAGGACTTCACCGGCCCCTTCGAGGTGAGCCTTTCCCTTTTCCCTCTGCGCCTCCTCCGCGAAACTCAGTTTATTTAGTTGTATTTAGTTGTAATTTGTGCCTCCTCCAGTTTATTAGTTGTAATTAATATTTGTGCCGCGCGCGGACGAGCAGGACGGGACGGCGCCCGCGGGGCTCGCGTTGGAGCGCGTCGAGACCCGGCAGACGAACAACATCGGCTCCTTCCAGGTGCACATGTACCCCTGAAAACTAACGTGCATCTGGATCCGAAGAAAGATCTGATCCCGTCATCGTGATTGCAAACGGTCCCGCATGCACAGGCTCTGCTGGGGGTGACCGGCCCCGGCCCGAGCCCGAGCGACCTCGCGGCGGCCGCGGCGCGGATCGTCGCCATGCAGTTCGCGCACCTCGGAGCCTACCTCGAGGTCCGCCCTCGAATCTGCACGCGAAATTCGCGATCGCCGCGATCGTCGCGATCGCTTCGATCGCGAGCGCAGGCGGCGCTGGACGAGGGGCGGGGGCCCGAGGGCAGGGCGGCCGCCCTCGCAGCCGTCCGGGTGCGCATGCTGCAGCTGGCGCTAGCGCTAGGGTTCCCGCCCTGGCGCTGAAATTCGCGAATTAATCACCGGTACCGCAACTATAACAAGGCTACAACTAGGCCTCAACGGCTCACTAGCCGAGTACTACGGTAGCGATGCTGGTCGTTAGCATTCGTAAGCATTAAAAGTAAACTATATAAAATCTAGATCTCTTGATACAACTCGCCCTGAGCCTGCCCGCGACCGGCGCCGCCGCTACGATTCAGCGCTCTGGGGCCGGGTCGACGTCTAACTAACCTCGTCTTGACTTGGGGGTGCCGGCGCCGGCGCCGGCACACAGGCGCGTGCAGAGGGGCGGGCGCGGGAGGCGCTGCCGAACTTCGCTGCGCTGGAGCCCGGCGGCCCGACGCCCCTCCGCAACGCCTCCGTGCTCCTCCGGCGCTCGCGATCGCTCTGAGGAGCGGCGCGGAGCTCGAGACTCCAGAGTCCAGAGTCGAGAGCAGGCTGGCCGTGGAATCTTCTTGCATTCGAATTCTTCGCGATCTTTTAATTATAAAGAATCCTTCTTTGATGTTATTCTCGTGATCCCTCTTGATTCTGTATATATTTTGTGCTAGTTTACTGTATCTTTGATTTGTGATTGCTTTGTTGTCTTTAATATCACTACCTACGGGGGGTTCGCCCCACCGTAGTCTCTCAAAAAAAAAAATGTTAAAACTCCGAGGCCGATGTTAACACAATTGTTAAAACTTTCTCATAATAGATCGCAATTCTTGCAATTGTGATTTATTGCAAGGGAGGGTCAGCTGTTACCCCCCCGGCCCCTTTGGCTTGCTACCCGTCGGATTGTCTGTCATGATATCGCAGATTCACGCTGCCTATGCCGGCCAGTTCGCAAGTCGGTCTTTTTCCTGTCACCGAAAGTCTTTTCGTGGTACCCATGAGGGCCATGGCGGTCGACGTCGACGTCGAATCGGTCTAAAGCTACGTGACAGGCAGTGTCAGGCACCGACAGCTTCAGTTCGCATATGCGGTATCATACGCGCACTGAAAGATCGGGGACCAGGCTCCGAACAGCCATGCAGTAGAAATTGGACCGTCGGACGGTCTCGGACCCCCCTCGAGGTAACTTTGTTTTTGAAGTTTCAGCTTGCGTCTGATCATATGAAGTATTAGTACTAATTTAGTAGTAGCCTTCAGACAATTTGCAGATGACGGATCGGAGTAACTGAGTCTCAAGATCTTGAAGATTTAGAGCTGCTGCGTCGGGTCGACTGTATAGCCGGTTGAGACAACAATGCATATGAGACTTGGAAAGAAAACGGTCACCGGCCCAGACACCGGGTGCTGTCCCGTACTACCGTAGACGAGTCTAAGACGACTTCTATACCGCGCTGACTTAACTACCGCGCTACCATATTACCGCGCTCAAAAGTTTTATAACGCGGTAATTTGGTAGCGCGGTAATAGTCTTTTGCTTAGATTTGCTAGCAGTTTTGTATGGGCCGTACCCCAATTTGATGAAAACGCGCTAATTCGGTACCGCGCTAAAGCGCCTACCGGCGCAAAACTTTTAGAACGCGGTAATATGTGGCGCGGTATTTAAGTCGTCTACGGTAGGACTGGACCCGTAGCACATGATACTAGATGATAGTACATGTTGGTGCAACTTGCAGCTTGGTGATAATTCGTTGAAAATCTGAAATTGCCGCCGGCGCGGCCGTTCGGAAAGGGTGCCCGTTTTATTTGTTGAAAACCTGAACATGAAGTTGCCGCCTGCCTGAATATATAACCGCCGTGAACGTACGTACTTACGGTAATACGGTACCGCCGACTCGCCGAGTCGGCGCCGACTCGCCGCCGAGTCGCCGACCGGTACTACGGTAGCCCGGGCCCCGCGGCGGTACTACGGAGTCTACGGTAGGCCATGGGTCATGGGCCATGGACGGTGATGGACCATGGTCATTAATTGGCCATGCCGCGATTCCCGCGAATCCCGCGATTCCTGCGAATTCCTGCGAAATCAGTGCGAATTAATATTCCGGTACGTGGTACCTTTGACCGCTTCGTACCACTTTTTGTACCGTTCCGTACGAGCCTTATAATTAGTACCAGGCAGTGGCAGGCAATGAGTCAATTACTCCACATTGAGTCCACAATGACTCCAAATTGACTCCACAATGACTCCAGTGACGTGGAGTCCAGTCTCCAGCCTGGCACTGGCTGGCAGTCAGTGGCACACTGGCACTGCGGCACTGCAGCAGCGGCAGTCACTCCACATTGAGTCCACAATGACTCAAGTGAGTCCACATGCGCTGCCATGATGCGCATGCCATCATTGCCATCATTGCCATGATGCACTGCAGTCTCGACTCTCGAGTCTCGACTCTCGAGTCTGCAGCTGCGCATGCGGAGCCTGCGGCATGATCATGATTCATGCCATGATGAGCGGACTGGACGGCCGCGGGCCGCGATGGAAGGCCATTGGCAGTCACCGCGGCACGGCACTGGTTGGTGCGCGGTTCAGCGGATCACAGTCCGATCACTTGGCGCACCGTCGCCCACCGTGGCACGGGCCACGGCCCACGGCCCAAGGGCCATGCACCGTGAATCGTCCGTAATGCACGACTTTGCACGTGCACGGTGACTCTCGTCGGCAGTGAGTGCCACTGTGCCAGTGACCCTGAGTGACGTGACCCGCCTGCGGCAGTCTGCCGCCGGGCCGCAGTGCAGGCTGCAGGCGCCGGCCGCCGGGCCGCGGCGGCCGGCCGCGGGCCCGCGGCGCGGCCCGGCGGCGGCCGGCGCGGCGGCGCCCGCGCGCGGCCCCGCGCGGCCCGCGGCGCGGGACCGCCGGGACGCCGAGTCGCGGGACTCGCGGCGCGCGCGATTCCGATCGGAGGCGCCGGCGTACTACAGTCTACAGTACGGCGGTAGGCTACCGCGTGCACGTGCACGTGCGCGTTCAAACTTGGAAACTGTTATACTAGTACGCGTTACGCAGCTGACGCTTATACCCGGTGTGACCGTATACTAGTACGTATTACTTTTCATTACGCGAGCGCTTCAACTTGCGGTTACGTAGTACGTGTCAGCAGCAGCAGCGCTAGCCGTTACTGGGCCCGCTAGCGGCGGCGGCGGCACTGCGGCAGGCAGCAGCAGCGCTACTACTACTAGGCTAGCCGCTGAGCAGCAGCAACAGCAGCAGGCCTAGGTTGCCAATTGCAACAGCAACGTGAAACGACGACAACAACAACACCAGCGCTAGATCAGCTGCTACCAGCTGCTACAGCAGCAGCACCACTGGCAGCAGCGTGTCAGACTCCGGCAGCAACGCCTCGAACGGACAGCAGTGGCCCAGCACCGGTACCGTCGCACTGAACTGCGGCGTGAAGTTCAGCTGCAGCACCTGCTGCAGCAGCACTGCGGCAGCTGAGCCGCCGCGCCGCAACGTGATTAAAAGCAGCACCTCTCGAACATTTACGTATACAGCGCTGATCATGAGGAACAGCAACCACGCGTTCATGATCATTCACTGAGTGGCTTATGAGCATTCGTATGCGTCAGCAGCAGCGTGGAGAAGCGACCCGCGAGCTCGCGCGGACGTTGACGATAGGGGGTCCCGTGCATGCGCATATGCCGGCTGCGGGCCATAGCATCAGCTCTCCCCGTACGCGCAAATCTTGCATCGAAGCTGGCAGCGACGTTAACAAGAAGCGGACGCTCAGGCAAATCTATAGCTACACAGGCACGCGGAACATGCAAACGTTTGCAGCTAATACAGCGCCCGTCGACATGCACATTTCAGGCCGCGGCATCTCAGGGCCGAATTCGCGACCCCAGATCTCCTCTGCGGCCGCGAATCCCTCGAAGTCGCCCAGATCTAGATCGATATCCAGCGCAAGCGGGGCCGCGTCGCCGCAAAAGTCGTCCAAGGATAGCGCTAGCGTTTCGCAGCCTGCGTCAGCGAAGGGAAATGCGCTGACGCAGCAGCCGCCTCCGTGTGCCTGTCCAGCCACGTACAATGAGGAGAGGAATAACGACCGGCTGGAATATCTGCTTTTGCGTGTTTCGCAGTCTGGCATAATCGATCAGGTTCGGGCATCTTTCCCTTTCGAATTCGCGCCTCTCAATAAAATCCGGTGTCGAATTCAATGACGTTGACGCCGCCGAAATTGACCATCGGACGTCAGTTGTGGGGAGCCGTGGTCGCCGTGGACGCAGTGGTTGGAGTGGAAGCTGTACACGCCATCTCTGCCCCGCGATCTCTGTCGCAGCCGTCCCGGCCCGCCGTGGAAATACCTGCTGCCGAAGGCGCCTCGCGATCGAGCTCGAGCCCATCGATATCGCGATTCTCCGTCTCGTTCCCGGCGTACGAGGCCTTCCACTTGGTTCGCGCTCTCGCTTTTAGCATAAGATTGCATGCGCGCGAGTTCTTCATGACCAATGACCCGAAACTTCACCAGGCCCTGCACCGCGCTATTTCGTCGCCGAAAGTGCCATGGGACCTCGCCGACGGCAAGCAACTCGCGCAGGTGCGAGTTTTTGAGCCTGTACATGTTCCTTTGAGCGATAAAAGTCTCGATCTCGATTAGTACCAAATGAGATGCGAAGCCGACTTGCACACGTGCGCGCGCGCAGGCAAACTGGGCCGTCGACACAGACGCGTGTGGGGGCACGCAAATGTCGCGGGAAGCCTTCGACAGGGCGGTGATCAGCGTGTCCAAGTTCTGGGCCGCGAAGCTCGAGAGCAGCGGGTTCTTTACCGGCATACGCCTCCTGGCGCTGGACGCCGGCCTGGAAGGCGATGTCGACCTAGATCACCTCTTCCTCGCTTGCTTTCTCGTGGTGCGAAATCATCGCCTCTTACTCCTGCGCATGCGCATGCATCCTGAATATCGCATGTTCCGGAGCCGTAAAAACAAACGTCAACCCTGAATACGCAGGCTGTGACGAAGCCTGTTTCTCCCGATTGCGATCGCGATAGCGCGACGGCAAGTTCGAGGAACCGCTGCAACTCCGTCATTCGGTCTTGGATGGGTGCGCGACGCGTGCGGCCGCTACTTGTTCGCCGAGTTGAATTCACAGTTTCCTAATACACGCGTGCGCTGATCGTGACTCACTCACGTCATGTCAGAGGTGGAGCTTGGCGTTTGCCATCCGAAAGGAGTCATGTCCGCGCTCCAGAAGCTGGTCGAGGCGTCGACCCGCCGCGCCCGCTGCTACAGCTCCGCGGCCGTGGACGGCGACGCCGTTGTCGATTTCTCTAGATCTGCTCTTCCGCCTCCCGTTGCGGCTGTCGAGACGCGCCCGGCGACGCCGGAACCGTGCCTGGAACGCGACCGGCCTGCGTCCGCCCCGGGGGCCACGTCGGCCGGCTCCCGTTTGCCCCCCGAGGGGCTCCTTCGCTTTGCGCTGCACAACCGCATGGAGAAGCTGCTCGCGCAGCGCTGTAGAGCCCGACTTCGATCTTCGTAGCTACGGCTGCGCATGCAGTGCAAACGTTTCCAGCTGCAGTACAACTGCAGATCTCGTTCTCGAGGTATACGTAGCTATATATAGGCGCGGCCCCAGTGACCCAGTCTGTCACTGCGTAGCCTAGTAGCTGCCAAACCATTTTCATATTACCGAGGTTTACGTTGCAAATACTGATATATTTAATATAAAATTAAGTTCGCATGCAAAGAAGCTTTATGTATATTTTACCCTTCGGAGAGGCAAGTCGTAAATGCAAATCCTAGCTAAGTATTAATATTGTAGCTACCGCAGTACATGTACAGTAGATAGCTACTTCATGCTACAGTATTGAATATTATGATCAATGCAAATACAATGTTTCGCAGACTGTTTAAAGCAATTGCAAATTGATGCAAATTCGTGTAATGATTATAAAATTATGAGAATTAGTGCGTTCGGGACGTACGCCGTGACGAGGGTGGCATGGGCTTTGGGACGATATCGATGTTGACGAAGCGGGCGTGCAGGCGGGCGCGCGCGCGCGCGGCCGCGGGGCCCAAAAAGCAACGCGGACCGGAGCGAATTTGCGAGAGCGGACTACCTGCGCTCCTGCCTCATCCCGGCGCCAGCCGGCAAACCGCTCGGCAATGTCTCTTTCGCGGTGCGTGCGCCGCGGCGCCGGCGCCGCGCTCACCCCACCAAGCGCGCACTCACTGCAAGCTCGGCAGGCGTGCTGCATCATGGACGATCCGTACAGGCACCCCTGGGCGAACGAGTAGAATTGCATGTGCCCTAAGGCGGAGGCGGACTTCATCAAAAGAACCGCAGCCACCGCGGCTGCTAAGGCGCGGCTCCGGGCACCGCCGCAGCGAAAGATCGCGAAACAATTAATCGGGGGTCAAATTGAAGAGCTCGAGATTGGCATAGCTGCAGCGACAAATTCAAGACCAAGGCGAATCGTAGAGGCGTCTAAGTATGCGCACCCGAAACTCAATTGCAATTGTGCGAACGGCCGGGGCTTCGACTTCGACTTCGCGGCACCAGTTCTTGCGCCACTCGAAGGGCTGCTGTTCGCGATCGGCCGCCGGCTCCGCCTGATTTGCCGCGCCGGCCTTGGCCGACGGCGAATTCGAAGGGAGCGGGCACGCGAGGCCAGCAGCTTGGCCGCCCGGCGCGTCTGGCTTGCGAGCCGGCGAATCCGCGCCCGCGCGCGCCGTTGCTGCCGCTGCTGACGGGCGCGTCGGAGCCGGCGGCCGCCGGCGGGAGGGGGCTGCCGACGTCGGGGCCGCCGAGCTCCGCCCGGACCGCAAATTCAAAGCGGGCTCCCGCGCATGCGCATGCGTGCGCGTACGGCGTAAGCAACCCAAGTAACAGTGATTTCGCATGCAAGTATATATGCTTATTTGAGCTGAATTTCGAACCGGCGTGTTTTCGCGCAGTCTCCCCAGCGCACCTTGCCCTGCCGCTGCCGGCCGGCCGCGGCTCAGGAGGCGTGCGGGGGCTCTCGAGCCCGCGAAAAAGCTCCCGCCGATCGCTTCCGCTGCAGCCGGACGGCTCCGCTCGGTGCCGCATGCGAAGCTGGACTCAACGGAACGAGAGCCGGCGCAAAGGACGCTGTCGCGATCGGTGATGAGGCGCGCGCGGGAGGGAGGTACTCCGCTCTCGCAGGTCACCAAATCTTCTAGTGATGCGCATGCCTTTGGGCCCCGTGCGCACCCGTCTCCACGCCCGCTTCGTCAATATCGATATCGTCCCAAAGCCCATGCCAACTTCGTGCGTCCTGAACGCAATATATATATATAGCTACCTCTAATTACACGAATTTTCATCAACTTGCTATTGCATATTACAGTCTGCGAAACATTGCATTTATTGCAAGGGGGGAAAAGAAGACCGAAGGTCTTCCCCCCCTTGCTTCCCGTTCCCTCGCTTCAGCCAAAACTTTTCTATGAGGCCGTTTTCGAGGTCCAGTTTGCAACACCGGAAAAAAATGACGGGTTATTCGCGTTCGGATTGGCTCGGTGGACCGGTCAGCTCTCGACTTTCGAGCGTCGAATTAGAGGGGGAAAAGTGGTTTTCGAGGGGAAAACTAACTTCTCTCTAACTCCGGTCTTCGAATTCCTTGCGCGGTTCTGCATGGAACCAGTTCTCCCTAGCTGTCTCCTCTAGATTTCGGCTTCCTCGCAGTGCGTCGCGTACGCCTTGCTCTTCGTTGCGCAATTCTGCATGGAACCACTTCTCTCTACCTGTCAACGTCTCCTCTAGATTTCCGCCTAGAAACTGCTTGCGTTGCTGCCTGCGCCGCTGCAGCTGATCGCAGCCGAGCACGCCCGGCCGGCCAGATCTAGACCGTACTCTCTTGCTGCGCTTATATCGAGCTTATATCGAGCTTATATTGCAGAACCGCGTGTGCCGGCCGAGCACGCCGGCCGGGCCGGGCGCTCGGCGCTCTTGTTGCGATCGGCACCCGGACAGCAGACTAGCTATAGTTCGTGTCCTGCGTGCACGCCGCGTGCAGCCCTGTGTTGCGCCGCCGGGCCGCGTGCACGTGCGTGCGCCCCGCCGCCTGCTACCCGGCCTGGGCACTGCCTCCGGACGCGCCGCTGCACGCCGCTTTCCGGTCGTTACGGATCCAGCTTCTGGTAGCTATCGTCGCTCCGAGCCTTGCCGGGCCAGATGCCGCTCTGTGTCTATCTTTAATTTACTAATTCAACCTGCCGCGCGCGCTGGGCCGGGGTCGATCTACATCTGCCCCGTGCATGTTCGTGCCACTACTACTCTTTCATTAGATCCCGATTCCCCCTTGCACCCCGGCGCGCCAAACGCGGCCGGGCCCTAGTATTTAATACTACACCATGAAATTCCCATCTTGTGTACTGCAGTTGCTACAGGTACAGTACTAGCTATAGTATACCTATGTGCATTTGCAATTGGGTCTTGTCTCTCCGAAGGGTAAAATATACATAAAGCTTCGAATTCTCTGCATGCGAAGGTATTGCCACTAAGTATATCAGTATTTGTTACGTAAACCTCGGCCGCGGTAATATGAAAATGGTTTGGCAGCTACAGACTGGGGCCGCGCCTATATAGCTACCTCAAGCTCGAGATCTGTAGCTGTACTGGAAACGTTTGCACTGCAGCCGCAGCTACGAAGATCGAAGTCGAGCTCTACAGCGCTGTGCGAGTAGCTTCTCCATGCGGTTGTGCAGCGCAAAGCGAAGGAGCCCCTCGGGGGGCAAACGGGAGCCGGCCGACGTGGCCCCCGGGGCGGACGCAGGCCGGTCGCGTTCCAGGCACGGTTCCGGCGTCGCCGGGCGCGTCTCGACAGCCGCAACGGGAGGCGGAAGAGCAGATCTAGAGAAATCGACAACGGCGTCGCCGTCCACGGCCGCGGAGCTGTAGCAGCGGGCGCGGCGGGTCGACGCCTCGACCAGCTTCTGGAGCGCGGACATGACTCCTTTCGGATGGCAAACGCCAAGCTCCACCTCTGACATGACGTGAGTGAGTCACGATCAGCGCACGCGTGTATTAGGAAACTGTGAATTCAACTCGGCGAACAAGTAGCGGCCGTACGCGTCGCGCACCCATCCAAGACCGAATGACGGAGTTGCAGCGGTTCCTCGAACTTAAGCTTGCCGTCGCGCCATCGATATCGCAATCGGAGAAACAGGCTTCGTCACAGCCTGCGTATTCAGGGTTAACGTTTTTTTTAACGGCTCCGGAACATGCGATATTCAGGATGCATGCGCATGCGCAGGAGCAAGAGGCGATGATTTCGCACCACGAGAAAGCAAGCGAGGAAGAGGTGATCTAGGTCGACATCGCCTTCCAGGCCGGCGTCCAGCGCCAGGAGGCGTATGCCGGTAAAGAATCCGCTGCTCTCGAGCTTCGCGGCCCAGAACTTAGACACGCTGATCACCGCCTGTCGAAAACTTCCCGCGACATTTGCGTGCCCCCACACGCGTCTGTGTCGACGGCCCAGTTTGCCTGCGCGCGCGCACGTGTGCAAGTCAGCTTCGCATCTCATTTGGTACTAATCGAGATCGAGACTTTTATCGCTCAGAGGAACGGGCTCAGAAACTCGCACCTGTGCGAGTTGCTTGCCGTCGGCGAGGTCCCATGGCACTTTTGGCGACGAAATCGCGCGGTGCAGGGCCTGGTGAAGTTTCGGGTCATTGATCATGAAGAACTCGCGCGCATGCAATCTTATGCTAAAAGCGAGAGCGCGAACCAAGTGGAAGGCCTCGTACGCCGGGAACGAGACGGAGGATCGCGATATCGATGGGCTCGAGCTCGATCGCGAGGCGCCTTCGGCAGCAGGTATTTCCACGGCGGGCCGGGACGGCTGCGACAGAGATCGCGGGGCAGATCTAGAGATATCGATGGCGTGTACAGCTTCCACTCCAACCACTGCGTCCACGGCGACCACGGCTCCCACAACTGACGTCCGATGGTCAATTTCGGCGGCGTCAACGTCATTGAATTCGACACCGGATTTTATTGAGAGGCGCGAATTCGAAAGGGAAAGATGCCCGAACCTGGTCGATTATGCCAGACTGCGAAACGCGCATAAGCAGATTAATATTATCCAGCCGGTCGTTATTCCTCTCCTCATTGTACGTGGCTGGACAGGCACACCGAGGCGGCTGCAGCGCCAGCGCATTTCCCTTCGCTGACGCAGGCTGTGAAACGCTATCCTTGGACGACTTTTGCGCCGACGCGGCCCCGCACGCTCTGGCATGCGTACGGGATGACTCCGATGGATTTGCAGAGATGATCCGGGGGCGGGAATTCTGCCTTGAAATGCTGCGGCCGACTTTCGGCGCTATGGTGCTGTCGACCGGCGCTGTACATGTGCTGGCTGGAAACGTATGCATGTTGCGTGCGCCTGTACATGTGTTGACTTTCATCAAATCTAGAGCACCCAGGTGCAGGGCCGCCCAGAGTCTTAAGCTGCAGGCCAACGTTGATTATACAACGTGCTATAAATGTGCGTATACGTACGCGTACGTGTATACGCGAACGGTCGCCGTATACGTATGCTTTCGCAGTGCGACGGTGACTCGAGCGCTAGCCTGCCGACGTCGAGGTCGCCTCGAAACTTGTTGTTCAACGGTTGCGCTAAAGAAGATCGATTCGTAGCTGCGCATGCAAGACTATGTTTACAGTTGGCTGCAGGGTGCAGCTGCAGTGCGATGTGCTAAATAGCTAGCGCCGCGCGCGGGGGTCCAGCCGGGGGGCTGACTGACGACAGCCCTAGTCGGGTAAGTTCCCGGGTAACTAAGCCTAGTAAGGTTATATTACTGAGAGTCTGGTAACGACTCTACTAACGAGTCACTAACGACTCGCCGGCGCCGCCGAGTCGCCGGACTCTGGTACGGTGGCGCCCGGCCACTGGCCCCAGGCCCCCAGCGGTCACTACTACCGTATACGTATTACGTAGTACTAGTAGTACGGCCGGGTAACGGCCCACTATACTAGCCCCAGTGGCCATCCATACTATGATACCGGTACGAACCCTGACTCCCGGGAGTCCGAGGCTCCCGGAGTCCTCTACCTGGTAGCTCCGAGGCTCCGAACTTCGGAAGTCCTGCAGCTGGCAGGCAGTGGCAGCTGCAGGCAGTGGCAGGAGGCCGCCCGGCGCGGCGCGCCGCGGCCCGGGGCCCGGGGCCCGGGGGCCGGGGGCCTAGGGCTGGGTTCAGTCACTGTCAGTCAAAGTCAGAGGGTCTGACTGACCCGACTGAGTCACCAAATTGGCCGACTGATCATGAGGTTCTCTCAGTCCCATAGAAAACCCTGCTGGGAGCGTGCCCCCCTGTGGGCTTTTCCCATCTAAAGCTTGACGTGGGTCGACCTAAAAAGGATCTTCTGCCGTCTTACCTCCAGAAAAACAACGAAATCTGAACGAAACCGCCCGCGCTAGCGAGGCTAACGGCCTCTGACACCTGGCGGGGGCTGAATTTCTTTCTCCATTGTTCTTTGTTTGCATAATTACCCTCTACTGCCCGCTCACTGTGCTTGGCAACTTAGATGGATCGCATCTGGGTCATTTCTGGGTCATTTTCCTTAGTTTTTGCACGGTAGCCTGACTGAACCTCGGGTTGACTGATTCAGTCACAGTCAGGGGGGCTGAGCGACTGGGTCAGGGGGGGACCCTGACTGAACCCACTGGCAGCACTACGGGCCGGGGCCCGGGCTGGCAGGGGCCCGGGGGCTGCAGCCTGCAGCGGCAGTGCAGTCTGCAGCCTGCAGGCTTCTAAGATACTTCGGAGCTTTCGAATCTGGCCTGAATATTAATGGGGTCTAACTAACCGTCTAAGTCAACCGTCTAACTTTATTATATAATAGCCTTCTATCAGCCTTCTGCTACCCGGTACTAGGCCGGTAGTATAATACTAGTATTACTATCTAGTAAAAAAGTTACTGGCCATGGGTCCCCGCCGCGCCGCGGCGGGCCGGGCGGCCCGGGCCCCGTCGGCGCCGTCGCCTGCGGCCAACGCCGGCCATGCATAACATTGCATATGGACCACGGCCTGGCCATGGCAAGTTGTAAACCGTTGAACTTGTCAAGTTTGAAATTTTGAAACTTGAACGAGCCTGACTCAGTGAACTGTACAGTGTACATGTCATGTACCGTTACTACCGTACTGCGGGCCTGCGGCCCTAGTCTGCGGGCCTAGGCCTGGCGCCGGGCCAGTCCGACGGTCTGCGCCGACTCTGCGGCATGCATACCCTGGTATGTGCATATGCGCATACCGCGGTCAGGAGTCGGGACCGAATCGCACTCGCGATCGATTGCGAATCGTCCGACGGTCAGTTCAACTTTGGCAACGGTTAAGAACCGGTAGGGCCCTGTTGGGGTTAACCCAGTCAGAGACTCAGAGTCTCAGAGACTCTGAGACTCGAATCGTCACAGAGTAACTCTGACTGTAGCTCGGAAGTTCAACAAAAGTAGTAGCACTAAGTAGCTCGGAAGTTCAACAAAAAGAGTCGGAAACTTGTTTTTTCAATTGAATTCGAAAAGTGCACGTGCACGTGCATAAGCCTGCCATGGGTGGACGACTCGACAATGATTCGACATCTGCCGCGGTCGCCGCCGATTTGACGGATGCCGGACCAATGGGACCATAGATGGTCGCGATCGCGAATCGATGATTCGCGATCGCCGGTGGTCGGCCGCCGGCGCGGCGGGCGCCCGGCGCCGGCTCGGGGGCGAGCCTCAGGCTCTCAGCTCGGACTCGGGAGTCCGGCCGCCGGCGACCGTCGGACGTTGACTCAGTAGTGAGTCGGTGTACATGTAGTGTGACTAGTGTCATGTACTTGTCATGTAGTAACATGTACTACTAGTACGATTATATACTACGATAGGGCTTGTCACAGTGTCATCGATCGCGATTGCTTAAATTGCCGCTTTGTTTAATTGCCGAATTCGCCCAAAATCGGAATTGCGGTGACGATAAATTGCCGAAACGCTGGATTTCTTCTATTGCAATTGTGCCATACAAAGCGGCCGTTTAGCCCTACCCCTTACAATTGCCGTGTGTCTAAATTGCCGAATTCGGCCTCTCGGCGATTTACGGCTATTTAAAACCACGGCTAAATAAGCAATCCTACAGTAATCAACGTTAGCATGAAGCTTAAGACTCTTTGAGACTCTGGAGCCCTGGGCCATGGGTGCTGCTGCAGTAGCAGGCTACTAGCAGCTGAAGTCCGCTGCGCATGCAGCGGCTTCGATTCCTGAATGTATCTGAAATCGTCAAAACTGTGCCGCGACGGCGACGGCGAGGCCGGCCCCTTGAGCTCGTTACAGCTCCGACGCCGATCGCGACCACGACTCTGGTCTCGATGACAACGTCGGCACAGGACCGCGGAACTGCCGCATTCCTTCAGCAGCAGCTGCAGGAAGCCGTCGCGTCCTCAGCCGCTCTCGCGCCGCCCCAGCTGCAGGCCACTGACACCGGTCGCGAGCCTCACAGCGGCGCTGCCGGTACGCGCCTCGATTTCAGCACCGGCGCCAGCCTACGCGGCGCTAGCTGGGTCCCCTTCGGCACGGGCTTACGGTACGGGCTCATGGCTGCCCTTTCAGACCGTGTCTCCAATTCCTCGGCCTCGACTGCCGTCTTGCCTCCGACGGATCCGGATCGGGAACGAGCTGCAGCCCCTCACCTCCCAGTCTGCAGCTGCCTCTCGGCTTGCGCATGCGGATTTGCGAGTCCCGATCGGGAATCGGACGACGAAGGATCCGGAGATCTAGATCTAGACCCTGACTTTCCGACGAACCGCGGAAACGCGCCTGCGAGAAGCAGCTTACACTGAATTCGAAGGCCTTAGCCTCGCCGGGGCAGCTCGCGATCGTGCTCGAGCTCGACATTACACTGCAGCTGGTTCATGCCGCAGTGCGATCGCCGAGTCGGCGCTCCGAATCCGGATTCGAGCTCTTCGCGGCTTCCAGGACCGTCGGACTTCATCGAAGATCTAAGTGCGTTCACTGGCATGGAAGCGCGATCGCGAGATACACACTTTCGAATGTTATTGTTCACGCGCGCACGCTGATAGCACGTCTTGTGATGTCCCTTGCATTAATTGCACGGCAGGCTTGCAGACAATTCACAAGTTCACGTCTTGTAATCGACCCGCGTTCCGAAGATATCCTCGATTGGTACAAGGATTCAATCCGGTGAAAGAACGTCCTGTGTGACCACGAGACCCGGATACGGGGCAATCAGTGTCACACATTAAGCTGCCAGGCTGTGACAGCTACGTCGGTCCAGGACTCATGATCAGCCGTCGTTGATCATGAGCCCTCGACGGCTCCAAATTAAAATTAATTAAAGACCCTTCGCACGATTGCTCCGCGTCGACGTCGGCATGTGCATCCGCTCAGCAGCTCTGGCATGAATTATAGTGCGGAACTTTGCTTAAGCCTGTTCTAATCACGCCGTGACGCTGCCTTCACCGCACCACAACCATTAACACATTTGGTCAGGAAACTCGATGACTACGTATACATTTCATTTCCGGGATCCCCTTCCGACGAGGCGATCGTGCCTCCGATTATATCCACCGATGCTTGCCATTGAAGACTGGTAAATATATGTTTGGACGAATACAAGCGCTAGCTTGGAACCCACCGCAATCTGACAATTACATATGCACGTAGACGATGCGATCGATTCGACGCGCGACCTGCGGCCTCTAGTGCCCCATATACATGCGTCGCAGTTTGAAGCTTGCCACGTGAGAATAGAAAGGCCTGGAGCCGCCGGCATACCCTTCGTCTAAGTACGTAGATCTCCACATTGTTGTACAAGCTCCGCTCATGATGCTCATGATCATATATAGTATACACATGCCATGATGCAACGACTCAGTTCAAATTCGAGGCGGTCATGCATACATTTGATCACGGCCGCTTATTGAGATCGTTGGGGAAGTACGTGAGTTGCCGCTCCACCTGCCGCAGGGCAGCCCCGCGACGGCCCCCGCCGCCGCGACTCCGAGGCCCGCGCCCGCCAGCGCCCACGCCCCCGCGGGCAGCGCCGCGGCGCGAGGAGCGCGCCGGCGACGGCGGCGGCGCGGGCGGCGGCGGCGGCGGCGCGGGCGCGGCGGAGGGCGGAGGAGCACGCGGGGCAGCGCCGCGTGTGCTGCTCGTAGCGGTCCAGCAGCACCGAAGGCGGCGGCCTGCGCATGCGCGAAAAGCGTCAAGAGTAAGTTGACGGGGGCAGCTTCTTTGATTTAGAATTAAATATTCAGATCGAAGCTTCTTTCTACGCGTCGCTTAAATCAGTTGCAAATCACGTGCGCTCCAATCATAGATATGCATCGAATTTAGTTCGCTGGAGCTCCATTTAGTTCGAATTTAGAATCAGTAATCCAATTTAATTTGAACGCGAACGCCGAGCAGCGCACAGCGGGGCGTCGGGGAGCGCGGCGTCGGTGTATCGGACGGGGAGGCTCGCCTGCGCCCCGTCCAGCCAGCGCCGGAACTCCACCACGAACCTGCCTAAAGCTTAAGCCATCCATACCAGGCGCGCGAAAACAAGAAGAAGAAAAGCTGCTGCTTTAAATCTAGAGGGGTGCACCGGTCGCAGGGGGCGAGAATGGAGTAGGCGGCGGCCCAGTCCCCGCCCGCCGCCGCAGGTGCCGCTGCTGGTAGCACCTGCAGCAAAGCAAAGTGTAAATTAAAGCTTAAGCTCAAGCCGCAGAGAAATTAAAGCAATTCAAGCTCTTCAGAACAACGCTGAGAATCGAGCGCACTGGAAGATCATGTCCTATACAGCAAAAACGAAAACTTTTTGTAACAACGCAGCGCATTTTAATCCTGGTCCTCTTTATAACAACGTAGCACATTTAAAATTTAATCCGATGGTCGCACTGGAATATCATGTCCTGGTCGAGGGGCAGGTTCGCGAAGGCGTGGAGGGCCCAGCGCGGCGCCACCGCCTGCGCGGCGGAGAGCGCGTGCCGCTGAGTCAGGGAGCGAGATGCGCCTGAGACGCGCCTGTAGGGCGGGGATGGCGGCAGCGCACGAGGACGGGCTTCGGGACGATGTTGACGAAGCGGGTGTGGACGCGGGCGCGCCCGGGCCCAGCGGCACCACGTAAAAGACCTGCGAAGAGATGCATCAGGGCCCTTTGGGTCCGCAGAAAATCTGAGAAAGCTTCAGATTCATATTTCTTGTGTCTAAGGTTTTTGAGTTCGAAGCCGAGAGAAAACGATAATAGCTGAAGAGACTCTTCGATCGGTCGATGAATGAGAAGACGTCGACTCGCCTGTTTGGAGACGCTCCGTTGTCCTGCTCGATCGTGATGTCGACCATGCACGGCGCCTGCGCGCACGATCGCGAAGCAATTTATCCGGAGGCAAAGATATCGGCATATATATCTGCAGCGCATCCTGGAGGCGCATCCGCACCCGAAACTCAATTGTGCGGTGGCCGAGTGCGGCGGGTGTCCCCGGGCTTCGGCGACAAAACGATAAGAGAAAAGTGGAGAATTAGCAAGGCGACGCGCTCTATCTTTAATTTCTCAACGCCAATAATTTTAATGCCCGCCTTAAGATGCGGAAGGTCCCTCGGAAGCCGTCGGGCGAGCGGCCGGCGACGCGCGTCTCGATGGGGCCCGCGAACTCCCGCGTCCCTGCGCCCCTGCGAAACCACCGAAATCTAGTCAATTCGAGGTCGGCTTTGTGGGCTAGGGCGCGAAATGTAGGCGGACATGGTGCGCGAAGGGTACGTGGGAGGGATCTGCGCATGCAAAAGAACTGATGAAACCAAAAACATTTGCAACTCTAAAAATCTTAGCATATGTGCATAGAAAGGAGGCGCGCCCATGAGGTTCTCGAGGGTGATCGTGTGGTCGACGGGGACGTCGCGGGACATGTCGAAGACGGCCGGCGAGAGGCCCGGGTGCTCCAGCAGCCCTGCGAAATTAAACGCGAACTTTAGTCCTGCGAAATTTATGATTGAACGCAAGCCCGATTTCGCGGGCCGCGCGAAAACTAAGAAAGGACGCGTATCCAAAAGACGCGCATGCGAAAATTAAATTTAAAATTAAACGTGCTACGTTCTCCGATGAGTGGATAGTGAGGCAGTAAGGGATATTAATAGCAGAGTTAGAGCTCGGGGCGGACCGATGCGGGGGATGAGGGACTCGTCGGGGGCGACTTCGGGTCCGCCCACACCTGCCCCGCGGCCGGCCCCGCGCTCAGTGCAAGACGGTTGGAGAGGCGTTTTCGGGAGAAATTAAGGGACTCGGGGCTCGGGAGCGGGGCGGGGCGGGCACGAAGATGATGCCCTGGGCGAGGGCGACGGGGTAGGCGGCGACGCAGGCGCGGCGCTGGTTGATGGCGGCGCCGGCCTCGAGCTGCGGGATGCGCGCGCAGCGGCCGGATCCGTCGAACTGCCACCCGTGGTAGCCGCACTCGAGCAGGGCCCCTCGAGGCGCCCGTCCGAGAGCGGCACCGCGCGGTGCGGGCACCGGTCCAGCACGCAGCGCACCGCCCCGCCCTCCCCTGCGCCCCCCGCGCGCGCCGGCCGGCAGCTCGAGAGCTCGGGACGCGAGGCGCGGCGCGGGGCGCGGGGCGGGCGGGGCGCACGGCCCAGAGGACGAGGGGCTCGTCGAAGAGGGAGAAGGGTACGGGCGGCCCCGCGGGAAGTCCTCCACGAAGGCCACCGGGTACCTGCGCGCGCCCCCGCCGCCGGGCGCGCGTGAGCCCGCAGCCGGTCCGATGGCCCGCGCGCCGGAGCTTCGGCTTCGAATTTGCGGCACCAGTTTTTGCGCCACTCGAAGGGCTGCTGCTCGCGATCGGCCGTCGGCTCCGTCTGCTTTGCCGCGCCGGCCTCGGCCGACGGCGAAGGGAGCGGGCACGCGAGGCCAGCAGCTTGGCCGCCCGGCGCGTCTGGCTTGCGGGCCGGCGATGCCGCGCCCGCGCCGTTGCTGCCGCCGCTGACGGGCGCGTCGGAGCCGGTGGGTGCCGGCGGGAGGGGGCTGTCGACGTCCGGGCCGCCGAGCTCCGCCCGGACCGCGAACTCAAAGCGGGCTCCTGCGCGCGCGTGAGCAACCCAAATAAAAGCGATTCCGCATGTAAGTATGCTTATTTAAGCTGAACCGGCACGTTTTCGCGCACTCTCCCGAGCGCACCTTGTCCTGCCGCTGCTGGCCGGCCGCGGCTCAGGAGGCGCGCGGGGATCCCACGCCCGCGAAAAAGCTCCGGCCGATCGCCCCGCTGCGGCCGGTCGCCTCCGCCCGGCACCGAGTGTGCTGCCGGACCAATTGCAAGCGGAACGAGAGCCGGCGCGATCAGCGCCGGCGGGGCGGCCGATCGCGAGCGGCGCAAAGACGACGAGGGCGCGGTCGGTGCTGAGGCGCGCGCGGGAGGGAGCGGCGCCGGGAGAAAGGCCGCCATCGCTGCGAGCGGATTTCGACGTTTCGAATTCGCGGAGAGCCTAAGCTTGAGGACTCGGGAAGGGAGGAAACTCGCGGATAATCCTGACCGGATAATTGAGAGATCCAGAGAGAGGGGAAATGAAAGAGAGGAAAAGGATGTGCGATATCGATCGAGGAGAGATCTAGCTATAGATCCGTGCGATCTACGCATACGTATACCTAGACACAGCTCGCGAAAAAAGTCGGTCCCACAACTCGGTTTGTATGACAGGGGGGGGGCAAGTCGACTTGGAAATCCCTACGCCAGTCAATTAAACCTTTTCATATATATGGCATATATATGCATTCTTATAGAGCTTATTTCTTTCTATCAGTAGTTTTAACGAGATCGAGGAGAAATGCCGGTCGCTGGCACAGAGGAGAAGTTCAACACACAGCACGCCTCTTGACACCAGCGCCCACATCAGCATTGCGTAGGCCCGAGGATCGAAGACAGCCAGGCAGTATAGTTTGGATGCGTCCGGGCGTACTGTGGCCTAGCCTTCGTTCTGCCGCAGAGCGGCCGACGCACGACGCCCGCAGCTGCAGCGAGCACGACGCACTCATGATCAGCTACGGCTCGTGGTGCGCTCTTGGTGCGAAGTGCGTGGTGCGGTCCCGGATAACGCCTGCGCCCGGGCCCGTTGCGCCCCTGTCGCTGACAAACACGCAGGCTGACACTCCCGTAGTAGCCACTGCATGCACCTGTAGTAGCTACTGCACCTGTAGTAGCCACCATGCGGCTCTAGATCTGCGGTCCGCGCGTCCGAGCCGGGGCCGACGCGTGGCGGCGTGTCTCGGTGCTCGAGCAGGGCGCGACGGACGCGGGCAACGCCGGGGCGCTGCGGACGACTGTGCGCAGGCCTGCGGCTTCGGGCGCGACGGGACGAGCCCTGGCGGGCGGCGGAGGCCAGTCTGCGAAACATTGCATTTATTGCAAGGGGGGAAAAGAAGACCGAAGGTCTTCCCCCCCTTGCTTCCCGTTCCCTCGCTTCAGCCAAAACTTTTCTATGAGGCCGTTTTCGAGGTCCAGTTTGCAACACCGGAAAAAAATGACGGGTTATTCGCGTTCGGATTGGCTCGGTGGACCGGTCAGCTCTCGACTTTCGAGCGTCGAATTAGAGGGGGAAAAGTGGTTTTCGAGGGGAAAACTAACTTCTCTCTAACTCCGGTCTTCGAATTCCTTGCGCGGTTCTGCATGGAACCAGTTCTCCCTAGCTGTCTCCTCTAGATTTCGGCTTCCTCGCAGTGCGTCGCGTACGCCTTGCTCTTCGTTGCGCAATTCTGCATGGAACCACTTCTCTCTACCTGTCAACGTCTCCTCTAGATTTCCGCCTAGAAACTGCTTGCGTTGCTGCCTGCGCCGCTGCAGCTGATCGCAGCCGAGCACGCCCGGCCGGCCAGATCTAGACCGTACTCTCTTGCTGCGCTTATATCGAGCTTATATCGAGCTTATATTGCAGAACCGCGTGTGCCGGCCGAGCACGCCGGCCGGGCCGGGCGCTCGGCGCTCTTGTTGCGATCGGCACCCGGACAGCAGACTAGCTATAGTTCGTGTCCTGCGTGCACGCCGCGTGCAGCCCTGTGTTGCGCCGCCGGGCCGCGTGCACGTGCGTGCGCCCCCGCCGCCTGCTACCCGGCCTGGGCACTGCCTCCGGACGCGCCGCTGCACGCCGCTTTCCGGTCGTTACGGATCCAGCTTCTGGTAGCTATCGTCGCTCCGAGCCTTGCCGGGCCAGATGCCGCTCTGTGTCTATCTTTAATTTACTAATTCAACCTGCCGCGCGCGCTGGGCCGGGGTCGATCTACATCTGCCCCGTGCATGTTCGTGCCACTACTACTCTTTCATTAGATCCCGATTCCCCCCTTGCACCCCCGGCGCGCCAAACGCGGCCGGGCCCCTAGTATTTAATACTACACCATGAAATTCCCATCTTGTGTACTGCAGTTGCTACAGGTACAGTACTAGCTATAGTATACCTATGTGCATTTGCAATTGGGTCTTGTCTCTCCGAAGGGTAAAATATACATAAAGCTTCGAATTCTCTGCATGCGAAGGTATTGCCACTAAGTATATCAGTATTTGTTACGTAAACCTCGGCCGCGGTAATATGAAAATGGTTTGGCAGCTACAGACTGGGGCCGCGCCTATATAGCTACCTCAAGCTCGAGATCTGTAGCTGTACTGGAAACGTTTGCACTGCAGCCGCAGCTACGAAGATCGAAGTCGAGCTCTACAGCGCTGTGCGAGTAGCTTCTCCATGCGGTTGTGCAGCGCAAAGCGAAGGAGCCCCTCGGGGGGCAAACGGGAGCCGGCCGACGTGGCCCCCGGGGCGGACGCAGGCCGGTCGCGTTCCAGGCACGGTTCCGGCGTCGCCGGGCGCGTCTCGACAGCCGCAACGGGAGGCGGAAGAGCAGATCTAGAGAAATCGACAACGGCGTCGCCGTCCACGGCCGCGGAGCTGTAGCAGCGGGCGCGGCGGGTCGACGCCTCGACCAGCTTCTGGAGCGCGGACATGACTCCTTTCGGATGGCAAACGCCAAGCTCCACCTCTGACATGACGTGAGTGAGTCACGATCAGCGCACGCGTGTATTAGGAAACTGTGAATTCAACTCGGCGAACAAGTAGCGGCCGTACGCGTCGCGCACCCATCCAAGACCGAATGACGGAGTTGCAGCGGTTCCTCGAACTTAAGCTTGCCGTCGCGCCATCGATATCGCAATCGGGAGAAACAGGCTTCGTCACAGCCTGCGTATTCAGGGTTAACGTTTTTTTTAACGGCTCCGGAACATGCGATATTCAGGATGCATGCGCATGCGCAGGAGCAAGAGGCGATGATTTCGCACCACGAGAAAGCAAGCGAGGAAGAGGTGATCTAGGTCGACATCGCCTTCCAGGCCGGCGTCCAGCGCCAGGAGGCGTATGCCGGTAAAGAATCCGCTGCTCTCGAGCTTCGCGGCCCAGAACTTAGACACGCTGATCACCGCCCTGTCGAAAACTTCCCGCGACATTTGCGTGCCCCCACACGCGTCTGTGTCGACGGCCCAGTTTGCCTGCGCGCGCGCACGTGTGCAAGTCAGCTTCGCATCTCATTTGGTACTAATCGAGATCGAGACTTTTATCGCTCAGAGGAACGGGCTCAGAAACTCGCACCTGTGCGAGTTGCTTGCCGTCGGCGAGGTCCCATGGCACTTTTGGCGACGAAATCGCGCGGTGCAGGGCCTGGTGAAGTTTCGGGTCATTGATCATGAAGAACTCGCGCGCATGCAATCTTATGCTAAAAGCGAGAGCGCGAACCAAGTGGAAGGCCTCGTACGCCGGGAACGAGACGGAGGATCGCGATATCGATGGGCTCGAGCTCGATCGCGAGGCGCCTTCGGCAGCAGGTATTTCCACGGCGGGCCGGGACGGCTGCGACAGAGATCGCGGGGCAGATCTAGAGATATCGATGGCGTGTACAGCTTCCACTCCAACCACTGCGTCCACGGCGACCACGGCTCCCCACAACTGACGTCCGATGGTCAATTTCGGCGGCGTCAACGTCATTGAATTCGACACCGGATTTTATTGAGAGGCGCGAATTCGAAAGGGAAAGATGCCCGAACCTGGTCGATTATGCCAGACTGCGAAACGCGCATAAGCAGATTAATATTATCCAGCCGGTCGTTATTCCTCTCCTCATTGTACGTGGCTGGACAGGCACACCGAGGCGGCTGCAGCGCCAGCGCATTTCCCTTCGCTGACGCAGGCTGTGAAACGCTATCCTTGGACGACTTTTGCGCCGACGCGGCCCCGCACGCTCTGGCATGCGTACGGGATGACTCCGATGGATTTGCAGAGATGATCCGGGGGCGGGAATTCTGCCTTGAAATGCTGCGGCCGACTTTCGGCGCTATGGTGCTGTCGACCGGCGCTGTACATGTGCTGGCTGGAAACGTATGCATGTTGCGTGCGCCTGTACATGTGTTGACTTTCATCAAATCTAGAGCACCCAGGTGCAGGGCCGCCCAGAGTCTTAAGCTGCAGGCCAACGTTGATTATACAACGTGCTATAAATGTGCGTATACGTACGCGTACGTGTATACGCGAACGGTCGCCGTATACGTATGCTTTCGCAGTGCGACGGTGACTCGAGCGCTAGCCTGCCGACGTCGAGGTCGCCTCGAAACTTGTTGTTCAACGGTTGCGCTAAAGAAGATCGATTCGTAGCTGCGCATGCAAGACTATGTTTACAGTTGGCTGCAGGGTGCAGCTGCAGTGCGATGTGCTAAATAGCTAGCGCCGCGCGCGGGGGTCCAGCCGGGGGGCTGACTGACGACAGCCCTAGTCGGGTAAGTTCCCGGGGTAACTAAGCCTAGTAAGGTTATATTACTGAGAGTCTGGTAACGACTCTACTAACGAGTCACTAACGACTCGCCGGCGCCGCCGAGTCGCCGGACTCTGGTACGGTGGCGCCCGGCCACTGGCCCCAGGCCCCCAGCGGTCACTACTACCGTATACGTATTACGTAGTACTAGTAGTACGGCCGGGTAACGGCCCACTATACTAGCCCCAGTGGCCATCCATACTATGATACCGGTACGAACCCTGACTCCCGGGAGTCCGAGGCTCCCGGAGTCCTCTACCTGGTAGCTCCGAGGCTCCGAACTTCGGAAGTCCTGCAGCTGGCAGGCAGTGGCAGCTGCAGGCAGTGGCAGGAGGCCGCCCGGCGCGGCGCGCCGCGGCCCGGGGCCCGGGGCCCGGGGGCCGGGGGCCTAGGGCTGGGTTCAGTCACTGTCAGTCAAAGTCAGAGGGTCTGACTGACCCGACTGAGTCACCAAATTGGCCGACTGATCATGAGGTTCTCTCAGTCCCATAGAAAACCCTGCTGGGAGCGTGCCCCCCTGTGGGCTTTTCCCATCTAAAGCTTGACGTGGGTCGACCTAAAAAGGATCTTCTGCCGTCTTACCTCCAGAAAAACAACGAAATCTGAACGAAACCGCCCGCGCTAGCGAGGCTAACGGCCTCTGACACCTGGCGGGGGCTGAATTTCTTTCTCCATTGTTCTTTGTTTGCATAATTACCCTCTACTGCCCGCTCACTGTGCTTGGCAACTTAGATGGATCGCATCTGGGTCATTTCTGGGTCATTTTCCTTAGTTTTTGCACGGTAGCCTGACTGAACCTCGGGTTGACTGATTCAGTCACAGTCAGGGGGGCTGAGCGACTGGGTCAGGGGGGGACCCTGACTGAACCCACTGGCAGCACTACGGGCCGGGGCCCGGGCTGGCAGGGGCCCGGGGGCTGCAGCCTGCAGCGGCAGTGCAGTCTGCAGCCTGCAGGCTTCTAAGATACTTCGGAGCTTTCGAATCTGGCCTGAATATTAATGGGGTCTAACTAACCGTCTAAGGGCCCCGTCGGCGCCGTCGCCTGCGGCCAACGCCGGCCATGCATAACATTGCATATGGACCACGGCCTGGCCATGGCAAGTTGTAAACCGTTGAACTTGTCAAGTTTGAAATTTTGAAACTTGAACGAGCCTGACTCAGTGAACTGTACAGTGTACATGTCATGTACCGTTACGACCGTACTGCGGGCCTGCGGCCCTAGTCTGCGGGCCTAGGCCTGGCGCCGGGCCAGTCCGACGGTCTGCGCCGACTCTGCGGCATGCATACCCTGGTATGTGCATATGCGCATACCGCGGTCAGGAGTCGGGACCGAATCGCACTCGCGATCGATTGCGAATCGTCCGACGGTCAGTTCAACTTTGGCAACGGTTAAGAACCGGTAGGGCCCTGTTGGGGTTAACCCAGTCAGAGACTCAGAGTCTCAGAGACTCTGAGACTCGAATCGTCACAGAGTAACTCTGACTGTAGCTCGGAAGTTCAACAAAAGTAGTAGCACTAAGTAGCTCGGAAGTTCAACAAAAAGAGTCGGAAACTTGTTTTTTCAATTGAATTCGAAAAGTGCACGTGCACGTGCATAAGCCTGCCATGGGGTGGACGACTCGACAATGATTCGACATCTGCCGCGGTCGCCGCCGATTTGACGGATGCCGGACCAATGGGACCATAGATGGTCGCGATCGCGAATCGATGATTCGCGATCGCCGGTGGTCGGCCGCCGGCGCGGCGGGCGCCCGGCGCCGGCTCGGGGGCGAGCCTCAGGCTCTCAGCTCGGACTCGGGAGTCCGGCCGCCGGCGACCGTCGGACGTTGACTCAGTAGTGAGTCGGTGTACATGTAGTGTGACTAGTGTCATGTACTTGTCATGTAGTAACATGTACTACTAGTACGATTATATACTACGATAGGGCTTGTCACAGTGTCATCGATCGCGATTGCTTAAATTGCCGCTTTGTTTAATTGCCGAATTCGCCCAAAATCGGAATTGCGGTGACGATAAATTGCCGAAACGCTGGATTTCTTCTATTGCAATTGTGCCATACAAAGCGGCCGTTTAGCCCTACCCCCTTACAATTGCCGTGTGTCTAAATTGCCGAATTCGGCCTCTCGGCGATTTACGGCTATTTAAAACCACGGCTAAATAAGCAATCCTACAGTAATCAACGTTAGCATGAAGCTTAAGACTCTTTGAGACTCTGGGAGCCCCTGGGCCATGGGTGCTGCTGCAGTAGCAGGCTACTAGCAGCTGAAGTCCGCTGCGCATGCAGCGGCTTCGATTCCTGAATGTATCTGAAATCGTCAAAACTGTGCCGCGACGGCGACGGCGAGGCCGGCCCCCTTGAGCTCGTTACAGCTCCGACGCCGATCGCGACCACGACTCTGGTCTCGATGACAACGTCGGCACAGGACCGCGGAACTGCCGCATTCCTTCAGCAGCAGCTGCAGGAAGCCGTCGCGTCCTCAGCCGCTCTCGCGCCGCCCCAGCTGCAGGCCACTGACACCGGTCGCGAGCCTCACAGCGGCGCTGCCGGTACGCGCCTCGATTTCAGCACCGGCGCCAGCCTACGCGGCGCTAGCTGGGTCCCCTTCGGCACGGGCTTACGGTACGGGCTCATGGCTGCCCTTTCAGACCGTGTCTCCAATTCCTCGGCCTCGACTGCCGTCTTGCCTCCGACGGATCCGGATCGGGAACGAGCTGCAGCCCCTCACCTCCCAGTCTGCAGCTGCCTCTCGGCTTGCGCATGCGGATTTGCGAGTCCCGATCGGGAATCGGACGACGAAGGATCCGGAGATCTAGATCTAGACCCTGACTTTCCGACGAACCGCGGAAACGCGCCCGCGGATATATAGTATACACATGCCATGATGCAACGACTCAGTTCAAATTCGAGGCGGTCATGCATACATTTGATCACGGCCGCTTATTGAGATCGTTGGGGAAGTACGTGAGTTGCCGCTCCACCTGCCGCAGGGCAGCCCCCGCGACGGCCCCCGCCGCCGCGACTCCGAGGCCCGCGCCCGCCAGCGCCCACGCCCCCGCGGGCAGCGCCGCGGCGCCGAGGAGCGCGCCGGCGACGGCGGCGGCGCGGGCGGCGGCGGCGGCGGCGCGGGCGCGGCGGAGGGCGGAGGAGCACGCGGGGCAGCGCCGCGTGTGCTGCTCGTAGCGGTCCAGCAGCACCGAAGGCGGCGGCCTGCGCATGCGCGAAAAGCGTCAAGAGTAAGTTGACGGGGGCAGCTTCTTTGATTTAGAATTAAATATTCAGATCGAAGCTTCTTTCTACGCGTCGCTTAAATCAGTTGCAAATCACGTGCGCTCCAATCATAGATATGCATCGAATTTAGTTCGCTGGAGCTCCATTTAGTTCGAATTTAGAATCAGTAATCCAATTTAATTTGAACGCGAACGCCGAGCAGCGCACAGCGGGGCGTCGGGGAGCGCGGCGTCGGTGTATCGGACGGGGAGGCTCGCCTGCGCCCCGTCCAGCCAGCGCCGGAACTCCACCACGAACCTGCCTAAAGCTTAAGCCATCCATACCAGGCGCGCGAAAACAAGAAGAAGAAAAGCTGCTGCTTTAAATCTAGAGGGGTGCACCGGTCGCAGGGGGCGAGAATGGAGTAGGCGGCGGCCCAGTCCCCGCCCGCCGCCCGCAGGTGCCGCTGCTGGTAGCACCTGCAGCAAAGCAAAGTGTAAATTAAAGCTTAAGCTCAAGCCGCAGAGAAATTAAAGCAATTCAAGCTCTTCAGAACAACGCTGAGAATCGAGCGCACTGGAAGATCATGTCCTATACAGCAAAAACGAAAACTTTTTGTAACAACGCAGCGCATTTTAATCCTGGTCCTCTTTATAACAACGTAGCACATTTAAAATTTAATCCGATGGTCGCACTGGAATATCATGTCCTGGTCGAGGGGCAGGTTCGCGAAGGCGTGGAGGGCCCAGCGCGGCGCCACCGCCTGCGCGGCGGAGAGCGCGTGCCGCTGAGTCAGGGAGCGAGATGCGCCTGAGACGCGCCTGTAGGGCGGGGATGGCGGCAGCGCACGAGGACGGGCTTCGGGACGATGTTGACGAAGCGGGTGTGGACGCGGGCGCGCCCGGGGCCCAGCGGCACCACGTAAAAGACCTGCGAAGAGATGCATCAGGGCCCTTTGGGTCCGCAGAAAATCTGAGAAAGCTTCAGATTCATATTTCTTGTGTCTAAGGTTTTTGAGTTCGAAGCCGAGAGAAAACGATAATAGCTGAAGAGACTCTTCGATCGGTCGATGAATGAGAAGACGTCGACTCGCCTGTTTGGAGACGCTCCCGTTGTCCTGCTCGATCGTGATGTCGACCATGCACGGCGCCTGCGCGCACGATCGCGAAGCAATTTATCCGGAGGCAAAGATATCGGCATATATATCTGCAGCGCATCCTGGAGGCGCATCCGCACCCGAAACTCAATTGTGCGGTGGCCGAGTGCGGCGGGTGTCCCCGGGCTTCGGCGACAAAACGATAAGAGAAAAGTGGAGAATTAGCAAGGCGACGCGCTCTATCTTTAATTTCTCAACGCCAATAATTTTAATGCCCGCCTTAAGATGCGGAAGGTCCCTCGGAAGCCGTCGGGCGAGCGGCCGGCGACGCGCGTCTCGATGGGGCCCGCGAACTCCCGCGTCCCCTGCGCCCCCTGCGAAACCACCGAAATCTAGTCAATTCGAGGTCGGCTTTGTGGGCTAGGGCGCGAAATGTAGGCGGACATGGTGCGCGAAGGGTACGTGGGAGGGATCTGCGCATGCAAAAGAACTGATGAAACCAAAAACATTTGCAACTCTAAAAATCTTAGCATATGTGCATAGAAAGGAGGCGCGCCCATGAGGTTCTCGAGGGTGATCGTGTGGTCGACGGGGACGTCGCGGGACATGTCGAAGACGGCCGGCGAGAGGCCCGGGTGCTCCAGCAGCCCTGCGAAATTAAACGCGAACTTTAGTCCTGCGAAATTTATGATTGAACGCAAGCCCGATTTCGCGGGCCGCGCGAAAACTAAGAAAGGACGCGTATCCAAAAGACGCGCATGCGAAAATTAAATTTAAAATTAAACGTGCTACGTTCTCCGATGAGTGGATAGTGAGGCAGTAAGGGATATTAATAGCAGAGTTAGAGCTCGGGCGGACCGATGCGGGGGATGAGGGACTCGTCGGGGGCGACTTCGGGTCCGCCCACACCTGCCCCCGCGGCCGGCCCCGCGCTCAGTGCAAGACGGTTGGAGAGGCGTTTTCGGGAGAAATTAAAGGGACTCGGGGCTCGGGAGGCGGGGCGGGGCGGGCACGAAGATGATGCCCTGGGCGAGGGCGACGGGGTAGGCGGCGACGCAGGCGCGGCGCTGGTTGATGGCGGCGCCGGCCTCGAGCTGCGGGATGCGCGCGCAGCGGCCGGATCCGTCGAACTGCCACCCGTGGTAGCCGCACTCGAGCAGGGGCCCCTCGAGGCGCCCGTCCGAGAGCGGCACCGCGCGGTGCGGGCACCGGTCCAGCACGCAGCGCACCGCCCCGCCCTCCCCCTGCGCCCCCCCCGCGCGCGCCGGCCGGCAGCTCGAGAGCTCGGGACGCGAGGCGCGGCGCGGGCGCGGGGCGGGCGGGGCGCACGGCCCAGAGGACGAGGGGCTCGTCGAAGAGGGAGAAGGGGTACGGGCGGCCCGCGGGAAGTCCTCCACGAAGGCCACCGGGTACCTGCGCGCGCCCCCGCCGCCCGGGCGCGCGTGAGCCCCGCAGCCGGTCCGATGGCCCGCGCGCCGGAGCTTCGGCTTCGAATTTGCGGCACCAGTTTTTGCGCCACTCGAAGGGCTGCTGCTCGCGATCGGCCGTCGGCTCCGTCTGCTTTGCCGCGCCGGCCTCGGCCGACGGCGAAGGGAGCGGGCACGCGAGGCCAGCAGCTTGGCCGCCCGGCGCGTCTGGCTTGCGGGCCGGCGATGCCGCGCCCGCGCCGTTGCTGCCGCCGCTGACGGGCGCGTCGGAGCCGGTGGGTGCCGGCGGGAGGGGGCTGTCGACGTCCGGGCCGCCGAGCTCCGCCCGGACCGCGAACTCAAAGCGGGCTCCTGCGCGCGCGTGAGCAACCCAAATAAAAGCGATTCCGCATGTAAGTATGCTTATTTAAGCTGAACCGGCACGTTTTCGCGCACTCTCCCGAGCGCACCTTGTCCTGCCGCTGCTGGCCGGCCGCGGCTCAGGAGGCGCGCGGGGGATCCCACGCCCGCGAAAAAGCTCCGGCCGATCGCCCCCGCTGCGGCCGGTCGCCTCCGCCCGGCACCGAGTGTGCTGCCGGACCAATTGCAAGCGGAACGAGAGCCGGCGCGATCAGCGCCGGCGGGGCGGCCGATCGCGAGCGGCGCAAAGACGACGAGGGGCGCGGTCGGTGCTGAGGCGCGCGCGGGAGGGAGCGGCGCCGGGAGAAAGGCCGCCATCGCTGCGAGCGGATTTCGACGTTTCGAATTCGCGGAGAGCCTAAGCTTGAGGACTCGGGAAGGGAGGAAACTCGCGGATAATCCTGACCGGATAATTGAGAGATCCAGAGAGAGGGGAAATGAAAGAGAGGAAAAGGATGTGCGATATCGATCGAGGAGAGATCTAGCTATAGATCCGTGCGATCTACGCATACGTATACCTAGACACAGCTCGCGAAAAAAAGTCGGTCCCCACAACTCGGTTTGTATGACAGGGGGGGGGGGCAAGTCGACTTGGAAAATCCCTACGCCAGTCAATTAAACCTTTTCATATATATGGCATATATATGCATTCTTATAGAGCTTATTTCTTTCTATCAGTAGTTTTAACGAGATCGAGGAGAAATGCCGGTCGCTGGCACAGAGGAGAAGTTCAACACACAGCACGCCTCTTGACACCAGCGCCCACATCAGCATTGCGTAGGCCCGAGGATCGAAGACAGCCAGGCAGTATAGTTTGGATGCGTCCGGGCGTACTGTGGCCTAGCCTTCGTTCTGCCGCAGAGCGGCCGACGCACGACGCCCGCAGCTGCAGCGAGCACGACGCACTCATGATCAGCTACGGCTCGTGGTGCGCTCTTGGTGCGAAGTGCGTGGTGCGGTCCCGGATAACGCCCTGCGCCCGGGCCCGTTGCGCCCCTGTCGCTGACAAACACGCAGGCTGACACTCCCGTAGTAGCCACTGCATGCACCTGTAGTAGCTACTGCACCTGTAGTAGCCACCATGCGGCTCTAGATCTGCGGTCCGCGCGTCCGAGCCGGGGCCGACGCGTGGCGGCGTGTCTCGGTGCTCGAGCAGGGCGCGACGGACGCGGGCAACGCCGGGGCGCTGCGGACGACTGTGCGCAGGCCTGCGGCTTCGGGCGCGACGGGACGAGCCCTGGCGGGCGGCGGAGGCCAGTCTGCGAAACATTGCATTTATTGCAAGGGGGGAAAAGAAGACCGAAGGTCTTCCCCCCCTTGCTTCCCGTTCCCTCGCTTCAGCCAAAACTTTTCTATGAGGCCGTTTTCGAGGTCCAGTTTGCAACACCGGAAAAAAATGACGGGTTATTCGCGTTCGGATTGGCTCGGTGGACCGGTCAGCTCTCGACTTTCGAGCGTCGAATTAGAGGGGAAAAGTGGTTTTCGAGGGGAAAACTAACTTCTCTCTAACTCCGGTCTTCGAATTCCTTGCGCGGTTCTGCATGGAACCAGTTCTCCCTAGCTGTCTCCTCTAGATTTCGGCTTCCTCGCAGTGCGTCGCGTACGCCTTGCTCTTCGTTGCGCAATTCTGCATGGAACCACTTCTCTCTACCTGTCAACGTCTCCTCTAGATTTCCGCCTAGAAACTGCTTGCGTTGCTGCCTGCGCCGCTGCAGCTGATCGCAGCCGAGCACGCCCGGCCGGCCAGATCTAGACCGTACTCTCTTGCTGCGCTTATATCGAGCTTATATCGAGCTTATATTGCAGAACCGCGTGTGCCGGCCGAGCACGCCGGCCGGGCCGGGCGCTCGGCGCTCTTGTTGCGATCGGCACCCGGACAGCAGACTAGCTATAGTTCGTGTCCTGCGTGCACGCCGCGTGCAGCCCTGTGTTGCGCCGCCGGGCCGCGTGCACGTGCGTGCGCCCCCGCCGCCTGCTACCCGGCCTGGGCACTGCCTCCGGACGCGCCGCTGCACGCCGCTTTCCGGTCGTTACGGATCCAGCTTCTGGTAGCTATCGTCGCTCCGAGCCTTGCCGGGCCAGATGCCGCTCTGTGTCTATCTTTAATTTACTAATTCAACCTGCCGCGCGCGCTGGGCCGGGGTCGATCTACATCTGCCCCGTGCATGTTCGTGCCACTACTACTCTTTCATTAGATCCCGATTCCCCCCTTGCACCCCGGCGCGCCAAACGCGGCCGGGCCCTAGTATTTAATACTACACCATGAAATTCCCATCTTGTGTACTGCAGTTGCTACAGGTACAGTACTAGCTATAGTATACCTATGTGCATTTGCAATTGGGTCTTGTCTCTCCGAAGGGTAAAATATACATAAAGCTTCGAATTCTCTGCATGCGAAGGTATTGCCACTAAGTATATCAGTATTTGTTACGTAAACCTCGGCCGCGGTAATATGAAAATGGTTTGGCAGCTACAGACTGGGGCCGCGCCTATATAGCTACCTCAAGCTCGAGATCTGTAGCTGTACTGGAAACGTTTGCACTGCAGCCGCAGCTACGAAGATCGAAGTCGAGCTCTACAGCGCTGTGCGAGTAGCTTCTCCATGCGGTTGTGCAGCGCAAAGCGAAGGAGCCCCTCGGGGGCAAACGGGAGCCGGCCGACGTGGCCCCGGGGCGGACGCAGGCCGGTCGCGTTCCAGGCACGGTTCCGGCGTCGCCGGGCGCGTCTCGACAGCCGCAACGGGAGGCGGAAGAGCAGATCTAGAGAAATCGACAACGGCGTCGCCGTCCACGGCCGCGGAGCTGTAGCAGCGGGCGCGGCGGGTCGACGCCTCGACCAGCTTCTGGAGCGCGGACATGACTCCTTTCGGATGGCAAACGCCAAGCTCCACCTCTGACATGACGTGAGTGAGTCACGATCAGCGCACGCGTGTATTAGGAAACTGTGAATTCAACTCGGCGAACAAGTAGCGGCCGTACGCGTCGCGCACCCATCCAAGACCGAATGACGGAGTTGCAGCGGTTCCTCGAACTTAAGCTTGCCGTCGCGCCATCGATATCGCAATCGGAGAAACAGGCTTCGTCACAGCCTGCGTATTCAGGGTTAACGTTTTTTTAACGGCTCCGGAACATGCGATATTCAGGATGCATGCGCATGCGCAGGAGCAAGAGGCGATGATTTCGCACCACGAGAAAGCAAGCGAGGAAGAGGTGATCTAGGTCGACATCGCCTTCCAGGCCGGCGTCCAGCGCCAGGAGGCGTATGCCGGTAAAGAATCCGCTGCTCTCGAGCTTCGCGGCCCAGAACTTAGACACGCTGATCACCGCCCTGTCGAAAACTTCCCGCGACATTTGCGTGCCCCCACACGCGTCTGTGTCGACGGCCCAGTTTGCCTGCGCGCGCGCACGTGTGCAAGTCAGCTTCGCATCTCATTTGGTACTAATCGAGATCGAGACTTTTATCGCTCAGAGGAACGGGCTCAGAAACTCGCACCTGTGCGAGTTGCTTGCCGTCGGCGAGGTCCCATGGCACTTTTGGCGACGAAATCGCGCGGTGCAGGGCCTGGTGAAGTTTCGGGTCATTGATCATGAAGAACTCGCGCGCATGCAATCTTATGCTAAAAGCGAGAGCGCGAACCAAGTGGAAGGCCTCGTACGCCGGGAACGAGACGGAGGATCGCGATATCGATGGGCTCGAGCTCGATCGCGAGGCGCCTTCGGCAGCAGGTATTTCCACGGCGGGCCGGGACGGCTGCGACAGAGATCGCGGGGCAGATCTAGAGATATCGATGGCGTGTACAGCTTCCACTCCAACCACTGCGTCCACGGCGACCACGGCTCCCACAACTGACGTCGATGGTCAATTTCGGCGGCGTCAACGTCATTGAATTCGACACCGGATTTTATTGAGAGGCGCGAATTCGAAAGGGAAAGATGCCCGAACCTGGTCGATTATGCCAGACTGCGAAACGCGCATAAGCAGATTAATATTATCCAGCCGGTCGTTATTCCTCTCCTCATTGTACGTGGCTGGACAGGCACACCGAGGCGGCTGCAGCGCCAGCGCATTTCCCTTCGCTGACGCAGGCTGTGAAACGCTATCCTTGGACGACTTTTGCGCCGACGCGGCCCCGCACGCTCTGGCATGCGTACGGGATGACTCCGATGGATTTGCAGAGATGATCCGGGGGCGGGAATTCTGCCTTGAAATGCTGCGGCCGACTTTCGGCGCTATGGTGCTGTCGACCGGCGCTGTACATGTGCTGGCTGGAAACGTATGCATGTTGCGTGCGCCTGTACATGTGTTGACTTTCATCAAATCTAGAGCACCCAGGTGCAGGGCCGCCCAGAGTCTTAAGCTGCAGGCCAACGTTGATTATACAACGTGCTATAAATGTGCGTATACGTACGCGTACGTGTATACGCGAACGGTCGCCGTATACGTATGCTTTCGCAGTGCGACGGTGACTCGAGCGCTAGCCTGCCGACGTCGAGGTCGCCTCGAAACTTGTTGTTCAACGGTTGCGCTAAAGAAGATCGATTCGTAGCTGCGCATGCAAGACTATGTTTACAGTTGGCTGCAGGGTGCAGCTGCAGTGCGATGTGCTAAATAGCTAGCGCCGCGCGCGGGGGTCCAGCCGGGGGGCTGACTGACGACAGCCCTAGTCGGGTAAGTTCCCGGGGTAACTAAGCCTAGTAAGGTTATATTACTGAGAGTCTGGTAACGACTCTACTAACGAGTCACTAACGACTCGCCGGCGCCGCCGAGTCGCCGGACTCTGGTACGGTGGCGCCCGGCCACTGGCCCCAGGCCCCCAGCGGTCACTACTACCGTATACGTATTACGTAGTACTAGTAGTACGGCCGGGTAACGGCCCACTATACTAGCCCCAGTGGCCATCCATACTATGATACCGGTACGAACCCTGACTCCCGGGAGTCCGAGGCTCCCGGAGTCCTCTACCTGGTAGCTCCGAGGCTCCGAACTTCGGAAGTCCTGCAGCTGGCAGGCAGTGGCAGCTGCAGGCAGTGGCAGGAGGCCGCCCGGCGCGGCGCGCCGCGGCCCGGGGCCCGGGCCCGGGGCCGGGGCCTAGGGCTGGGTTCAGTCACTGTCAGTCAAAGTCAGAGGGTCTGACTGACCCGACTGAGTCACCAAATTGGCCGACTGATCATGAGGTTCTCTCAGTCCCATAGAAAACCCTGCTGGGAGCGTGCCCCCTGTGGGCTTTTCCCATCTAAAGCTTGACGTGGGTCGACCTAAAAAGGATCTTCTGCCGTCTTACCTCCAGAAAAACAACGAAATCTGAACGAAACCGCCCGCGCTAGCGAGGCTAACGGCCTCTGACACCTGGCGGGGGCTGAATTTCTTTCTCCATTGTTCTTTGTTTGCATAATTACCCTCTACTGCCCGCTCACTGTGCTTGGCAACTTAGATGGATCGCATCTGGGTCATTTCTGGGTCATTTTCCTTAGTTTTTGCACGGTAGCCTGACTGAACCTCGGGTTGACTGATTCAGTCACAGTCAGGGGGGCTGAGCGACTGGGTCAGGGGGGGACCCTGACTGAACCCACTGGCAGCACTACGGGCCGGGGCCCGGGCTGGCAGGGGCCCGGGGGCTGCAGCCTGCAGCGGCAGTGCAGTCTGCAGCCTGCAGGCTTCTAAGATACTTCGGAGCTTTCGAATCTGGCCTGAATATTAATGGGGTCTAACTAACCGTCTAAGGGCCCCGTCGGCGCCGTCGCCTGCGGCCAACGCCGGCCATGCATAACATTGCATATGGACCACGGCCTGGCCATGGCAAGTTGTAAACCGTTGAACTTGTCAAGTTTGAAATTTTGAAACTTGAACGAGCCTGACTCAGTGAACTGTACAGTGTACATGTCATGTACCGTTACGACCGTACTGCGGGCCTGCGGCCCTAGTCTGCGGGCCTAGGCCTGGCGCCGGGCCAGTCCGACGGTCTGCGCCGACTCTGCGGCATGCATACCCTGGTATGTGCATATGCGCATACCGCGGTCAGGAGTCGGGACCGAATCGCACTCGCGATCGATTGCGAATCGTCCGACGGTCAGTTCAACTTTGGCAACGGTTAAGAACCGGTAGGGCCCTGTTGGGGTTAACCCAGTCAGAGACTCAGAGTCTCAGAGACTCTGAGACTCGAATCGTCACAGAGTAACTCTGACTGTAGCTCGGAAGTTCAACAAAAGTAGTAGCACTAAGTAGCTCGGAAGTTCAACAAAAAGAGTCGGAAACTTGTTTTTTCAATTGAATTCGAAAAGTGCACGTGCACGTGCATAAGCCTGCCATGGGTGGACGACTCGACAATGATTCGACATCTGCCGCGGTCGCCGCCGATTTGACGGATGCCGGACCAATGGGACCATAGATGGTCGCGATCGCGAATCGATGATTCGCGATCGCCGGTGGTCGGCCGCCGGCGCGGCGGGCGCCCGGCGCCGGCTCGGGGCGAGCCTCAGGCTCTCAGCTCGGACTCGGAGTCCGGCCGCCGGCGACCGTCGGACGTTGACTCAGTAGTGAGTCGGTGTACATGTAGTGTGACTAGTGTCATGTACTTGTCATGTAGTAACATGTACTACTAGTACGATTATATACTACGATAGGGCTTGTCACAGTGTCATCGATCGCGATTGCTTAAATTGCCGCTTTGTTTAATTGCCGAATTCGCCCAAAATCGGAATTGCGGTGACGATAAATTGCCGAAACGCTGGATTTCTTCTATTGCAATTGTGCCATACAAAGCGGCCGTTTAGCCCTACCCCCTTACAATTGCCGTGTGTCTAAATTGCCGAATTCGGCCTCTCGGCGATTTACGGCTATTTAAAACCACGGCTAAATAAGCAATCCTACAGTAATCAACGTTAGCATGAAGCTTAAGACTCTTTGAGACTCTGGGAGCCCCTGGGCCATGGGTGCTGCTGCAGTAGCAGGCTACTAGCAGCTGAAGTCCGCTGCGCATGCAGCGGCTTCGATTCCTGAATGTATCTGAAATCGTCAAAACTGTGCCGCGACGGCGACGGCGAGGCCGGCCCCCTTGAGCTCGTTACAGCTCCGACGCCGATCGCGACCACGACTCTGGTCTCGATGACAACGTCGGCACAGGACCGCGGAACTGCCGCATTCCTTCAGCAGCAGCTGCAGGAAGCCGTCGCGTCCTCAGCCGCTCTCGCGCCGCCCCAGCTGCAGGCCACTGACACCGGTCGCGAGCCTCACAGCGGCGCTGCCGGTACGCGCCTCGATTTCAGCACCGGCGCCAGCCTACGCGGCGCTAGCTGGGTCCCCTTCGGCACGGGCTTACGGTACGGGCTCATGGCTGCCCTTTCAGACCGTGTCTCCAATTCCTCGGCCTCGACTGCCGTCTTGCCTCCGACGGATCCGGATCGGGAACGAGCTGCAGCCCCTCACCTCCCAGTCTGCAGCTGCCTCTCGGCTTGCGCATGCGGATTTGCGAGTCCCGATCGGGAATCGGACGACGAAGGATCCGGAGATCTAGATCTAGACCCTGACTTTCCGACGAACCGCGGAAACGCGCCTGCGAGAAGCAGCTTACACTGAATTCGAAGGCCTTAGCCTCGCCGGGGCAGCTCGCGATCGTGCTCGAGCTCGACATTACACTGCAGCTGGTTCATGCCGCAGTGCGATCGCCGAGTCGGCGCTCCGAATCCGGATTCGAGCTCTTCGCGGCTTCCAGGACCGTCGGACTTCATCGAAGATCTAAGTGCGTTCACTGGCATGGAAGCGCGATCGCGAGATACACACTTTCGAATGTTATTGTTCACGCGCGCACGCTGATAGCACGTCTTGTGATGTCCCTTGCATTAATTGCACGGCAGGCTTGCAGACAATTCACAAGTTCACGTCTTGTAATCGACCCGCGTTCCGAAGATATCCTCGATTGGTACAAGGATTCAATCCGGTGAAAGAACGTCCTGTGTGACCACGAGACCCGGATACGGGCAATCAGTGTCACACATTAAGCTGCCAGGCTGTGACAGCTACGTCGGTCCAGGACTCATGATCAGCCGTCGTTGATCATGAGCCCTCGACGGCTCCAAATTAAAATTAATTAAAGACCCTTCGCACGATTGCTCCGCGTCGACGTCGGCATGTGCATCCGCTCAGCAGCTCTGGCATGAATTATAGTGCGGAACTTTGCTTAAGCCTGTTCTAATCACGCCGTGACGCTGCCTTCACCGCACCACAACCATTAACACATTTGGTCAGGAAACTCGATGACTACGTATACATTTCATTTCCGGGATCCCCTTCCGACGAGGCGATCGTGCCTCCGATTATATCCACCGATGCTTGCCATTGAAGACTGGTAAATATATGTTTGGACGAATACAAGCGCTAGCTTGGAACCCACCCGCAATCTGACAATTACATATGCACGTAGACGATGCGATCGATTCGACGCGCGACCTGCGGCCTCTAGTGCCCCATATACATGCGTCGCAGTTTGAAGCTTGCCACGTGAGAATAGAAAGGCCTGGAGCCCGCCGGCATACCCTTCGTCTAAGTACGTAGATCTCCACATTGTTGTACAAGCTCCCGCTCATGATGCTCATGATCATATATAGTATACACATGCCATGATGCAACGACTCAGTTCAAATTCGAGGCGGTCATGCATACATTTGATCACGGCCGCTTATTGAGATCGTTGGGGAAGTACGTGAGTTGCCGCTCCACCTGCCGCAGGGCAGCCCCCGCGACGGCCCCCGCCGCCGCGACTCCGAGGCCCGCGCCCGCCAGCGCCCACGCCCCGCGGGCAGCGCCGCGGCGCCGAGGAGCGCGCCGGCGACGGCGGCGGCGCGGGCGGCGGCGGCGGCGGCGCGGGCGCGGCGGAGGGCGGAGGAGCACGCGGGGCAGCGCCGCGTGTGCTGCTCGTAGCGGTCCAGCAGCACCGAAGGCGGCGGCCTGCGCATGCGCGAAAAGCGTCAAGAGTAAGTTGACGGGGCAGCTTCTTTGATTTAGAATTAAATATTCAGATCGAAGCTTCTTTCTACGCGTCGCTTAAATCAGTTGCAAATCACGTGCGCTCCAATCATAGATATGCATCGAATTTAGTTCGCTGGAGCTCCATTTAGTTCGAATTTAGAATCAGTAATCCAATTTAATTTGAACGCGAACGCCGAGCAGCGCACAGCGGGGCGTCGGGGAGCGCGGCGTCGGTGTATCGGACGGGGAGGCTCGCCTGCGCCCCGTCCAGCCAGCGCCGGAACTCCACCACGAACCTGCCTAAAGCTTAAGCCATCCATACCAGGCGCGCGAAAACAAGAAGAAGAAAAGCTGCTGCTTTAAATCTAGAGGGGTGCACCGGTCGCAGGGGCGAGAATGGAGTAGGCGGCGGCCCAGTCCCCGCCCGCCGCCCGCAGGTGCCGCTGCTGGTAGCACCTGCAGCAAAGCAAAGTGTAAATTAAAGCTTAAGCTCAAGCCGCAGAGAAATTAAAGCAATTCAAGCTCTTCAGAACAACGCTGAGAATCGAGCGCACTGGAAGATCATGTCCTATACAGCAAAAACGAAAACTTTTTGTAACAACGCAGCGCATTTTAATCCTGGTCCTCTTTATAACAACGTAGCACATTTAAAATTTAATCCGATGGTCGCACTGGAATATCATGTCCTGGTCGAGGGGCAGGTTCGCGAAGGCGTGGAGGGCCCAGCGCGGCGCCACCGCCTGCGCGGCGGAGAGCGCGTGCCGCTGAGTCAGGGAGCGAGATGCGCCTGAGACGCGCCTGTAGGGCGGGGATGGCGGCAGCGCACGAGGACGGGCTTCGGGACGATGTTGACGAAGCGGGTGTGGACGCGGGCGCGCCCGGGGCCCAGCGGCACCACGTAAAAGACCTGCGAAGAGATGCATCAGGGCCCTTTGGGTCCGCAGAAAATCTGAGAAAGCTTCAGATTCATATTTCTTGTGTCTAAGGTTTTTGAGTTCGAAGCCGAGAGAAAACGATAATAGCTGAAGAGACTCTTCGATCGGTCGATGAATGAGAAGACGTCGACTCGCCTGTTTGGAGACGCTCCCGTTGTCCTGCTCGATCGTGATGTCGACCATGCACGGCGCCTGCGCGCACGATCGCGAAGCAATTTATCCGGAGGCAAAGATATCGGCATATATATCTGCAGCGCATCCTGGAGGCGCATCCGCACCCGAAACTCAATTGTGCGGTGGCCGAGTGCGGCGGGTGTCCCCGGGCTTCGGCGACAAAACGATAAGAGAAAAGTGGAGAATTAGCAAGGCGACGCGCTCTATCTTTAATTTCTCAACGCCAATAATTTTAATGCCCGCCTTAAGATGCGGAAGGTCCCTCGGAAGCCGTCGGGCGAGCGGCCGGCGACGCGCGTCTCGATGGGGCCCGCGAACTCCCGCGTCCCCTGCGCCCCTGCGAAACCACCGAAATCTAGTCAATTCGAGGTCGGCTTTGTGGGCTAGGGCGCGAAATGTAGGCGGACATGGTGCGCGAAGGGTACGTGGGAGGGATCTGCGCATGCAAAAGAACTGATGAAACCAAAAACATTTGCAACTCTAAAAATCTTAGCATATGTGCATAGAAAGGAGGCGCGCCCATGAGGTTCTCGAGGGTGATCGTGTGGTCGACGGGGACGTCGCGGGACATGTCGAAGACGGCCGGCGAGAGGCCCGGGTGCTCCAGCAGCCCTGCGAAATTAAACGCGAACTTTAGTCCTGCGAAATTTATGATTGAACGCAAGCCCGATTTCGCGGGCCGCGCGAAAACTAAGAAAGGACGCGTATCCAAAAGACGCGCATGCGAAAATTAAATTTAAAATTAAACGTGCTACGTTCTCCGATGAGTGGATAGTGAGGCAGTAAGGGATATTAATAGCAGAGTTAGAGCTCGGGGCGGACCGATGCGGGGGATGAGGGACTCGTCGGGGGGCGACTTCGGGTCCGCCCACACCTGCCCCCGCGGCCGGCCCCGCGCTCAGTGCAAGACGGTTGGAGAGGCGTTTTCGGGAGAAATTAAAGGGACTCGGGGCTCGGGAGGCGGGGCGGGGCGGGCACGAAGATGATGCCCTGGGCGAGGGCGACGGGGTAGGCGGCGACGCAGGCGCGGCGCTGGTTGATGGCGGCGCCGGCCTCGAGCTGCGGGATGCGCGCGCAGCGGCCGGATCCGTCGAACTGCCACCCGTGGTAGCCGCACTCGAGCAGGGGCCCCTCGAGGCGCCCGTCCGAGAGCGGCACCGCGCGGTGCGGGCACCGGTCCAGCACGCAGCGCACCGCCCCGCCCTCCCCTGCGCCCCCCCGCGCGCGCCGGCCGGCAGCTCGAGAGCTCGGGACGCGAGGCGCGGCGCGGGGCGCGGGGCGGGCGGGGCGCACGGCCCAGAGGACGAGGGGCTCGTCGAAGAGGGAGAAGGGGTACGGGCGGCCCCGCGGGAAGTCCTCCACGAAGGCCACCGGGTACCTGCGCGCGCCCCCCGCCGCCCGGGCGCGCGTGAGCCCCGCAGCCGGTCCGATGGCCCGCGCGCCGGAGCTTCGGCTTCGAATTTGCGGCACCAGTTTTTGCGCCACTCGAAGGGCTGCTGCTCGCGATCGGCCGTCGGCTCCGTCTGCTTTGCCGCGCCGGCCTCGGCCGACGGCGAAGGGAGCGGGCACGCGAGGCCAGCAGCTTGGCCGCCCGGCGCGTCTGGCTTGCGGGCCGGCGATGCCGCGCCCGCGCCGTTGCTGCCGCCGCTGACGGGCGCGTCGGAGCCGGTGGGTGCCGGCGGGAGGGGGCTGTCGACGTCCGGGCCGCCGAGCTCCGCCCGGACCGCGAACTCAAAGCGGGCTCCTGCGCGCGCGTGAGCAACCCAAATAAAAGCGATTCCGCATGTAAGTATGCTTATTTAAGCTGAACCGGCACGTTTTCGCGCACTCTCCGAGCGCACCTTGTCCTGCCGCTGCTGGCCGGCCGCGGCTCAGGAGGCGCGCGGGGGATCCCACGCCCGCGAAAAAGCTCCGGCCGATCGCCCCCGCTGCGGCCGGTCGCCTCCGCCCGGCACCGAGTGTGCTGCCGGACCAATTGCAAGCGGAACGAGAGCCGGCGCGATCAGCGCCGGCGGGGCGGCCGATCGCGAGCGGCGCAAAGACGACGAGGGGCGCGGTCGGTGCTGAGGCGCGCGCGGGAGGGAGCGGCGCCGGGAGAAAGGCCGCCATCGCTGCGAGCGGATTTCGACGTTTCGAATTCGCGGAGAGCCTAAGCTTGAGGACTCGGGAAGGGAGGAAACTCGCGGATAATCCTGACCGGATAATTGAGAGATCCAGAGAGAGGGGAAATGAAAGAGAGGAAAAGGATGTGCGATATCGATCGAGGAGAGATCTAGCTATAGATCCGTGCGATCTACGCATACGTATACCTAGACACAGCTCGCGAAAAAAAGTCGGTCCCCACAACTCGGTTTGTATGACAGGGGGGGGGGGCAAGTCGACTTGGAAAATCCCTACGCCAGTCAATTAAACCTTTTCATATATATGGCATATATATGCATTCTTATAGAGCTTATTTCTTTCTATCAGTAGTTTTAACGAGATCGAGGAGAAATGCCGGTCGCTGGCACAGAGGAGAAGTTCAACACACAGCACGCCTCTTGACACCAGCGCCCACATCAGCATTGCGTAGGCCCGAGGATCGAAGACAGCCAGGCAGTATAGTTTGGATGCGTCCGGGCGTACTGTGGCCTAGCCTTCGTTCTGCCGCAGAGCGGCCGACGCACGACGCCCGCAGCTGCAGCGAGCACGACGCACTCATGATCAGCTACGGCTCGTGGTGCGCTCTTGGTGCGAAGTGCGTGGTGCGGTCCCGGATAACGCCCTGCGCCCGGGCCCGTTGCGCCCCTGTCGCTGACAAACACGCAGGCTGACACTCCCGTAGTAGCCACTGCATGCACCTGTAGTAGCTACTGCACCTGTAGTAGCCACCATGCGGCTCTAGATCTGCGGTCCGCGCGTCCGAGCCGGGGCCGACGCGTGGCGGCGTGTCTCGGTGCTCGAGCAGGGCGCGACGGACGCGGGCAACGCCGGGGCGCTGCGGACGACTGTGCGCAGGCCTGCGGCTTCGGGCGCGACGGGACGAGCCCTGGCGGGCGGCGGAGGCCAGGCCGACGCGCGGCGGCGGGTCTCGGTGCGCGAGCAGGGCCGCGGGCGACGCCGGGGCGCAGCTGACGCCGGGGCACAGGCCTGCGGCTTCGGGAGCGGCGGGGCGGGCCACGGCGGGCGGCGGAGGCCAGGCCGACGCGCGGCGGCGGGTCTCGGTGCGCGAGCAGGGGCCGCGGGCGACGCCGGGGCGCTGCGGACGACGGGGCGCAGGCCTGCGGCTTCGGGGCGGCGGGGCGGGCCCTGGCGGGCGGCGGAGGCCAGGCCGACGCGCGGCAGCGGGTCTCGGTGCGCGAGCAGGGCCGCGGGCGGCGCCGGGGCGCAGCTGACGACGGGGCGCAGGCCTGCGGCTTCGGGGCGGCGGGGCGGGCCCTGGCGGGCGGCGGAGGCCAGGCCGACGCGCGGCGGCGGGTCTCGGTGCGCGAGCAGGGGCCGCGGGCGACGCCGGGGCGCAGCTGACGCCGGGGCACAGGCCTGCGGCTTCGGGAGCGGCGGGGCGGGCCACGGCGGGCGGCGGAGGCCAGGCCGACGCGCGGCGGCGGGTCTCGGTGCGCGAGCAGGGCCGCGGGCGACGCCGGGGCGCTGCGGACGACGGGGCGCAGGCCTGCGGCTTCGGGGCGGCGGGGCGGGCCCCGGCGGGCGGCGGAGACCAGGCCGACGCGCGGCGGCGGGTCTCGGGGCGCGAGCAGGGCCGCGGGCGGCGCCGGGCGCCTTCTTCTCAGGGCCTCTCCGTCCCGCCTGCTCTCTCTGTTCAACGCTCCGACGGTAGAGCGCCAGTAGCTCGCCAGCGTTCTGAGATCTTGATAGTGAGTTCGTAATTCTCGAGAAACCCGCCGGCGCCCCGCCTGCGCCGTCTGGGCCGGCGAGCGCTTTGTTAAGCATGTTTGAAGCTGTTAATGCATCTAAATGATGTATATCTCGCGTCCCAGGCGCTAGATGCGACCGGGCGGGCGAGAATCGTCCTGGGGCCAGGTGGGGCCGCAGATTGCAGCGGATCTTGAATGCCGGTCCAGGCTTTAATCGGCGGCCTTCGGTACCACCACCACCGTCTTCAGCACCCTCGAAAACCCCCGGGGGCGTGAAATCGCCGCTACTGAGTGAGTCGATGCTTCAATAAGGCATCATGAGCAGGTCGGGGAGGCATCTTGAAACTTGAAAACTGAAAAGTTCCAGAGAGGGTCCTACGAGTAAAGTTCAAAACATCGGTCCGGCCCAAAAACACTTCGGATCACCCTGGATCTTGGTGTAGTGACATAAATACATGTGATAATGATTCTGGCTTGAAGAGCGGCCAGCTGAGGCCAGCCAGTCGCCCAGGAACTCACTAGCTCACTGACTGTGAGCAGGCGATCTCCGCTGAGGATGCACCGCCGGGGGCCGCGATGCATCAGCACACGCTCTATCAAGGCTCGCATCGATCTGCGTTAGCGGTGGCCAAGCGAACCCCCGCGGCCGGGAGCGAAATTAGATCGCAAAGGCCCCCCCCCTCATGATCATGATCACGCCTTCTGGAGGAGCAGGCGATTCCCGCTGCAGATGCACGCGCCGGAGCCGCGCTTCAACCGCACATGCTCTTTCAAGATGTGCATCGATCTGCGTTAGCGGTGGTCCAGCGAACCCTCGCGGTCTAGAGCGAAATTAGATCGCGCAGCTGCAGGTGCCCCCACCCCAAGCCTTCTGAAGGAGCAGGCGATCTTCGCTGTGGATGCACCCCCGGGGGCCGCGCTTCAACTGCACACTGGCATGCTCTTTTGAGGTGTGCATCGATCTGCGTTAGCGGCGGCCCGGCGGCCCTCGAAGTAAGCAGCGAAATCAAATCTCCCAGGTGCCACCCACCCAGGAGCAGGTGCCGCTGGCGGCGGGGGTGCGTGCCGCCGCCCGTACGCGCGCTCTGCGCGTGCTCTAGATGTGCCTCATGGCCCTAGACGTCTCAACCCGCATCGCCCCGCCGTTGCAGCCATGCCATCTGGAACCGCGGCCGCATGATATGCTTAAGCTTGATTGCACACGAGCGCGCGTCTGCCTGGGCGCGGTGGGACACGAAGCGGGTCTGAGCGAAAGAAGCATGCCTCCACGGCGCTCGGTGCCTGCGACAGGCGCCGGCGGATCCGATCAGGCCTAGGGCGCCGGCGCGGAGTGTGCGAACGCGGAGCTCGCGGGCGCGGCAGCGCGGCGCTTCGCCACGCACCTATTCGTGATGTATAGCTTAGCTATGAGCGATCCTGCGCCATCTTGGCGAACCGGCTCTCGTCGGGCCGCGGGCTGCGGCTGTAGTCAGCGCGCGCGGGTCGGGGGCGAGCCCAGATGCAAGAAAGATCACACCTGGCGCACTGTAAGCTTCCTCTGAGACGAACTGGAGCTACTGGAGGTCGCCCGCGTTCGAGCCCGGAACCTTCTCAGATGGGGGGCCCTGCACAAACGCGACGGCCATTTCGCGCAGCTGACGGAGCGAAGGCTGCCATCAAGCACAGAGCTAGAGCGCTTGGCTATCTAAACTTTATAGGGAGCACTTTGAGAATCGTAGGGCTGGTTTTCGCGCACGCTTTCCTTGAAGGCGATCGCAGGGCTAGTTTTCGTCGCGGCGGCGCCCGAAGGCGTCCGTTCCTGCTCCATATGCAACCTGGAGGCTAGCTGCGGCGCTCTCTGCTGCGTGCGGAAGCTGCGGTGCGTGCTGGTCGCGCGCTTCGCCGAGTCGCGTACGTCTACCCCGGGTGTTTTAACTTTTGTAGGCCAGAATTATTCGAGTCCCAAGTCGAGTCCCAGCCAAGTCGAATTGCGGGGACCGACTTTTTTTCGCGAGCTGTGGAGACTCGAGCCTCGGTCCGAGTGATCCGGAGGGAAACGGGGGGAGAGAAGCCAGGACGTTATAAATTATAATTAGAGACTGGGAGGGAAGAGCACAGCTCGCGAAAAAAAGTCGGTCCCCACAACTCGGTTTGTATGACAGGGGGGGGGGGCAAGTCGACTTGGAAAATCCCTACGCCAGTCAATTAAACCTTTTCATATATATGGCATATATATGCATTCTTATAGAGCTTATTTCTTTCTATCAGTAGTTTTAACGAGATCGAGGAGAAATGCCGGTCGCTGGCACAGAGGAGAAGTTCAACACACAGCACGCCTCTTGACACCAGCGCCCACATCAGCATTGCGTAGGCCCGAGGATCGAAGACAGCCAGGCAGTATAGTTTGGATGCGTCCGGGCGTACTGTGGCCTAGCCTTCGTTCTGCCGCAGAGCGGCCGACGCACGACGCCCGCAGCTGCAGCGAGCACGACGCACTCATGATCAGCTACGGCTCGTGGTGCGCTCTTGGTGCGAAGTGCGTGGTGCGGTCCCGGATAACGCCCTGCGCCCGGGCCCGTTGCGCCCCTGTCGCTGACAAACACGCAGGCTGACACTCCCGTAGTAGCCACTGCATGCACCTGTAGTAGCTACTGCACCTGTAGTAGCCACCATGCGGCTCTAGATCTGCGGTCCGCGCGTCCGAGCCGGGCCGACGCGTGGCGGCGTGTCTCGGTGCTCGAGCAGGGCGCGACGGACGCGGGCAACGCCGGGGCGCTGCGGACGACTGTGCGCAGGCCTGCGGCTTCGGGCGCGACGGGACGAGCCCTGGCGGGCGGCGGAGGCCAGGCCGACGCGCGGCGGCGGGTCTCGGTGCGCGAGCAGGGGCCGCGGGCGACGCCGGGGCGCAGCTGACGCCGGGGCACAGGCCTGCGGCTTCGGGAGCGGCGGGCGGGCCACGGCGGGCGGCGGAGGCCAGGCCGACGCGCGGCGGCGGGTCTCGGTGCGCGAGCAGGGGCCGCGGGCGACGCCGGGGCGCTGCGGACGACGGGGCGCAGGCCTGCGGCTTCGGGGCGGCGGGGCGGGCCCTGGCGGGCGGCGGAGGCCAGGCCGACGCGCGGCAGCGGGTCTCGGTGCGCGAGCAGGGCCGCGGGCGGCGCCGGGCGCAGCTGACGACGGGGCGCAGGCCTGCGGCTTCGGGGCGGCGGGCGGGCCCTGGCGGGCGGCGGAGGCCAGGCCGACGCGCGGCGGCGGGTCTCGGTGCGCGAGCAGGGGCCGCGGGCGACGCCGGGGCGCTGCGGACGACGGGGCGCAGGCCTGCGGCTTCGGGGCGGCGGGGCGGACCCTGGCGGGCGGCGGAGGCCAGGCCGACGCGCGGCGGCGGGTCTCGGTGCGCGAGCAGGGCCGCGGGCGACGCCGGGGCGCTGCGGACGACGGGGCGCAGGCCTGCGGCTTCGGGGGCGGCGGGGCGGGCCACGGCGGGCGGCGGAGGCCAGGCCGACGCGCGGCGGCGGGTCTCGGTGCGCGAGCAGGGGCCGCGGGCGACGCCGGGGCGCAGCTGACGCCGGGGCACAGGCCTGCGGCTTCGGGAGCGGCGGGCGGGCCACGGCGGGCGGCGGAGGCCAGGCCGACGCGCGGCGGCGGGTCTCGGTGCGCGAGCAGGGGCCGCGGGCGACGCCGGGGCGCTGCGGACGACGGGGCGCAGGCCTGCGGCTTCGGGGCGGCGGGGCGGGCCCGGCGGGCGGCGGAGACCAGGCCGACGCGCGGCGGCGGGTCTCGGGGCGCGAGCAGGGCCGCGGGCGGCGCCGGGGCGCCTTCTTCTCAGGGCCTCTCCGTCCCGCCTGCTCTCTCTGTTCAACGCTCCGACGGTAGAGCGCCAGTAGCTCGCCAGCGTTCTGAGATCTTGATAGTGAGTTCGTAATTCTCGAGAAACCCGCCGGCGCCCCGCCTGCGCCGTCTGGGCCGGCGAGCGCTTTGTTAAGCATGTATGAAGCTGTTAATGCATCTAAATGATGTATATCTCGCGTCCCAGGCGCTAGATGCGACCGGGCGGGCGAGAATCGTCCTGGGGCCAGGTGGGGCCGCAGATTGCAGCGGATCTTGAATGCCGGTCCAGGCTTTAATCGGCGGCCTTCGGTACCACCACCACCGTCTTCAGCACCCTCGAAAACCCCGGGGCGTGAAATCGCCGCTACTGAGTGAGTCGATGCTTCAATAAGGCATCATGAGCAGGTCGGGGAGGCATCTTGAAACTTGAAAACTGAAAAGTTCCAGAGAGGGTCCTACGAGTAAAGTTCAAAACATCGGTCCGGCCCAAAAACACTTCGGATCACCCTGGATCTTGGTGTAGTGACATAAATACATGTGATAATGATTCTGGCTTGAAGAGCGGCCAGCTGAGGCCAGCCAGTCGCCCAGGAACTCACTAGCTCACTGACTGTGAGCAGGCGATCTCCGCTGAGGATGCACCGCCGGGGGCCGCGATGCATCAGCACACGCTCTATCAAGGCTCGCATCGATCTGCGTTAGCGGTGGCCAAGCGAACCCCCGCGGCCGGGAGCGAAATTAGATCGCAAAGGCCCCCCCCCTCATGATCATGATCACGCCTTCTGGAGGAGCAGGCGATTCCCGCTGCAGATGCACGCGCCGGAGCCGCGCTTCAACCGCACATGCTCTTTCAAGATGTGCATCGATCTGCGTTAGCGGTGGTCCAGCGAACCCTCGCGGTCTAGAGCGAAATTAGATCGCGCAGCTGCAGGTGCCCCCACCCCAAGCCTTCTGAAGGAGCAGGCGATCTTCGCTGTGGATGCACCCCCGGGGGCCGCGCTTCAACTGCACACTGGCATGCTCTTTTGAGGTGTGCATCGATCTGCGTTAGCGGCGGCCCGGCGGCCCTCGAAGTAAGCAGCGAAATCAAATCTCCCAGGTGCCACCCACCCACTGGAGCAGGTGCCGCTGGCGGCGGGGGTGCGTGCCGCCGCCCGTACGCGCGCTCTGCGCGTGCTCTAGATGTGCCTCATGGCCCTAGACGTCTCAACCCGCATCGCCCCGCCGTTGCAGCCATGCCATCTGGAACCGCGGCCGCATGATATGCTTAAGCTTGATTGCACACGAGCGCGCGTCTGCCTGGGCGCGGTGGGACACGAAGCGGGTCTGAGCGAAAGAAGCATGCCTCCACGGCGCTCGGTGCCTGCGACAGGCGCCGGCGGATCCGATCAGGCCTAGGGCGCCGGCGCGGAGTGTGCGAACGCGGAGCTCGCGGGCGCGGCAGCGCGGCGCTTCGCCACGCACCTATTCGTGATGTATAGCTTAGCTATGAGCGATCCTGCGCCATCTTGGCGAACCGGCTCTCGTCGGGCCGCGGGCTGCGGCTGTAGTCAGCGCGCGCGGGTCGGGGCGAGCCCAGATGCAAGAAAGATCACACCTGGCGCACTGTAAGCTTCCTCTGAGACGAACTGGAGCTACTGGAGGTCGCCCGCGTTCGAGCCCGGAACCTTCTCAGATGGGGGGCCCTGCACAAACGCGACGGCCATTTCGCGCAGCTGACGGAGCGAAGGCTGCCATCAAGCACAGAGCTAGAGCGCTTGGCTATCTAAACTTTATAGGGAGCACTTTGAGAATCGTAGGGCTGGTTTTCGCGCACGCTTTCCTTGAAGGCGATCGCAGGGCTAGTTTTCGTCGCGGCGGCGCCCGAAGGCGTCCGTTCCTGCTCCATATGCAACCTGGAGGCTAGCTGCGGCGCTCTCTGCTGCGTGCGGAAGCTGCGGTGCGTGCTGGTCGCGCGCTTCGCCGAGTCGCGTACGTCTACCCCGGGTGTTTTAACTTTTGTAGGCCAGAATTATTCGAGTCCCAAGTCGAGTCCCAGCCAAGTCGAATTGCGGGGACCGACTTTTTTTCGCGAGCTGTGGAGCTCGATATCGATCGTCCCAGTTTCGATCAGCCCTGCAATAAAACCTTGCGAGCTCGAGCTGTAGGCTATAGCTAGCACTGGAAGCAATGGACAAGCGTGGCGCGGAAGTAGGCAATCGCGAGTCAGGCGAGTCGGCGCGGCGCGCATCTGCATTAATATCAAATGCTCGCATTTACGTGCCGCGCAGCGCCGGGGGCGGGCGCGATCAAGACCACGCGCACGGCATCCACTCGCGACAGCGAAAGCGGCGCCGGTGCGCTAATAAAAGCGCTTGCGCTAATCGGTGCCGCGGTCGCCGCGCGAAATCAAGTCGACGTCATTATCAGCGCGCGCGGCGCCCTCTCAACCCAGCTGCAGATTCTGCGGCCGCTGTCGCAGCTGGAGCGCCGCCGCCCAAGTCCACAACGAAGACGTCACGCAAGATCAGCAAATGGGACTTCTTCTATTCCCTGGACGCCAAGTCGCGATTCGAGCTCGCCTCTAGCGGCGAGCTGGACGACATGCCATCGGATGCGGAGGAGGAGGATTTGTACCACAGCCTGCCCTGCGAGCTGCGGCGGGAGTTCAGAGACAGCGGGCGGTGGGACGAGATGATGGAGCGGCAAGGGCAGCAAGAGAAACCGACCAAGCGCAGGAAGAACAGCGCTAGCAAGGCCAGCTGCAGCGATCAGAGTGCAGGAAAGTAGGTGCTTTGAATTTCAGTGCTCAAGATCTAAATTCGAGGTTAGCGATCGATTGCCTTTCTTAATCTGTACATACGACCGCAATACAGAGAGCTGACAATGCTCCTCTCAAGCTCGTGATGGGGCGGCGGGCGGCGGATATGGATTCGCAATTGCAAGTGCCGAGGGGCGCGCGGCTTATATATTAGCGGCTATAAATATAACGCAGCGAGTCTACATCTCGATCTTCGATCTTCTCACTGATTTTCGCGAACAAGTGTCTTCGCTAATAATTTTTCAGATTTAATTTCGCAGGCGGCATGATCATGAAGGGGCTTGCTATCGATATCGCAGCCTTTGCATTTGGGCTCATGCCTCGAGCTCATGCCTCATACGAGCCTCGGAGAAGCTGTTCCGAGAGATCTAGAGGGGGGTGAACTACGGAAGCTGCGCCGCGGCCGCCGGGCGGCCAGCTGCAGGCCTAGGCCCAGCGGCGGGGGCCGGGCCCGGGGGCGAATATTGACTTATATAATTAGTAATAATGAAGGCTTGAGCTTGTTGCCAAGTTGAACCCGGATCGAAGGCGGGCGAGGAGCCGGAGACGTAGGCTCGCCGCCTTTACGCCCTTCGAGGATCCCACGCGTACGCCTGGATCTGGATCGATATCCGGAGGAAGGTTGAAGCCGCGGCGCGCCGGCATGATATCGATATCTGGGTACCGTCGGACCAGGGCCGTCGCAGCGCCCCTATAGCTATCCGGCCTGGCGGGAAGGTGAGCCAGCTGCAGGCGCCTAAAAGGGGCGGCGCCAGCTGCAGGCGCCCAACTCCGGGGGGAGGGGGTGCCAAAGCGGACTTCGTTCGCAGCAAGCTCACCACTTCGAGGGCGCCGCGCTCGCTGCATAGCCGGCGGGACGCACAGCGCTAAATGGAGACCTCAGGTGCGCGAACTTCGCCGCGAGCCCAAAGGACCAGTGAGCGCGCGGCATTCTGACCGGCCGCGCGGGCGAGCCAGGCACAGCCGAAGCGCCGGCGCCGTTCGATGTGGACGGACTTGCGGTCGATGTCATCGCGGACATCCTCGAGCGCCTGGGCTTGCGGGGCGCCGCCATCGCCCGCGCGGTCTCCCGCCGCTGGCGCGCCGCCGCGGGGGCGGTGCTCTGGCGCCGGCTGGACGTCGTCGCAGACGAGCGAGCGAGCGCGGCCGTGTTCGCGGGCCAGCTGGTTGGCGCCGGAGGCCAGGAGCCCGTGGACGATCCGGCAGCGGGCGCGGGCGCGGGCCGCGGCCGGCGGTGGATCCGCGTCGCCCCCGGCGCGTCGCTGCGCGTGGTGGCGGCGGGGACTGGCGGGCTACGCTCTCGCTCGTCTCGGCGGTCGCGGCGGCGAGCGGCGGCGGCGGCGGCGGCGGCCTGGGCGAGGCGGACGTCGCATGCCCCAGCTCATCGGCCGCGGGCGCGGGCGCGGGCGCCAACCTCGGCGACCTGCTCTGCGCCCTCGCGCCGCCGGGCGCCGCCGCCCGCCCCGCGCTCCGCAGCCTCGCGCTCCGGCGCGGCGGCGGGGACTACGAGGACCACGAGGTCGCCCTCGGGATCGGGCAGCTCCCGCGCCCCGTGCTCTTCCCGAACCTCGAGAGCCTCTCCCTGGACGTCCTCTGCCGCCCCGCAGACCGGCCCGCCGCCGACGCGCTCGCCCTGTGCCTCCCGCGCCTCAAGCGGGTCCGCCCCCCCGCCCTTCGCTGCCGCTGCAGGCTTCGGCTCAGCGGGCCGGGGCGCAGCTGGAGGTCTGCTGCGAGGACCTCTACGAGGTGGCCTCCGGGGCCGGGGCTTTCCCAGCCCTCGAGCACCTCACGGCGAAGGTCGTCGAGGACGGGGGCGACGCCGGGCCCCTCCTCGAGGGCCTCGCCTCCGGCCCCGCCGCCCGCTCCGTCAAAGAGTGCGCGTACCCCTCCGCCCGCCCGCCCGCCCGCCCGGCCGAGCGCAGGGGGCGCAGGGTCGTGCTGGGCTTCGCGGAGGGCGGGGCGCCGAGGGGCGAGTTCGAGCTCTCTCCCGAGGCTTTTCAGGCCCTCCCTCGCCTCGCCGCCCTCGAGACCCTCCGCGGCCCCCTCGGCGTGAGCCCGCCCCCCCGTCCCCGCACTCGGCCCGAAGGAACCTCTTACCCCGGCCTCCTCCCCCCCTGCAGGTGTACCCCGAGGTGGAGCCTACCGACCTGGCCGCGCTGGCGGCCTGCCGCGCCCTCCGGACCCTCGGGGAGCTGCGCGCCTGCCACGAGGGCGACGCGCTCGCCGTCTTCCTGCGGGGCCTCGCGGGCCCCGTCGGGCTCTCGATGTCCCTCCGGTGCGCCTTTCTTCGATCCCGAACTTTTGGTCGATCCCGAACCTCGCGGACCCCGTCGGGCTCTCGATGTCCCTAAGGAACGTCGAGCTCGCGCTGGGTGCGCCCCGCCCCGCCCCGCCCCTCCCCGATATCTTTCTTCGATCCCGAACTTTTCGTCGATCCCGAACTTCTAGTCGATGGCCTCGCCTCGCCTCGCCTCGCCTAGGCTCGGCTCGGCTTGGCTTGGCTTGGCCCGGCTCGCCGCGCCGCGCCCCCTCCCGCTTGCCTGCTTGCTCCTCTGACCCGCACGGCAGACTCGAAGATGACGCCGGCGGCGCTCGAGGGGCTGAGGCGGCTGGCGCGCTTCGCCCAAGGGCGGCTCCACCTCACCATGGAGGTGTACCCGGATAAGGCCTGGGCCGCGGCGGCCGCGGCGGCGCTGGCGGCCGCCCCGCCCCGCCGCCTCGCCCTCCGGGTCTTCGCCGGCCAAGAGGCCATCACCGGAGGCGGGCTGCTGGAGGGGCTCGCCGCCTTCGCCGGCTGCCCCGCCGGCCAGCTCGAGGTCCGCCCGGCTAATGAAAAGCTTAATAATCTAAGCTCAGCCATCCGAACTAGTCTGATTAGACTCGCCGCAGGTCCATATCAGGGCGCCCCTGTGGGACGCCCAGTTCAGGGCCGCGATGAACAAGAACACGAGCCTGCTGGTGGCCCGCACCCTCCCCTCGGCCCGCATCGTGGAGGAGTACCCCTCCTCTTAGCTATAGCCGGCCGGCTAGAGTGTCTGTAGCGTGGCCCGCGGCGATCTCCCTTACCCTTTTCTTTTGTTCTCTCGATTCACGGCCCTGCTCTCTCCTTCTCTCGTATCAGCGAGCGGGCGGGGGAGTCGAAGGGCTGGCGCCGGCGGTGGTGGCGGTGGGTGCGTGTCGTCTTGGGGGAGCAAGGGGAGGGGTATGGGGTATGGAGACAAGCCACGCCGGGGTACGCGTGCGCGTCTGAAGGGTACCGGTCGACGTCGCTCCCGCTCTCGGGCCAGTCGCTCGCCAGCAGGGCCTGTAAAAGAAGCAGGGCCTCGTATCATTTACACGGCCCCGCGCTCCAGCAGAACGCCCGGAGGGGCTATCGATCGAAGTACCTATAGGGAGGGCTGCCTAGCTGAAAGGCTACTGCTGCTGCTGCTGCTGCTCGGCCGCCGCCGCCTCCTCGCCCTGAGGCTCGGGCGCCGCGGCCGGGGCCTGCGCCGCCGAGGCCGAGGCGGGGCCGAAGCGGGCCGAGGCGCGGGCGGAGTGGCCGTAGGCGGAGTAGGGCCCGTCGACCACGCCGAAGGGGTCCGGCGCGATCCAGGGCTTGTCCTTGGGCGTGTAGTCGCTCCAGACGCGCGAGCCGCCCTTGTTCGACTCCTCCTTGTGCACACGGGAGACGGTGTAGCTCCGAGGCTGCGGGTGCAGCATCTCCGTACCCTGCGAAGAGTTAGGGGCTGGAGAAGGGGGGGGGGGGGGGGGGGGGGGAAGCTCGCCGACCTTGCCGAGGGTGGCGCCGCCGACGTCGGTGGTGCCGCGGAGGGGGTTCTGGTCCCGCGCGAAGCGGTGGAAGTGCGTGTGGCGCGCCGGGTTCAGAGTGGCCGCGCTCATGAGGGCCACCTTCTTGCCCCCGGGGAGCACCGTGTAGTTGCTCTCGCCGCAGCCGACGTCCCGCCCGAACGAGGGCGGCGCCTGGTTGAGGCCCTCCGGCGCGTTCGGGAACGTGTACGTCGCGTGTTGCCCCGGCACCGGCGTGCCGTAGCCGAACGACTCGTTGTAGGGCACGCCCTTCAGGCCCGTCTGCTGGAAGTACCGCTGCGGGCGGGCGAAAGGAACGCGCGCCCGTCAGGCGGGGCCGGGGGCGGGGGCGGGGGCGGGCGGACCTGCGTGGTCTCCATGTGGCGGGTGTCGTAGTCGGGCGGGTGGTGCGGCAGGATCTCGTCGAGGCCGCGGACGGCGCCCAGGTCGGGCCGCTCCGAGAAGATCCGCCTGTAGTTGCCCAGCGTCACGATCCGGTTCCGCGGCTTCTGCTTCCGCGCCGGGCCGCCCGTGTCGTCCGGGCCGAACGGCGTGTCCGGGTACGGCGCCGGCTGCGGGCCGCCGGCGTCGTAGCTGCCGAACTGCCGCCCCGGCATCGGCCGCGTCTGGTCCGTGTACGTCGTCTGGTTCAGCGTCTGGTGCACGCGCTGCGCGGCGGCGGCGGAGGCGGCCCGTCAGTTAAGCGTCAGCTGAGCTGAGCTCGGCAAGGGCGCACGAATCCGTCGTCGGGGATGGTGCGCTTGCTGTCGAAGACCTGCATGTTCTTGGCGCTGATGGCGCGGAAGCCAGAGCCCCGCGCGATGGACTCCGCCGGCGGCAGCGTCGCCGCCAGCTTCTCCTCCTCTACCGCCTTCGCAGCCGCCGCCATGCCGTCCACCGGCTCGAACCTGCCGCCCCGCGCCCGGTCGGCCCCGAGGCCACGCGTGGTGCACGGCGCTGAAGGGCGCCGCATCACCCGCCGCACCTTTCTTCATACCAGTTTCCTATTAGTGCGCTCCTGTTGTAATCTGCGCGTGCAGAAGCGGGGGCAGCGGGTCAGTTCGGCGACGTGGAAGTGCCGGGGAGTGCGCAGCAGCAGCTGGAGGCGGCGGCGCCAGCTTCTAATGGCTCTGGTCGCTGTTGCGAGAGTACAGCTATCGTCTGGACGAGGACTGGGGCTAGCAGGTGGCCATCTGCTGGTCTCGGGCGCGCACCTCTTGGGGCGATAATCTGTGGTGGCCTAGGCCCCATAGGCCTCGAGAGGTATGTCGCGACCATGCTGCGCTCTCCTGTGCGTGGAAATCCTGCAGTCTGCTTGTTCCGAGATTGGCGTCCGGGGGTACGGTGTTCTAGACGGGTACAAGGCAATCGCGCGAGCAGCAAGCGGGGTCAGCGGGCCGGGATCCCGATGTCCAGCCTCTCGCCAGGGCCCGGAGCGGGCCCGCCTCCTCCTGCGCCCAGTCCACCGCCCGCCGCACAGCCAGGAGGCAGCTCTACGGCCGGATCGGTGCTAGATGTAGATCAGTGCATAGACAAGCTTAAGAAGGTGTTCCAGATCGCCCGTGAGAACCCGAACATCGCCGTTCGGCCCACGCCGCTCACTGAGGCCGAAGTCCAGTTCATCACCGGTCCGCAGCGCGCTCGGCGCCCGCAAGCTGGGCCAAGCGGCTCTTCTGATGTTCGGATTGCGAACGGCGCGCAGAGAAGGCGAAGGAGATCCTCATCGAGGAAGCCAACGTGCACTACGTGCCGTCCCCCGTGACGGTCTGCGGGGACATCCACGGGTGAGCCGTGCCGTCTCGCACCGGCAGAGAGAGGCCGGGCAAGCGCTCGACTCTCGCCCTCGGGCGCCCGCCTCACCCCTTCGCGAGCTGCGCGGCTCCCGGCTGACGCCTGGCCGCGCGCAGGCAATACTTCGATCTGAACGAGTGAGGCGGTCCCAGGCGGCCCAGATAGCTTAGCTTTGCTCAAGGATCCGCGCGCAGGCTCTTCCGCGTCGCCGGCAACAGCCCTAACACCAACTTCATCTTCCTCGGGTGCCCGCGCCCGCCCGGGAAGCCCGCGCCGCCCCGCGCCGCTCAGGCCCGCCCCGCAGGGACTACGTGGATCGGGGGATGTTCTCCTGCGAGACCATCTCGCTGCTCACGTGCCTGAAAGTGCGGTACCCCCGGCGGATCACGCTATTGCGAGGCAACCACGAGTCCAGGCAGATCACGCAGGTGCCCCGCACCCTCCTCGCCCTTCCCCGGCCGGCCCCCGCTCACATTTCCTCCGCCCCGACCGCAGGTCTACGGTTTCTTCGACGAGGTACCCCGCCACCGCCCGCCCCCGCCCTGCCCCGCCCCTCCCGGCGCCCCGGCCCCCGCGCCGCGCCGCGCTGAGCGACGACTGGCCGGGGTTCAGTGCATGATGAAGTACGGGAACGCGCGGGTGTGGCGCATGTTCACGGAGATGTTCGACTACCTGCCCATCGCGGCGCTCATCGACTCGCGCGTCTTCTGCGTCCACGGCGGCCTCTCCCCCTCCCTCCAGTGCATCGACGCCATCCGCGTCCTCGAGCGCTTCCAGGCGAGCGTTCTCCTGACCACGGCGTACCCCCCTCGCTCGTTCCCCGTACCCCCGACTCAATCGGCTCGCAGGAGGTGCCGCACGACGGGCCCCTGGCGGACTTGATGTGGTCCGACCCCGACCTCGAGCGGCCGGGGTTCAACATCTCCGCGAGGTGCCGCGTACCTCCCTCCCGCCCTCCCCGCCCACCCTCGAGCGCGGCGGCCGAGGCGGGGGTCGCAGGGGGGCGGGGTACACCTTCGGGCGCGACGTCGTGGCCCAGTTCCTCCGCATCAACTCCGTGCGGGCCCCTTTCGGAGCGCCCCGCCCGCCCGTGACGCCGTAACCCCGGCGTGCAGGTGGAGCACGTGCTGCGGGCGCACCAGCTCTGCATGGAGGGGTACCAGGTCCTCTTCGACGGATCCCTCTCGACGGTCTGGTCCGCCCCCAACTACTGCTACCGGTGCGGCGCTTCACAGCCCCCCCGCGCATTCCTGTCTCGCGTACCCCCCTGATGGCCCGGTGGGGGTACGCAGGTGCGGGAACCTCGCGTCGGTGCTCGAGATCGACGAGCACCTCTCGCGGACGTGGAACGTCTTCTCTGCGTCCGCCGGTACCCCTCCCCGCTCGCCCCCCCCCCCCCCTCTCTTCGACTCCTACTTAGTCGCTCTCAGACAACGACCGGGTGGCCCCCCGCAACCCGAACGTCGTACCCTTCCAGGAGATGTTCATGTAGCCCCCCCGGGGCGCCTCTCCCCCACCCTGCTCTCCCTCTCCTCTTTCTCCTCCTTTCGGCTCTCTCCTGTCCCTCTCCCCAGCTCCGCCCCCGCGTCGCCGGCCAGCGCCCCCCCGGCGCCGCGCGGGCCACCCTGACAGGATTAGGTCGCTTAGAAGTGTACAAACAGATCCATTCATTCAAGCAAGGATCCGGATGGCCCACAGTTAGATTCCATTCCCCCCCCCCCCTCCCCCCCCCGCACATCGGTACCCTCCCCCTGGAGACCTTTGCAGGACGCGCGCTTTGCAGGACGGGTGCATTTCCGCCCTGCCGGGTCGCCCTTTGCAGGAATTGAGATCGCCGGGTCGGCCCTGCCGTTCAGCCTAGACGCTCCCTCCCCCCCCACCCCCCCCCCACCCCCCTCCCCCCGTGACCACCGGTACCCCCCACCGGTGCCCCCCACCCCCACCCCCCCATTTATTTGAGTCGACGCAATGGCCTGTACCCGCCCAGTGCCGAATGGACCACGCGGAGAGCCTAAGGGACGGCGGGGGTACTGATGCTAGGCAGCGAGGCCGGGGTACCCTCCAGGCCTGCGCTGTACTCGTTTGGGCCCGGCGGCCGATCCGAGCGCGGCAGCGGCGAGCATGGCGGGTGGGGCGACGGCGGTGGCGGAGGGCAGCGGAAGGCGGGGCTGGGCTTCGGGGGCGACGGGGAGGAGGGCGGCAGCTGCAAGAAGCGGGCGCGGGAGGAGGAGGCGGTGTTCGTGAAGAACCTGCCGCGGAACGTGGAGAAAGGGACCGTCGGAGGCGTTCTTCGTCAAGTGCGGCCAGGTCCGCCCCGCCCCGCCCCCGCCCCCGGCGTGAGATGCATATGCGCGCCGCCGACGAGGGGTCGCGATCGGGGCGCAGGTGAAGGAGGTCGAGCTCCGCCCGGTCCGATGTCCGAAAGGCTTAGTCCCGCAGGGTCATCTCTCGACTCGACACAGATGGCCATGGACACCTCAGTTGTATCTCTAGCCATTTGTCTCGTTGTGTGCGAATCCATTTGTAAGGTGAAGGAGGTGCGGATCCCGGCGGGGCACAGCAACCAGGGCCGCGGCTCCTGCTACGTCGAGTTCCTCGAGGACGCGCGCGAGCCCGCCCCCCCGCCCCCGCCCCGCGCCTGCCCCGCCCTGCCTCGGCTGAGGGCGCCCGGCGCAGGAGCTCAAGGCGGCCACGCGGGCCGCGCAGCTGACCATGAGCGGGACGGCAATGACCATGGGCGACTCGGTGGTTAGCGTCGCCCTCACTCGATTCGGCGACCATGGCCATGGGTCACGGAGGGACGGGAAGCGGCCTGGAGGGGGTATGGCCGCGGTCCGGAGCGGGGCCGGGCCGCCTAGGGGGCCCTCGCCGGCCCCTCGGCCCTCGCTCGGCCCTCTATCTCGTCCGCACACGGGCTGCCCCTCCCCTGCGCGCCTGCCGGCCCCTGTCCCCGCCGTTCTCTGAGTCTCCCACGGGCCCCATTCGGCAAACGGGCCGCCCGTGCCCATCGGCGTGAATTCGAATGCGTTTCTCAGGCTCCTGGGTGGGCGGCGGGGGAGGTACGAAAAGTGAGCGCCGGCGCCGCTGGAGGCGAGAAATAAATTCCCTTTTTATGCCAGGCAATATAATTGCTCAAGATTATCATGATCATGATGTCAATAGCAAATCACAAGCTGCAGCTGACTTGTCGACAGGATGTGGCGGGTTTGAATTAAAAAGAAAATTGCATCTGTTGAAGCGAGCTCGGCGTAAGGCAATATTAATATAGAAAGAAACGACAATTGCGTCGCTGCACCTGCTGCTGGTATCGCTGCCCTAGCTGAAGAGACCGCGCTTCTGCTTCTTCTTCTGGACGTAGTCGCGGAACTCCTGCATGGAGGCGTTCATGGCGCGCACTTGGGCCGCGAGCTCCTCGACGGATCCGGAGCCGCTCTGGTACGGCGCCGGCGCGGAGCGGGACCCGGAGGCCTGGAGGGCGCCGGCGGAGGCGAGGCGCTGGTCGACAACGCGCTCCATGCGGCGCGCGAGGTTGTCCTCCATGTCCGCCAGCCGGCGCTGGATGTCGACCGAGACGCGCGAGGCCGCCGTCTGCGCCGCCGTGCCCACCTCCTCGTTCGTGCTGGAAATCGACGCCTGGCTGGTGAGCCGTGACACAGTGCGGCGGATGCCATCCACCACGCCCGATCCTAGGCCTGCTGCGCCGTCGATCCCGACCTTAAGCTTGCCAGACACGATGGAGGTGAGCATGTCGGAGGACCGCTTGACATTCTTGTCGATGTCCTGTTGACGCTGCCGGATGACATCCAGCATTGCGCCCATCGCTTTCATTTGCTCCGCCGCCCGCTCCTCGTCCTCTTGGCGCTCGCCGTCCCACAGCTCAAGGTCGAATTGCTTCTGGCGGTCGTCCTCGCTGCCGGCCTTGAACTGTTTCAGCTGCGTGATTGCGCCTGCGTCGGCAGCGACGCTCCTGCCAAGGAGCATCCGCAGTCCTGTATCCACTAGAATAATGAAACGTGCAACGGAGATCGCAGTTGACCGCGGCCGGGCTTTCTTCTGTTCAACTTTTGCTGCTCCGAATTTCGCTGCATTGCCAGTCGCCGGACCTTGACCATGATTCATGTTGAAGGACACTGAAGTTGCATTTGGATTGAAGGAAGCCGGCGTCGGCTTGCTGGCTGCAGATATTTTGGAATGCGGCTGCGTCGACGTCGATATCACATTCGCGTTTGACTGCGTATGCTCCTTGATTTTCTTCTTAGCCTTCACTGCCAGGCTCGATATTCCATAGGAGATTGAGTACGGAACCGCAAAGAAGATGGCGAATGGCAGGATCATCGCCATCAAGATCAGGGAAGATATCTTGGTGCCCAGGCCCTCGAACATTTTGCCTCCAAGAGCGCACAGGGGCTTCTCGAGAAGCACGCGAACGAGGAACTGGATGAGGCTGAAGGGTGGCGGGATGTACACGAAGCCTCGCCCCATGTATTCCAGATAGGCTTGCGCACGGGTGTACTGGAACTGGTCTTCAGCTCGCTCAGCTGCACAGAAGGAGCATCCGTAAGAAGCTGTGGGCCTAGAATAATTTGGGCCTAGCTTAGCATTTCGCAGCGCGAACCTATTTTGGCGTAAGTGCCGCCGTATACAGCAATCAGGAGGTTGAGTAGCATGATCACAGAGAGCACTGGGCCAAGCTGCGTCAGCTCCGGCACTGCTCGTGCGCGCGGCAGCACATCTAAATTCTGGGTGATCACATGAGCACCGAGATAAAACGAGTAGATGGTGAATCCAACCATCGAGCTGTTTTCGATGACGTAGTCGATGTCACTCTGCGGGAGTAGGCGATAGCGAAACGTTGATTAATGGGCTTACTAAAGAAGTTATGAGCGAGTTCGACATTGATGGACATACGTCGCCGAGGATGGTCTTGAACATGAATAGGATTGTGTCCTGCGGAGTCTGCTCGTTGGGCTCCTGCGCTCGCGATCGTTATATATCGGCACACATGTAACACATGTATAATTACAGCTCTGGCTCCCGCGGCCGGGTCCCGGTCTGGCGCACGAGGATCCGGATGATGAGGATGTGAAGGAGCTGAGAAAACCCGAGCATAACCAACAGCAGCACTCCCAGGAACGTGATAGTGTCCGTCGCCACTGCCCACAAGCATAAGATTCGCGATATGGAATGACCCAGACCTAGAGCCCAACCCAGCCGTCGCACTGTTCTTGATGATGGTGAGGAGGGGACCAAGCGTCGAGTGAAGGTCACAGACGTTGAGCAAGCGCGTCCAAAGGAGAATGGAATTGAAAGCTAGGATTCGATACGCCGTTGTGACCTGGCCGATTGAAAAAAAATATAATAAGAGTTCGAAATCGTCAGAAGCTCTCGCATGCGTACGCACATCGACATGGTGGAAGACGAAGATGTTCTTGATGCGGACGCCATAGTAAGCAATGAAGAGCATCACCATGAGCACATCCGCAAAGTTCCAGATGGACGTGAAGTACTTCGGGCCCTCCTGGAAGGCCTGTGAGCCCTCTGACACGACAAAACTGACGAGGAGGAAGGCCATGAAGAAGTCGGCAACGTTGAGCTGCTCGGTCTGCCAGTTGAGGGCCCACGTGAAGACGGCCAGGAACATGACGTAGAAGGCGAACTCCATGAAGAACTTCCCGCGGGGCGTCCCGAAGAACATGTCCTTGCGGGCGAATAGGTCCCAGCTCGCGGCAGGCTCGTCCGACTCGCGCGCCGTGATGAGCGTGGAGAAGGGCTTGAGAAACGCGAGCTCAACGATGGACTCGCCTGGCTCGGATTTACCGCGCCAGACACCGTCCAGCTCTTGCATCATGCACGGGTGGGCGATGAGCTTGCCTGCGTCTGGGCCGATCTCCTCCAGCATCTCGATGACGTTCCTGGACGTGGGCCTCTTGGACAAGCGCTCCGGATCCTTGTGCGCGAAGTCGATGATGACTTTGTGCCAGATGATCTTCTGCGGATCCCTCACCTCGAAGTCGCCTGGGCTCGCAACCATCTCGTCAAGCATCTTCACGGCCAGCTTTAGAGCCTCCTTCTTCTTCTCCGCGTACTCATCACTGCGCGCCTCCTGCTGTGCCATGGCCAGACGTCCGAAATGGATGGCAAAGATCACGGCGGCATGCAGCCGCCCGTCGATCGACTTGCCGTCGGCGTTCCATGATTTCGAGCAGCGGCTACGAACAACCTTCTCCACGTTGACCTCCTTTTTGCTTGCAAGAAGTTGAATAATTGCAAACTGCTCCCTTGGAGTGAACGTCTTCAACTCTTTCACGTAGCTAAACTGCTGCGACTGCCCAAAGTGCTTGTTGGTTTTATCCGAATTGTCGAAGATCTTAACGACTGCCTCGGCCAGGTTGGCAGTCTCCTTGCATCCGGCGTATGCTGCCCACAGGAGCGCGTTCATGCCTGTCACGTCATCGCAAAGGATCTGCTCCACTTCAAGGTGGTCGGTAAAGATGTCCTTGAACGACGATTCGCCGAAGCCGTAAATGGACGCGTAAGAGAGCGGAGTGCGGCCCTGGTTGTCTTTCGTGTTGATCACAGATGGTTCGAACTCCAGCAGCACTTGTGCGAGAGAGACCGCGTTGGCCGTGGTGTCGTATGCAGCGTTGTTGAACAGCTTCGAACACAGGTGGAGTGCATTGCGGCCGAGCGAATCCTGGAAATCGAGGACGATATCCTTGTCCAAGAGATGTCGAAGCGACATGTTGAAAGCCGCCGGTAGTTCGGGGGGCCCGTTTGCTTCAACCGCGAGATACATGAGTGCTGTTCGCATTTGCTTGTCCTTTGCGTTCACGTCAACTCCTGCCAGCGTCAGAATCTTGACGAGATTAGCATCCTTGCCGACAGCTTTCTGTATTATAATTAAGTGCAGCGTCAGCCCCGCAAACGTAGACATACGGTATGAGCGGTTTCATTTGGATGCGCGCACCATCAGCGGTGTGACTCCACCATCGTAAACAGCGCCAGGGAGGATGGTGCAAACTTTTCCGGAAACTTGATATTCGGGATTGTCCTCGTTCTCTTGGTTTTTCATCACCAGTTCTCCTTCAAGCAGTGAAGCGACAATTCCGAAATGCTCGCTCTCCAGAGCGTACTCCAGCGCCACCTTTCCGACTTTGTCTTCAACGTACTTGTTTGCTACCTGCAGAAACAAGCGTAAACGTATTTAGTTGGCTTCTGCGGGGAATACCGGGAATAATCATATATCAATTTTTATACCTGGACATCCTCCAACGCCTGCTCTTGCTCTTCGTCAAGCTCTACTTTGAGGAGCAAGTCAACTACTTGTTCGTGTTGATGAATAGTGGCAAGTAGCTGTGCAGAGCACGGAATGGAATCAATTTCGACATGCGACAAAGCCAATTGCAATGCAAGCTTAAGTGGCCATGGCCATGGGACGCACAAGCGGTGTGCGCCCATCGTCATCACGGTCGTTAATCATCTGGAGTCATGAGGACTCATCGTGAGCTCGAGACAGATGCAATCATGCACGGCGCCACCACAGCGGCAAACTCACGTCAGCGAAGCCGAAATCCGTGAGAAGGACCGCGCAAACTTCGTAATTCCCGTACACAGCAGCAATGCTGCAATTGCAAGTACGTCAGGGGTGCAATTTAACAATATTAATGTTGATCATGACGTTGAGCGGGCTCACTGGAGGAGGTTTTGTTTCTTAAGACTACGCAAGCCTTTGATGTCCGATGACCGGCCACGTGCGCGGTAGCCGGAGCTCGAGCTGCTCAGAAGTTTCTCGAGGTCTTCCTCCGTCATGTCTTCCTTGAAATGTTGATACACTGCTGACGAGTGGCTGCGCGTCGTGTGCCTGTATAAGTACTAGTCCTGCATTATATATATACCTAATCATAAGCCGATCGTGCGCACAACATTCCATTCCCACCGAAGAAGTGGTAGAGCAGACGAGGGCTGTTGTCAGGGCTCGCACAGTAAAACGCCGCCTGCGGAAAGATTTATATATATATACGCTACGTGAGCTCCATTTATTTTCAATTGCTAGGTATTGCTAGGAGAGAGAATTCGAACTGTTTCAGTTGCATTTTTAGGACTGAGATTGTGAACTCTGTCTGAAGGAACAGCCGAACTCTCGTACCGTCCAATTATCGTTGTCTAGGATGCGTGGATCGGCTCCGTTCCTGAGAAGAAGGCGCACTACGTCCTCATTGCCCCATTCGGAGGCCTGCGGAGTATTGTTAGCGGAACAAGAGGCCGAAACGCTCTTAGCCTAAAGCATGGGACGGATGCTAACGCTCTAAATATATAAAGGTAAATTTGTCTTACCCTCATAAGAATGGTCTGTCCCCCGGAGTGCACCTTCTTTGTTCCAACGCGCTGATTAAGGAGTGCTTTGCGGTTCTGCTGGGGCACTATCTCGATAAATTCATCAAGCCGGTCTGCCGCGTTTTCAAACGCGTATGCAAGAAAGTTCTTCTCGTCGATGTCCACGTAGGACAGGTCCGGGGGGAACATGTCCAGACGAGGTTTCATTTCGCAGCCTTTGAGGTACCATCTAAGCAGGGTACGATTAATGTATACAAGTGGACTATATCATGTTGATTCGAATGATTTTACACCTAGATCATACAGTATAACGCACAAGGCGAGGTCGACGTGCTCCTTGTGGATCATTTGCATGACGAGGTTGCGCTTGGCGCGCACCGTGCGAATGTTGATGACTTCGTTCTGCATTTTGAAGAAACGAGTCGAATTCGAGTGAAAGAAACGGGCGGCTGCCACCGAACCTGGAGGACCCTAACGTATTCTTGAAGAATTATCTTGTAGCACATAACGTGGATGCTGTCTGCTTTCCGGATCCGCGACCGGAAGCTCTGGTCTTCGGATTCGTCTTCATTCTGGCTATCCTCGTCCTCGTACGCGTACTCCGGATCCAGGGCATTGATCGCAGAGAGCAGCGGGTGCTCCAGTAGCGGTTGCGAAGCCTCGCCGGTATGGCCATGCATAGCGTCCACGGTCCTTCCCATCTGCGGATTGTGCATCTTGAAGATCCTGCACGCGCGCGGATGCCCGACATGAACAGGTGGCACAGTCAGCAATCGGGAGCGTCTCAAGCGTACACGTAGCAAGTTGGAGGCGAGTCTATCGCATCTAGTAAGTAACGCAGTGATCATACGTACGCGCAGACGCCCGGGGGGAAGAGCTCGCGGGTTGCATGGGCGAGCGCCTCGGTCAGATCCTGGTCAGTGAAACGCCCTTTAGGCTTCGAATTCTGCTCCAGTTTGACGATGTCATCAAACAGCTTTCCCGCCTCCTCCATGGACTGCAGTTGCAAACGAAAGTCAACGCCATTTCCCTCATCCTGTATATATATATAGCTAGTTCCGATCCTCGAGATCTGTTCGCTTCAGGATGTCAAGCATATCGTACCTTTGCCCGTATCGCGGGGATATCCGCACCCTTGGTCTCCTCTTCCCACTTCTTCTTGGCATCGTCAAGCTTCTTCGTCAGCAACGCGGCGCCGTCAAGTACGGGCGGCCTGCGCCAACCACATAAACATGTATTCGGACTTCGCGTATTCACGGCGATTTCACGCTCATATATATAAGCAACGATTTAAGCATATATATTATATATATATGGCAGTGCGACGGTGCACGTGTAAGCAATGGCGCATGCCCATATGCATGCGCACGGATTAAGTATGGCTTTGCCGTTGTCGCGGGCTTTGCCGTCGAGCTCGAGGTCGCTATATACATATGCATTTGCATCGTCCGCTCGCATGCGCATATGCGCATGCATCGCCGAGCTAGCAGATGATGCTGTGGGCGAACGTTAACTGCAGGCTTCCAGCAAGTGCCAGACTGCAGCTCACTGTAAGCAGCAGCCGACTGCTGCGGGCTCCGAGGCTTAAGCTTCAAGGCTTGGACGCTTACTAAAGGTAAGTTACGCTTTGCAATTAAGCTTAGGCGCTTTGGCCGCGCTTAACTTAGTAAGCACCGACTTGCCACAAGTTGCCAGTTGGCGAACAGTATACGTACTAGTATGGAATGTAGCGCTAGGTATAGACTATAATATGGAATCATTGGAATGTGAAGTAGAGTGCTGTAAAGCAGGAAAATGTTTAGTAAGTTGTTTAGTAATGTTTAGTAATTCCGGGGTTTGGCCGGTTTAATAGGCCTAAAATAATTAAGAGTTGGTCGCGGAAGCCTTTAGCAGGGGGTTCCGGGGTGCACGCGGGAGCGGTGCGTGCAAGGGTGGGAGTGCTCGACGCTGGAGACCGTCGGACGCCGCGGGCTTCTACGCTCCCTTCGAGCAATTCACCTACGGCCGCGCCGACGTTACTGCGCTACGTACCCCCCACGGACCTCGGGTTTAATAGTATAAAAAACTTTAGTACTCAGGCCCTAGAACTTTAGTACTAATAATATCCAATATCTTAAATATTTCCGGCCTGCTTTACAGTATACCGTAGTACGTAGTACTTAAGTAATGCGCGCACTTAAGTAATGCGGTCCCAAATTAATGCGTTTTGCCAGCGAAAAACGCATTAATTAGGGACCGCATTACTTAAGTGCGCGCATTACTTAATTAAGTGTTACACGGTAGCGCTGTGGCCGCAGTGTGGCGGCAGTGTGGCCCCAGCTGCAGACTGCAGTGGCCCGCAGCCACTGCCAGCCAGGGCCGCAGGGCCGGCGCACTGCCGGCGTCTGCCGGCGCCGCAGTGCGGCGGCCCTCATGATCAGGCCCGCAGCGCCCGGCGCCGCCGGCCGCGGGCGCCCTACCGTACAGTCCGTACTACGGTAGTACCGGTTAGGCTTGGCAATTGCAACTTGTGGCACCGGGCAACTCAGTGACTCGGCGAGCTTGAGGCTGGCAGGCTCCTCGCCCGGCTGAGGCACGCCGCGCTTCAGAGGCATCACTAAGGCCGACTACAGCTAGACTGAGCTAGTGCGGGTTCAACCGTCTTCAACGCCAGCCTCGCCAGGTTAATTACTGTCAGACTACAGTGTACGTCAGTTCATTATGTTAGACGTCGCCTTTGTTAGACGTTTGCAGCCCGTGCGCGATAGACGTGGTCACGTGCCACGGTGGTCAATGATAGACGAGCTTGGTACCGCTGCTATGAGGCATTACTATGGTAGCGCCCCGTCTACGCCGTGTGACGACCTGTTATGATGGTTTTAGTTAGACGAATCAGCGCTAGCTCGCTCGTCTATACCGTATAGACGAGAATCCGTCTAACATAATGAACTGACAGTAATGCGGTCCCGAATTCAATGATTAATGCGTTTTGCCAGCAAAAAACGCATTAATTTGGGACCGCAGTACTTAAGTGCGCCGCTGTGCGGCAGTGTGCGGCGCTGTGCGCGCGCGCAGCGCTTCTACTGCTGCGCTAGCGCCGCGCACACTATGATTATGCATATGCATGTCTAAAATTTCAGACCAGAAGCATTGAATGTCCAATCACCTTGTGCTTCAACGCAACTCGATTCAGAGTCTGAATTTCAGACCAATCGATCGCGATAATCATATGCATGGATATCTTGGCGGCGGTTGGCGCCGGCGCCGCGCCGCCGGCCGGCGCCCGGCGGGGGGCGGCGGCCCCGTCTGGCAATTACCGCGGCATAAATTACCGCACCCGGCCCGCCATAGAGCAAAATACCGCGGTAATGTTGGAGGGGTACTGTACGGGGTATCTTCTGCGGAGAGAATTACCGCGGTACCAAATTACCGCGTTTTAACAAACTCTTGGCGCGGTAATTTGGTACCGCGGTAATTAAGTGGGTGCGGTATATATGGGGTGCGGTATTTATGTGGTGCGGTTTTTAGTAATTTGCAAGTACCGCCGGGCCGGACCTACCGTAGTACCGTAGTACTACCGGACCAAGTAGTACCGGCAAGTTGGGCGGCAACTTGCCAAGTTGGCAACTGGCCATGGCAAGTTCAACGCGTACGGTTCCCGCAACGTTACCGTAAAACAGAATATTAATGTGCGCATAATATTAATGCGTCCGGATCCCCAATTTAATGCGTATTTTGCCGTGGAAACGCGCATTAATTTGGGGGCGCATTAATACCACTGATTATACCAGATTGCGAAGAAACTGCTGTCAGAAGACCTCAGTACCCCTCTAATGCATGCGCAGGCGACGAAGCGTAAAAACGCATTAATTTGGGGGCGCATTATTCGCCACACTTGGGGGCCGGGTCCAAAAACGCATTAATATTGAGCGCATTAATATTGTACATGTGTTTTACGGTAACTGACGTTGCGAGTCTTGCCAGCCTGCAGGCTTGCGACTTCCCGCAATGACGTCGACGTTGACGGCCGCGGCGATGCGGCAACGTGCACGTGCACGTGCGCTTGCCTAAGTTGGTGCACCGTGGCACGACGTCGACCGTGCACGTCGACGTTGTCACATTGATAGAGGACTCCGGGACTTCTGAATTGTTTTCATGCAACCGTTGAACTCAGTTCAACTCACCCGCGCTCCAGATCCGATCATCGATTGAATTCGATTCCGATGATCTTGCTTGTTGAGCTCATATGCGAACACGGAGTAAGTAACAATTATAGGTGAGTAACTACAAGGTAAGTACCGTATAACACAATATTACTGCAGTAATGCGCTCAATATTAATATTAATGAGTCTTTGGACCCGGAGTCCCGGACCCGGGACTCGGGATTATCCATTAGTGAATTCGCACACACCGAGACAATACGGCTAATGATAGAACTGAGGAGTCCGTAAAGTGTCAAGTCGAAAGATGAGCCTACTGGTTACGCCGGGTAGGGAACCTATCAGCCATCGGACAGGGTGGAGCTAGTCAAGGAGACGTAAACTAAAGCAAAGCTAACCCAGAGCAGAGAGCTACTACCTATACATCTAGCCTAGCTTAGGACTAGGCTACCGAGAGGACTACCCAGGGTCTACGAGAGGGAGGTAAATTAAAACACTACTACTGCTAGTGCTGCCTGCCTAGGGACCGTCGGGACGTCCGGAGCTCGCGGGCTGTTCTACTGTACGGTAGGAAAGCCAGGACGGACCCGCGGTCTAATCTGCCTACTCTCGACGCGGCCGCGACTACAGCTAGCGCGGCGGGCTCCGCGTCGAGGGGGCCGCTCGCCCGAAGCGCGGGTGGAAGCACGTCGGCGTAGAGGGCCGAGGGGAATGAGGCGAGGGGGACGTTGCGGGGAAGAAGTGGGGCGGGACGGAGAAGGTCGGCGCCGGCCGTGGCGGGGAGGGGAGGGTCGGATTTCTCGGTCAGCAGGGCTTCCAGCCTCGAACCAGCCGCCGCACCCCCGCCGCGGGCAATTGCGAGCCCCCCTCCGCGGCGGTCCTTCAACCCACGGTCCTGGCACGATGGCCGGGGTATCTGGTGGGTGCAACGACCAGCCGAAGCCTTCCGCCAAGCCTTCCGATCCATCGTTCCCTCCCTGTCGAGGCGCGAGGAGCGCGGGCGAGGTCGTGAATGGAGGCAGGGCCAAGAGAGCGAGCGGGAGGGCAGAGCGGGAGAGGGAGGCAAGGCAGGCGCTCGCTTGGGCGGGGCCCAGCGAGTCGGTCGGGGCGGCTATATCTAGTGTGTGCGAGGCTAAGAGTAGATCAGGTAAGTTTCTCGAGGACTAGGTATGGTGAAGTAGTAGGTAGGTGGTGTCGAGAGTCTCCTCCCGACGTAGCCCCCCCCCCCCCCCCCCCCTTTCGCGCGGCTCGGGGTACCGTTTAGAGCGGCTAGGATGTGACTCCCAAGGGCGTACCTTGACGCAATCGTAGAGCTCTTGGGCGCGGAGCGCCGCCTTCCAGCCCGCGTACTCCGGTGGGCAGTCTGCGTTCCGAGCGGCGTTGAGTAGATTGTGAAGGCGAATCGGCCCGTCGCAGGCGGCGCAGACTTCCTTACAGGTCCGGGGCCGCGGGCCCGCTCTCGGGCGCGGGCGCCCGTGCGGGGCGGGCGCGGTCGCTTCTTTGAGGCCTGGGAGACGCGGCAGTCGCGTTCCCACTCCGCGTTGATTTCGCAGCGACGTGACCAGAGGCGTCGGGCCCGTTCCAGAAGCGTTTGCCGAACGCGTTTAGCTGCGCGTGCCGCGTACCGGGGTGCAAGGTTCAGGCAGCGTGTGAGGGCGCTTTCTAGACTCTGCGGAGCAAGGCCCTGGAGCACCCAGAGGCGCGGATACGCGTACGGCCTACCATCGTAGCTGCGCGCCTCGGTGTCGTCGTCCGCGACGCGGAGGAAGATTGGGACCAGGTCGGGAGCAAGGAGGGCTCCTGCTGGCGGCGCTGTGAGGCCGTGGGCCTCTCTGTATGCGCAGAGCAGAAGTCGGTTCAGTTCGCGAGCAGTCTCCGCGCGGTGCGCGACCGCATGCGGACCCGGGCACAGGAAGACGTGCGGGAAAGTTTCAGTCGGGCCTGCGGTGAGAGCCGTCGGTGCCCGGATCGGGCGGCTGGCGCCCGCTGCTGGTTGAGCATGCGAGGCCTCTGTTGCAGTCTGGCTGTTCTGTGAGGCTGTCGGGCCGCTAGTCTCTGCACGAGGGAGCGGCGTTCTGGTGGCGCAGCCCGCACAGCGTCCCCCAGGGTTGCAGGCGGCGTAGAGTTCCTTCTGGTCACGTACCCGGACTTCGTTCGCTGGTAGCGAGCTACAGAGCAGCTGCGTCCGAAACTTGAATAGCGCGTTGCGGGCTCCATTGGCGCCTTGGAATCGGGAACCTACGCTCGTTTCCGCATATAGCCCTGCTATGTCTGCGCCGTCGGCGCCTCGGCGCAGGAGCGCGCCAGCCAGCGGTTGTTGGGTCCAGGCAAAGTGCGTCTGGTGCTCGTGAAGTGCGTCCATGTGTGCCTTGGGGTCCCCTTCCACCCGTCGTGTGCGCCCGTCGGGGTCGCTGATGGTGAGCACCGCAGGCATGCTGAAGGCCGGCGGCAGAAAGAGAGGCTCATGCCGGTGTTCGTCCGCCAGCTCCAGGTCGGCCGCCACGTTCGCTCCGGCGTCCGCGACGTCGTTGTGGGGGTCGCGGGCGTCGCCCTTTGCGTGCGCTTTGACTTTGACGAGTTTGAGCGGCCGCCCGCGCTCCTCTAGCATTGTCCTGAGCTTGCTCCATGCGTACAGTTCCGCGGAGCAGGCGTGCCGGATGTATTCCCGCGGGCTGCGGCAGCTCGCGTGCTGGACGAAATCGGAGTACCAGCGGATCGCGTTCATGTTGTCGACGTGTAGAACCGCTCCGAAAGGCGAGAGCAGGTCAGCCATAAGCGCCGCCTGGAGTTCCGCCTTGTTGATCTCCTGCAGGCCCCGGAGCCGGGCAAAGAAGTCCGTGAGGATACCCGGCGGGTGCAGGCTTGCGCCAGTTCTGAGGTCCGTTTCCGGCCAGTGTACTGCGTAGCCCGCGCGAGCGTTAACCGTCTGGCCCTCTTTCAGGCTCCCGTCCGTCCAGGCGTACGCTGGGGCGTCGGCCACGTATGAGCCGCCAGGCGCCGCCTCGGCCTCCAGGTGCTCTTTGCGGTAGCGGGCTTCGAGGCCCTTCCAGGTCTCCAGGTATGCAACCCAACTGTACGGATCGGCCTGATAGTAATATAGCTCGCGCGCCTCCTTGTTGGAGCTGACCGGGGGCGCTTCATCTTGCGGCAGGGGGGCAAGTCGGGCGGGTTCGCCTCGAGCGTGGCGAGGTGAGCGGCGTCGGGCTCGGAGAGGAGGTGCCAGTTGACCCGCTCATCGCCCTCCTGCTTTGCCTGCAGCAGCATCCGCCATCGGTGCGCAGTGATGGTCGCGGCCGCCTGCCTGGAGGGCTTGAAGTATTCAAGACGGGCTTGGCGCAGGACCTGGCGACTGGCGCGCCCCGAGCGCGTCTGTACCTGCCCCTCGCATTCTTCCACGGGGGCGCCCGACACTTCTACTAGCTCCACCGTGCCGGGGATCGTGCAGAGTGCGGACGCGTGCTCTACCCATCCTCCCACCGCCGTCCCGTACTTGCCCTCGTCATCGCAGGTGCTCGTCGCCCGGCAGGCCGCGCCGGCGCCTTGAGGGCAGACGTGGTCGTCGTGCCAGTGGCGGCGGCCCTCTCCCGGTACGATATTAAAGCGGCGCGCAGCTGGGGCGGGCGGCCCTTCGCGGGGTCCGAGCTGACAGTGGCCATCGCAGCGGCAGTAGGCTCCGTCGGCCTCGTCGTCGGCCTCTTCTGGGACGGGGACCCAGTGCTCCAGCCGGCACTCCGTCGCTACTAGGCTGCCGGCCTCAGCCTCGGCGGAGCGGACCCGGCCGATTTCCGGTACCGCATCCGTCTCGTGAATCGTTGCGAGGTCGTAGTAGCAGACGAAGTCTCCCGGTTGGTGAATTAACTTCCTTGCCCCGCCCGGAAGCTGTACCATGGCCGAGGAAGGGGTACCGGGCGGTTGCCGCATGGGGTATCGGAGGGCGCCCGAACCGCGCCCGTCGATCGTGAGGGCCTTGGCCACCGCCTTCCACCAGGCGGGCGCTGCCCAAGGGAGCGTGCCGCAGGGGGCGCGGAGGTGCAGGTCTCGCCAGGTGCAGAGGCGTGCCCCATCGCGCGCCGTGACGTCGGACATCCAGTAGAGTCGTGCGCGGTGGAGGGCGGGCGCGGCCGTGCTGAACACTTCCCGGGGAATGTGTGAGGCAAGCACGAATTCCCGGCGCAGTTCCGCGGGGTCGGGCCAAGTGGCTGCGGGGGGGTACGGCGTAAACAGGAAGCGGGCGTGGTTGGACTGGATCCGGTAGAGCCGGCGCTGCAGGAGCGGCATCACTGCGGCGATTGCGTTCGATCGAGCAAGCTGGCGTGACACTGGGGCGTTCAGGAACTCGGTCGGCAGCAGCGGGACGCCTAGCTTTCGCTGGAGGTCTCGGATGCGGTGCAACATCACCTGGGATAGCAGCTCTTCCGGTTCTCCACAGAGCCGCACGAGCAGATCCGTGATTTGGTTCTTGGCCATCAGGTGCGCTGTGCGCGGCAGGCTGTACGTGCCGTGGCTCCAGAGCGCGTAGTTGGAAGTCGATGCCGCCAGGCCCCCATGGTGCTTAACCACGCGCATCCAGATGGCATCTAGGCGATCGCACTGCTTCTCTGTGAGCGGCGTCACTTTGAGCCCGTAGGCGATCCGCGCCTGCACGACGGCCTCGACAACGTAGCAGGCCTCTTGCGCGGTCAGCTGCTTACGAGCCGGGACTCGGGATTATGCGGCATCAAATTAATGCGTTTCGAAGCTTTTTGGCTGCATCTGGGGGGTACAGACCGCAATTTCTTAGCGCTTCAATATTAATGCGTTTTGCCAGCGCGCTAGCGGAATACGCATTTATTTTCGGGGCGCATTGTTAAGTCCGCGCACTACTTAAGTGTAACTGTGTAAGGTATACTGTGCGCGGCCCGCGGAGGGGGGTCGGGACTCGGCCCGGGGCGGGGGGCACCCCGTAATAAAGACCGCTAGCGCTAATAAAGCTCTCAGCCCCAAGTAATAAATATATTTATTTGGTAATAAAGATGCCAAAACCCCGGACTAATAAATACTTCAGACTCTGCCTCTTCTCAGACTACTCTGTAACATTATATATATATCTGTGCTTTCTCACAGAGTCAGAGTCTGCGTGTATTAGGGTTGCCGGTAGGAAGTTTCCATGCATGGAAACTTCCTAGGAAGTGCAAAGTTTCCGTTTCTGTTTCCATTGGGCGATGGAAACTTCCTAGGAAACTGGCGCTCTCATACAAAAGCCGCGGTTGGAGCCACGGCGGAAACCCCCTGAAACGCACAGTTCGAGGCTCCAGAACGATGTCTTAATTGTACAAACCGGCATTATATTCGAAAACAAGCTTAGTTGCGTCAGGAATCAAGCATTTTCAGGCTCCTGGGTCCCTGTGTGAAGGCCTACCCCCCCTGAGCCACCCACAAAATGCTTGTGTCTGAAGCGAATTAACGCATCAGGAACGTGAAATAGCACAGAAAAGGCACCCAGGCATCTCTAAACGCCTGTCTTATGCGAGAACAGTCGCGAGACGCGCTGGTATGGGAAAGATAGGAAGTTTCCTAGGAAACTATGGAAACTTCCTATCAGTTTCCGTTTCCATGGGGGCGTAGGAAACTTCCTAGGAAGCGGCAACCCTAGCGTGTATTCGCACTGCGGCATGCGCACGACCGTGGCCGTGCGGCCCGTGCGGGCCGTGCCACGGTGGCACTGCCGCACTGCGGCAGTGCATGCCACTACCGTAGTACCGGGTAGCTATACTGGTAGCGCATGGCACTGCCGCGCGCAGTGCCGCCTGTGGGCGTGGCCGCATGGCACTGCCGCGCGCAGTGCCACGGTGCCGCCTGGGTCTAGGTGCCGCCGTACGGCTAGGAACCGGTTCCAAATAACTTGTAGAGTCAGTGGCCTGTAGGCTGTAGGCTGTATACCGTAGTACGTAATACGTATACGTAGCTGGCTGTACTACTGCCGCTCTTTATATATATATAGCTAGGGGTTGGGCAGTGGGCATGCGCAGTACTACTATAGAACTGGTTAATTTAGTACAGGAAAATAATTAGTACTTCGCCAAAACTGCCACTTTAGCAGCTGGTAAAACTTTAGTAGGTCAGTCGATCTTCGCAGGGCGTTTGTATGGCGGAGGCGGGGCTACCTTTACAAATTCTCGGCTTTAGCAGGCGAGAAATATTTAGTAGATCGCCCAAAAACTTTTAGTACTATAAATATGCAGCCCACTAAATATTTCTAGCTCTCCAGTAGTGGCCCGTGGGCACTGGGCACAGACTGCCGCACAGCCTGAGACTGCGCATGCGGCCGCGGCACACATGTACAGCCGCACACTGTGACAGTGGCCCCACACTGGGCCCACAGCCTCTCGGGCCTCTACTACTGGGCCCACAGCCTGGGCCACAGGCCCCCAGTGGCCCCCCAGTGGCCCCCACTCAGCTGCAGTGACTCACCGCCGCACAGGGGCCCTGGGACTCAGGCTGGGAGGCTGGGCCCAGTGTACCCCGGTAGCAGAGGCTGCAGAGCCACTATACTGAGTCATTGGGGATTTTCGCCGCTACGTCATGGCATATACAGCCTAATAATACAGGGCCAATTATTACCGGCCCGGGGGGTACGTATTACGTAATTATTATAGCCTCAGGGGCCAGGGCAGCCTGGGCAGGGCCTGGCTGAGGGCCTGAGGCTGGCTCAGCTAGCCTAACTTAGTAAGTAGTAGGGCCCCGGCCAGGGCCAGTGACTCAGTGAGTCACTGTGAGTCTGTGAGTCTATGACTCACCAGTGAGTCACCACTGACTCACCACTGACTCACCAGTGATCATGATTAATATTCATGATTAAATTCATGAGCCTCGCGCGCCGTCGTCTCTGTGCATGTGCCATACTGCCAGTCTAGATCTGCCACGTGGCCGGGCACTACATGTACACTGTACTACGGTACAGTCTGTACGGTACTGTACCGTAGTAACCGTACAGGACGGCCGCGGTACAGACCGTACAGCGTGGCTGACGCGTTTATCATGTACACTGTGACAGTATATAATTACGTACCGTAGTACCGTAACGTACGTCCGCGTCGATATCGATCGTGAGCTCTCACTGAGTCAGGCTCTGGCCCATGCATATGGCCAGGCTCTGGGCCAGACAGACTGAGACACTGACGTGACACGGTGACAGTCCCTGGACTCCCTGCGCTGAGGCTGCGCATGCGGCCGGCCAGCCTGGCAGGTTGCCAAGCGTGTGTACCGTACCTAACGCACTGAGTTATAACGAAGCCTTGAATTCGAAGGTGCGTGCCACGGAAAGTCGTCGGAGACCCAACTTGCAATGGAATTCTAGATCTATGGCTAGCAGATATCGATGCGTTATCGCATGTACAGTATTTCAAGTAGCCGCTGATCATGAGCTGCGAAACCGCTGAGCCACTGATACCTCTTGCAGCGATTGCGATCTGAAAGATATCGATATCGATATCATGAGTACCAACGGATACTATGATACCGGTACCTCGACGAACCAAGTCAACGTTATAGGTGCGCATATGCATGCAAGATCATGTTGTAGGTAACTTGTGCTCTTGCTAGAGCGCTAGCCAGAGCTTATCATGATTCTCGCGCAGTTGATCGTGATGAGAAGCGCCCCTATGAGGAGCGCGCCGAAGGGGAGCGTGCCGATGATCATGATGATGACTACGATATTTATGATGAGGATCACAAGCGTGCTTGGGCGGCTGTACTGTACTTCAACGTCGACAGATATCTCATGGGGCGCTTCTGGGTCGAGCTCCTTGACGAGATCCTGAAGAGCAGCTGCTTCGCTAGCTTAACGCTCATCAACACGTCAGGTGCAATCACTGGATCATTAACTTTTTTCATAGTGCTAGCTATAGCACTGGCCATGGAACTGAGCTGCGCTATCGTCTGCGCGCGCGCTCAGCAAAGTACTTTTAATCTGCAGCTGCTGCAATTGCAGAATCGACTAATTATAATGCTTTGATATCGATACTGTTCGCAGCGGTGAAGCCCAGCCTTATCTTTATTGTGGTAGCCATCGTATATCTTGGTTTCCGAAGCATCTTCGAAGACGAGTTTTCGTCGGATGATGTCCAAAGCAAGAAAGTCGCAGCAAAGTCAGACCGGTACCTTGACGTCCTCACCGAAAAATCATGGTGGCGCAAGTGGGGCCTTCCAGGCTTTTTGTTTGCTCTTTTGGCAACTACTCTCTACTTGCTCATCGATGCCGCATTCGATTTCACGAGCAAGCCAACTCCTAATGAGTGGGTGTGTGGCAGCTGCAGTCCCGTTGATGCGGTTGATGCCGCCTGATCATGAAATTTGCCTTGCAGTCAATGTCCGGCAACGGCTTCGAATCCACCGACGAAGAAGAAAGGTTTATTGACGCATCACAAACTCTGCTTTTCCTAACGGTTCGTTTGCGTGAAACTTCCGGACGCATGCGCATACTTGGTCGATGGGAATTAATCTCGGAGCCCGGCCCGCCAAGCAGTTTTTCGATCATGCCGCACTCGTTATTCTGCAATGTGCAGTGTACTACACACATTCATCAATCAAATTATGTCAGCCTTCGAAGTCGTCCACACAAACCTCGGATCAGGAGCAGTTCATCAATGCCAAAATTTTGGTGCATCAGCATTACAAGATGGAAATTGCCGATCTTCTGGTGCACTCGGAGGAAGTCAGCAAGGAGGTCGAGAAAGAACTGAACGACATGGGAATTCGTCTTTATCTCCTTCCGGACAGTGGACATCCCAACTACCGAATCATCCGCAATAAACATTACAAAGTTCGCGATAAAACTTCCAACAAACAAGATGGTGCGATTACCGCTTGACATTAATATTTCAATTGATTCAACTATTGTAGCCCTCATTCGTTCTCCGAAAGGTGATCCTCAAAAAAAGTGCACTTGCAAGTGGACTGCGATTTCGGAAAGTGCTGCGAAGCCTACCGAGGGAGATCAGAGTAGCACCTCCAGCTGCACACTCGACATTGACAAGTACATCAATCGCGTTACATTCAAAACTCTGCTCGACGAAATCTTCAAGGCGACCTGCACAGCAAGTCTTACCCAGATCGATCGGAAAGCACTCTGGAAAAGCCTTGCGACTGTTATGATCTCAATTGCGTTTTTCGCAACGCGAGCTTTGATGTTTCGGTGAGCGACTGTCGCATCAATATTTTGAATTATAATTTTATATATAAGAGTTCAACGTTGAATTCATTTCGGATGACAGGTTGTCCGATGGCAAGGCTGCAAAACTTCGCCGGAATGTCATTGGGGAGTGGAAGCATTCGTTTTCCAACCGATGGGGACGTGCTGGAAGAGGACTCAAGTACTTGGTGAGCAACTTTCTCATCAACAAATCTGATTTACAAGTTTTCCAACAATCGATGCAGCCATTCGTAATCCTAGCTATTGCTTTCGTTGGATTTTGCGTGACATGGCTGCAACCCAACACATAAAGAAATACAAATTTAAATCCCTCCGCTACGCGCTTCGCGCTTCGCTCCTGGATTTAAATTTGTATTTCTTTATGTGTTTTTCTTAAATAAATTTGTATAATTAATCGATAAATATGTATTTTCATGTTAATAAATATGTATAAATTAATCGATAAATATGTATTTTTATATTAAATTTCAATAATCTCGATTAAACAATTGATATAATATCGATTAATTTATTGATATAAACGCGATTAATATGTATTTTATGCAAATTTGATATAATCTCGATTGAAGGAACATAAATTTATGATATAATCACGATTGATATAATCACGATTGAAGTAGTCCACCGCCCATTCTATCGGAAATCGCAAAAATTCACACAGAGTTGCATTATGTCCAATTGAACAATCGATGAAATATCGGTTGAAAATAATTCACTCGTTACTGCATTATGTCCAATTAAACAATCGATGATATATCGGTTGAAAATAATTCACTCGTTACTGCATTATGTCCAATTGAACAATCGATGAGATTGCAGCGTATTTTGTTGGAAGAGATGGTTACTGCATTATGTCCAATTAAACAATCGATGATATATCGGTTGAAAATAATTCACTTGTTACTGCATTATGTCCAATTAAACAATCGATGAGATATCGGATGAAAATAATTCACTCGTTACTGCATTATGTCCAATTAAACAATCGATGAAATATCGGATGAAAATAATTCACTCGTTACTGCATTATGTCCAATTAAACAATCGTTGAGATTGCGGCGTATTTTGTTGGATTAGATGGTTACTGCCTTATGTCCAATTAAACAATCGATGAGATTGCGGCGTATTTTGTTGGAAGAGATGGTTACTGCATTATGTCCAATTAAACAATCGATGAGATTGCGGCGTATTTTGTTGGAAGAGATGGTTACTGCATTATGTCCAATTAAACAATTGATGAGATTGCGGCGTATTTTGTTGGAAGAGATGGTTACTGCATTATGTCCAATTAAACAATCGATGAGATTCGGTTGAGATTTTTACTGTATCAAAAATGACCCCAGAGTTGCATTATGTCCAATTAAACAATTGATAAGATTGGATTCTGTTTTTTACTGTATCAAAATTGTGTTTCAAGTGTAACATGTCCAATTAAACAGTCGATAATCAATGTGTAACAGGTGAATCCCAAGGTGTAACGGGTGTAACAGGTAAATCCCAAAGTTTTGGATTTTTCATCTCCTATGAGGAAAGTTTGGGAAACACCTGTTACACCTGTTACATGACACTATAATCAATGTAAGGAATCGAATATATTAATGCTTTGTTTGATAGATGTAACAGGTGAATCCCAAGGTGTAACAGGTGTAACAGGTAAATCCCAAAGTTTTGGGTTTTTGGCCTCCCTAGGAGCGAAGTTTGGGATTTACCTGTTACACCTGTTACACCTGACGATATTCAATAAGACATGTTATATTTCTTCAAAATCTCAGTGTGATTAACTCGGAAATCGCGCTGCTATCTGCTTCTCCGCTTTCTCCAACCCTGAAAAGATCTCTGTTATTCTCTCATCTATCAATTTAGATATTACGGAGGTCTTACTTTCAAAAAATGATGCTCGTGGGCAACCCAAAATGATTTAAGGAAGAAGCGACAGTATAGAGTAAACCGGGTAAAAGATTTTCTCAGACGTAATTCAGTGTCATGGCGTATCTCTTCGAAGGTGAGCCGATCTTCTCGGTTCCGATTGCTGAAATGCGATTTGGTGTGAAGGATATTCTTGATCTTGCTGAAACTATTGAGGTTTTGCATCGAAAGATTGGAACATACTCTTATCCTGGAATGGATCAAATGGTTTGTTTTGGTTATTTTCGGAGAAATTCGGATCGGATTTGTGCGAGAACTCGCGATGATCGGTTCTTCTATAATCATGTGAATTATAATGATCATGGTAAGTTTAGCCATCTTAATGAAGTGCGTAATGCTGAACTTGATTTCATCGTTGTTGTTAATTTTCATGATCTTCTTTTCAACACTACAAAGACTCACGATGACGTAATTAATGCAATTGGGATATGCTATGGACAAGAAGAACATCGTGAACGTTACTATTTCCACATTCCAAGAGATCTTCGTGCTTATCATGCTAAGTTTGAAGAGCATGGATGGAAGATTGTGAACCGAGCGACTCTACGTAAATACCTTAAACAAAATGGCGCTCGTTGGGTTCGCGAAAACAACAGATGGTATACAGAGGATCAGAATGGTGTTGTCGCTGATATCTTCAAACCATATATCCCAATAGCTAATCGTTTCCAATAGCTACAAACTCCAACTGAAACGAATTATCGATACCATTCATATCTACAAGATCACCAAAATAATCACGAAATTCAACTGTTAATTCACGAATAACAAGGTTTTTGTCTGTTATTTTTATGTATTCACCATGCTCTCCGCTATGGTAAACATACTTCCCGATGTCCTGACTCAATTGTAATCGCAAGATCGCGCCTTGATTCTGCGGTTGCGATTTCGGGACTATATTGTGGTTGGATGCAAAAGAAGAGAGTTCTTTGATGTGCATATACAAGTATTGCTCAGCGTTCATATCCGCCATCTTTGGACTAACTGCTTTAAACGCAATTGGTGCCGTTACTAATTCTGCTCCTTCAAATGTTATTCCCCATTGTGGGTGATCTGGTGTTATCGGAGTCCCTGCATAAAATAAGATATTTTCGGGAGCATATAAAGACCGATTGTTTTCGATTACCTGCGCTACACTACCTAATAATACCGTGGAACTCAGACCCAATAATTTTGCGATTCTATTGTTTCCTGCGATGAGTTCAAATTGATAGTTACTGTAAAACTCTAACTTGTATGTCGTTGGATTGTAGTAGATCTTAAATAATATGTTTTCAGTAACCGCAAAGTTTAAACCGTAATTATATGGTTGAGTAACTCCAAAGTGTCCTTGGTTTATGTAACCACTTGGTAATGGGAATACTTGCTGATTAAGGATGAAACCACCAATGTTATAACGAACTATAATATAATCGGTTCCAATCGAATTATAAATGCTGTTGGGAATCTCTGCATATAAGATACGACACTGTCGCGGTCTGGTTATTGGTGTGGTAAGTGAGACCTTGTAAGCATTTTCTTTCTGTCCATCTAATCGATCTCTACTATCGACATTGACAAGCCGAATCATTTTATTATATGGTTATAGATAAAAGAAGATGCCTGTGGAATACGTTGAAGTGTCTTCCTTCAAAACAATACCTAATCTGGATGCTCCAACATCACGATTTGTTGCGGATCTTCCAAAGACGTATGAGAATGTAAGAGCGGTTCGCCTCGTCTCCGCTGAATTCTATAACTCCATCCCACTCATTAGCGGTGAAACAGAACCTGGGGATGCAACAATAGAGGATGCCTTTATTATCAATTTCAGCCAAAAGTCCACATCCACCGGTGCAAATGCTCCTGAGATTCTATATGATAGTTGGCGTTCTATTAGACCTGGTGCAGGTCTAAAAACCCCAATCAATACTCATCAGCAACTCGTTGCCCGAATCAATAACCGTTTTGAGAATCTCTCGCCTCCTTCTGCAATTCGCTGTGGTTGGGATGTAACCGCAAAAAGAGTTATCTTTTATGCTCCTGTGGAATTCTATATTTGCTTCTCATATGCAAAAGATCCTTCTGTTTCCGCAATCGAGAAAGCGCTACGACACGCTCGAATCTTGGGTCTGGATGCTGGACGCTGGGGAAACAAGTTTATTAAATCACAAGTCTATGGAACAGATACAAGTTCCGTTTTTACAGGTGCAAATGTAAACGGTATTATCTCAACATTCCCCACAGAGACCTGTAAAGATAACGTCTTTTTCGTGAGAGTAAAAGAACTTGGTGACCTCGTCCAATGTGCCGATGGTCTCCTTACTGGATACTTCCATAAACTCACGGTTCAAGATAAAGACTTTGCGGAACACGTTGTTTACAATTCGACGGAAGCAAATCCGCTGTATAAATACTATAATAAGAAACTATCACTATCGCAACTATCGGTAGATGTAGTGAATGGTCAAAATGAATTAATCGATTTCGAAGGTCAACCTGTGCATCTGACATTCGAGATCCGTTATGGTGATGAACCCGCCGGTGACCCAATTTATGAGTATTTCAAAATGAGAATGAGAGAGACCCACCCCTTCTATCCAAATATTGCCGGATTCGCGTAAATTAAGGATCATTCACAGAATTTTTATATTTTTGTATAGTAAAAGCAAAACAGAATGGATGTTACCTCGACCCTTCAACGTCTTTCTCTGAAAGAGGCGCTTACAACGCCCGAGGAAGCCAAAGCGTTCTTCCTCGATAACTCGCTTATGCTTGGTCTTGAATCGAAGACGAAACCCGTTCTGGTAACCGTTAGTCCATCGACAACCTACGATAACAACGTTGGTCAACGCGTTTCTTTCAAACTTCCCCGCTACAACTTTGTCGGTAAAATCGAACTCGCTTTCGATCTTCCCGAACTAACTGCTTTTACTGGTGATGACGACCTGGTGCGAAATGGTTACACTCGTCCCGTCGGTGCGCTTGTAGAGCGTCTTGAATTCTCGTATGGCTCGTATACCTACCACGTGCCGTCTGATTTCCTGGCGATTTTCCCACTGGTCTACTATTCTGAGGATCAACTGGCGAAAAAGAAGCGTTCAATGGGAATGCTTCATGGTATCCCCGCTCACGGAACCAACCGTAAAGGTGGCGCTTTCTTCGTCGAAATTCCGGTGCCGTGGTTGAACCATTATCTACCACTTGGCGCTCTCTCGGGTGAAGCCGTCATCACTGTGTGGTTTAAGGAAGCTAACAAGGGATACCTTGAAACTTCTTATGGTGGTCGCTCTCTTCCTGTTGTAGGAAGCACTGCTGCTGATAAATCATCAGATGATGGACTTGGAAATGCTACGAGCGTTACACTTGCTAATGTTGGTCAAAACATCACCACTGGCGGTATTACTGGGTTCGAAGTTGCTGGAACTGTTCCACCAATGACCCATTACATCTCCATTAAAGCACCTCGTCTCTACATGCATGCTATCAACGTTTCTGATGAACTGTTTGCAACTGTTATTGAGAAGGTTAAGACCACAGGGATGGCTATTCCCGCTCTCGACATCGGTTTCGTCGATTCTATCGCTGTTGCTGCAAAAGGTAACACTCAACCCAACCGAATTAATCTTAGCCAAATCTCCGGTCTCGTTTATGCTCTTCTTGTCTCTGTTCGTGATGCTGATGGTGTCGATACCTCGAATGGTTCTCACAGCGTCCTTAAAACGCTTGCGAATGCGAAGGATATCACGATGACTTGTGAGATCAACGGACAGCGTCTTTATTCGACGGAGCCGATCCCGCTACTCAAAGGTGCGGAACTCATCGCCGATGCCTTCAAATGCTCGAATATGGACAAGGAAGCAAACCGTTACGTCCTTACTGGATTCCCATTCTGTGTTGATGGTGAGAAGGCGATTCGCAACATTGCCCAATCTGGATATGTTGACCTTACGAACTCGTCTTCATCATTCCTCACTCTATATCTTCCTGCTGATCGCACAATTACTGTTAACGTTCGCGCTCTCATGCATTCGTTCATTATTGTCGATAAGGACGGAATTCGCCGCATTAATCTCTAAACCATTATCAGTAAGATTTCGTTATTTTTATCTATCTTTATTAAGAAGAATCTACTACGCCATGTCTGACGTTCCCGAATTTAATGCTGGTGAGATGATAAACCCACCATTCCGTGTCTTAGCAATTGGAAAATCTGCGACGGGTAAAAGCGAAGCGGTCAAGTATTGGCTAAAACAGCTACATGATGCGAAAAAGATAGATGTGGTTCTCGTTGTAAGTGGGACGAGTTTCAATCATTTCTGGGATAAAGTAGCAACATTGCAACTCGGTAAATGGGATGCGCCTTACATCGCTAAACTTCTCGATGAAAGACAAGAGAAAATTGAGAAAGGAGAACCCGTTAACCAGTTATGTGTCGTTCTCGATGATCTTATAGACAATGAGATAGTCGATCTAACCCGTGATAAAATTATTGGAAGTCTTTACAGCCGTGGAAGACATTCGAAAATTTCGATTATCTGCATAACTCAGAAACTGCGTAAGGTTTCTTCAACCATTCGCGTTAATTCGGATTATGCAATGTTCCTTAGTGCCGCCAATCGCAAAGAACTGGAAGCCATTGAAGAAGAATACAATATCATGCGGGATAAAGACGCTTTCTATAAGATGTTTGAGGAATACGTTCACTCCTATCAGTTTCTCATTTGGAGTTCTGCGAATTATTCGGTGGAATACTATGTTGATAAAGCGGAACTCGTTAAAGAGTTTGGGTTTCCTCGGTTTCACAGAAAGCCCAAAAAGAAAGAAGACGAATTAAAACCACCCGAGAAGGAGGAAGCGCCGAAAGAGATAAAGAGCGCTGTTCACACGAATAAGTTGATGCGATATAAGAGGGGATTGTAAAATTATCTCTGTATGTTATAAATATACAATGCCGCCGAAACGTAGAGGTGTTCCCGCTGGTGCTATGTCATATTCCGGCGGTGAAAGTCATGGATCTCTCAACACCACACCCATGAAATTCAACGGAATGAGCGAAGTGAAACCATCACAACAGGAAGAAGACCCCTTAAATGCCGCTTATGAAGAAGCGCCCGGTGATAAAGCGCCGCAAACATCCCAAAGTGAGCAATTGAACATCTCGCCGGAAGTCTCGAAGATGAAGGCGGTCGGTGAAGGCGCCCGTCGGATTATCGGTGCTGCCGATGATCGTGAACTCGGTCTCAAAGATCTTTCCCTCGCTCGCAAGGGTGAAGGTGTTTCCAAAGAATCCGACAAGGTAATTCAATCGATGGCTGGTGAAGTTACTTACAAGGTTGCGCCAACTCAAAACATCCACCGAATCCCGAAAGCGCAATGGGATGAGATGACCGCTAAATTAAAGGATCTGGAAGCAAAATCAAGCGCTCTTGAACAGTATGTAACTGAGAAGAAGGAGCGATCGAAAATCAAGGAAATGCTGCGCAAAGAGGTATTCCGAATGGGTATTACTGGTGTTCCTGATAAGCAGTTTATTGGTAAGAAGGAGACCCAAATTGACGAACAAGCGGTAGATGAGTTGAAGACAAAGACCCAAAAGGGAACTGTTGAACCTGGTGCTACCAAAGCGGAAGTCGACAAAGGTGTAGCTCCCACAGCATACAAGCGGAGAGTTTGGCTTTAATTATATATTGTTTAAAGAGGGAATCAATGGAGTTTCTGAAAAAGATCATTGAGATGTTTGAGATGCATTGCGTAACCGATTGTCACAATGACTGCTGCGATACGAAATTCGAAATGGATTTCTCAGATGGTGGAAGCAATGGAGGGCGAAGGCAATCGCAAGATTCGATAACAACTGAGACAGTCACCGTTACGGAAACTGAGACTGTCCGTCGCCGATCGTTTTCGCATAACGATCATAAATAATATCTTTGGTTATGGTATCAAATGTCACTCGAAGAGATCTACGACATCATACTATCGAAACGAAGGATTTACGCCGTTAAATCTGCAATTGAAGAACGTAGACACCAACTGGCTTTGGTCAACAAAAAATGACACCATAAAATACTTAAAGACATCAGGCATAATACAGAGTGGTAAAACATTTTCTCAACTACATATAAAGGGGAACATGGCGACTGTAATTCATATAACCGAAGACATGATTAGCGTTGTCGAATTCGGCGATGAAGAAGAGGAGACCCGCGCCAATTACAAGATGAGAGATGCTCTAAGGAAGCGAACGCTCTACAACGAAGACCCCGTTTATCGGGAGTATAAGAAGGCGCAATCGCTCGCTTCATATTATCGTCGTAAGGAGCGGGAGGGAATCGAAAACAAGTCACGGGGACGTCCACGAAAGTATTGAGGGAAATACCCATTTGACCGCTGAACCCAATTACTCATTTTTCGAGCGGTCTATCGATATGCTTCGATAGATCCGTAACCATCTCCCGATTGCCGTTTTTGGTAATTGAAGAGATATCAACCACTTAAAGGTTAGCCGCCAAAAAATGACAGGAATCCGGAGAAACTCTTTTCTCCATCATAGATAAGACACCCCCGATTATCGAAATGAACGCTGCCGCCAAGAAATCCCTGAAACGCCTTGTTGATTGGCTTCGTGAAGACGATGTCCTGTCTGAGAATATCGTAATACCCGTTGATCCCGATACCAAAAAACCCCTTTTCGCCCATAAAGACGGATCGTGGACTTGGGATAAATTCGATGAAGCCCTGAAATCCGGTAAGTATGTTGCTTGGGGCATTCTCGCTCGCAATATCGTGGTTATCGACTTCGACCAAGAGGAGGATTTCACCAAATTCGAGGAGCAATTCCCCGATGATTTCGGTGGTGTCAATCCTCTTGCTAAAACCAAAAAAGGATATCATGTTTACTTCTCTCGTCCTTCTGACTTCGATGCTGTGAAGATCTGGGATAAAGCGGGTGCTTTCAAAGGTTATCCTAAGATCGACTGTAAGACAATTGCGTCCACTGGAACTGCTGGGTTGATCAACGTTTCCCCAAGCCCCGGTAAAACTTGGATCAGAGAACCATGGGCGGAAGGCTGTGAGTTGATCGAACCGAGTGCTGAACTCCAAAAGTGGATGATTGACAACTACCTTTTTCCGAAAGGCGGACACTCTTCTATTGATAGGAGCATTGAAGAGGATTTGCAGAAACACATTCTCCGGAAACTTGAAGAATTTGGTTTCATCTTACCCACAATCATTAATGAGACCGAGAAGGGTTACAGTTTCACTGCTGAGAACAAAGGTCTGATTTGTCCCTGCTGCAAGGGAAGCCATGACTCCAACAATTGGTATATACTTCAAGGGAACGAGAAAGACAAGTATATTGTTTCAAGTTATAGCACCAATTGCAAGAAGCGAGTTATGACGGTTCGCGTTCAAGCTGATACCGATGTTCAGATTGAAAAGCTAATTGATCGGTCGATTGGATCTGATGGCGGACATTATGATGTTGCCCAGGTTGCTTTTCTTGTTCTGCGAGACAGCTACAAGTATTCAAACAAGACGTGGTTCAAGTTCAACGAGGCTTACGGAATCTGGGAGATGGATGAGACCGGGAAACGAATCTATCTGTGTTTGAGTTGCAGGGTTTGCCCGGCTTATCTTCAACGTGCTGTGCAATTCGCTCAGAGAGCGCTTCGTGATGAAGAGAATCGTGCATCTTTGGAGGAGAGATCACAGGTTCTTCTTGGTATCGCAAAGAAACTCAAACAGACTAATTACCGAACTTCTCTTCTGTCTGATCTCACAGTTCTGATGAACGATAAGACATTCTTCGAGAGACTTGATACTGTTACCAATGTGATTGGATTCACAAATGGCGTATTTGATCTGAATTCTATGACTTTCCGAAGGGGACTCCCAGAAGACATGATCAGTAAGACTGTTGGTTATGATTATTGCCCCGAGGTGGATTCTGTGAAAGTCACCAAGATCCTTTCCATCTACTCTGACATCATCGAAGAGGAAATTGAGCGCAATTTCGTGATGGGTTCGATCGCTTTCTCTCTGAGTGGTCGCACAGATATTCAAAAGTTCAATTTCTGGACTGGAATTGGAGCCAATGGTAAATCTCTCGTTCAGGAGATGGTCAAGCAAACATTCGGACAGTATTTCGGAACAATCAATATGTCATATTGGACGAAACCGAAAAAGAATGCATCAGACGCTACACCTGAACTTGCGGATATTCTGGGTCGTCGCATTATCTTTTCAAATGAAGCGGAAGATGGCGACAAGCTTCAAATTAGCAAGATCAAAGAGATTACAGGTGGTAACGAGATGAAGGTTCGCGCCCTGTTCAAAGATCCTGTTACCTACATTCCTATGGGTCAAATCTTCTTATCGACGAATGAGAACCTGGGGATGAGTAAACCCGATGCTGCGATTTACCGGCGACTCTCTTACTATCGTTTCTCTTGCGTCTTCAAGCCCAACCCTCAACCTGGTGAGAAGAAAGCGGATACTTCACTTATGTCCATCATGAATGACGACGAATACAAGATGGCTCAAATGTCGATCTTCTTGGACATGTGGAAGAAACAGGATCTTGCACAGCTGCTGATGAATCCGCCACAGTCTATCATCGATCAGGGACTGGAATACTTCAATGATAACGATAAAATCGGGGAGTGGCTCCGCAGCACTTATGAGAAGACTGGAAGCCGAAACGATTTCATTAGGAGTGAAGCTATCATTACTGGCTATCGTTCTGTTGATGATAAAACCGATGCCGCCAGTATTGGAAAGCGAGTCCGCGAAGTCTTTAATGTGAAGTCTGAAACTGTTCGAGAAAGAGGTCAGGTGAAGCGTGGTTACTTCGGACTGAAAAAGAAGATTATGATTGAGGACGACGATGACGACGACGTAGAGGCTCCCAACTAATTACAACAAAACATACTATTCTTACTGATAATTCATACTTTTTTTTATAACCTTACTGAAAACAGTAAGTGTAACAGGTGTAACAGGTAAATCCCAAACTTCGCTCCTAGGGAGGTGAAAATCCGAAAACTTTGGGATTTACCTGTTACACCCGTTACACCGAATAAAAAATAAAAAATTGACTGGTGATTTAAAAATTGAACGTGTGTCTCAGTTGAAAATGAATAGCGTCAAAATGAACCAATCGGTTGTGGAAGGTGATTTGGAAGAGGTTGCAAAGTTCATAAAGTATAATTGTGGTATCAATAACAGGCGGAAGAGAAACTATGTTACTATATATATTCCAAAGGAAACAACGGTGAGAATCATTAGAACTTAATGCGTTCAAAATCCAAAATAAAAATGTTCCTTTATAGCAAAGATGCCCCGCCAAACGAACAGACTGATCAAAGAAAAGAAAAATGAAATACTTGGATTGTTAGGAACTCTCTTAGTTACAGGTGAGATCACCGAAGCGGAATACGATAGAGAAGCCGCCATCTTAGATAGACGACCGCGATTAGGTCAACTCACTGAGATTGCAAATGACCTCTACGATCGCATGCAACGAATGGAGGAATTTATGGGTGAAGGACAGAGATTAGGAGCAATTGAACCGGATATCGAAGATGGACAAGCGATGAATCAAGCGTATTCGTGGTTGACCTATCGCGCCCGAAATGAAGTTGTCGTGGATGCTATCGAATTCCTCGAAAGAATCGCACCAAGTCTACCGCAACGCATTAAAACCTGCTTAGAGCAACTGAGAGCCGTTAAAGTCCGTCTGACTTTCGTTTGCAAATTTACCAAAGTAGGTAATCCGCGCATCTATATCACCAAATTCATTTACAGCGATTATTTCGTAATTACCCGATCCCGCAACATAGACACAGAAGTTCGCAAAGCGTTACAGAAAATGCAAGAGGAAATGACGCAAGTGGATAGTTACCGTTTGGAGAAGATCGAAATACTTAGAGGCATTATCATGTCTTATGCACCTGTGGGAGGATGCTATTTCGCAACTCCCGAATGGATCGCATCCAAGAAAGCGACGGTGAATGTTAAGAATATCGACGGGCAAGATTGCTTCAAGTATGCGATTTTGGCTTACCTGCATCGAAAGGACATCAATAAACACAAGAGTAACGAACCGAGCCAATACCGCCGATGGTTAAATGAACTCAATTTCGATGGTATTCAGTTTCCCGTTGCCTGTGATGCTGAGGTAATCGATCGATTCGAAGAACTGAACCCCGAACTCTCTATTAACATTTACGGAGCCGATAACGCCAAAGAGTGTTTCTATCCTCTCCATCAATCAAGTAACCCAAGAAGAAAGACCAAGATTAATCTTTTACTTATCGAAAACACCGAAGATGATCGGGGACACTACATTACTATCATGTCTTTTAGTCGTCTTCTGAAAACTACGTTTGATAAAGCATGTGATGGTCGCATTTACTACTGTGAAACCTGCTTGTCGCGTTTCAGAACTCAGGAGAAATTAGACATGCATGTTGAAGCGAATCGCTGCATTGATTGGAGGGAGAGCAAAGGCAAATGCCCAAAAGCGGGAAGCGTAATTGAATTCGGTCTGCAACACTTGCGTAAAACTGTGTGGCTCCCTGTGATCTGTTACGTTAAAGTCGAAGATCATTCGGTCGCTATTGATGCTCAGAGGAGTAAACGTGAGATTAAAGCGGTTTCATTGCGAGTGGTAATGGGAGACGAAGTGAGAGCATACCATTTCGAGGGAATCGATCCGCTCGGTTCTCTCTTTGTAACTCTCCAAGATATCAGACCCGAAATCGTTGAGACGCTATTTAGAAATATTCCGATGCATCCACTCACAGATGATCAGAAGGCGGAATACAAGGTAACAAAACACTGTTACATTTGCTCTCAGAGATTCACCCACGAAAACTTCCCGGTTCGAGATCATTGCCACCAATCCGGCGATTTCATCGGAAAGGCATGCCGAAACTGTAACCTCCACCGGCGAATTTCGAAGCAAACCAAAGTAGCTATCGTGGTGGATCACATGGATGAATGCGGACACGGAATATTCCGCAAGATTGCACAGCAAGACGATAAACTTCGTGTTGAGATTCTGAGCAAGAATTTCGATCAATACCTATCGCTTCAATGGGGCATGTGGAAGTTCATTGATGCTTCCCATTTCATGGATTTCCAATCTGTGGATGTGGGCGATTTAATGAGAAAGTTTGAAGCATTCCGCAAATTGGCGTTTTCTCAATATGGATTGGATCCCGCACATTACGTTAGCGCACCGGGTCTCTCTTGGGACGCTATGCTCAAACACACCAAAGTTAAGATTGAACTAATCGATGATGTAGAGAAATACGAATTTGTTGAGAGAGCCATTAGAGGTGGATTTGCTACCATGCCCACACGATACGCAAAGGTAGAGAATGCTGACGATCATATAGTTTTGTTGGACGCAAATAATCTTTATGGGTATGCTCTCAGCCAACCACTACCTATCGGAGATTATCGATGGGAAGATGTCACAGAGGCACTTAAAGAGGTAGAGGGTCGAAGCGCATTTATTGAAGTTGACCTTGAATACCCCACAACTCTTGAAGATCATTACGATTTCCCACTGATTGTGAATAAAGAAGTGATCACCAATGAGATGCTTGGTGATTATCAACGTAAACTATTAGATCTGACGGGCGAAAAGATCAGCAGAGACCCCAAACTTACAGCGACATTTACGCCCAAGAATAAATACGTGATCGCTCGACCTCTTCTTAATTACATCGTTAAAAAGGGTGTTGAAATCAAGAAAATAAATAAGGTTCTCTCTTTCGCTACTTCCCCATTCATGAAGTCTTACATTGGTTTGAATACTCTTCTCAGGCATGAATCTACTAACCATTTCGAAAGCGACTTCTTTACACATATGAATATTCATATTTTAATCCCTCGGCGTTCCGCCTCAGGATTAAAATATGAATATTCATATGTGTGATTCGATGTTATATCAATAAAATCGATTAATTTATTTGAATTTTCACATGACTTTTCGTATTTTTATATGCATTTTCAATTAATTTAATCGATGTTATATCGATAAACTCGATTAATCGATATTGTATCTTAATTGTAGTTAATCGGAATTATATCAATAACTTCGATTGATCTTAATTGAATCCTAAATGAATCTAATCGGAATTATATCAATAAATTCGATTAAATCATGTTCTTTTCCGATTAAATCAATTAAATATTTAACTTTGTTATCAGAAGTGGTCTAAGTTGACTCACTTTTCATAAACATTTTGAACTCTTAGTCTCTTTGAATTTCTTAAGATGACTCAACTTAGTCAACTTAGTCAACTTTGTTACCATAATCAATCAGGGTGGACTCACTTTTAGATCAACTTTGAAATTTCAAGCAAAATCAACTTGGATTTCAAAAGTGGATCTTCTAAGTGGACTCAAAATGTTCACTTTGTGATACATGTTAGCTCAAATCCTTACTGTTTATGGTCAGGGTTGACTAAGTGGGGGGAGTTGACACATTTTTTCAAATCCTTTTTAGAAAACTTTAGGTCCCAAATATTTCCTGTGAAATTTGAGTCAACTCAACCCACTTAGTCAACCCTTGCATTGAATTCGTAACAAAATCCATATACTTTTACTACTTTTACGATTAATATGAGTCAACCTTGAGTCCACTTAAATATAAATATAATATAATAGGGGGAATCAAGGGGAGATGCTGAGTGTTATTGTAAGGAAATCGAATAGTATTCGAAATACTTGACATTGCTTAATGTAGGGTGCATTCATATTTCGGCTACATCATACAGTAGAATTCTATTGTAACAAAAGCTACTGTAGAAAGAAAATCATTGTAGAAAGCTATTGTAGGAAAGGATATATTATATCCTTTTTTAACGATTGCCATTGTAATAAAAAAGGTAAATCACCCTGATCACCATAATAGAAACCCATCAAAACGGGAATCTATCATGTTTATGTCTCTCAGTCTTCTCAAATGTTAAGAAATTCATTGTTTTATCGATCTCATCTGCAACTGATTGTGTTTTATGCTGAGCTTCTTTACCACAACTGAATATATCAATTGCTAACATGCCTTCATTGGAATAACAATGAGCTGTGCAATGGCTTTCATCTAATAGCAGAACCAATGCAAAACCAGGAGGTGATAGTTTGCCATCAAATATCTCACAATGCTTATGAACAATCCTAATACCTTGTCTCAATACTGCTTGTTCAAGGGTTCCCATAATCCAATTACCTAGGAAGCTAACATGCTCATAACCTGTTGCTATAGCTGATTTAGCCTTGTAATCAAGCATAACATGAAAGCCTCTGTATTTAGTCTCCATTAAGAATACCTTAGAAAAATTAACTAGTCAAACCTAATGCAAATATCCCTATACTCTACTCTGATTGATGAAGTAGCTCTTTTCCTGTGTGCTTGACTCTTTCTTTTGTTACAGTCCCTGCAACCTGATCCCTTCACATGATTAAAGGGATAGGTAAGGATCACCTTATTACACTGCAAACATCTCACAGATACTTTCTCTTGAGCTTTGATGTAATGTGTCTCACTGTAATCGAATTTATCTTTACCATGAACTGTCATAGCAGCATCAATAAACTTTTTTGTTTTACTATCCATACTCTATATATAACCAATATTCTTATGGAGCAGTATCCTGTCCAAAAATGGGGAAATATCGATTTGTGCCATAATACTCAGCATAGGTATTCTGCCTTGCAATAAAATCGGTTCTCTCAGCATATAATACACACTTGTAGATACCAAACTTGGTGGCTCTCACCAGAAACTGATAGTCTTCCAAACCGAAATTGACTCCATGATAAGCAATACCAAAATTATCATATGGGGTGATCACAACTGCAAAATTAGGAGTTCCACCCTCTACTTGACATACAGCATATACATCTGGTGGGATATCCACAACTACCTTGTAGTGGTCACCAATTTCAACAAGGGAGTCTACTACTGCTGTTTGTTCATTTACAACAATGGGGAATATCTTTATAATGTATGGGGCATTCATGCTGGGGACATAGGTTCGAATTCTTGTATTGGGATCAATGGGATTGGGTTGATCATTCACAAATAAAGGCGCTCCAACAGCCCCACCAACCCTAAGACCATCACCAATATAAGCTCCCCCCGATTTGCAGTTAATAGCTCCCGACCTAGATTCAAAAGAATAAGTAGAAAGAGGATCTCCATAACTATCTGGGTCTCCATAATGAGCAGAAAAGTTTGCATTTGTGACAAGTAGCTTAGTTGTTTTAACTATTCCATTATTTTTATCACATCTGAGTTCCTGCAATCTCAGCTTGTGGGTGGAACCAAAGGTGTTCATTGTAGGTTGGACCTCTGTTGATTGGAGACCCTCTACATCATCAAAGGTAGCATGTTGCAGAACATGGTTTGCTGGTGCAGCTAATGAAAGCTGAGGTGTAATTATTCGTTCAAGTGGGGGTTGCTCAGCCATTTTACATTAAAGGGATATATCTTTTATGGGGTTGGGTCATCAATTACATCTGGTTCCATGTAAAATCCTGTTGTGAATATATCAGCAACATTTACACCACGAAGTGCTGATACAGCTGCTATATCTGTTCTCAGTCCCATAATCATAGTATTGTATACTCCCACCTCAGTGACAAACAGATCATAGGTAAATGTCAAATTGTTATAAACACAATATCCTCTGCCAAAATGGTTCGAAGCTTGAACAAAGAATAAGTAGTTGTGACCTGGTTGATTATTATTGGCTCTACACATGGAAAGCATTGAAGTGGGAAGAGGAATATTTCTTCTTACTCGATCAGTTCCTGTAATGGAAACTAATTCCGAATTCTCAAGAGTTACAGAGGATGCAACATAGAAATGCAAAAAAGGTTGCTGTGCAACAGGTGTGTAGAAACGAATTCGTTGTGGGTTCTCAGCATTTTGCTCTAGAGTATCTGGGACATCATTGTAGGAAACAGATGAAGATAGCTGACCTGAAACTCTGCAGCCTCCACCAATAAAAGCTCCTCCTGATCTCACAGTAACAGCAGCAGTGTTTTTATCATAATCAAGGGCTTTCAGATCAACACTGTAAGCATCAGGACCTCCATTAGTAGGTTGAAAAAAGTTCGCATTTGAGACAAGGAGTCGAGTGGTTTTAACCACACCCGAATTCTTGTCTGCTCTCAATTCTTTAACTCGAATAATCGAATTTTTATCAAAGGAGTTACCATTGGAGTTGGGTCTCTCTGTGGATTCTAAACCACGAACCTCATCATTAACTTCATGCTGGCGAAAGTGCATTGCAGGGGATCCAAGGGAATATATTGGAAGTTGAACTCGATTATATTCACCCATTGCTTCTTTTACTAAGAAGGAAAGAAAAATAATGTTCACTACTCTTCTGTGAAATTGTTATATTCAATCGCCTTTTTAACAGTTCCCCTTTGGAATGCCTGTAACACAATCGCTTCCTTTGTGGTTGGTATTTGAACTCCTACTGCAATGCAAGATTGAACTTCTTTCTGAACAATCTCATCAATTGCAATTCTTGCCCTGTTGTGGCAGCATTATCGATCCAATCCTGAACAGAAGCAGCACAAAATTCCATCCCCAACTTTTCAGTATCTGATAGAACCACTTGATAGATATTCGACATTCTTACTCTATCAAAAGAAAATTATGTAATACTTATCAACTCTCCACAAAATGTTGTTGCAGAGGAATATGTCCCCTGGTTTGTTGTCCAAATAGTTACATATTCGTTGGCTGCAAGATTGAGAATGCAGGACATTTGAAGAGGTCTGACTATTAATGTGCCTGTGCTGGAAACAGAAAGAGAAATGCCCCCAGGATCGGCATCATTCAATTTGAAGAAAAGCTGAATTGGGTTTTGTGTTGTTGAGTTGGTAAAAACTGAGAATCGATAATGTCCAGCAACAGGAGCTGTAAATCTTCCTGATGATCCAGTGAAGGATCCTGTTACATTAACAAGATTGGTTGCCCAATTAATGAGAGCGGTCGAAGAAGTTGCAGTGTGATTATAACCCAATCGGAAGCAGAACCTTGGTTGGAAGCTGTTCTTTAAATAACACCCTGTATTAATTGTTAACGAATTGGCTTCAAGTGTTGCTACTGTATTGCTGTTTCGCTTCAACACAAGATCAACATTTCCTCCTGTATCAATTTCAGGAGTTACTAATCTTGTTGTTGCAGTAATGGTGGGTTGAGAATTGGTTGCTACTGAGACTCCACCATTTGCTGTAACCATTCCTGTAAAAGTGGTTGTCCCTGTCACAGCAAGTTGACTTGCTGTAAGAGTTCCATCAACCCTTGCCCCATCTCCAATGTAGGCTCCTCCACTTCTTACTACAAGAGCAGAGTTATTCATGGTGTTGTCAAAAGTAATAATTTTCGGTGTGATGAACCCTCCCACATCATCATAAATTGCTGTATCTGATACAATCGATCCCGATTGGACTTGGTTCTTATTTGACACAATTAAACCAGTGGCTCTCACCTTTCCATTATTGCGATCACATCGTATCTCTTTGCATCTGATCACAGAATTTTGAGAAAATGAATCCGCTCCTGTGGATTCTGTGCAAATAAACCCAGGGGTTGCATCTGTTACTGTGTGGTTGAGTTGATGCAATTTTGGGGCTGCATAACAGAAAACAGGAACAGCAATCTGTGTAGACATTCTTTACTTTAAAGTAACAATATTATGTGGCGCTAATCAGCATTCCTCCAAAGTGCGATCGATTGGTGTATACGATTGCAGCAGTGGAATTATTGTAAATTCGTATCCAATCATTTGCAGCAAGGTTGATGATGCATTCATATGATATAGGTAATCGTGACATTGAGGAAGCAAAAGTTGCTCTTGCCTCATATTCTGATGTTGCTCCATTTTTCCGAAGATTCAGAACAATCTCAGATGCAGTAGTGGTTGAGATAATCACTTGGAAACAGAAGTAATAATTTCCTGCAACAGGGGCGGTAAAATTCCCTAATGTTGAACCATTGAAGTTGTTTCCATGGTTGATAAGAACTCCTGGAAATAGAATATTCGTTCCGGTTGCTTTTGAAACTGTTGTTTCTGCTGCATTCGGAGCCATAACAGAAGCCATAAAACGGGGGCAACCATTTCGTTTTAGATAGCTTCCTGATGAAAATACGATCGCCTCTCTGTTTGATGGTGTTGTTTGGATATTTTGTAGTGTCACAATTGCGCTTCCATTTCGTTTGTAAATAAAGTTGGTGTCTGCAATTGTGTCACTCTCAGGAGTTGTTAATCTTGTTGACAGTGTGAGAGTTCCATACTGAATACTTCCTGAAAGACCACCATTTAAGTTCATCAACCCTGAAAATGAACTTGTCCCACTCACAGTCAACTGATTTGCTGTGACAGTCCCCACCACAATTGCTCCATCACCAATGTATGCTCCTCCACTCTTGACAACAAGAGCCGAATTATTTATTGTGTTATCGAAAGTTACTATCTTTGCTGTGGTGAATCCACCCACATTATCATACACTGCTGAATCTGGGACTACTTGACCTGCTTGAACTTGATTTTTATTCGAGATAATAATTCCTGTGGTTCTTATCTTGCCTCCATTTCGATCACATCGAATTTCTTTGACTCTGAGTATATTATTCTCTGTGAAAGAGGTATTACTTGAAGTTTCAGTGCAAATATACCCAGGTGTTGAATCAACTACTCCATGAGAGGTGCTATGAAGTGATTTGGCTGCAAGTTCATAGTTTGGGATTTCTAATAGAGAGGTCATCTTTATAATTACGAAATAGTTAAATTGCGACAGCAATGTAATGAATTGTAACTGGAAATCCTGGTCTGTCAAAAGAACTTAATGGAACTATGTCAAGCTCACAAGTGAAATAGCTACTGTAAACTTGTTTAAGCCTAACATACATTCGATAGTAGTAGGCTGTCTCATTGTGTTGTATACCAGTTGTTACAATAGGAGGGTTAGCAAAGCTGCTGTTGAAATTAATAGTGAGGTTAAACCTATGGTCAGGATTTGCCCAAAGATAAGGAGTAGTGTAAACATACGTTCCTGCTTGGATTTTCCCATTAAAATATGCATTGAGTTGACTGGAAAGATCTGCCTCTGTAATACATCGACTGATGGTCGCATTATTTGAGGGGTTCATAGCATAGAAATTTCTTGCATAAGCATTTCCACGAACAAGTAAGGTTTTATCAAAGTAATTTTGCGAATTGTGGAAGAACCATGTTTCTTCAAACATAGGTCCTGCTGGTTCTACAATCTGACCTGATCCTACATACATTGTGTTGTTGGCTCTAATTGTGGTTGCTGTGAAGGGATCAAGAGTTGGTCTATTGGTAAGATCATTGTAGTTGCCTGAGAAAATTGCAGGTTTGTTATAGATATCTGTATTCCAATCATGAGTGTGTGCAAAATCTGTAATCTCTGCCTTTGTGTGATTGTGAGCAAAATCTGTAATCTCTGCCTTTGTATGGGTGTGACCAACATATGCAACATTTCCGAGATCTAATATCTCTGATTTAACATGAGTGTGAGCGAAATTCGTAATATCTGCTCGGGTGTGATAGTGTGCAAAATCTGTAATTTGGGACTTGGTGTGGTGTGTGCGAAATCTGTGATTTCTGCCTTTGTGTGGGTGTGTGATCTATTATTAAGATCAAGGAAGCTTCCCGAAAATGCAACAGGATGCAGATTTGCAGCAGTAGGTTTATTAATGAGATCATTATAATCTCCTGTAAATGAAATGGTTTTCAGTTCACCCCTTCCTACATAATCAGAAGGTAGATCAATCTTGATGGGCATGATAGCTGGATCATCTGGAATCTCATACTCACCTCCTGGGTGAACCACAGGGAAGGTTTGATTGCTTTCAGTGTGGACAAAGAAATTGCATGCTGTTACTGTTCCATCAATAATCCCACCTGTGAGAGGGAGGTAATTTCCTGTGACTCCTATACCTGCAATGATTGTATTAAGTTCTGTTTCATCTATGTAGTTTTGGGCTTGCAGGTAATCCTCTGTGACCACTCTTGATATGGTCTCATTGTGAATATTCTTTGCTGCTGCCCTTTGATTAATTTCTAAAACTCCCTCACCCACTCCACCATTATAATTCGTTTTTATCCATGCCATCTCACATCTCTTATAGTCATCTCGATTTCCTATGAGAGCATCAGGTAACAGTCTCTCCCTGCTGAATATTAATTTTGGTCTTGAACCATCCAAATCACTCACATCAGTAACATTAATTTGGATTGCTGCATCTTTGTCATCATAGTTGACTGGATCAGATGGGAGTGGTGGTAATCCTGATGTCATTGGGATGTCATCAGCATAGTAACTTGTCAAATAAATACCTGGTTTGGTGTCCAATGCTCCAAAGTTTCCACCTGCTGCAATCATCTGCATTCTTGTAGGGGGTCTGATGTATAATTCACCCTCCATAGTAGTCCCTGCATCAATGCCTTTTCGATTTACATAATAGTCATTGAGTTGCAGCCTTTCAGGTATGGCATTGCTCTGGTAAAGACTCACACCATGTGAGAAATCTGTTAACAGATTGCCTGCAGATGCAAATTTGGGTTGCTGGTCAATTTCACCCAAGGGTGTCTGTGATTACAGTTGGTGATCTGGGTATAATCATGAGTGTGAGTATCAGGAGGGAAGGTGATAGGTTTGTCCACAATATTTGACCAGGCATGTGTGTGATCATCTGGGGAAAAGTCAATGGTTTGTCCACAATATTTGACCAGGCATGTGTGTGATCAAAGTCTATAATTTGGTCTTTGGTGTGAGTATGGCTTCTGATCCACCCATCCACAACATTTGAAGTTGGATGATGTGGAAGGTTTGCATTAGATGTAACTGTAAGATAATCGACAGTGATATTGCTTGCATAAAGGTTACTTGTGTAAAGGTTACTGGTAACAGTTAGGTCCCCTGTGATTGTTCCACCAGTTTTGAGAAGATACTTTGATAATTCAAGAGCAAGTTCATTTTTCGTTACATAATTTGCAAGCATAGCAAGGGTAACTATATTCACAAGGATCACAGCAGTAAGGTAATCCTCTGTGACTACTCTCGAAATGCTCTCATTGTGTATGTTTTTTGCAGCCATTCTTTGATTGGCTTCCAGAACCCCACCATAATCTGTTTTAATCCATGCAAGCTCTGCCCTTCCATAATTATCATTTGCAGTTCCCACTATGGGAATGTAGGAATACTTATCTCGACTGAAAACTATCATTGGTCTTGAGCCATCTAAGCTGCTTACATCTGCTACATGAACCTGTATAGCAGAGTTGTAATTTTGGTAGGTTGCTGGGTCTGTTGGGACTCTGAATGTATCTGTGGGAATGTCAGCCTCCATGTAGCTTGACACAAAGATATTTGGTATGGTTGCTCCTGGTGGTGGTGGGGTTTCAAAAGAGCCTGGTAATGTCCTAATATGAAGTGGTCCTCTCATAGCTGAATTTGCAAGTGTCCCATTCACATGTACATAGTGTTCATTCAAAAAGATTCTTTCAGGGACATTGCAAGTCTGGTAAAGAGAAACCCCCAAGTTATCAAGAGGCTCTACCTTTGCAAATTCTGGTTGGTCATTGATCTCATCCCAAATATGTTCATGTTTGCTTGGTGGGAACTCAGTAGGTATCCCATCAATTTCACCCCAATCATGCCTGTGATCCTCTGGTGGATACTTTTGAGGTTTGCCTAAGATCTCATCCCAATCATGATTGTGATCCTCTGGGGGATACTTTGCAGGTTTATTATTAATTTGTTCATAATCAGGAAAGAACTCCCAGATCTCAGGTCGAAATCCATCTGGTAACAATTCCTCATGGGGTTCATAAGGTTGCTCATAGTCAACAGCTGGTGGATCATGACCATCAGGTAAATACTCCTCATCAGGTTCATAGTTCTGCTCATACTCAAACTCTTGTGGATCTAAGCCATCTGGTAGTATCTCCTCCTCATTGGGGTCAAATTGATCATATTCATATTCTTGTGGGTCAAAACCATCTGGTAAATACTCTTCCTCATCTGGACGAATTGATATTCATCAAGCTCTAATATATCGACTTCAGGAGGTAAATACTGCTCATCTATTTGCTTTCTGGTTCAATTATAGGTTTATTGCGAACTTGCTCCCAACTAACAATGTGTTGCCCAAAAGGAACTGTCTCATCTGCTGTGTACTCTCTGCCTGGTTGCTTTTTCGGTGTTAAATCCGGTGGATCCCATGGAAGAGGGAAGGGAACTGGGACAGGTCCATAATACTCAAAGATCTCTCTTATGGTCTTCTCACTTACAAGTTTCTCCCCATTTGCATACACATTGCTGCCATGGATATTTCGCCATTGCCTGGTTCTAATTCCAAGGTCTTTCACATTGCTATACAAAGGCAAAAGGTGCCTATCCATTTCGACTAAATCAGGATGTAAATGGATTGCTACTGGTTGACTGGGGCTACTGTTGATTGTAATTGATGGCTTTTTTGATGGACATCTTTTGGAGTAAAGAAACCAAAAGGCTCATTCCTCGCAAAGTCATATGTAATATCCTTGGGGTATACATCATTTGTGTAGGAGACCTGATTTGTGTTGGCAATGGGACCCACTTGCAATACTTGGGGGACCTCAGCTTTTGCAGTGCTGCCCTCATTGTAAATTCGCAAAGCTGTGTTCTGTTTGCCCTGCTCATCTTGAACATTGAAAATCAATCGACCACTATCGAACCTGGAAGGTATATCTGGGTGAGTGCCACTGGTTTTTAGTTTCCTAGGTCTCCTTCTTGTTGCTTTGATCTCTGCCACTTGGTTTGCTTTCACATTACCCAAACTAAAGGCTACACTGACATCCTCTTTATCTGGATCGGTTTGATTCACAGATAAAGCATGCTCCCTTGATTGAGTCTTGGATGAATTATCGGAACTGTGGTCAATCGAAACTGAACCCTTTACTTTAATATTATCAAAGTTCACATGCTTGGTGCTGCTTGCATTATCATCTTGAATGGTTTCTAGATTGGGTGGGTAATTGAAGCTCATGGCTTTTACTATATGGATTTATAAAATTCTTGATAAGTAAAAGATGCCTCTCAAAATAGTCCTAAGTCTGTCAGGGGGAGGTGCAAGGGGCATTATCATAACCAGGCTGCTCAAAGAAATCGAAAATCGAACTGGCAGGAGAATAATCGATCTTGTGGATCTTGTGAGTGGAACTTCCACTGGTGGGATCATTGCAATAGGTTTGAATATCAGGCATCCTGATAACCCAGGTGAACCTAAACTGACAGCAAACGATTTACACAATATTTACCTAACTCAACTGCCCTTGATTTTTGCAAATCCTCGAAATATAATCGAAAATGCCCTTTTTAATACAAAGTATGATGTCGGACCCTTGGAGACTGCAATCAATTCAGTTACTGGTGAATCGCTAATACAGGATTCCCTAAAGGACATTGTGATTACATCCTTTGATACTCAGAATATGAAACCAATATTTATCACAAATGATAACAATTACAGCTTTCTGCCTTGTAAGATTGCTGCTAGGGCTACTTCTGCTGCTCCTACATATTTCTCTCCTGTAAGCATTGTTGATTTCAATCAGGGGTATTTGTCTGTCTCATTGATGGTGCCATTTCGGGAAACAATAATCCCAGTGTGTGTGGTTACAGCCATGCAAAGAAGATTTACAGTGATGATGATGATATTATAGTAATAAGTATCTCTTGTGGTGAGGTGGACCCACATTTAGAGTCTGATTATGTGGGTTATGCTTATGAGACTGTAAACAGCTGGGGCATTCTCTCATGGATTGCCTCAACAGATGGAAGCCCATTGATTAACATGCTCATGGCTGCAAGTGAGCTTTCTGCCCTTGATAAGATGGAGGAGTTGTTACCCTACAACTATGATCAGGATTATGGGAGATACTATAGGTTATCAGTCCCTCTTCCAAATCACATAGTAAGCTCCCTTGATGACACTTCTAAGATCCCAGATATGCTAGCATTCACTGAAACATACATTGCAGCAAACAATGATATGATTAATAAGCTTTGCAGCCTACTAGTAGCAAACTATGAACTAAAGAACCCTACAAAGGCTTACATCTCATCCACTCTCACAGAGTCACCTCCTTTAGATGCTAATTGGTATCAGCTTGCAGATGATGCCTTTACTGCATCATCCTCTGTGACAGGTAAAGAGCCTTTCATGGCTAGACCTTCAGCATTTGGCTGGGAAGCTGGAGCCTATGCTCCTGAACAGATATGGGAAACCCCCACTGAATACCTTCAAGTTGCTTTCCCATATACTTTTGAACTCTCTTCTGTGATTGCCTATGGATCAGGGGACACCAATGCTTTTATTAAGACTTTCAATTTGGCAACATCCACTGATGGGATCAACTGGTCTTTTATTCGATCAGATGGGCAAAACAAAATATATGTCTGTGAGAACATTAACAATGCTCACAACTCAGGTGATATGGCTCTATTGAGTGGGTTCCCTCTCAGCATCAAGGATGCTTTTTACATAGGTTATTCTCTGAGAATCAAGTATATTCGCATTTATCCCCTTGTGTATGTGAATGCTCCCACAATGAGAGTTGACTTTACAGGTGCCTTTATTCGATAAACTCCAACTGAAAGGAATTGTCAATTCCATTCATATCAATCAGTTCACCAAAGTAATCTTTAAACTCAACTGTGAGTTCCCTTATCACCAGGTTTCTGTCATTGATTTGAATAAATTCTGCATGCTCACCACTATGGTAAACATAGCCCCCTATATCTTTACTCAACTGCAGTCTAAGGATTGCCCCTTGGTTATGTGGCTGCGATTTCGGGATTATATTGTGTCTGCTGGCAAAGGGGGCTAGCTCTTTAATATGCATGTACAGATACTGCTCAGCATTCATATCAGACATCTTATTACTGGTGAAATAATACTGCAAGGGCTTTGAGGAGAGTCTGGGTCCTGAGAAGGTGATTCCCCATGCTGGGTGATCAGGTGTAATAGGTTTACCATCATACTTTAAAAGGTTCTCAGGTCGATATGGAGATCCACCAACAGGAGGAGTGCTATAATACCCATTGGTATATTCAGTAGAGCTTACACCCAAAAGCTTCCCTATTCTCTGGTTGCTTGCAATAAAACGAAACTCATGGTTACTGTAAAACTCCACTTTATAGGTAGTTGGGTTATAGAATATCTTGAACTCAAAAGCTACTGTTTTGCCTGCAATGGTTTGGAAGCTTGAATAGTTCAGCCCATAATTATAGGGATGTGTTACCCCAAAATGACCCTGGTTAATGTAGCCACTGGGAAGGGGATACACTTGTTGTGTGATCACTTGGTTATATGAACCATCTTGGTAATTAAACTGAACTGTTAGATGATCAGTTCCCACACTGTTATAGATACTGTTTGGAATCTCTGCATAGAGAACCCTACATTCCCTTGGTCTCTCTACTGGAGTTGTGAGGGTGACCCTGTAAGAGTTTTCATTTTGTCCTTGGCTTCTATCCCTGCTATCAATATTAACGAGCCGGTTCATTTTAATATATAAATATAGATAAAAGAAGAATGCCTGTGGATTACATCGAGGTTAGCTCATTTAATACAATCTCTGGTGATGGTCCCACATCAAGCTTTGTGGCTAGACTCCCAGTAGTTATGAGAATGTGAGGGCTGTGAGACTGGTCTCAGCCGAATTTTATAACAGTATCCCTATGGTGAGTGGTGAAACCAAAGCAGGAGATGTGACAGTTGACAATGCATTTAGCATTTATTATTCTGAACAAACTCCTGGAGCTGGAAGCTCAGGAATTCCAACAGTTCGCCCAGCTGCTGACTATGAACAATGGAAACAATTCATTATAAGTCGAAACACCCCATCCAAAGCCACCAGCAACTGGTGAATGTAATTAACTCTAAATTCGAAGGCAGAAATCCCCAACCATCCATTCGCTGCAAATGGGATGAATCACTGAAACGAATTATATTCCACTCAGCAGTACCATTTTACTTGGCTTTCTCAGTAGCTGTGAACCCAAGCCAACAAACAATCCAAAAGCTGTTGAGTTCAGCTAGACTGCTGGGTCTTGATCCTGGAAGATATGGTAACTCCCCAATCCAATCACAGGTCTATGATGCTCTCACTGATGGAATCTTTACTGGTGGTCGCGTGAATGGCATTATATCTTCTTTTGAGCCTGAGAAGACCAGGGACAGTGTTTTGTTTGTGAGAGTAAAGGAGCTGGGTGATCTGGTGCAATGTGGGGATGGTCTTCTGACTGGTTACTTTCACAAAATAGTGGTCCCTGATAAAGACTATGGTGAGCATGTTGTTTACAATTCAACAGAAGCTCACCCACTTTACAAATACTATAATAAAAAGGTTGGATTATCCACTTTCTCGGTTGATATTGTAAATGCTATTAATGAACCAATTGATTTTGAGGGTCAACCTGTTCATCTTACCTTTGAAATTCGCTATGGTGATGAGCCAGCTGGGGACCCAGTTTATGAATACTTCAAGATGCGAATGTCACAGCTTCACCCTTCCTATCCAGTTATTACAAACTTCGCATAAATTAAGGATCATTGGTAGATTTTTTATGTTGCAGTATAATAAAAGAGAATATAATGGATATCACTTCCACTCTTCAAAGACTTTCGCTGAAAGAAGCCCTAACAACCCAGAAGAGGCGAAAGCCTTTTTCCTGGATAACTCCCTTATGCTTGGTCTCGAATCCAAATCTAAGCCAGTTCTAGTTGTTGTGAATCCCAGCAATACTTTTGAGAATAATGTTGGAAATCGCATTTCCTTCAAGCTACCTCGCTACAATTTCTGTGGAAAACTCGAACTTGCTTTCGACCTTCCAGCCATCACGTTTGCTGGTGATACTGACCTAGTTCGCAATGGATACACTCGCCCAGTTGGTGCTTTAGTTCAGCGACTTGAAATTACCTATGGATCTTACACCTACCATATTCCATCTGATTTCCTTGCTCATTTCCCCTGGTCTATTATTCGGAGGATCAACTAGCTAAAAAGAAGCGATCAATGGCATGGTTCATGGCATCCCTGCTCATGGAACCAACCGCCTTGGTGGCTCATTCTTTGTTGAAATCCCTGTGCCTTGGCTAAATCACTACCTTCCCTTGGTGCTTTATCTGGTGAAATGGTTGTTACTGTTTGGTTTAAGGATGCTGGAAAGGGTTATGTTGAAACTTCCTATGGTGGTCGCTCTCTCCCTGTTGTTGGTGGGACAGTTGCTGATAAGACAGAAGATGATGGTCTTGGTGATACTGCTAATGCCACACTTGCCCATGTTGGTCAAAATATCACAACTTTCAGTCTTGGTGCAACAACTCCTGTTATTTCTATTACTTCTCCTCGCCTTTACATGCATGCTATTAATGTTTCTGATGAGCTTTTCGCTACTGTCATTGAAAAGGTTAAGACAACTGGCATGGCTATTCCCTCCCTTGATATTGGATTTGTAGATGCTAGTGCTTTCCCTGCCAAGGGCAATGCCCAACCCAATCGAATTAACCTCTCTCAAATCTCAGGTCTTGTATATGCTCTGCTTGTTTCAGTTCGTGATCATGAAACTGTTGACAAATCCAATGGCTCCCACAGTGTTCTTAAGACCTATGCCAACTCCAAAGACATCACATTCACAACTGAAATAAATGGTCAGCGACTTTTTGCCACTGAGCCAATTTCCCTACTCAAAGGTGCTGAGCTAATTGCTGATGCCTTCAAATGCTCTAACATGGATAAGGTTGCTGATCGCTATGTCCTCTCAGGACTCCCATTCTGTCTTGATGGAGAAAAGGCAATTCGAAATATTGCCCAGTCTGGTTATGTTGATTTAACAAATTCCTCTTCTTCCTTCCTCACCCTCTACATGCCCTCAGATAAGGTAATCGATGTTAATGTTCGCGCTCTCATGCATTCGTTTATAATTTTGGACAAGGATGGTTTAAGGCGTATAAATTTGTAGATTGTTACGATATTCAGTCACCATGCATTATTTTTATCTGTATTTATTTAGAAAGATATACAACAATGAATGATTTGGATGAATTTGTGGCTGGTGAAATGATAGAACCACCATTTCGAGTCCTAGCAATTGGGAAATCAGCAACTGGTAAATCAGAAGCTGTAAAATATTGGTTGAAGCAGTTGCATGATGCCAAAAAGATTGATGTTGTATTAGTTGTGAGTGGAACCAGCTTCAATCATTTCTGGGATAAAGTTGCAACATTGCAACTGGGAAAATGGGATGCCCCTTACATTGCTAAATTGCTAGATGAAAGGCAAGAGAAAATAGAAAAAGGTGAACCTGTTAACCAGTTATGTGTGGTTCTAGATGATTTAATCGATAATGAGATTGTAGACCTAACTCGTGATAAAATTATTGGCTCTCTGTATTCCAGAGGTCGCCATTCGAAAATATCCATTATCTGCATCACACAAAAGCTAAGGAAAGTCTCTTCGACTATTCGAGTTAATTCGGACTATGCTATGTTTTTAAGTGCTGCAAATCGCAAAGAACTGGAAGCCATAGAGGAAGAATACAATATAATGCGAAATAAAGAGGATTTTTACAAGATGTTTGAAGAGTATGTTCACTCCTATCAGTATATTATTTGGTCCTCTGCAAACTACTCAGTTAAATACTATGTAGATAAAGCTGAGCTTGTGAAAGATTTCCCATTTCCTCGCTTCCACAGAAAGCCAAAAAAGAAAGAAGATGAACTGAAACCTCCAGAGAAAGAGGAAGCCCCTAAAGAAGTGAAAAGCCAAGTCCATAGCAATAAATTGATGCGATATAAACGCGGTTTATAAAATTATCTCTCATTCTAATAAAGATACAATGCCTCCCAAACGAAAGATAGGGATCCCAGCTGGGGCTGTTGGCTATTCAGGTGGTGGAAACAATGGATCCATTAATACTGAACCAATGAAATTCAATGGTATGAATGAGGTGAAGCCCTCACAGCAAGAAGAGGACCCTCTTAATGCTGCCTATGAGGAATCAGTCGATGATAAAGCCCCACAGGCTTCAACCAGTGATCAACTCAACATCTCACCAGAAGCTTCGAAAATGAGGGCTGTTGCTGAGGGTGCCAGGCGAATTATTGGTGCTGCTGATGATAAAGGTTTAGGCTTGCAAGATCTATCACTGGCTCGCAAAGGTGAAGGTCTTAGTAAGGAATCAGACAAGGTAATCCAGTCCATGGCTGGTGAAGTCACATATAAGACTGCTCCCACTCAAAATATTCATCGAATTCCCAAGGCTCAATGGGATGAGATGACTGCTAAACTCAAAGATCTGGAAGCCAAATCCAGTGCTTTGGAGCAGTATGTTACTGAGAAGAAAGAGAGAGCCAAGCTAAAGGAGATGCTTCGAAAGGAAGTTTATAAAATGGGCATTACTGGTGTCCAGATAAACAGTTTATTGCTAAGAAAGAGAACCAAATCGATGAGCAAGCAGTAGATGAAATGAAAACAAAGACCCAAAAGGGAACCATTGAACCTGGTGCCACTAAAGCTGAAGTAGAAAAGGGAGTAGCTCCCACAGTATATAAAAGACGAGTTTGGCTTTAATTTTCTCTGTTTTATTAGAGACATGGATATAATACGAAAGTTTATTGAGATGCTCAGTCTGCATGTGGTAAGCAATTGCCACAGTGGATGCTGTGACACAACAATAGAGTTTGAGATGTCAGATACTGAGGATAATGTATCTGAGGCAAGAGAGAGAAGGAGATCAACAGTTTCTGTGGAGTCAATGCCAGCAGACCCCACAGAGTATACATATGAGCAACAGGAGTATCCAAGGAGAAGTTCTCTGCCAGCAGAAAACGTTTTCTCTGGGAATATAAATGGAGGACACTATTAGTTTAATCGAGTTTACCAGTGATGAACCTGTTACTGAGGTTCTATTAGACACATACTAGCAATGCAGAAACGATATAGAGAGGACCCAGAATATAGAGAGTATAAAAAGCAGCAAGCCCTGGCATCCTATTATCGCAGAAAAGCCCAAAAAGAGGAGCAGAGACCCAGAGGGAGACCGATTAAATATTATTTGCCTACTGATAGTAGCAATGGACCCCCAGGTCTATAAGATAATTGAGAAAAAGCGGTCTCAGTATGCCACTGAGGCAGCTATAAAAGTTTACAGACAGGAACTGGTGTTCGCAACAAAAAATGACTTAAGGAAAAAGTAGATAGATTGTATTGAGAAAAATTATTTTCGTATCTACTATTAAAGAGAAATGCCGAATATCCGCAAGATACTCACAGATGATGAAAAAGCAGAGAAGCTGAGACTGAAAAGGGAGCAAGATGCCCAAAGAAAACGCGAAGCCTATCATAAAAAGAAGCAGGAACGATTATCCCAAGGAGCCGCTACAGTTCACACACCAGAAGAACTCAAAAAGATTGCCCTCAGACACCAGAGGAAATACAGGGAAAATGAAGAATATCGCGAGCAAAAAAAGGCAAAAGCGCTGGAATATTACCACAAGAAGAAAGATGAACAGCCCAAGAAACCCAAAGAGCATAAACCGGTTGGAAGACCTCGGAAATATATCGAAGAATAAATTCTCGATCGAAACAAATTTTGTAGAAATCGATTTGATCGGAGGCAAAAAAATGACAGCTTTCTTCCCTCTTTTTTAAAACTGTACCTATATATCGAGACAGTATCCCGACCCAAAACTACTTAAGGACTTGGCAAATAATAGGATATATATAAAAGACAATTCCTCCTTCCGAAATTATTTTCTTCGTTAAGGTAGAAGTCCCCAAAATCGAAAATGAACAAAATCGAGAAATTCGCCACCCCTGTTGAAAATGCTACATTCCTTAGTACTCTCATTGGTGATCGCAACAAGGTCACCCATGTATTTGATTCTGCCGAAGATGCCCTTGAAGCCATTGATAATAGCAAGGTTAAGACCTGGGCTGAATGCATTCAACCTGAGCAAGTGACCAGAGTTTACCTGGACCTGGATAAATTCGCTGATTTGAAGGAGAACATTGCTGATAACTATGCTGAGGCGGAAACTGTTGTAAGAGAGATGAGAGATAAGCTATGGAAGCGATCTGGTACCACTTCTATTAACGATATTGCTGTTGCAGTTCGCCATAGAAGGGTTTATTTGATTAAGGAGGATGTCACCAAGTTCAAGATTTCAGCCCACTTTATTATTAAATCGCTTGCATGCAAACATGAAGATATCCCCAAGCTTTTCAAAGCGATGGGATTGGTGAAAAATGAGGATTATGACAGTGGAGTTTACAGCTCCACACAGAACCTAATCTGCCTCAATTGCTGCAAAGGTGAGACTCTGGATGCTCAAAATAAGTCGAAAAAAGATGTTGATAAAACGTTTGCTTTAAGAAATTCGTTGACTGTGACAAAGTGTTAATGCGAAATGAGGACTTCTTTGTATCTTACTTCTCAGCTACTACTAAACTTGTGGATGAATCAAATATTTCTGCATTTGCAAATTATACTCCTGAGCCAAAACCAGTTAAAAAGGAGCCAAAAAGTGATAAAGTGAAGACTGAGAAGGTAGAAGCTGAAAAAGACACTGAACCCGAAAATCCTGTTACTTTCGAACTGCTACAAAGTGTTATAATGGGTCTCAATGCTGAAAGAGCCAGCGAGTATAAGACTTGGATTGATGTTGGACTGGTCATCATCAATGTTGGGGAAGACAACAAATTTACCCCTAAAATGCAGGCTGAACTCTTCCACCAATTCTCAGAACAGAGTGACAAGTATGATTATGATGAATGCCAGGAAAAGTTTACACAGCTTCGCAGAAGCAAGAAGAAGGCTGAGCCTGGCAAAGTGTTGACCTTCAAATCCTTGGTTTATTGGTTGAGCAAAGATAACAATGAGCTTTTCAAGGAACTCTTCCCAAAAAGTATGCATTCCTACCAGAGGACACAGATGAAATCGATTACAAGACTGCAAGTATCCCTCCTTTGCTGAACATTACAATGTGCATAAGAGGTATTTCAATGCTCGCATGCATCATGTTGAAAATGTTGGTTGTGTGATGCTCTGGGATGAACAACTACTTTGCTGGATGCCCAAAGACATTGGAAAACTGTCTACAAAGCATTTCCCCCACTTGATGCATAAGGTGATTGTGAATGAGGGACAGATAATGAGAAAGAGAAATGGGAGCAATCATTTAGGAAATGGATTGTGGATCCAACAGCCACAAGATCAACTTACATGGATTTCCTCCCACCTCCTGCTACTCTCAGTGCAAAATGCAAGTCTGTATTTAATCTCTATCCAGGAATGAAGGTCGACCATCAGCAATTCGAAAATGCTCCAGAGGATGTAACTGCTGAGATGATTAAGCCTTTCCTTGATCACTTGTTCTTAATGTCTGGTGAGGATCAAAATACCTATGAATATCTGTTGAAATGGTTTGCCCACATGCTGCAAAAGCCTGGGGAACTCAATGGAGTATCCTTAATCTTCATTGGTGAACAGGGAACTGGTAAGAATGTGTTGGTTGATACTTTCCAAAAGAAGATACTTGGAGATGCCCTGAGTTATGCAACTGGTAAGCCAAAAGAGGATCTGTTTGGTCGATTTGCCCACAATAGAGAGGATAAGATCTTGATTGTTGTGAATGAAGCCTCAGGCAAGGACACATTCGAAAATAATGATATGCTTAAAGATCTCATTACTTCTGATAAGATTGTTATTGAACACAAAGGGATAGATTCATACACAAAAAGCAACTTTGCCAGGATTATATTCACCAGCAATAACAACATTCCAGTTAAAATTGAAGCTGGAGATAGGCGATTTGTGGTTGTTGAAGTTAGTAAGAAATTCGCAAAGGATAGGTCATACTTCCTTCCACTTGTAAAATGGCTTAATGATCACTGCAATATTCGAAACATTGCCCACTATTTGAGAACCAAAGTTGAATGTGAGGATGTGAACTGGATTGCTGATAGACCCCTTACAAATAAATACTATTTAGCCCAGCAGGTGTGCGCTCCAATCATCCTTATGTTCACTAAGTGGCTTGTGGATCGAGGCTTAATTTCCGAGAATAAATGCAAGTCTGGTAGCCTTGTGGAAACCTGGAAATGGTTCCAGGAGTTCATTACCAGCAATAAATATAAAAACGATTATAATAGTCGCAGATATTATACAGAAATGCGAAGTGTTACATATATCCAAGTGAAAACTACAAATGGTAAACAATACTATCATTTCCTATTCCCACAAGTATTTGAGGAATTCAGAAAGATGAAGCTTGTAGATGATGAGACCATTGAGGAAGAAGCTAATCCAAGGATGAAACAAGAACTACCTGCTGCTGATCCTGATGCATCAGATTATGACTCTGATGTTGAAGTTTAGGTTTACTCAAAAGTGGACTCACAGTTGACTCAAATTTATCATAAAAGACCCAAACAGTCTTTTATTTATGGTTTATTTATCGATTAGGTTGACTAAGTGGGGGGAGTTGACTCATTTTTTCACAGATTCTAAAAGAGGACTCTGCCCTAAAAAGAAATAAAAAGTGCCTCAACTCCACCCACTAAGTCAACCAAAAAATGATTTAAGAGATAGAAAAATATATTTATATGTAACTAGTAAGAAATGGCTGGAACAGATCATGATTCTGGATCGATCTATATGATTGAGAGTCAGGAAATGAACAAAGTCTACATAGGAAGAACCTCACAGCCACTTCAAAAAGATGGAGACAACACAATCAGGTCAAATGCCATCTACAGCAGACCTATGCAAGGCTTCTGATGTGAAGTTCTCAGTCTGTATTCAAGTAAGAAGGGTGGGCATGAAGACCTAATGAACAGAGAAGCATATTACATGTATCTCTTTGAACCTTGGATAGTCAATTTACAAAAACCGAAATCCCGATTTAGGATTAATAGGTTTTTGCGATTCCATTCAGAGGAAGCCAGTGGATCCATTAAAACATTTTAAATTGCGTTTAGAACATCCTAAAATAAAATATCCCTTAGAATAGGAACAAGTTAGGAATAATGCCCGAATTACCAACAAACTCATAAGGAGAAGAAATGGGAACTCATGGATTGCTGGGAACACTTTATGCAGCCCATGAAATTACAGAGGCTGAATATGACGGGAAATAGATTTAATTGCAAAGGGAGACCCACTTTAGCCAGATTAACCAGAAAAGCAAATAACCTATATGATAAAATTGAAACCTTGGATGAACTGGATCGCCTAAGGCAAATAGAACCTGAGGCAGAAGATGGAACAGCCATGAATGAATTATATCGCTGGCTCACTTACAGAGCCAGAAGGGAAGTTGTTGTAGATGTGATTGAATTCCTGGACAGAATTGCTACATCCCTTCCAATCGATTAAAGCAGGTTTAGATCAATTCAGGGCAATCAAGGTTCGCTTGTCTTTTATCTGCAAGTTCGTAAAAGTGAGCAATCCACAGTTTGGATATCGAATACATTTACAGTGATTACTTTGTATTAACCAGGTCGAGAAATATTCGAACTGAGCTGAATAAAGCAGCCCAAATGTGTCAGGAGCAGATGAATGTGGTTGATAGCTATCGCTTAGAAAGAATTGAAATACTCAGAGTGGCTATTATGAGTTATGCTCCAACTGGTGGATGCTTTCTACAAACCCAGAGTGGATTGCTAGGAAGAGAGCCACAGTGAATATTCGAAATATTGATGATTCCTGCTTCGAAAATGCGATTTTAGGCCTCGATTTACAGAAAATCTATTAACTCCCATAAGAGGAATGAGCTTTCCCAATATCGCAAATGGAAATACTCACCAATCGCTTACAATCCTCTTGCTCTGAATTTCGATAACATCCCATTCCCTGTTGCCTGTATGCTGAGATTATTGATAAATTCGAGGCTCAAAATGCAGGCATTAGCATTAATATATTCGGAATCGATGGAGAGGTTTTTATCCCCTGCATCAATCCAGTAACCCAGGCAGAAAGCATAAGGTTAATCTCATGCTGATATTTGATGATGAAGGGAATGGTCATTATATTACAATCATGTCCCTTTCAGATTATTGAAAGTAAACCATGAAACATACAATGATCAGAAGTTACACTACTGTGACACATGCTTATCTCGATTCAGGTCTGAGGCTAAACTCACTGCTCATGTGGACTCAAATAGATGCATTGATGGAGACTCTCAAAGGGAATCACCCTAAACCTGAGACCACCATAGAGTTTGGACTGAAAAACCTCAGGAAAACTGTTTGGCTTCCTGTTGTGGTCTACTGCAAGATTGAACATAGAAGCATCCCCATTGATGCATCGAAATCCAAGAGGGAAGTCTCAGCAGTCAACCTAGAGTAGTCACTGGGGAAGATGTTCAAGATTTTCGATTTGAGGGCAGGATCCAATGGGAGGTCTCTTTGAATGCTTGGAGTCCAAAGCTAGAGAACTAATCGATTTCCTGTTCACCAATATTCCAATGAATGAACTCACAGATGAGCAAAAGGCTATTTACAGGGCTACTAAACACTGTTACCTTTGCAGTGAGAGGTTCACTAAGAAAACTTCAAATGCAGAGATCATGATCACCACACAGGTCATTACATTGCTCCTGCATGCAGAAACTGCAATCTCCATAGGAGAATCTCAAAGCAAACCAAAGTTGCAGTTGTTGTTGACCAAATGGATGACTGTGGGACATTCATTTTCAGAAAAATAGCAGGCATGGGTGATAAAAAGCGAATCGAAATCCTTTCGAAAAACTTTGATCAATACCTTTCATTGCAATGGGGTCTTTACAAGTTCATTGATGCAAGCAATTTCATGGATTTCGGAGCTGCTGATGTGAGTGAGTTAATGAACAAATTCCAAGGCCTTCAGAAGGCTTTCACACTCAGTATATGGATTGACCCAGTTCATTATGTATCTGCACCTGGGTTATCTTGGGATGCTATGCTTAGGACCACCAAGGCAAAATAGAACTATCAGTGATGTAGAGCAATACGAATTTGTTGAGAGGGGAATCAGGGGTGGCTTTGCAACAATGCCCTGTAGGTATGCTGAGGCGATGGTGAACTCCCATATAATGCTGTTTGATGCTAACAACTTGTATGGCTACTGTTTGAGTCAGCCAATCCCAGTTGGTGATTTTAGATGGGAGACCGAATTCAACCCACAAGATAACAGATCCAGTTTCCTAGAAGTTGATCTGGATTACCCAATTAGGCTATTCTAGATCACAGTGATTTCCCCCTAATTATTAACAAGAAAATAGTAGAATATGCCGAATTATCACAATATCAAAGAGCCTATTAGATCTTTCAGAGAAGAGCTTGATAAGACCCTAAGCTAACTGCAACCTTTGTTCTGTGACAAACTATGTGATTTCTGAGCCTCTCTACAGTATCTGTTGGACAAAGGGGTGAAATTAAAGAAGGTTCACAGGGTCCTATCATTTACTGTGGCTCCTGTCATGAAACCCTATATTGAGCTGAACACTGAGATGAGAAGGAAAGCAGTGAATAAATTCGAGGCTGATTTCTATAAGCTCATGAATAACTCAATCTATGGGAAATGCATTGAATCATGTAGAGGTAGATCTGTGGTTAAGATTGCAAACAGTGAGAAACGTTTATGAAATATGCAGCCTCTCCATTGGTGAAATCAACAAGTCCCATAAACGAAAGAGCAGTTGCCTTTGAGTTTTACACAAAACATGTGAAGCTAGATAAGCCTGTTGCAATTGGGGCTTATGTT